>OZ014525.1:139603772-140315764 GCA_963966055.1 Lathyrus aphaca
ACTTAATTTATCTTACTTAGAGATAAGAAACTAAGACCATAAAGACTTTTAGAATTAAAATCAAACACATTTTTAGGGTTATAAGTGAGGCTTAGAGATTTGTTCCCTTGCCCTAGTTATGTATGTTTTGATTTTGTAGAGATACACAAATAGATTACGTTCTGACCTTTTGAGGCACGATACTTCACATCATGACTATATTTCAGCAACAACATATTAATGGATTTTAGCTCATCAATAACTCTCTCTGATATTTTAATCTCTTTTATTTGCATTTTTATTACTGTGTGTGAACTCTTGTTGCTTATCACTATTATTGTTTTGTTACCTTGCTCATACACTATTTTAAATAAAGAATTAATACTTATATTTCAAAGTCTAAACTTTTCGCTTCCTCGTGGGTGTAGGCACATAATTTCGACACCATAAGTTAAGATGCAAAATCATGTTTTTACTAACGAAATGGTCACCAAATAAAGGAGAAAGGAAATAAAGATATTCAGAAGAAGTTTTGATATTTTCGACAAGACCAGATGGTCAAATAATTCGACAGGAATATGAGGAATTTTTCAGCAAACAAAGTTTGAAGAATCTCATTACAGTTCAGCATTTGACAGAATTTGAAGAATTGGTGTGCTTTTAGACATTTCGACAGAAGATAGGTTGGAAGAGATTTCGACAGAGGCATTATCTTAGAAAGATTGAAGAGATTTTCTCTTCGACAATTCGACAAAACGAAGAGACGCAGCGTTTCGTCACAAAAAGGAAGAATTCAAATTCAAAAGTGACAACATTTGGCAGTTGGACGCGTGGAAGCTTCAGGAAAAGAAGAATACATGTAGATTGACAAATGTCAAATAGTTAGGATTTTTCCGTTGTAGGCAGTTTTTTTATTTGTATATAAATAGGGTAGTTGTTGTAGAATCATTGTAATGCCTCAAAATTTGCCCTCATGATTATTCCCTCTATTGGCTCATCGTTTTGCATTCATTGGCATTTCTCATCAATTCATTAACATCATAATAAGGCATTTCATGGATTCATAAGGCATGTGATCAAGGCCCGTGGAAATTAGGGTTTCGTGCCTTATCTGTATCCATTATGGTGTGAACTTATGGAGAATATTCACTGGTGCATCTAACTTATTATTGAGGTGTTCAGTCAGATTGGCTTTGGGTGAGAGTATTGACTCTTCTTGATGTCTCAAGTTGTGTTCTTCATCATTGAATATCTCAAGGGAAATTTGGAGTCCTTGTTCATGGTTTTGATTTGAAGGGAACTTTATCAACGGAGGTCCATAGTATCAAAGATTGGTTTAGGTCCATTTGTTCACAAAATAATAATTCGAGGTTGTGCGAAGTTCAGTATGGCCTCAAAGTTCCTAGGAGTGGATTGTGTAGAAGGACCTGATTTAGGTCAAGAGAGAATGCACAGTTATTGACCTTACGGGGAAGACATCGTTGACGTTCAAATTCTAGTTCTTGATATTCAAATGCAAGCCATTGCCATCCTACATGTCAACTAGCTAATTCACTGTTTTTTTAGTCACAATGACTTTATCCCGTTTTGCTAACCAAAGTTATCTTTTTGTGTCCATATGTATATATCTAACATTCCATTTTTCATGTCATTTGTCTCTAAATATCAACCATTTCTTTTCAACATTGTGCCCATTTTCTTTTCTAAAATCAATCCATTATTCATTTCTAATTCTATTTCCATTTTGACCATTTTAATCCATTCTCGATCCCGAATCCATTCGTTTGGCAATATTATTAAATTATATTCATTTGACCATCGTTCTTATCCATTATTACCATTTTCAAATCATTTTTGTGGTTACTTCTAATAACCATTTTCTTTCTCCAATTTAAGTCATTTATGGAAAGCCCATTACTTATTTTTCTTGTAGTCCTAATTAAGCCCATGTTCAATAATTGTCAAGACAAGTTTTTTTTATCATCAACATTGCCATTGAATTCCATGTTTGTGTCTATTTTTCATCAATCCAATCTAAGCCCAATTTTATTAATCCATTTGAATCCATATTTTCCACTGGTCAAAACCCCCATGTTCAATTTAAAATCTCTTTATATCCTAGGACTTAGTGAGATTGCAAAGCTTGTGCCATTAGCTTCTTGTTTTTTTTAGCAATTAATATAATCATTACCTTACCATTTTTTGTCAGCATTAATGCCATCAATGTCCGCATTAATAGGACCATTAACAAAAAAATTGGTCAAGTAAATTTATGCCATTTATTTCTTGAACGTGATGCATCAGTCAGAATACAAGGAAAAGCTAAGCAAATAAAAGGGAAAAATGTTTAAAGGTTACAAGAGATTATTTCACACATGATCCTGTTAATAAGCTTCAATTGAGGTTCACTTAGTTCAGCTTCATGTGATGGAAACTCAGCTGAATATTTCCAACCATATGCTCTCGGGGTAGATTCCAATCAAGGCTTTCTTAAGTATTCAAGCAGGCCGCCTTTGTTTATTGGCTCTTCACCTAGTCTTGAAGCATTGACTCTTGAGGAAATTGATTCTAACGACTTCACAGCAAGTTGATAAAACTTGTTGAGTTATTGAGCAAGACTGTCAAAGATTATAACCAAGTGGTGAATACCCTTCAGGCCCTTTATGAGATTGCTATCAGAGACCTTTTCAAGGATAGGAGAAATCCTAAGCAGCTAGAGGGTGATGGTTTGGCTCCACGTAATCCTTCTTTAGGTCTGCCTTTTCAGAATGCTGTTCAGTTGCCTGACGCTAGCAATAAGAACTTCTACCGCCAGGTTCGGCGCTTGCACGCAATTCTTACCTCCAGGGATTCAATGCAAAAACATCCCAATAAATCTAGAGGCAGGATGTAGGATTGCCTTGTTCAGTAACTTACTTTTTATGAATATGCCACATGCTCCCCGAGTCGAGAAAATGATGGCTTTCGGTGTTCTAACACCTTATTATAGTGAAGATGTATCATACAGCAAAGAACAACTCATAGTGCAGCACAATAATAACTCAAGGGTTCTTGAATCAAGCCTGCAGGAAATCAAGTCGTATTTGTGATGAGTTTGAGAGTGTGTATAAAAACAAAAGAAAACTCGCAGTAGAATGTAAAGAGAGAAAAGACTTGAAACAGGAAATCAGTCATAACAAATTCATATTTGGTCTTAACTGAATTCACAAACTCATAACAGAATCACAATTGAAGGTGATTTTTTAACTGAGCTCTTAGCCATTCATAACAGAAGCAGCAAAACAGAAATCAAAAACTAACAAACTAACTCATAACCAAATCTAACAGAAATGCATAACAGAAAAGTAACAGAATTGAAGCTGATTTTACCTGAAGCTTCCAGATCCTTCCGTGAGAATCGGCTATAAATCAGGAGCTTCTTATTCCATTGAGCTTCTTACACAACTTTCAATCCCTTCCACAATTTTCCAAGATCTCCACCATTACCCCAATTCTTGATTTTTTTTCTCTCCAACCATTCTGTTTCAATCCTCCAAGCTGCCATTGATACTCCCCCATTCAATTGCTCAATTGCTCTTTCAATTCGAACCGTTTGTTATCTCCATCACCTTCATCTCTCCATGATACTTCTATCAAATTCAATACCTCAGCATCAAGCTTTGATTATTCGGATTCTCTGTCTTTGACAACGGCATCAACAACCTGAAGAGAATTCGAGAGTTTGTATCAATAATTCAGAAGCAACCATTGCTCAAAGCTGTGAATAAGGGCAAAAGGGAATGATCATACCAGATTGCGACTTCGAATCTTGCAAAAATAGTTTCGCAGTGTTCATCGGTGTTCGGTCTGTGTTCGTGTGAAGCCTCCTCTTCAGCAGGATTAAGCTCTTCGTGCGCGGTTTCGTCGGCAAATTCCCAAGGTACGAAACAATTGCTCTTTGTTATCGTGTATTTCGTCGGCTCTATGCGACGTCGGTGGTTTTTTTTTGGAGTTCACAGCTTAGAGATAGATTGATGTAGGAGCTCTTAGGTTTTGTTCTTAGGATGAGATAAACTAGGTTTTGAGGAAAGGTTTAGAAATATTTGAAGCAGGTATGTAGCTGAGTGGTGGCCGAAGGTGATGGTGATGATGAAAGACATGACGGAAAAAGGTTGTTGTAGGTGTAGAAGAAGAGGCGAGATATATAAGTTAGGTCGTAGACGAAGAAGGAAGGGGTTAAGATGGTGGTGGCCGGAGAGAGACGAAATTGATGGAGGTTGAGGGATGAAGAGAAGAAGAAGAGAGAGAGGGTAGCGGCAGAGAAGAGAGAAGGCGAAGAAGAAGAGGAAGAAGGGAAGAGTGTGACGGCGGGTTGAGAAGGAAAGAAGGGAATTAGGTTTGTTGATCCTGTTTTTTGATTTTCTTCTTTTATTGTTCTTTTTTAAGTTTAATTGTATTGGAATGTTAGAATATTAAATTGATATAATCATGAGTTTAATTCATTTTTTAAATTAAGATTTTAGGAAATTTTATCATAAGCTTAGTTTAATTCTTTTTTTCTTAAAATAAGATTTTAGAAAATATTATCATTTAGTTCATTTTTTCTAAGTTAAGAGTTTATAAGAAGTATTATTATTAGATAAAGATCTAATTCAATTTTAATTTAGAAGTTTATAGAATTTTAAATTAAATATTAAGACTATAGTTTAATTCTGATTTTTTAGAAAAAAATATTATATTAAGATGAGTTTAATTCATTTTTTAAGTTAAGATTTTAGGAAAAAATATATGATACTTGCACCACCCTTAATGACTCATAAAGAAAGAATGGTTAAGATAACTGCTTTCTGCACCACCCTCAAGGGCCTGCGAAATTGGGCTTTTTTCTCTTTTGCTGATTGCACCCCATTATAAACCCAGTAGGAGAATAACAAAGAAAATTTGCTGAAGGCACCTCCCCCTCTTATTCTGCGTTTGGGCTTTTGCCATTGCTACTAACACTCCATGTTAGGCCCAGTAGAAAACAACATAAAAGCATTACTTCTAGCACCCCTTTTCCTTATTTATTTTTTTTTTATTTTTTATTTTTTAGAGTTTTTATTCTTTAGTTTAGCACAATTAGAAAATAATTCACAAAAATAGTAAAAAGCACTAGAAAATTTCACAAAAAATTAAGTAACTTAATAAGTCATTTTAGAAATTTGTGATATTTTTATTTTCTGAATTTTTGTTATTTTTGATTTAATTCTGAATTATTCTTTTAATTAGCTTTATTAAATTTCTTTTAATTATGCTGGATTTTGTTCATTTTATTTAGGTAACTTCCAGCAACTTTTTTGAGCCATTCTTTTTTCTGTAATTAGAAGACTCATAATAGTTCTTAGGATATTTTTTATGGAATTTTTAGGACCTTTTATCTTAGGTTTTAGTGGAGTAATCCTTAGGAATTAGTAGTTAATTCTTAGCTGGAAATAATTAATTGTTAGGCATAGAAAAAATAAGGTTTTTTAGAATCCCTCTTAGTATAATGTTTTAGATAGTGGTAAGACCCTATAGTTTAATTTTCACAATTTTTCTAGAGGTTTTAATATTTTTTAGAATATTAGTTTTAGGCCTAGTTATGCATAAATCTCATTAGTTTAATCATAGTTAGAAATAATTCAAAAAAATAATAATAGTCTAGGTTAGATTTAGTCATAGAATAATTTAGACTTAGGCTAGTTAAAATTCATTTTTTAGATGAGCATTAGGTTTGATTTAGATTTAGTACTTAGGCTTGAAACTTCATTTTCATTAGAATATAGAATAAATAAATAGACTATTTTTTAAGTCATGTCATCTAATGCATTTGTAGAATTTTATTTCTTATAGTTCAATTTCATTGCTTTGCCTTATTTTAATTTCTATAACTTGTATAGGTTTCCCCATTATTCTTAGAATCAACTTAATTTCATTAAGAAGTAAGTTGAATTCTATTAGTTTTAAGTTTCCATTAAGAATAGAAAACCTCACTAACCATTAGGATCACTTGTAAATACATAACAAAATTAGGATTGAGTCTTAGTCCCTTAGTTTTTACCTTTTTCCAATTTGAGTCTTTCTTTCTCATCTCAAAAGAAAATCAATAAAACACTTAATAAAAACCGAACAATCTTGTACGACATGAGACTTTGTTGCGGAGTGTTTATACGCGCCCTGTTTCGGGGCGAGGTGTAAATACTTCCCGCGATGGATAGGTCTTAGTACAAGACCGTTCACAAACAAATTCAAAATATTTCTTTTAAAAGACAAAAAAAACAAATAACAAGCGACTATCCTGCGGGAACTTCTTTTCTCATCTCATTCACTCACAACGCGAACTCGCGGCGACTTGTCTCAATTGCAAGACGGTAAACGCACTCGTACCAGACGAGCCTGCAACACCTGAGCATAGACATACGCAGTTCCAGCATAAAAAACACAAATAAATAGTTCCCGCCTTAGTTAGGTGAACTACGTCGACTCTGATCCTCATTATCCCGATGAGGTACGTAGGCAGCGGGGTAGGGCCCGTTCGAGCACATTCTTTATTTTCCCTACATTTTCCCCATTCTTTCTCTTTGTTTTATTTTCCAATTCCTTTCTCATTTCTCATTCCATTTCCAGTTAGCGGTTCATTTGTTCAGCAGCATATTATTTCTCACCCTTTGAAACAAAACAAGCAAGCATGGATCCCGTCGGGTACGACGGACGATCTGGGGTGCTAATACCTTCCCAGATCGTAACCGACTCCCGAATTCAGATCTTTGGTTCGCAGGACCTTGTCCTTTCCTTCTTCCTCAGGTTTGTGCAACATTACCTTTCCCATTCTTTCGGGATAAAAATGTCTGGTTGGCGACTCTAACCTTTCTGCGTCACTTTCGCGTTTGTACTAGGATGAAAATCCCGGGAGCGACAGCTGGCAACTCTGCTGGGGAATAACTTGATCCTTCCGGTTTCCCTTGTAGAGTCAATCCTAGCGCCTGTTTGGTTTCGTTTCTTTGGGTGTTTATATGCTTGTTGTTGTGTGCTTTAGTTTAGCTTTACTGTTTTCATTTACAGCAGTTATTTACAGCTTTACTTTATCGCATTTATTTATCGTTTTCAGTATTTTATTTTCCATGCATCATATTATACTGGACTGCCTGGCTGTGTTGGTTTTCATTTTTTCTGTGGGATGGGAGTTACTGTGAGATAAGCCAACTACCCGACTTGAGTGCACCATAGGATTAGCGTGGACACGTTATGCTCGCATGGTTACATGATGAGTGGTGATGTGTTCCACACCCAGGTTGCGACTGTCTTGGGACTATTCTGTGTGGGGGTTCTTCCCCACTTCAGGGTACAACCTTGATAGTTATGTGCAGCTGGGGACCGATCATTGAGAACCTTAATGGAAACTGTAGATGTTTAAGAATTGGCAGAATTTTTGACCAAACAAGAAATGTTCAATTTAGTTCAGAATGTCCTATCAGATGTTGGGACATTATCAAACAGAGTATATGAACTTATTTCAGGATGTCTCATCAGATGTTGGGACATTGTGTAAATAACTTAAGTTCAGTTTTTCAGGATGTCCCAACAGATGTTGAGACATCTCATACCTGCTACCAAAATTAATTATTGATTAACAGATCAGAGATATTTAAGGAGAGTTATCTGGAATTAATTAATGATGGATAAAAACAGAACAAGGCGCATCTGTAGGGAGTTTTATATTGAAGATTCAGATTAAAACAGAAGGCCTAAATCACCTAGAATCTAGGAGGTAACAAACCCTAAATTCAAGGTGGAAGCTGCATGCGCATTAGGGCTGGATCATTCTACAGTAAGCCCAAAATTCAGATACCTATTTAAGCATCAGAAACTCATAGAATTGAGTACGAATTTCAGAAGACCAAATAGGGTGTCTAGTGTTTTAATAGCAGGTTGTTTTATGTACCACTTTATGAGCTTTTAAGCAAAAGTGCATTTGTAACTTGATTGAAACTGTGAAGTAAGATCAAGCTGTATTGTTTGAAGGATGTCTTCAATTTCAGTAAACTTGTAAACTTGATCACTGTGTGATTGAGGGGGAGTGAGTAGGGTACTCTTATCTAAGGTGTGTCTTAGGTAGAAATTGCATTGGGTAGTTATTAAGTGATAGATTAAACAGGGTGGTTTAAGTCTAGAATTAATATTACTAATAGTGGATTTCCTCCTGGCTTGGTAGCCTCCAGATGTAGGTGTGGTTATACACTGAACTGGGTTAACAAACTTCTGTGTTGTTTACTTTTCTTGCTATTTAAGTTTTGGTTAAATCTGTCAAGTGTCCTATCAAGTGTTGGGACATCTCTTAGGACATCTCATACCTGATCACAGAATTTCAATTGGCATCAGAGCAGGCACCCTGCCTGTTTATACTGGGTGAGATCTAGGGAAAACAAATTCTGTAACATGGACAGAGATATAGGGTCAGTAAATAGACCACCTATACTGGATGGATCTAATTATGACTACTGGAAGCCAAGAATGATTGCATTCTTAAGATCACTTGACAACAGGGCATGGAGAGCAGTAAATGTTGGATGGGATCATCCTGTCCAAGACACCAAAGATGGATCAAAAGTGTTGAAACCTGAAGAAGAATGGAGTAAGGAGGAAGAAGATTTAGCACTAGGCAAATCAAAAGCCTTAAATGCCTTATTCAATGGCATTGATAGGAATATTTTCAGACTTGTGCATCATTGTGAGCTGGCCAAAGATGTTTGGGACACTCTCAAAACAACTCATGAAGGAACATCAAAAGTAAAAATGTCAAGACTTCAACTTCTCACCACCAAGTTTGAAAACTTGAGGATGAAGGAAGATGAATCAATTCATGAGTTCTACATGAACATCTTGGATATAGCCAATACTTCTGGAGCTTTGGGAGAAAAGATGACTGATGAAAAGCTGGTAAGAAAAATTCTCAGATCTTTGCCAAAAAGATTTGACATGAAAGTCACAGCAATAGAAGAAGCTCAAGACATATGCTCCATGAAAGTTGAAGAACTCATTGGCTCCCTTCAAACTTTTGAGATGGGAATGAATGAGACAAATGTTAAAAAGAACAAAAGCATAGCATTGGTGTCAAATACTGATGAAGAAGAAGATGATGAATCAGAAAATGGTAAAAGCTTATCAGAAAACCTAGCTATGCTTGGAAGACAAGTCAAACAGATTCTCAGAGGAATGGATGGCAAATCCAAATCCAATGGAAAATACACAAACTCTTCTGAGAACAGGAGACCTTATGATGATAATAAAAAGTCAAATTATGCTGAAAAGACCAGTCAAGAAGGAATCAAGTGCCATGGATGTGAAGGATATGGACACATCAAGAAGGAATGTCCTACCTTCTTAAAAAGACAAAAGAAGGGACTATCTGTAACCTGGTCTGATGAAGACTCAGGAGGAGATTCAGAAGAAGAATCAGCTAAGCATTTTACTGCTTTAGCTGGACTGTGTGAATATGATAGTGATTCCAGTTGTGGAGAGCTTACTTATGCAGATCTTGAGCAAGCTTTCAAAGATCTATACAAGAGAAGCACTGAAATATGCAGTGAGGTTATAAAGCTAAAGAAGCAGAATGAGGTATTAGAAGATGAAAAAGCAAGTGATCAAGTAATCATTGATACCTTGAAAAGTGAAGTAACTCTTCTCAACTCTAAGTTGGAACATATGTCCAAATCTGTTAAAATGTTGAACAGCAGCTCAAATACACTGGATGTTATTCTCAGCAATAATAAACATTCAGGGGACAAAAGTGGACTGGGATATAACAGAGATGAAGCCAGCTCTAGCAAAGCTACTGCAAAAACTACACAGTCAAACAAGATGTCCCAACAGATGCTTCAACATCAGAACACAAAGACAAACATAATGTTCCAACAGATGTCTCAACATTCTGGAAAGAACAAAATGAAGAAGAAGTATCAAAGATGGAGATGCCATCACTGTGGAAGATTTGGACATATCAAACCTCATTGTTATAAGTTGCATGGATATCCAAATCAGATGTATCAGCAACCTTCCAAGAAGAAAATAGAAGTTACCAAGAAAGTGCTGCATAAACATCATAGAAATCAGCAACCTCCTAAGCAGAAGACTGAAAACTTCAAGAAGGTATGGAAACCAAAAGCTAGCACTGAAGCTGATCAAAGCTACAAGAACAAGATCAACAATCAAGCTTGGAGATCAGCTGATAAACAACACACAGGGCAGAGGCATCAAAAGAAATCTCAACTCATCTGGTCAAAGAAAAGTACTGCATACATAGCACATACATCACTGAGAGTATCAGCTAAAGAAGATTGGTACTTTGACAGTGGATGTTCAAGACACATGACTGGATTGAAGAATTTGCTAGTAAACTTAAAATCACATTCATCCAGGTATGTGACCTTTGGAGATGGAGCTAAAGGAGAAATCAAGGGAGTTGGAACCTTGGATTGTCAAGATGTTCCAAGACTAGATGATGTGCTGCTAGTTAAAGGTTTAACTGCTAACCTGATCAGCATAAGTCAGTTATGTGATCAAGGGTACAGTGTAAACTTTACCAAAACTGAATGCATAGTGACTAACAATGAACAAGAGGTTGTCATGAAAGGATCCAGATCTAAAGAAAACTGTTACATGTGGGAACCACAAGACTTCAGTCTCACTTCAACCTGCTCTCTAGCTAAAGAAGAAGAAGTGAAACTGTGGCACCAAAGACTAGGTCATCTTCATTTCAGAGGCATAAAGAAGATCATATCTATGGATGCTGTAAGAGGTATTCCTAAACTGAAGATTGATGATGGCAAAATATGTGGTGAATGTCAAATAGGCAAGCAAACCAAGATGTCCCATCCAAAGCTCCAACATCTGACAACTTCCAAAGTTTTGGAACTTTTACATATGGATCTTATGGGACCTATGCAGGTTGAAAGTCTTGGTGGTAAGAGGTATGCTTATGTGGTGGTTGATGACTTTTCAAGATATACATGGATAAATTTCATCAAAGAAAAGTCTGATGTATTTGATGTATTCAAAGAATTATGTCAAAGATTACAAAGGGAAAAATCCACCTGTGTGATTAGAATTAGAAGTGATCATGGAAAAGAATTTGAGAATCAAAAGTTCTTAGATTTCTGCTCTTCAGAAGGAATCAATCATGAATATTCTTCACCAATCACTCCTCAACAGAATGGGATTGTTGAGAGGAAGAATAGAACTATTCAAGAATCTGCAAGAGCTATGATCCATGCTAAAAAGTTACCTCTGTATTTCTGGGCTGAAGCTATGAACACTGCCTGCTACATCCATAACAGAGTTACCTTGAGAAAAGGAACTTTGTCCACAATATATGAAGTCTGGAAGGGAAGAAAACCCACTGTTAAGTACTTTCATGTATTTGGAAGTATCTGTTATATTCTGGCAGATAGGGAGCAAAGAAGAAAAATGGATCCTAAAAGTGATGAAGGGATTTTCCTTGGATACTCCATAAACAGCAGAGCATATAGAGTATTTAATTCTAGAACCAAGGTTATCATGGAATCCATAAATGTAATAATTGATGATGCTCCTACAGATGTCCCAGAAGATGTTGGAACATCTGTTGATATCAAGATTGAAGCTGAAGAACAGAATGATCAATATAACTTCACTCAAACTGATACAAGGACAGAAGAATCAAGCAAACCTCCTTCCATCAGAATACAGAAGGATCATCCCAAAGATTTGATTATTGGTGATCCCAACAGAGGTGTGAGCACTAGATCAAGAGAAGTGATTTCAGGTTCTTGTTTTGTTTCCAAAATAGAACCTAAAAACATCAAGGAAGCCCTCACTGATGAATACTGGATTTGTGCTATGCAAGAGGAATTAGGTCAATTCACAAGGAATGAAGTGTGGAATCTTGTTCCTAGACCTGATGACATAAATGTGATTGGAACAAAATGGGTGTATAAGAACAAGTCAAATGAACAAGGAGTTGTTACAAAGAACAAAGCCAGACTTGTAGCTCAAGGATACACTCAAATTGAAGGGATAGACTTTGATGAAACATTTGCACCAGTAGCAAGGCTTGAATCAATAAGACTACTGTTGGGAATTGCTTGTATCTTAAAGTTCAAGCTATTTCAAATGGATGTGAAAAGTGCCTTTTTAAATGGCTATCTTAATGAAGAAGTATATGTAGAACAGCCTAAAGGATTTGTTGATCCAAGCTGTCCAAATCATGTATACAAACTAAAGAAAGCACTTTATGGTTTGAAGCAAGCTCCAAGGGCATGGTATGAGAGACTAACCACATTTCTTATCAAGCAAGGATACAAAAAAGGTGGGATTGATAAAACCCTGTTTGTTAAAGATGAAGAAGGAAATGTCATGATTGCTCAAATATATGTTGATGACATTGTCTTTGGTGGGATGTCTGATAAGATGGTCAAACATTTTGTCAAGCAGATGGAATCTGAATTTGAAATGAGTCTAGTAGGTGAGTTAACCTACTTTCTTGGTCTACAAATAAAGCAAATGGAAGACTCAATGTTCATCTCACAAAGCAAGTATTCCAAGAACATAGTCAAGAAATTTGGAATGGAAAATGCTGCTCACAAAAGAACTCCTGCCCCCACACATTTAAAGCTGACTAAAGATGAAAAGGGAGAGAATGTAGATCAAAGTTTATACAGAAGCATGATTGGAAGCTTGTTATACTTGACTGCTAGCAGACCAGATATTGCATTTGCTGTAGGAGTTTGTGCAAGATACCAAGCTGATCCAAAAGTCAGTCATCTCAATCAAGTCAAGAGAATCCTTAAATATGTTAATGGTACTTGTGACTATGGCATAATGTATTTTCATGGTTGCAAACCAATTCTCACTGGCTTCTGTGATGCTGATTGGGCAGGAAGTGCTGATGACAGAAAAAGCACTTCAGGAGGATGTTTCTTTCTAGGAAACAATCTGATTTCTTGGTTCAGTAAGAAACAGAATTGTGTATCCTTATCTACAGCTGAAGCTGAGTATATAGCAGCAGGTAACAGTTGTTCTCAGTTGGTTTGGATGAAGCAAATGCTCTCTGAGTACAATGTCCCACAGGATGTCATGACATTGTACTCTGACAACTTAAGTGCAATCAACATATCAAAGAATCCTATCCAACATAGCAGGACAAAGCATATTGATATCAGACATCATTTCATCAGAGATCTTGTAGAAGAAAAGGTGATTTCATTGGAGCATGTAGCTACAGATCTGCAGTTAGCTGATATCTTTACCAAAGCATTGGATGCTACACAATTTGAGAACTTAAGGGGCAAACTTGGAATCTGTTTATGTGATATTTAGCAGTTAATGAGATGTGCCAACATGTCATATGACATTGTATGGCATAAGTTCCAGATGGCAAAACCAGTCTGGACAAGTTCCTTGGGAATTCCATTCCTAATCATTTGTACTGTAACGACTAATTATTTAGTAAATGTTTATAAGCAGCTATCAAGATTCTCATCATTCTATCACAAGCGAATCACATTAACTAGCTATCCTACAGAAATCATAAACCCTAAAGCTGTTCATCCATTTTCCTCAACAATGTCTCAAAGCCCTAACACAACTGAAGAAGTTCTCAACCAGGAAGATGTAGTTCATGCCACTCCCATCTCTGTGGTACCAATGCAATCAACACCATTGGACGAACTCAGGGGAAGCGTTTCTCACACTAAAAAGGCAAGAACTCCAAAGAGAGCTAAAGATCAAGTACGCAGCAAAGCAAAAGGCATTCCCTCTCCTGCTAACAGGCCCCCAAATTCTTCAAAATATGTTGATGATTCCATCAAGGAGATTGTCAATCAAATCCTCTTTGAACAAAGAGTGGTGAGTGGGATCTCTGTTCCTCTGAACACCATGCCTGCACCTCAAGAAGAACAAGATATCCCAACAGATGTTGGAACATCTGAAGATAAGAGAAAGAACTCATCTGATGTTGAGTTGGAACAAACTAAGGACCAGAATAAGGCCTCAAATGAAAATGATGAAGAAATCTCTGAGGATCAGACCAAAGCCTCAAATGAAGGTCAAATCCCTGCTGATCAACAAGCTGAAGAGGAGACTGCTCAATCTCCTCCAGTGGTGAACCTGGAGCAGGACTCTGATGCAGAGATCATAGCCTCTGTTAAACCTAGCATAGCCAAAAGGCTCAGGTCCAGGAAAGGCAAGATGCAAGCTGAAGCAGCAATTCCTGAGAAGAAGAAAGCCTCTCTAAAGAAAGGCAAAGCTAAAGCCAATTTTGGGCCATCAAAACAATGGAGTAAAGTCCAAACTCAGAAAAGGAAAGCTGTCACCCCATCTGACTCAGATGTTGAATCAGATGTCCCAACATCTCCTCCCAAGAAGAGACCAGCCCCATCTAGGGCTTCAACAGCTGTTCCAGAAGCTCCATTAGACAACATATCTTTCCACCATGTCTCTAGTGTGAACAAGTGGAAGTTTGTGTACCAAAGAAGAGTTGCCCTGGAAAGAGAACTGAGCAGCAATGCACTTGAGTGCACTGAACTGATTGATCTCATCTCTGCTGCAGGACTATTCAAAACAGTCTCAGACCTCTCTCCCTGCTATGAACTTCTTGTCAAAGAGTTCATTGTGAATCTTCAGGAGGATTGTTTAAATGGTAAGTCCTCTGAGTTCAGAAAAGTGTTTGTGAGAGGTAAGTGTGTTGAGTTCTCTCCTCAAATCATAAATCAGTACCTAGGAAGAGAAACAGATGGACCAAATGAGCTAGGTAAGACAGATAATCAAGTCTGTAAGGTGATCACTGCAAACCAGGTCAAGGCATGGCCTGTGAAGGGAAAGCTCTCAGTGAGCATGCTTACCAGAAAGTATGCCATGCTGAACAGGATTGGTACAGCTAACTGGGTGCCTACCAACCACACTTCTTCAATCTCAACTGGTCTGGCCAGATTCATCTATGCTGTGGGAACTCAAACCAAGATGGACTATGGAGCTTTTATCTTTGATCAAACCATGAAGCATGCCAGCTCCTCTGCAACAAAGCTACCAATAGCTTTTCCTTCATTGCTATGTGGTATAATATTAAGCCAATATCCTGGGATTTTAACTGAGAAGGACACAGTCTACAAGAGAGAAAGCCCCCTGGCTTTTCACTACAAGTTATTCCTCAGTCATCATGCAGCAGATGTTGAAGCACCTTCTGGGACATCTACAGGTCCTTCAACTGCTAAGAATCCAATCTCCAAGAAGGCTTTAATTGCTGAACTCAAAAGCACCTGCAAAGAGCTTGAAGCTAGAAAGCAGAAGCTTGAGGAAATCATTAAAAGGTTGGAAAGTGAAGAAGACCAGACAACTGCCTCTGATGAAGACAGTAAAGCTGATGAAGACAGTGAAGCTGATGAAGAAACAGAAGCTGATGAAGAAACTGAGAGTGATGAATCTGAGTGATCAATGTATGTGAGGCAAATGTAATGACAACAATGTATTTCTAGAATAGTGTCTTTGGCCCCTAATTTTGTGTCTACCAAGGGGGAGAACAACAACAAATTGTATTGCTGTTTAATTATGAATGAAAAATTCTGTTTGTCTGCTTCTGAACTGAATAAGTTTTTCTGTTGGAACAAGACTGGATACATATATGTTTGAGGGGGAGTAATCTCAAATAAGAATCAACAGAAAAGTAATGCTATACTCTGATAAAAGGAACTTCTGTTGCACTCTGATAACCAGAAAAGATGTTAGCCAAAAATTAGCCAAAGGGGGAGTTTGTAGATGTTTAAGAATTGGCAGAATTTTTGACCAAACAAGAAATGTTCAATTCAGTTCAGAATGTCCTATCAGATGTTGGGACATTATCAAACAGAGTATATGAACTTATTTCAGGATGTCTCATCAGATGTTGGGACATTGTGTAAATAACTTAAGTTCAGTTTTTCAGGATGTCCCAACAGATGTTGAGACATCTCAGACCTACTACCAAAATTAATTATTGATTAACAGATCAGAGATATTTAAGGAGAGTTATCTGGAATTAATTAATGATGGATAAAAACAGAACAAGGCGCATCTGTAGGGAGTTTTATATTGAAGATTCAGATTAAAACAGAAGACCTAAATCACCTAGAATCTAGGAGGTAACAAACCCTAAATTCAAGGTGGAAGCTGCATGCGCATTAGGGCTGGATCATTCTACAGTAAGCCCAAAATTCAGATACCTATTTAAGCATCAGAAACTCATAGAATTGAGTACGAATTTCAGAAGACCAAATAGGGTGTCTAGTGTTTTAATAGCAGGTTGTTTTATGTACCACTTTATGAGCTTTTAAGCAAAAGTGCATTTGTAACTTGATTGAAACTGTGAAGTAAGATCAAGCTGTATTGTTTGAAGGATGTCTTCAATTTCAGTAAACTTGTAAACTTGATCACTGTGTGATTGAGGGGGAGTGAGTAGGGTACTCTTATCTAAGGTGTGTCTTAGGTAGAAATTGCATTGGGTAGTTATTAAGTGATAGATTAAACAGGGTGGTTTAAGTCTAGAATTAATATTACTAATAGTGGATTTCCTCCTGGCTTGGTAGCCTCCAGATGTAGGTGTGGTTATACACTGAACTGGGTTAACAAACTTCTGTGTTGTTTACTTTTCTTGCTATTTAAGTTTTGGTTAAATCTGTCAAGTGTCCTATCAAGTGTTGGGACATCTCTTAGGATATCTCATACCTGATCACAGAATTTCAGAAACAACCCTCTCCAGTGATGACAGTGGCAGACCACATTTGTTGGCAAACCCACTCGCATCCGAGGGTCCATTGGGAACTCGCATAGGATGGCCTGGTTCTCTCATAAGAATTCAGTTAAAGCGAACTGTTCGTATGACGATAGTATTGTACCCTTCGGGATGAATGTACTATTGTTTCTCGATTCAGTGCTTGAAGCTGGAGACTTGTGAGCGATGCTTGTTTTTCCGGAATTCAGCTGAGGCCTCCCTGAGTAGTACATAATGCCAAACCGATTCCCTGATTTGGTCATGAGACATTTCTAGGAAATGGTGAAAGTATTATTGCTATTCGGCTTTGAGAGTCCGTGATGTTGACCCGTAGTAGCACACCCGTGAGATTTGGGAAGGGTTTACAGGTTTGCAGGAACCCTGATACCTTCAGCATACCCGCATTGCCTTTGGTTCAGTTTTGTGATCTGGATTTCTGTTCTTAAGTTATGGATCCCGGATCAGAGGGATGATTATTGTGATATATGGATTCTGAGACCTTGCACCGACACCTGATTATATCATTGGAACATCGCAGACACTTCACTGATCACATGCCTGTTGCATACATAACATCATAACATTCTATCATACATGTTCGGCTATTTCCAAAGATCCTATGTTTAAACCATGTCATTATATGTTCCTGTATCCCAAATTGGAATCAAAGCAGATGGATCCCTTGGAAATAATCGAACATGGCATTTGCATGCATCCTTACTCTCATTACAGGTGTCCGGGGACAGATTCTCACCCCGGTTCGTTTACTCTTCAGAATGGCCAATTTGAATCATTGTCATCAAGAGATGGGTATGGAGCAATGCCGAGCAGAAATAGCTGAAATGAAAGTCCGAATGGATCAACTCTCGGAGGATATGCAGACCTTGTGCCATGACCACACGTTATTGATGGAGAAGGTCTACCAACTGAAGAAACAAGAGAACCAGACCAGGGAAGCCCCAAAGCTCCAAGAAAGGCACCATCACCCCTTCATCACTGCAGAAGTTGGTGGTCATCCCAGTCCAGTGATTTTGTTCCAAGGTCAGGAAGCGTTTCGCGGAAATCCTTCTCAACTTTGGGATCCTAAGCCTCACAATTTGCAGACTTTTCCAGTTCATCAAAGGGAAGGTAAAGGCAAAAGCTGCGGACAAATGCCAAAGACGTCTGAAGCCAAGTTTGATTTGATCCCGGTGTCATATGCACAGTTGCTTGTTTGTTTGCTCGAGCTTAATCTGGTTGAACTTGTCACCGTAGCGGCCACACCCAAAAAGCCTCCCCCAAATTTTGACGCCAATGCCAGATGTGTTTTCCATTCTGGGGCACCTGGTCATCATGTGGAAAATTGCAAAAGGCTTAAGCATCAAGTTCAAGAGCTCATTGATGCAAAAGTAATCGAGTTCACACCGATCAATGGGGGTGTGTCAAAGGATTTCATATCACTAGGAGGAACTTCTCCTTTCCTTACCACAAGAATTATCCCCAATCAGGGGTGTGTGTCTCCAACCTGGGTTATAAAGACATCGTGCCAGTCACCTTTACCCATTCACCGAACCGACATGAAGAAGGAAGTACAGAAGAACTCTAGGTGTTCAAATTCATCTCAGCATCAGAATTATCAACAACAGGGGAGACTCAAGCTCAAGCAAGCTGAAGAAGTGTTTACTCCTAGTCAAGTGTTTGCCCGTTTGCTCGAGAATTCTTTGATTCAGCCAGGGAATGCCTTGCCAATACCCTACCCCATTCCCCCAGATTACAATATGGATGTCAGGTGTGAGTTCCACTTCGGAACATTTGGACATACCATCGACGAGTGCAAAGCCTTCAAGCAAAATGTCCAATATCTAATTGATTCAAGGATCATTACACCAGAAGGGTACCTCAGGAGCTGAAGCCTTTGACCCAGCTGGCCATGCAGACTGCACGAAGCTCAAATCAAGAGATATAGATTTCTTTGATACATGTATTTTGCTTTATTGTGTTTCTAGATTACCTTCAGAGCTGTTGAAGGAATCTTTTGTTTTTCTGTTGTGGATTGTGACATTTTCCTGTATTTCAGTGTTATTGGCAAATAATTGTATAAGGTTTCGCATGTGGGTGTATCCTTTGCTTTATGGAAGTGTGTCGGTACCATTGTTGCAGCTTTTTTATCTTGGCAATTTTATTTTGAATTCCCGATACACAACACTTTCTCCCTGCACACTCACAGAGTTTATCTTATGATGTGGCACTTCGTGGATATCTGTCCCCTGATCTGAATGAAATGGGATCAGTAACATGGCATTTGCACGCATATCATTTTTGCATACTAACGAGTTATCTGGATTTCCTAATTTATTTGACCATTTCAGGGGAAGTATCGGCCGTACCAGTACGCTACCCGAGTCAAATCATGAATACAGTACAAGCCGAGTTGAACGAGTTTCGCACTCGGATGGGAGAGTTCATGGTAGCAATGCAGAGTATAGTGCAGGGGCAACAAGAGATGAGAACCGCCATGCTGAGGCTTAATCGTCCACAGGTTGATTCTCCAATGGTTACCTTGGACGCCGAAGGCAATCCGATCAACACAGTCATCCCATCTACGGATAAGAGGCCTCCTATCCCTGAAGGCATTGGTCCAATTCCTGTTCGTGTAGCAGACCGACAGGAGGATCAATTTACTTGTCTCAATGAAGATGTGGGATTTGGTTCTGGGGCCAATAACCAGGACTTTCAGATGCTAACCGAGAAGGTAAAGGCTTTAGAATGCAAAGACACCTTTGGCATTGATGTTGTTGATATGGGGCTGGTTTCAGGGTTGGTGATCCCTCCAAAGTTCAGACCTCCCGTTTTCGACAAGTACAGTGGTAGATCTTGCCCGAAAATGCACTTGCAGGCCTTCCATCGCAAAATCGCTGCACATACGAAAGATGAGAAACTTTGGATGTACCACTTCCAAGACAGCCTTTCCGGGGGTTCGTTAGAATGGTACATAAAGCTGGAAAAGAACTATGTCCGTAATTGGAAGGAACTTGGGGAAGCCTTTCTCAAGTAGTACCAGTATAATATTGACATGGCTCCCAACCGAACCCAGCTTCAGAGCATGTCACAAAAGAACTCTGAGAGCTTTAAGGAGTACGCACAGAGATGGCGCGAGGTCGCGGCCAGAGTACAACCATCATTGCAGGAGAGAGAAATGATAGACCTATTCATGGATACCCTCCCGGGGCACTTCATTGAACGTTTGGCGAGCTGTTCAGCTAATGGTTTTTCTGATATCGTCTTGACTGGTGAAAGAATTGAAAATTGGATGAAGCGAGGAAAGATTCAGGTCAACGGTGCCTCCACTTCTGGAAATAAGAAGTCGTTGTTCAATGAGCAAAAGAAGCAGTACGAAGAAGCAGGGGCAGTTTGTGTCCAGCGAAAGAAAAGAAATCAAGGTTCACATTACCAGTGAAAGAAAAGAAATCAAGGTACACATCCCAAGTGCCACACGTTCACAACAGCAAAATCGTCGTCAGCATAATCCTCAACAGGGTCAGCAACAAAGGAGAGAAAGATTTTTTGACCCTTTGCCAATGTCTTACACTGATCTCCTCCAGCATTTGCTTCAATTGAAGTTGGTTGGGCTTCGCAAGCTGTCTCCACCTCCTTTTCCACTACCGGAGGGATGGGATGCCAATGTCAACTGTGATTTTCATTCTGGGGCACCAGGGCATCATATTGATAGGTGTAAAGCTTTTCACCACACAGTGCAGGACTTAATCGAATCGAAAGCTATCAACTTCGCACCAAACATATAAGAGAGATGACACTTTCTTTGATTTGAAGTTTTGAAGCCAGAAGTAGTTCGGATACTCTTGTTTTGGTAATGGTGCGTCTTTGCAGTGCAGTTTCATCCCTGTTGAGGGGAACTACGTCGCTCTGATTCTTCATTGGTCTCGGGTCAATGGAGATACGTAGGCAGAAGATCGTCAGGTCTTTCCGAGCAACCTTATGGGGAAACTTTACTCCTCAGCTTCACTTCTCTCTTCAGATGTCTCGTGTCGGAGTCAGAACAACTAGAATAAGAGGTATGATTGTCGTGGGTAATTATACCACTGCGAATTGAATACTACAAGTCCGTGAAATAGTTGTTGATCGCTGAAAGTATCCAAGACTGACGGGTCCAAACGGAGCCAAGCCTCCTCAACTACGGCTATATTCAATTTCTTTACTGCATTTCCATTTGTAGTTTCTTTTATATGCTAAACATTTGTTTACTTGTATGAAATTTATTTGTTTTTGAATGATAACCATAATAAATGCACATGTTTCTCTTGAAGTAATCCATTCGTATTCACTCATGATTTTGTGTATGGGCATTGCAATACCAACTGTTGAGCTTAAACTCTATCAGGGAGGATGCCGAAATGAAAATGCAGGAATCTCTAATTGTGTGCTTTTGAGAAAGACCTTGTTGACGATGTACAGGCATTGTTTCAAATCCTAAACACCGGAGATATAAGGGAGATAGACCCTCGCCAACCCATTTGAGCCTTGAAGTAGGAGTTTCTTTTTGCATGAAAAAACCCTCGCACTTAACCCAGGGGCAGGGTAGGCGTCAGTTAGTTTGACCGAGCATTCAAATTTCAAAAAGGAGTGCAAATCTGAGGATCCATTACCTTTCGTTGTACCAAATCAAGAGGTCCAATGACCAGAAACCACAATGGTTATCCCAATCAAGAGGTCCAAAGACCGGAGACCACAATGGTTATTCCTCAACAACAAAGGAGTGAGACAGTCACGACCCTCGCAAAGCATTCAAGACAAACAGTGTCACACGATTTGTTCAAAAAAAAAAGAATTGAAAAAAAAATGAATGAGAAAGCCCGCTAAGTCGAAACTTGAAAACAAGCGACTTAGGCAAAAATTAGGGCATCCCGCTGGACTTCACAATCAAAGATTCACAAGAATCAGTCCAGGAAAAAGTTAGGGATAAGAAAAATAATGCAAAAGCGAAAGACGAAAAGGATTTCACAGGAAAGATCCTTAAAACAAGAACAAAGTCGTGTAGCACAGACACGAAAGACTAAGGGGTGACTGACTCCCAACAACAACCTGTTTGGTGCTTAAACTGTTAGTGTAATTGGTTCCTCAACCATCACAAAACCCCTTTTTGAGAAGTGAGCGCTTGTGAAAGCTAGCTGAAAATAGGAATGGAGAACATCACGAAGATGGGTGGGCACAAATAAGTTTCGAGCCTATATCCTTTGTTTCTATAACCGTGAACCAGGCCACGATACAACCCTCAAAAGTCCTAACTGAAGCAGGGTTATCTTGAGAGCGTGCTACCACGAGACCGCGTTCCTGACTCCTATGAGTGGTGTTGAAAGATCTTTGTTGGTGTTGCATGTGTATGCTTTCTATTATTCAAAAAAATTAATGTCGTATCTTAACCAGTGATTCACTCACAAAAGTTTGCGACATCTTTTTCAGTAAAACTTCAAGGTTAATATGTGTGTTGCATTAGAATTTTCATTCTTAAAATAAACATTTTCTGCTTGCATACATTTGTTTGGCATCATAAAAGTCCATGTATGGAATCTCAGTCCAGGAGCTTAATCTTGCCAAGTTGAGAAGTCTGAAACTTCCGAGGGACAATCTGTCGAGGTGCACTTTTCAAGAAAACTCCATTGAGTAGGGACTTTCCCAACAGTTGTGGTAAGAGCCAACTAATCTGGGGAAGTCATGTCGAGCAATCTCTTCAAAGTTCAGCCAAGCCGGGGCAATCACTTCGAGATTCAAATCTCTTAAAGAGCCATTAGTCTGATGCATGCATTCAAATTTGAGCCAAACTGGGGCAATTACTTCGAGATCCAATCTCTCAAATAACAATTGATCTGGGTGTTCTCTTCAAAGCACAGTCATTCAGAGGTGATCACTTCAAGGCTCGTACTGGGGCAGGCCACCCCAAGAGCACTAGAAGTTACTTTCTCCCGAAGACGGTTTATCAAAAGCACCTATTCGGAGTTCAATATACTGGGGCAGAATATCTCACAGTGATATGAGGTTCTTCATGAATCCTTGCGAGGCAAATTCTTGCACAAACCATGCAGTCTGAGGCAGTTATTTTGAGATCCGACGAATCTCTCCAAGAGTTTGAAGACACTGAGGCATCTCTTATGCCGGTTTTCTGTAAAATCCTCTTGAGACATTATCTTTTGATAGATCCTAGTAGAAGGCGAGTTGAAGATTGTAAAGAACCATTGTTCACTCATGATTAGTTGACAACCTATCAACCCGGGGCTAGGGGCAAAGCCATTGTCAGCATAGTACTTCAAGAGTTATTTCATCAGCAAGCTTCATTGATCAAAATGTCTTAGCTAGTCTCATTAGACAATCCCTGCTCCAGTTGTGTGGCAAAGCGAAAGTTACTTCTCGATCAGAAGGGTATCATCGTCTCTCATCCCCAGCATGAAACGCCTTATATCTCTCATTCCCAACATGAGAGGATTTATCTCTTATCCCCAGCAAGTGGCAGCTTGAGCTTTTATCTTCAGCAGGAAGCTTTATCATTGATATCACCCGTCATCCCCAGCCATGTGGAAGTTGAAATTTCTCCCAGCAAGGTAGCAGAAGGTGGGTGTTATCCCCAAGCAGGAGTTTCCCTTCAAACAGGGGCAATTTTCAGCAGTATAAGGAGTGTCTTGCCTCCCCAGCAATTGCTTCCTCAGCAGTGTCATACTTTCGGTTCGCAACCAAGTTAGGAAGTCCTCACTTCCCCATCAGAGTTCAAGAAGGGTCCATCTCCAGCCGGGTCTTGGCACTCCGATCTCAAAGTCCAATTTATTTTTGGCAGTGGCGGTAGTTCAGAGCCGGTATATCATTGACAGCCTTCCCCGCAGAGTTGTCTTCTTCTCACAAAGATCAATCGAATCAATGCAGTGATCATCAGTTCCTCCCAGTCAAGCCATCTGGGATATCTATTATCTCCTCATCGGGAGACCCCTTTGCATTTGCATTTACATCTAGTAATCAACATCACATTTGCATCCTCCAAAGCGTAGCATTTCCATCATCATGGAGCATTACGCCATAAATTCAAACATATGCATACCAGCATGGGCCAGTTTTGAGGTATATTACATAAGACCCGTTACAGAATGCAACTTCGTTTCCCAGGGTGGTTACTTCTACCAAGTCTTGTTGTTATCCCCCAGTTGAGTCTTGTTTCAGTACAACAGTCTCATTTTTTCGCGTCTCCGTTTCAGTACAATGGTCGCGTCTTGGGCTCTCGTTTAAGTACAACGATCCCGTTCCTTTCGAGTCCCCATTTAAGTACAATGGTCTCGTCTTTGAGTCTTGTTTCAGTACAACAGTCTCATTTTTTCGCGTCTCCGTTTCAGTACAAGGGTCGCGTCTTGGGCTCTCGTTTAAGTACAACGATCCCGTTCCTTTCGAGTCCCCATTTAAGTACAATGGTCTCGTCTTTGAGTCTTGTTTCAGTACAACAGTCTCATTTTTTCGCGTCTCCGTTTCAGTACAATGGTCGCGTCTTGGGCTCTCGTTTAAGTACAACGATCCCGTTCCTTTCGAGTCCCCATTTAAGTACAATGGTCTCGTCTTTGAGTCTTGTTTCAGTACAACAATCTCATTTTTTTTCGCGTCTCCGTTTCAGTACAACGGTCGCGTCTGGGGCTCTCGTTTAAGTACAACGATCCCATTCCTTTCGAGTCTCCATTTAAGTACAATGGTCTCGTTTCAGTGCGAAGATAATGGATCGGTTGATACCATTTTCGTGTTAGATCGGTTGATCTTATTTGAGTCATGAATCGGTTGATATCATTTCTCTTGGAGTTGTAAATCGGATGATATTACATTCTCGTGTTTCTTGGTTATGGATCGGTTGATACCATTTCCGTGTTAGATCGGTTGATCTTATTTGAGTCATGAATCGGTTGATATCATTTCTCTTCGAGTTGTAAATCGGATGATATTACATTCTCGCGTTTCTTGGTTATGGATCGGTTGATACCATCTCCGTGTTAGATCGGTTGATCTTATTCGAGTTATGAATCGGTTGATATCATTTCTCTTCGAGTTGTAAATCGGATGATATTACGTTCTCGCGTTTCCGGAGTGGATTGGTTGATACCATCTCCGTGTTAGTTTGGTTGATCTTATTTGAGTCGCAAATCGGTTGATGTTGCGTTAAGTCCTGTTTCGCCAATAGGCACCCTCCTTGTGGTTTCGGTTCGTTCAGCAGTCGCAGTGATTGCATTGATTCTATTCCACCTGGTTCTATTATCGCTACCTATTCAGAGGTCAAAATCAAAAAATACATAAAATAGATAAATGGGCAGATGGCATTTCTGTTGCCCTCAGTGTGCAAATTTTCAGGTTTTATTCGAGTATTCAATCACTCCATACCTTGAACGTCCAAAAGCTGTTGCAATTATCCGTTCAGGTCTGCAGTTGATTGAATAGGGGCAGCTGTAATACCTCAAAATTTGCCCTCATGATTATTCCCTCTATTGGCTCATCGTTTTGCATTCATTGGCATTTCTCATCAATTCATTAACATCATAATAAGGCATTTCATGGATTCATAAGGCATGTGATCAAGGCCCGTGGAAATTAGGGTTTCGTGCCTTATCTGTATCCATTATGGTGTGAACTTATGGAGAATATTCACTGGTGCATCTAACTTATTATTGAGGTGTTCAGTCAGATTGGCTTTGGGTGAGAGTATTGACTCTTCTTGATGTCTCAAGTTGTGTTCTTCATCATTGAATATCTCAAGGGAAATTTGGAGTCCTTGTTCATGGTTTTGATTTGAAGGGAACTTTATCAACGGAGGTCCATAGTATCAAAGATTGGTTTAGGTCCATTTGTTCACAAAATAATAATTCGAGGTTGTGCGAAGTTCAGTATGGCCTCAAAGTTCCTAGGAGTGGATTGTGTAGAAGGACCTGATTTAGGTCAAGAGAGAATGCACAGTTATTGACCTTACGGGGAAGACATCGTTGACGTTCAAATTCTAGTTCTTGATATTCAAATGCAAGCCATTGCCATCCTACATGTCAACTAGCTAATTCACTGTTTTTTTAGTCACCATGACCTTATCCCGTTTTGCTAACCAAAGTTATCTTTTTGTGTCCATATGTATATATCTAACATTCCATTTTTCATGTCATTTGTCTCTAAATATCAACCATTTCTTTTCAACATTGTGCCCATTTTCTTTTCTAAAATCAATCCATTATTCATTTCTAATTCTATTTCCATTTTGACCATTTTAATCCATTCTCGATCCCGAATCCATTCGTTTGGCAATATTATTAAATTATATTCATTTGACCATCGTTCTTATCCATTATTACCATTTTCAAATCATTTTTGTGATTACTTCTAATAACCATTTTCTTTCTCCAATTTAAGTCATTTATGGAAAGCCCATTACTTATTTTTCTTGTAGTCCTAATTAAGCCCATGTTCAATAATTGTCAAGACAAGTTTTTTTTATCATCAACATTGCCATTGAATTCCATGTTTGTGTCTATTTTTCATCAATCCAATCTAAGCCCAATTTTATTAATCCATTTGAATCCATATTTTCCACTGGTCAAAACCCCCATGTTCAATTTAAAATCTCTTTATATCCTAGGACTTAGTGAGATTGCAAAGCTTGTGCCATTAGCTTCTTGTTTTTTTTTTAGCAATTAATATAATCATTACCTTACCATTTTTTGTCAGCATTAATGCCATCAATGTCCGCATTAATAGGACCATTAACAAAAAAATTGGTCAAGTAAATTTATTCCATTTATTTCTTGAACGTGATGCATCAGTCAGAATACAAGGAAAAGCTAAGCAAATAAAAGGGAAAAATGTTTAAAGGTTACAAGAGATTATTTCACACATGATCCTGTTAATAAGCTTCAATTGAGGTTCACTTAGTTCAGCTTCATGTGATGGAAACTCAGCTGAATATTTCCAACCATATGCTCTCGGGGTAGATTCCAATCAAGGCTTTCTTAAGTATTCAAGCAGGCCGCCTTTGTTTATTGGCTCTTCACCTAGTCTTGAAGCATTGGCTCTTGAGGAAATTGATTCTGACGACTTCACAGCAAGTTGATAAAACTTGTTGAGTTATTGAGCAAGACTGTCAAAGATTATAACCAAGTGGTGAATACCCTTCAGGCCCTTTATGAGATTGCTATCAGAGACCTTTTCAAGGATAGGAGAAATCCTAAGCAGCTAGAGGGTGATGGTTTGGCTCCACGTAATCCTTCTTTAGGTCTGCCTTTTCAGAATGCTGTTCAGTTGCCTGACGCTAGCAATAAGAACTTCTACCGCCAGGTTCGGCGCTTGCACGCAATTCTTACCTCCAGGGATTCAATGCAAAAACATCCCAATAAATCTAGAGGCAGGATGTAGGATTGCCTTGTTCAGTAAGTTACTTTTTATGAATATGCCACATGCTCCCCGAGTCGAGAAAATGATGGCTTTCGGTGTTCTAACACCTTATTATAGTGAAGATGTATCATACAGCAAAGAACAACTCATAGTGCAGCACAATAATAACTCAAGGGTTCTTGAATCAAGCCTGCAGGAAATCAAGTCGTATTTGTGATGAGTTTGAGAGTGTGTATAAAAACAAAAGAAAACTCGCAGTAGAATGTAAAGAGAGAAAAGACTTGAAACAGGAAATCAGTCATAACAAATTCATATTTGGTCTTAACTGAATTCACAAACTCATAACAGAATCACAATTGAAGGTGATTTTTTAACTGAGCTCTTAGCCATTCATAACAGAAGCAGCAAAACAGAAATCAAAAACTAACAAACTAACTCATAACCAAATCTAACAGAAATGCATAACAGAAAAGTAACAGAATTGAAGCTGATTTTACCTGAAGCTTCCAGATCCTTCCGTGAGAATCGGCTATAAATCAGGAGCTTCTTATTCCATTGAGCTTCTTACACAACTTTCAATCCCTTCCACAATTTTCCAAGCTCTCCACCATTACCCCAATTCTTGATTTTTTTTCTCTCCAACCATTCTGTTTCAATCCTCCAAGCTGCCATTGATACTCCCCCATTCAATTGCTCAATTGCTCTTTCAATTCGAACCGTTTGTTATCTCCATCACCTTCATCTCTCCATGATACTTCTATCAAATTCAATACCTCAGCATCAAGCTTTGATTATTCGGATTCTCTGTCTTTGACAACGGCATCAACAACCTGAAGAGAATTCGAGAGTTTGTATCAATAATTCAGAAGCAACCATTGCTCAAAGCTGTGAATAAGGGCAAAAGGGAATGATCATACCAGATTGCGACTTCGAATCTTGCAAAAATAGTTTCGCAGTGTTCATCGGTGTTCGGTCTGTGTTCGTGTGAAGCCTCCTCTTCAGCAGGATTAAGCTCTTCGTGCGCGGTTTCGTCGGCAAATTCCCAAGGTACGAAACAATTGCTCTTTGTTATCGTGTATTTCGTCGGCTCTATGCGACGTTGGTGGTTTTTTTTTGGAGTTCACAGCTTAGAGATAGATTGATGTAGGAGCTCTTAGGTTTTGTTCTTAGGATGAGATAAACTAGGTTTTGAGGAAAGGTTTAGAAATATTTGAAGCAGGTATGTAGCTGAGTGGTGGCCGAAGGTGATGGTGATGATGAAAGACATGACGGAAAAAGGTTGTTGTAGGTGCAGAAGAAGAGGCGAGATATATAAGTTAGGTCGTAGACGAAGAAGGAAGGGGTTAAGATGGTGGTGGCCGGAGAGAGACGAAATTGATGGAGGTTGAGGGATGAAGAGAAGAAGAAGAGAGAGAGAGGGTAGCGGCAAAGAAGAGAGAAGGCGAAGAAGAAGAGGAAGAAGGGAAGAGTGTGACGGCGGGTTGAGAAGGAAAGAAGGGAATTAGGGTTGTTAATCCTGTTTTTTGATTTTCTTCTTTTATTGTTCTTTTTTAAGTTTAATTGTATTGGAATGTTAGAATATTAAATTGATATAATCATGAGTTTAATTCATTTTTTAAATTAAGATTTTAGGAAATTTTATCATAAGCTTAGTTTAATTCTTTTTTTCTTAAAATAAGATTTTAGAAAATATTATCATTTAGTTCATTTTTTCTAAGTTAAGAGTTTATAAGAAGTATTATTATTAGATAAAGATCTAATTCAATTTTAATTTAGAAGTTTATAGAATTTTAAATTAAATATTAAGACTATAGTTTAATTCTGATTTTTTAGAAAAAAATATTATATTAAGATGAGTTTAATTCATTTTTTAAGTTAAGATTTTAGGAAAAAATATATGATACTTGCACCACCCTTAATGACTCATAAAGAAAGAATGGTTAAGATAACTGCTTTCTGCACCACCCTCAAGGGCCTGCGAAATTGGGCTTTTTTCTCTTTTGCTGATTGCACCCCATTATAAACCCAGTAGGAGAATAACAAAGAAAATTTGCTGAAGGCACCTCCCCCTCTTATTCTGCGTTTGGGCTTTTGCCATTGCTACTAACACTCCATGTTAGGCCCAGTAGAAAACAACATAAAAGCATTACTTCTAGCACCCCTTTTCCTTATTTATTTTTTTTTATTTTTTATTTTTTAGAGTTTTTATTCTTTAGTTTAGCACAATTAGA
Organism: Lathyrus aphaca; assembly: GCA_963966055.1. Taxonomy (NCBI): domain Eukaryota; kingdom Viridiplantae; phylum Streptophyta; class Magnoliopsida; order Fabales; family Fabaceae; genus Lathyrus; species Lathyrus aphaca. The sequence goes on from OZ014525.1 coordinate 139,633,137, forward strand.
AAATAATTCACAAAAATAGTAAAAAGCACTAGAAAATTTCACAAAAAATTAAGTAACTTAATAAGTCATTTTAGAAATTTGTGATATTTTTATTTTCTGAATTTTTGTTATTTTTGATTTAATTCTGAATTATTCTTTTAATTAGCTTTATTAAATTTCTTTTAATTATGCTGGATTTTGTTCATTTTATTTAGGTAACTTCCAACAACTTTTTTGAGCCATTCTTTTTTCTGTAATTATAAGACTCATAATAGTTCTTAGGATATTTTTTATGGAATTTTTAGGACCTTTTATCTTAGGTTTTAGTGGAGTAATCCTTAGGAATTAGTAGTTAATTCTTAGCTGGAAATAATTAATTGTTAGGCATAGAAAAAATAAGGTTTTTTAGAATCCCTCTTAGTATAATGTTTTAGATAGTGGTAAGACCCTATAGTTTAATTTTCACAATTTTTCTAGAGGTTTTAATATTTTTTAGAATATTAGTTTTAGGCCTAGTTATGCATAAATCCCATTAGTTTAATCATAGTTAGAAATAATTCAAAAAAATAATAATAGTCTAGGTTAGATTTAGTCATAGAATAATTTAGACTTAGGCTAGTTAAAATTCATTTTTTAGATGAGCATTAGGTTTGATTTAGATTTAGTACTTAGGCTTGAAACTTCATTTTCATTAGAATATATAATAAATAAATAGACTATTTTTTAAGTCATGTCATCTAATGCATTTGTAGAATTTTATTTCTTATAGTTCAATTTCATTGCTTTGCCTTATTTTAATTTCTATAACTTGTATAGGTTTCCCCATTATTCTTAGAATCAACTTAATTTCATTAAGAAGTAAGTTGAATTCTATTAGTTTTAAGTTTCCATTAAGAATAGAAAACCTCACTAACCATTAGGATCACTTGTAAATACATAACAAAATTAGGATTGAGTCTTAGTCCCTTAGTTTTTACCTTTTTCCAATTTGAGTCTTTCTTTCTCATCTCAAAAGAAAAGCAATAAAACACTTAATAAAAACCGAACAATCTTGTACGACACGAGACTTTGTTGCGGAGTGTTTATACGCGCCCTGTTTCGGGGCGAGGTGTAAATACTTCCCGCGATGGATAGGTCTTAGTACAAGACCGTTCACAAACAAATTCAAAATATTTCTTTTAAAAGACAAAAAAAAACAAATAACAAGCGACTATCCTGCGGGAACTTCTTATCTCATCTCATTCACTCACGACGCGAACTCGCGGCGACTTGTCTCAATTGCAAGACGGTAAACGCACTCGTACCAGACGAGCCTGCAACACCTGAGCATAGACATACGCAGTTCCAGCATAAAAAACACAAATAAATAGTTCCCGCCTTAGTTAGGCGAACTACGTCGACTCTGATCCTCATTATCCCGATGAGGTACGTAGGCAGCGGGGTAGGGCCCGTTCGAGCACATTCTTTATTTTTCCTACATTTTCCCCATTCTTTCTCTTTGTTTTATTTTCCAATTCCTTTCTCATTTCTCATTCCATTTCCAGTTAGCGGTTCATTTGTTCAGCAGCATATTATTTCTCACCCTTTGAAACAAAACAAGCAAGCATGGATCCCGTCGGGTACGACGGACGATCTGGGGTGCTAATACCTTCCCAGGTCGTAACCGACTCCCGAATTCAGATCTTTGGTTCGCAAGACCTTGTCCTTTCCTTCTTCCTCAGGTTTGTGCAACATTACCTTTCTCATTCTTTCGGGATAAAAATGTCTGGCTGGCGACTCTAACCTTTCTGCGCCACTTTCGCGTTTGTACTAGGATGAAAATCCCGGGAGCGATGTTTTTACTAACGAAATGGTCACCAAATAAAGGAGAAAGGAAATAAAGATATTCAGAAGAAGTTTTGATATTTTCGACAAGACCAGATGGTCAAATAATTCGACAGGAATATGAGAAATTTTTCAGCAAACAAAGTTTGAAGAATCTCATTACAGTTCAGCATTTGACAGAATTTGAAGAATTGGTGTGCTTTTAGACATTTCGACAGAAGATAGCTTGGAAGAGATTTCGACAGAGGCATTATCTTAGAAAGATTGAAGAGATTTTCTCTTCGACAATTCGACAAAACGAAGAGACGCAGTGTTTCGTCACAAAAAGGAAGAATTCAAATTCAAAAGTGACAACATTTGGCAGTTGGACGCGTGGAAGCTTCAGGAAAAGAAGAATACATGTAGATTGACAAATGTCAAATAGTTAGGATTTTTCCGTTGTAGGCAGTTTTTTTATTTGTATATAAATAGGGTAGTTGTTGTAGAATCATGTGTGTGAAAAAACTTGTACAATAATCCTGTAAAAAATACTCTAAGTACCTAGTGTGAGAGAAATGAGTTTGATATTTGGAAAAATGTACGTGTTGAACACCAATTTTATTCAAGTTATTTAAATTACAAGTCTTTTTCGTTTAATTCTTTTACTTCCAGTTTTCTTTACTTTTCTACAAAATTTATGATCTTTATGCCATTTTTCTTTACTTTTCGTTCAACTTTTAGTTTACTTTACTTTTACATTCAAATATTTAAGATTTTAATATCATCGACAAAGCAAACCACAAACAATTATCAAACACTAAGAGTAATTTGACAACAAAATTGCACATGTATCCTAGGACTTGTTTGGTTGGTCCTGCAAGTAACCCAATCCTGTAAAAGATTGGTTAACCAGAGGTTGTTCGTCAGAAATCACAGCGAACAAATTGGCACACCTGGTGGGACTGGTGCAATTGTAAAAATTAAAACAAATCCTCTTAGTTAGAAAGTTTCTTACTGCGTTGTATGATTCTTAGAAGCGGTAAATTAGCCGTAACCGACGTAGAGAGACCAAAAAGAACAAGAGGAAGAAAGATGGCTAATCTGCCAAATACTTCAAACAATCCTAATGAAAACATTCCAGTATCTAGTCCTATCCCTTCGTCAGAAGGAGGTGCAGGCTCTGGCCCTGTTTTAGAACAGATTGTGCCTTCATCAGCAGATTTGATACCAGCGCTTTCAGGATCCCAGAATGCGCCTGGTGCTTCCACAATAGGGCACTCAATGCCCATGGGAACGCCTCCTACCGGAGGAAGTAACTCTAGGCCATTATTTAATTATTCCATGCCCATGTTTAGTAGAGAACAACCATACGGAATGCCAACTTCAATGATGGCAAATTTACATAATTCAACACCATTGTTTTCCGATTCTATGGTTCAAATGTCTTCACCATTACAAGGGTCAGGATATGGTGGAAATGGGAGTAGATTAAATCAGATTCCACCAGGATTCCAAATGCCAACTATTACGAACCATTTTGCCCAAGTAATTCGTCAACAGATAGATGAAAGTAACCATGGTATGGTACAGGAATTGACACAACAAATGGGAGAAGTGTTCAACCCTTTAATACAAAACACTACCCAAACAAACCAGATATTGACAGAACAAATGGCACGTATTGCTAGTTTCTTTGGAGTTCCTCAAACACAACAAAGAATACAAATAAATCAAAATCCTGTTAATAGGCCAGTCGAAGAAGAACCTACCATAAACCAAAGGCCATTAGGAAATCCTCAGGAAAATCCTAGGGGCCAAGAGGTAGTAGTCGAACAACCTCGTGTAGAAAATCCTGTTCGACAGGAACCTTGGAGAATAATAGTTCAAAGAGACCAGAACGTTGATGAAATATTGCAGCAAAGAATGCGTTGTAACAATTTGCCTGTCGAAAATAACATTGCAGCCATGGTCGAAAGAATAATGGCGCAAAATGGGGTAAACGTAGGATTACAAAGGCCTAGTTATACTTCCCCTTTGACTGAATACGTTTTGCAACAAGAATTGCCACCAAGGTGGAAAGTCCCTAAATTCACCAAATTTTCGGGGGATACTAGTGAATCCACTATAGAGCACATAGCACGTTATTTGATCGAAGCAGGGGAAATAGCCAATAATGAGAACTTAAGAATGAAATATTTTCCAAGTTCTTTGACAAAAAATGCTTTCACTTGGTTTACTTCCTTGCCTGCGAATTCAATATTTACATGGACCCAATTAGAAAGATTGTTCCATGAACAATTCTATATGGGGCAAACTAAGATAAGTTTGAAGGAATTAGCAAGTGTCAAAAGAAAATTCTCTGAACCTATAGATGACTATCTAAATAGGTTTAGATTATTGAAGGCTAGATGTTTTACACAAGTGCCAGAACAAGAATTAGTCGAAATGGCTGCAGGGGGCTGGATTATTCCATAAGGAAAAAATTAGACACCCAGTATTTAAGAGACATGGCACAACTAGCAGATAGAGTAAGACAAATAGAAAGGCTAAAAACTGAGAAATTTAGATCAAATAAAAATAAAAAGGAAAGAGTGGCCTATGTAGGGATGTGTCAAGATGAAGATTATAACGAAAACGAATTCGTTATTTTCGACGAACAAGAAATTGATCTTGCAGAATTAAAACAAGGCCCACCGTATTCTTGTAAAGTTTTAGCTCCGTCGAATGGAAAAAATCCAATCGAAATTGAAAGGAATGATAGGTTCCCAAAAAGAACTTACACATTCGACGTCACCAAGTGTGATGAAATTTTCGACTTATTAGTTAAAGATGGTCAATTGATAAAACCAGCAGGCACTAAAGAGCCTCATGTAGACCAACAGAAAAAGAGAGGTTTTTGCAAATACCATAATTTTTTGGGTCATAAAACTTCTCAATGTTACCTTTTCAGGGATCTTGTTCAGAATGCAATTCAGAACGGAAGGCTGAAATTTGGAGACAAAGCTAAGCAACAGATGAGGATCGACTCTAATCCCATGCAAGTTGTGGAAGCCAACTATGTTGAACCGGAGATGGTGAACATGGTCGAAATGGCAGTGATGGCTGAAGGAAGTTTTGAAATGGTAGAAGCTACTGAGGGCTTCGACACCAACTTCACCATGATAGAAGCTGCTGAAGGTTTCGACACCAATATAAACATGATGGAAGCTGCTGAAGGCTTCGACACCCATGTAAACATGTTGGAGGGTGCTGATGATCTCACTAATCAGGCTAAGGAGGTAACATTTGAAGACTTTGTGGCAAAACCAGTCATAATCAAGGTTGTTGAGGATCTTGACACTAAAGAAACAAATGATTACAACAACATAGAAGAAACTACTGATAGTTTCGATAGCCAGGAAGAAGTCAAAGCTACTGAAGGCTTCGACAAAGAAAACATAATTAAAGCTGCTGAAGGCTTCAACGAAGGAAACACAGTCAAAGCTAGTGAAGGCTTCGATAAGAAGAATAACAACAAAGGTACTGAGCATGGAGTGGTCTGGGACACTCTAGGAGAGCCAAGTGGAAAGTTTAACTTCATGGTGAAGTATTCTGCACCACCAAGCTCTAAAACTGACATCAATGAAATCAAACCCACGGGATGGGGAGATTTCTTCAGAGATGTTGACGAGGAAACAGATAACGAGATCCTCATTACCAAAAAAGAGGCCACTGAAGGCCTTAGTCATGACAAAATTGAGGAAATAGGAATTGCTGACAATATCAACACTGTCGAACCAGTGAATAAAAGCGTTACCAGAATTGAAGAAGATGCTGCTGAAAGTTTCGTGCAGCCCACCCCTCATGGAATTCTGCGCAGAATAATGGAAGATCCAAAAGAAAAGTCAGTTACGCAATGTTGTAAGTACATCCACAAAGGCTCACGCCCAAAAAGCAGTTTGGATCAGTTAAAAGGAAATATCTCTGAGGAGATGATGTTAATTGAAAAAATGAACAAACTAAAGATTACAAGTGATCAGAATGCAGACGTTCATATGGTGGAGGTCACTCAGAAAACACAAGCAGATACCAATAAAAAGAATCATCAAGAAGAACATCAGAAGTCTGTTTATCCAAAAGAAGACGAAAGTCTGGTGGAATTCATCCAAAGATGCCAGAAAAAGAATGTAGAGGTCATGCTTTGTCCAAGGTGTAGTGCTGTATTCGACAGAAAAGCAGCCAACAATCTGGAAGCAGTAGAGAAGGCCAAAAAGAGAGGAAACTGGGGAGCGGTCCCACCAGTCAGAAATGAGATGTTTGATCCAAGAAAAAGGGTACATCATAACCAAAGAATGGGAGAAAGGCGTTACAATACCTATAAGCCATCTAACAAGGCAAATGAGGACAAGTGGGTCCAGCCTATAAGGGATGCCCAAGGTCAGAAAAGGTGGAAATATTTTGAAGTAAATAGGGGTGCTTCGATAGAAGCAAAAAAGGAAGTAGAAAAACCAAAACCAAAATACATCTCTGAAAATTACAAAGGCAAGAACCCCATGTCGAGGTCTCAATGGAGGAGGTTTCAAAGGCAAAAGAGAGCCGAAAAAGAAACTGCATAACAGAACATGGATGGCAAAAATAAAGCTGAACCAAGTAAGTTTATTCAGGCAATAAGCAAAGGAGAGTATTTGCCAAAGGAAGAGCCTTCTCAGAAAAACAAATCAAGCAACATAACAGAAATGTCAAAGACTAACAACAAAATGCCAGAAGACGAAGAAGTGACTGATGACTTTAAGTCAGATTCTGAAGCATCCTTCGACGAAACATGCAATGTGGTTTCAGTATTGCCTAGAGATTATGACAGAACAATGGAAGTGGAGGACGAAGAGGATGATATGGCAGATGATAGCATAGGGCTTAAGCCTGTGTGTTACTATGTAATGAATAATGGATGTGTCGAAGAGCAGAATGCGTTCTTTAAAAAGCCAGATGATGCAATGAAGGCCCATTTGAAACCCTTGTTTATAAAAGGGAAAGTAGAGAATGTGGGTGTAAACAAGATCTTGGTAGACGGGGGAGCAGCTGTCAATCTAATCCCTCATTATATGATAAATAAGATTGGCAAAGATGACTCAGACACCAAACCTCATAACATGGTGTTATCTAACTATGAGGGTAAGGTAGGAACGACAATGGGGGTGATACAGTTGAACTTAACTGTGGGAACCATTACCAGACCTACAATGTTTATGGTTATAACATCAAAAGCAAACTACAATCTGTTGCTAGGAAGGGAGTGGATCCATGGGATTGGGGCTGTACCTTTGTCCATGCATCAGAGGATAACAATTTGGAGGCCAGAAGGGATCGTCGAGAACATAGAGGTAGACCAAAGTTACTTCATGGCTGATGTGAATAACATTAATAGTCGTAATTTCGACAAAAACTTGGCTCACATAGCACCTTGCAACCCTGCCAGGTTCGACTTGACAACCTCCGACAATGCATATTGTTCCATGTATCTCCACCCTACGCACGGATTCCAATGGGACAAAGAGATAATTGGAGAGACGAACCATGCTTGGGGAACCACTCACGTAGATCCAACTGGGTGGGGAAGTGAATTTAGTGAATATGACTGAAGCATCGACAATGAAAAGGATTACGGCTTATATAGCCGAAAACAAACTCAAAGCGGCACTTGAGGCCGAAGTAAAATATATGGCTATCGAAGCCAACGCGCAAACTTTCGAAGGACAACATCCTCAACAAACTGTCAAAGAACAACATCCTCAAGAGAATGTTGAGGAGCAATGTCCAAAACAAAGTATTGAAGAAAGCTTTAATGACAACCAAAATAGTGAATGGAAAAATCAAATGCTTGACGCCATTTATGATGACGAACCCCTGGGGTTTGAAAAAGATCCAGCACCAACAAATATGAAGATGGTGGCACAGGATCCCTTAGAAGAAATTAATTTAGGACTGGGGGCAGGAAAAAGGCCAACTTACATCAGTGCCAAGATGGATCCTCAGTTCAGAGTCGAAGTAATCCAATTGCTGAATGAGTTTAAAGACTGCTTCGCATGGGATTATGACGAAATGCCTGGTTTAGACAGGAACTTGGTCGAATTGAAGTTGCCAATAATGGAGGGAAAAAGCCAATAAAGCAAATTCCCATACGCTTCGCACCAGAGATCTTGTCGAAAATAAAAGAAGAAGTCGAAAGACTTCTAAAATGCAAATCCATCCGTACAACGAGGTATGTCGAATGGATTGCTAATATTGTTCATGTGATTAAGAAAAATGGCAAGCTTAGGGTATGCATTGACTTTAGAGATTTAAACTCAGCTACCCCTAAGGATGAATATCCTATGCCAGTAGCAGAAATGCTTATAGATTCTGCAGCAGGCCATGAGTATTTGAGTATGCTTGATGGATACTCTGGTTACAACCAGATTTTTATTGCTGAAGAAGATGTTCCAAAAGACAGCTTTTCGTTGTCCTGGGGAAATAGGAACCTATGAATGGGTAGTAATGCCCTTTGGATTAAAGAATGCTGGAGCCACTTATCAAAGGGCAATGAATTCTATTTTTCATGATTTCATTGAGACATTTATGCAAATTTATATAGATGGTATTGTGATTAAGTCTGTCTCAGGTTCAAGTCATGTTGACCATCTTCGACAATCCTTTGAAAGGATGAGGAAGTTTGGTTTAAAAATAAATCCCCTTAAATGTGCTTTTGGTGTGCAGGCGGGTGATTTCTTAGGTTTTGTGGTCCACAAGAAAGGGATCGAAATTAATGAGAACAAAGCCAAAGCCATAATGGAAGCGAAAGCGCCATCGACAAAGAAGGGATTGCAATCTCTACTAGGAAAAATCAACTTTCTTAGAAGGTTCATCTCCAACCTTAGTGGAAAGACACAAGCTTTCTCACCTCTACTTCGACTGAAGAAGGAAGATTTCACTTGGGGGCAAGAGCAACAAGATGCTTTCGACAAAATCAAAGAGTATCTGGCTAGTCCCCCAGTTCTAATGTCTCCTTGTTGAAAAAGAAGTATGAGGCTTTACATCTCAGCATCTGACAGAACATTGGGAAGCATGCTTTGTCAGGAAGATGAAGATGGCGTCGAAAGGGCCATTTATTACCTCAGCAGAGTCTTAAATGATGCTGAAACTAGATATAGTATAATAGAAAAACTATGTTTATGTGTATATTTCTCTTGTACAAAGTTAAAGCATTATATAAAACCCATTGATGTATATGAATCCTCTCATTTCGACGTAATAAAATATATGTTATCTAAATCCATTCTACATAGTCGAATTGGGAAATGGGCCTTGGCATTAACTGAATATTCTTTGAAGTATATGCCTCTAAAGGCTGTCAAAGGACAAGTGGTTGCTGATTTTATAGCTGACCACTCAATAAATGAAAGTGAAATAAGATATGTCGAAATAGAACCTTGGAAATTATATTTCGACGGTTCCAGTCACAAGAATGGAACTGGTGTTGGGATGTTGATTATTTCTCCTAATAAAATTCCAACAAAATTCAAGTACAAAGTAGAAGGCTTGTGTTCAAATAATGAAGCAGAATATGAGGCTTTGATTGCTGGACATGAAATATTGTTAGAATTGGGGGCAACAAGAGTCGAAATAACGGGTGACTCTGAATTGGTAATAAAGCAATTAACAAAAGAATATAAATGTGTCAAGAAGAATTTGATCATGTACTTTGTAATAGCCAATAGACTCCTCAAGAAATTCGACAGTGTAGCCTTTAAACACATTCCTAGATTGGAAAATCAGGAAGCAAATGACTTGGCTCAATTGGCATCAGGCTACAAAGTGTCAAAAGAAAATTTGGAGAAAGCTATTGAAGTAAGAGGAAGAGTGTTGTCCACCAAATTGTCCCCATCAGATTTGGAGACAATAAGACTGGGTTATGGTGATGAAGAAAATTTTGAAATCTTTAATGTAGATGATCCAGAGGTAGGAGATTGGAGAAGACCTATTAAGGATTATTTACAAAACCCAAACCAGACAGTCGAAAGAAAAATAAAGTATAGGGCTTTAAGCTATGTGCTTTTTGAAAATGAGTTATTTAAAAAGACTGCAGAAGGAGTCTTACTAAAATGATTAGGTGAGAGTGAAGCTTATATAGCTTTGTCGGACGTGCACAGTGGTGTATGTGGTGCACACCAGGCAGGTCACAAGATGAAGTGGTTACTATTTCGACAAGGGATGTATTGGCCAACAATGCTAAAGGACTGTGTCGAATTTGCAAAAGGGTGTCAAGAATGCCAAATTCATGCAAGCATACCTCATGTACCTGCAAATGAGTTACACTCTATTATAAAGCCTTGGCCATTCAGAGGTTGGGCCTTAGATTTAGTTGGGGAAATTCGACCAGCTTCTTCAAAGGGGCAAAGATACATTTTGGTTGGAGTAGACTATTTTACTAAGTGGATTGAAGCTATACCACTGACGAATGTAGATCAGGAGGCAGTTATAGAATTCATCCAGAAACACATAATTCATAGGTTTGGAATACCAGAAACCATAACCACTGATCAAGGATCTGTGTTTACTGGGAAAAACATGCAGGCATTTGCAAAAGAAACAGGTTTTAAGTTGTTAACTTCGACACCCTACTATGCCCAAGCAAATGGACAGGTCGAAGCAGCCAACAAAGTTGTGATAAATCTGATAAAAAAACATGTTGGTAAAAAACCTAAAAATTGGCACAAGACTCTGGATCAAATTCTTTGGGCTTGTCGAACGTCTCCTAAAGAGGCAACTAATTCTACCCCATTTAAGTTAACCTATGGGCATGATGCAGTATTACCAGTTGAAATCTATTTACAATCAATACGAATTCAAAGGCATCATGAAATTCCATCTGAGACTTACTGGAGTATGATGATGGATGAGTTAGTTGACTTAGATGAGGAGAGGTTGCATGCTTTGGAAGTGATAAAGAGGCAGAAAGAAAGAGTCGAAAAGTTTTACAATAAGAAAGTAAAATTTAAAGCCTTTTTAGTTGGTGATCTTGTTTGGAAGGTAATTTTGCCCATGGACAAGAAAGATAGATTAATGGGAAAATGGTCTCCTAAATGGGAAGGACCTTTCCAAATCTTAAGAGTTTTTTCGAATGGCGCATATGAAGTCGAAGAAATAGAAAAAGATAAAAGGATATTGAAAATAAATGGCAAGTATTTGAAAAAATATAAGCCAACATTGCAAGAAATAAAAATAGAAATGAAATAAATTCATAAACTAAAAATTATGTCTTCGCCAAACAGATGGCGTTGGTAACATTAAAGATAAAAGCCTTGGAAGGCTGACAAAACAAAAACAAATATAAAAACCTATTTCTATTACAAATTATCGTCGAAGAAAAGTTTCTTTAAGTTCGTCAAATTTCTTCTGTTGAAGTTGAATTCGACGTTCACAAAGGCTTTTACCAACGGACAATTCGTCAATTTCTCGATTAAGTTGTTGAGCCATTTCTGCATGTTGAAGCCCCTTTTGAAGTTCTCTATCAATGTCCTCTTGGTTAGGTTGTTGAAGGTTGGCTTGGCGTTCTTTATCTTGAAGGATTTTCTTCTGAAGTTCGACAATTTGAGCCTGGAAAGTCTGGATTTTGCTTTCACATTCAGCAGCAGCTTTGGAGTAGTCTTCAGAAAGTTTGTTTAATTCTGAGATTTTTTCGGTCGAAGAAGCTACAGCATTCCACTCTGAAACTTGTTTCTCAGACTTAGTTGAGATGTTCTGGGAAAACTCTTTTTGGCGAAGTAAGTCAGCGCTCACCGAGTCGATCATAGAAATCAAGTCCATTACCAGATGGCTCTCCTCAGTAGAAGCCTCCAAGAGATTAGCTTGTTTAAGGAGTTTTTTCAGATCATATTGAGCAGAAGGTTTTTCGACCAAAACATTAAACAAGTCTACGCCAAGAATTTTAGTCTTGATCTCAGCCATGACAACATTAATGGATTGAACTTCAGAGGTAGCTCCAGAAGTTGTCGAACTGATGTAGGAGGAATCCTGAAAGTTATGTCGAGAACTGAGAAGAGCCTTCAGATATTCTAGAGGTTTTTTCACTTTCAGACTCTCAATCTCTTCATGAGATAAACTTGTCGAACCCGTTGTTGGAGGAGTTTTTGTTTGAATGGGAATAGGTTGGGCATTTCCTCCAGGATTCAAGCTAATATCTGATTGTTTCGACATATTTTCTTCCTCTTCGACAATCTTCTTGTCAGCTTCAACTATATCAATTGGCCCTTGCATTTGTTTGTCTTGGCCCTTGTCATTTTTTTCTTCCGCGGTGAATCCTGGGCGAACAGGGGAATCATTATCAGAAGATTCTTGTTCACTGATGTCGAAGTCACTGTTGGTCTGAGGTCCATAAATACCAGTGCCTAGAGTGGTCTCTTCCAGAAGTCGCTCAGCCAAAGTTTTTTCAGAATCAGAAGGTATAAGTATTTCTTGGACTTTGGAAGTCCCTTCGACATCAACATCAACCTGAAGTCAACAACAAAAGGAAATTAAAAGAAGAAACAATGCAAGTAAAAATTTGAATACTGTTAGTCGAAGTAAAAAATACCTGAGGAATCTCAGTATGGGTACTTGAATTCCCACTCTTCTCACTTTTTGAGTGAGTTTTGGTGATTGGACTGGTAGGGGGAGTTTTTCTAGGTTTGACGATAGATCTCTGAGATGCTACCGTTTTTATTTTTACACCCTTTTGTCTTTTGAGAGGTTGTGGCTCAGGGGATTCGTCTTCGGACTCTTCGACACCCACCTTTTTCTCTTCTTGTTTCCTCTTGGTTGTTGGTGTGCGAGTTATTTGAGGCATACAGAAAGGAAATTTGTTCAGCTTAAGAATAATAAAGTGTATATAAGAGAGGTTGAATGCTTTTGCATGTCGAAACCTTCTTTGCAGCAACATGTGATTTTTCGACCTGTTTGGTGGAAGTCCCTTCGCCAGGGGTTTTCTTGCTAGCAATCTTGACAGCTGAAAGGAAGGAAAATAAATAAACATGGATATAAAACGTATAAGAAAGTTAGGAATAAGAAGAGAAGTTGTATTTCTTCGACACCTTCAAGAATAGGAGATTCCACGCGAACGTGTTTTATTCCAATATGAAGGTGCCCTGGGAAGTTGTCCAAATGATACTTCGTCGGAACCACACGATCAGCAAGTTTTTTGCTAGACTCACGAAGCAGCTTTAAGTCAGACCCACACACAAACCAATCTGGAAATGGAGGGCGCAAGGCCACACCAAATTCTGCAGAAGGAAGTGGGGGAAACTTTGGAGGATACGTGGTAAACTCAAAGTTATAGCGTGCATGTGGTGGAATGTATGGAGGCAACTCCAGCTTATTCATTTTTTCTGAAAACTTCTGTTTTAGGGTCACTGCTGCTTCGCCTATGGTTCGACGAAGATCATTTGGCCTGTAAATGGTTTCAAAATATTTTTGAAAATTTTGAATCTCTTTGATGTGTTTGTCAGTACCTTTCTTCTTTTTGTCCTGCACAAAAGCAAAAGCGTTCGTCAGGTGTGTTGTAAAAGCTTCTACGTCGAAGAATTTGGTAAGATAGTATTCTTTCCACCAAACGTCGAAGTCCTCAGTGCACAAATAGGTTGGTCGAAAAATTACAGGTTGGACTTCCAAGGTTTCGTCAAAAAACTTATGATACAGTTCTAAACTTTTTTCTAAGTTGTGAAAAGAATTGTAAAACAAAATGGAACCTTTCTTGGGATAGATAGGTTTGGTTTTTGTTTGGATTAACCCAAATTGTCTAGCCACCAGATTAGGCTGATAGACAATGAGAGAAATCTTTATGTTATTCAGGCTATGGTGAGAAAAGAGATGCCTTGGTGTGAGGAATGATGCCCAGATAGATATGTATGAATCCTCTTCTTTCTGATGTTCTAAAGGAAGTTGTCTGATGAACCATTTAGGACCTACAGTCCTGTTGGCGAAAGGTGCCATGGATGGTGTGAATTTGTAGCGTTTGGCAAACATCATCACGTAGCTGGTAAAGGCTTGTCGAAGGCTTATCCCTTCATCAGTTGGAGTCAGTTTGACCAGCCTAGGCCATTCGACACGTCTTTCCTTTACCTCTTCTTCGTCTATTTGGTTCTTGATGGGAATGTAGGTTTCAAAAGTAGCATTCAACCATAATTGTAGAAGCCAAAAAGGACCTGTCAGGCTGATATTTCCTTTTTCTTTGCTGGTCTTCAGGGCGTTTACACTTTCACTAAGGGATTCATAAAGATTCGCCAGAATCATTTCACTTAGACAAAGATTAACTTCGGCATGAAGTTGGTTAGCAATGGTGATGTAACTCTTGGAAACTTGAAGAGATCTAGTGCAGAAGATGAATTTTGCTAGCCACAAAGTTAGGAAGGCCACATGTTCCTTATCAGAAACCTCTTCAGTGTCTTCACCATGGTGGTGCGCAATAAACAGGGAGTAACCAGCATGTTTGGTGTCGAAGCCTATAGGATCTTTATTTAAATGCTCAGGGTTGAAAATTTCACCTATAAGACTAAGACCTGTGATGGCTGCTAGATCAAAAAGGGTTGGGGTGACCATCCCACAAGGGAGGTGAAAATTATTGTAAGTACTGTCCCAAAAATATAGGGAAGCCAACAACATGTTATGGCAATAACGTGGTCCTTCTCTCGACAATTGGATTAGGTTATAAATGCCTATTTTCTTCCAAAACTTTCCCTTAGCCCCTTCAACTCTATTTAACCAAGCTAAGTAATCCTTGGGGTCTTTTGTCAATGGAGGGCTCCTAAAAATCCTATTTTGATTTAGATATGATAAATCTAGGTCTGTCGAAGCTAGAAGGCTTTCAGGATTTTTGGAGGTTGCTTATGTAGGTTGAGGTTTTCTACCTGCACCTATGGGTTTTGAAGCAGAATAAGAAGGGTAAAAATATTTTAAACGATCCTGATCAGCGTGAGGATCAGAGAGTGGGCCTAATAGTGCTTGGCAAACTCCAGAGATTAAAACAGGGATGAGTACCTGAGATCGATAGATGCTAGCCTTTTCTCTCTCATTAGGAGGCTTTGGAATATATCGTTGTTGGTTTACCTGCACTGGACCAGGTAGCGTGTGAGCAGGAGGAAGAGCAGTTGTTCTTTTTGCTTTCTCATCACCTTGGTTAGCAGTGTTCTTGGGAGGAGCCATTGTTGAGAGAAGTTTGAGCAAGAGTTGCCGAGGAAGTAATGGAATTGAAATATTGGTTTGATAAAGAAGAGGAAGTTCAAGAGTGTAAAAAAGTGAGAAGATTGGTAAAAAGAAGTATTTATAGGAAGAAAAGTGATAAGAAAAAAAGAAAAAAAACGTTTCAGTTTTGTGATGATCATGGGGTACGTGTCATGTTAATCAACGATGATGATCAAAAGTTGGTAGTTGGAAAAAACCCATGATTAGCTAGTTTGTAGGGTTATGGAAGATCGTGTCTAAAACGTGGGATAGATGAGGCGTTTTCAGAAAAGTGTAATCATGGATTGTCTTGGGACTTAACAAAGTCATGTCACAATTAATGAAGCTGACATGGTGTCAGAATAATTTCGACAGCAAAGGATGATTTCTCCAGAGTTAGTCGAAACATCTTTGCTGGGGGGCAATTTGTAGGCACATAATTTCGACACCATAAGTTAAGATGCAAAATCATGTTTTTACTAAGGAAATGGTCACCAGATAAAGGAGAAAGGAAATAAAGATATTCAGAAGAAGTTTTGATATTTTCGACAAGACCAGATGGTCAAATAATTCGACAGGAATACGAGGAATGTTTCAGCAAACAAAGTTTGAAGAACTTTCATTACAGTTCAACATTTGACAGAATTTGAAGAATTGGTGTGCTTTTAGACATTTCGATAGAAGATAGGTTGGAAGAGATTTCGACAGAGGCATTATCTTAGAAAGATTGGAGAGATTTTCTCTTCGACAATTCGAAAAAACGAAGAGACGCAGCGTTTCGTCACAAAGAGGAAGAATTCAAATTCAAAAGTGACAACATTTGGCAGTTGGATGCGTGGAAGCTTCAGGAAAAGAAGAATACATGTAGATTGACAAGTGTCAAATAGTTAGGATTTTTCCGTTGTAGGCAGTTATTTTATTTGTATATAAATAGGGTAGTTGTTGTAGAATCATGTGTGCGAAAAAACTTGTACAATAATCCTGTAAAAAATACTCTAAGTACCCAGTGTGAGAGAAATGAGTTTGGTATTTGGAAAAATGTACGTGTTGAACACCAATTTTATTCAAGTTATTTAAATTACAAGTCTTTTTCGTTTAATTCTTTTACTTCCAGTTTTCTTTACTTTTCTGCAAAATTTATGATCTTTTTGCCATTTTTCTTTACTTTTCGTTCAACTTTTAGTTTACTTTACTTTTACATTCAAATATTCAAGATTTTAATATCATCGACAAAGCAAACCACAAACAATTATCAAACACTAAGAGTAATTTGACAATAAAATTGCACATGTGTCCTAGGACTTGTTTGGTTGGTCCTGCAAGTAACCCAATCCTGTAAAAGATTGGTTAACCAGAGGTTGTTCGTCAGAAATCACAAAGAACAGTGGGAACGGTCTTTTACTTTATTACTTGCTACATTAAAAAGCATATATACTTGCATGTGACACCCTTTTCTTTCAATCATAGAAAAAAAAAAAGTAAACACGTAAAGAAGATCCAATAGCCTACGTTATTAGAAAGTATGGCGTTGGATAGCGCGAGACACTACATAATATATATGTTTAATTTTAGCGTCGGGTGTTGCAACGCTATCTTATTAAATGTAATAATGTAGCATAGAAATCTTGTGAATCTAGTTTGTTATATATAATCATATAATGTCGATTTAATGTGACACCAGCTTAGCGTCAGTTTTTAGAAACATTAGCTTGTTCTAAGTATTATGTAGAGTCGGGCAACATCAATGCTATATTGTTATAGGCATATGCGTCGGTTTTTAATGTCACTGTAGTGTTATATGTATTTAAATAGCTTGGGTTTACGATGACGCTAACCATATTATGCGTAAAGTAACAACGATTGTATCCGACACTATCCATTATATGTATAATATATGTGTGAAATTGTCTTCCTTTTCATATTCCAACCCTAAAAACTCAACAAAGAATGCCAACTTAGTTGAATTAACATCAAAAGTAGTGGTATTGTATACCGGTTATTTTTATATGTCTTGTCAAAGATCAAAATCAGATGAAACATGTTCAAAAGATTCACCGAATCAAGATGTGTTTAATATATATATATATATATATATATATATATATATATATATATATATATATATATATATATATATATATATATATATATATATATATATATATATCACTCATAACATCCAAGTTTTCACTGCTTCTGGTCTAACACAAATAGTTTTCATTATAAATTTAGCTCAACAAATATTATATTTCAGTAAATAGATCCTTTTTAATAGTATACCAATATGTAGCTCTTGTTCTATATACTTTTTCGATATTTGTCAAATTGCCAACACTAAAATATCTAAAAATTATAACATATAATAAAGAAGATTTCTAAAATTCTACCTTAGATTCAGTATCCTCTATTTCAATTCAATTTCTCCATACATAATTTTTGGTGCAACAAATTCAACGACTATCTTGTTCGTTAGAATTCAGTTCTCATTTTTATGACCCCATCAGATTTGATATGTTCTCATTTTTGTCTAAGTTGGTGGCTCTATCCCTAGCTATTCAGAAATTGTTACTTCATCTTTCATTTTTTGTTTCTAGCTTTTCTCTAACTTTTCTCAAGGTCTAAAGTAGTGTTTTTCTCAATGGAGTGGCAAAAGGTTATCCGGTGTGGAGGAGTCGGTCAGAAGGTTCTTAAGAAGGATTTCTTCCCAAAAAGGTTTCAACAGTTGAAGACTAGCGATGGATAAGTTAACTTCCATATTTTTATCTGAGATACCCGATAGAGTAGGAGCTGAAGAGATTTACCATCTGTTTGGAGACTTTGGAAAGATCAGGGAAGTGGTGATTCCTCAAAAGAGAAACAAGATTGGGAAATATTCGTACCATTAGTCTAAGGCATTGAGGATAACATCCATGTGTAGCTATAGGACCTGACAACCAACAATTAGCGTTTAAGTTATATGTGATTGTTTTGAGTTGTATGACTTTGTTATAGATAATTTGGATTGTGTTGATTATGAAAAGGTTTATTATATGTTTTGTATAAACTATATGATGTAATGGTTGATGACTGATGAAGATCATAAGGATCGTGTTATGCATGATTATAGTCATGCGTGTATATGTTTTGTATGTGTAATCGAGTCTTGCATACGCATACATGTTGGATGGGATAATCATGTCTCGGATGGAGCATAACTAATTATCCGGATTCATTGTGAATCGATGTTGCAGGGATGATCGTGTCTTAGTAGGAGCGTAAGTGATGCATCCGGGGTTCGAATTGATGAACCAATGTTGAGTCGGTACCGCATTTGTATTGTGTCATGTAGTCACTTTGCATATGATTGAATGGATGGTTTATGATATGTGTGTTGAATTGTGTGAGATTACTCTTTCAAAATGTTATTTGCACCTTTAATATATTGAATCGTTTTCCCACCCCTTTGTTTTTGTTTTTGTGTCTATACTTCTTTGGGAGTACAGATAACCCAGGTACATGAGAGTGCTTTGGTGTTGCTTACTCGAGTCATAGGACGCTCTGATACGTAACATGGGAATGAGGACTTTAATTGTTTTGCTTTTATTTCTATTTTTCCAAATCTATTAGTTACGTATCCATGTAATAAGCTAAGAACATGTTTTGATTTTTGAAGTGCCTATGCCTAGCTATTCAGAAATTGTTACTTCATCTTTCATTTTTTGTTTCATCAACCATCTTCCAAGTGCTTCCTTCACTTATGGTCCTCATCTCATCATCTTCCATCTGAGTTGAGTTATCCATTTGATTGTCATGATTTTCTAGTGGCAGGTACAACTTTCATCCACGTTTTACCTCTTCTTAATCTTTATTTTTTATATGAATATATTAAATAATTGAATGTTATCTTATATATTCTAACAAAAAAAATGTTATGATAAAAAAATCATAGTACCTTTATTTTAAAATCCATTTATTAAAATTAATGTTCGAAAATGCTTTAATCAATTCTTTTGACAAAATAACTTGAAATTAATTTTTCATATATTTTTAAACAACTCAATTTCGCCTTAAATTTATTCAGTCTTAACTAATTCACACACTACAAGAAAACATCAGTTTAGCCATATAATTTTGTTTAAGTGTTCTACACTTTGCAACATAAAGCACTTGCAGGGTGTCACTCACCTCGCAACACAGTATTATAAAAAATTAAAGTTTGTATGATTTTCTCACTCGTAATACATGGGGCCGGGAAATTTAAATATTTTGAAAAAACACTTGCGACGTGATGTTCCCCCCGCAACAGTTTTTAATAAATTTAGTGGGAAAACTACTGACTCTTTACTGCTAAGTCAGTGATAGGATGTGTTCGTTCTGACAAACAAAGTTGCGAGGTGGTAGTCAGTGATACAATTTTTTTTAATATTTTTGTAAATAAATAATAGATTTAGTTTAAGATTTAGATTTAGATTTAGTAAATAATGAATATATGTTTTATGTATAATATAATTTTTAAAGTAAATATTTTTTTTTGGTTTTTTATGTATAATATAATTTTTAAACTAAATATTATATTTTTAAAAGTAGAATACTATTACTTTTTTTATAAACAGAAAAATATAATTTATTTAAAATAGAATTTTATTATTATTATTTAGTAAAACAGATTTGATTTAGTTTATTATTAATATTATATTTATATTTATTTTCATAAATAGGAAGTTATTAATATTATATTTGCAATATTATTTATATAACAGAATATTATTATTTTTAATAGATTTAGCTTTAGTTTGTTATTAATATTATATTTATGAAAAATAATATTTTATTAAAAACAAAATATTAAAATAAATAAATAAAACATAATATTATTTGAAGAAATAACAGATTATTATTTTTATTTTTATGAATAGGATGTTATTAATATTTGTGAAACAGAATATTATCATTTATTAATATTAAACAAAATATTTATTTATTAATAGCATTGTGACATAATATTATTATAGTTAATTTTATAAAACATAATATTTAGTAAAATAGTTAATTCTTAAATAGTTAATTTTTAAAAAATAGAATGCTAAACATAATTATTATAAATTTATATTTTGTAGTAACATTCATACAATGCTAAACATAATTAACACATAAATATGTATATAGTAACATTAATGAATATTGTATTTACATTTTGTTAATATTTTTTAATATATTGTTATTATATGATAGTTATAATATATTTTTAAAATAATATTGTAACATGATTTTATAATAGCATGATTATTTTGTAAATAGTATAGTATACTTTAATTTTGAAATAGAAATGTTATTTATAATAACATATAGTATTTTCTATGTCTTTAATATAGAAATTTATGTGTATTAGTTATTTGATATAATTGACCAAAATTTCCGAATTGGTCAATTGATTAAAACGTTTATGTGATAATAATGGTTACGATATTCTAAACGTGCAGTATGAACTATTACAAGTACTATCGTAGTTGCATGTACGACCGTATGTATGCAGGGAGACGTGGACTTAAACCACATTTTGAGGAAGGAGTTAAAGCGTTTGTTACATGGACAAATAATGCAGGAAGCACGTGAAAATGAAGCATTGGGACTTTCACAAGAGCAAATAATGTTGACACAACAACAAATTCAACAGCAAGTACAACAACAAATACAACAACAAATGCAACAATGACAACAAATGTTTCAACAATAATATGGTGGTGGCGGAGGTGGACCGGTTGATAACCAAGGAGTGGTAGACGAGAGAGATGAAGAAAACAGAAACAACCAAGATTCAGATCCGGAGTGAATGTCATTTTAAATTTAAATATTTTATATTAATTATAAATTTATTTAATTATCAATTTTTTAAAATTAAATTTGATTTTAAATATTTAGAATTTATTATAATATATCAATTTTAAATATATTTATGAATTTAAATAATTTATTATATTTATATTATTCTAAATATTAATTTAATATTTAGAATTATATATATATATATATATATATATATATATATATATATATATATATATATATATATATATATATATATATTGCGTAAGGATTTGCGTGGTGTTTTAAACCGGGTATATATAACTCATTTGCCAAGTGAATTTTACCCAACAAAATTGAATAATCAAACTTTGCTAGGTGGTATGCACCCCGCAATTTTTCTGAACATTATAAATCTGTCACCCTCACGCCTGCTCTGCAAAGAGAATAATTAATATTAATTATTTGTTGGGTGATATGCACCCCACAAAATTTTGAGAAAATCTGACCCACCTTGCTCTGACTGCTTTTACCAACTCTAACTCGCGTGTCGCATCTCAACTGTGCAAAAGCATTTGCGGGGTTATTGGCACCTGACAAGGTTGCGGGGTAATTTTCACCTGACAAAAAGTTGCGACTACTGTTTTTGCAAGGTGTTTCAAACACCCCGTAAATGTGACGTTGCAGGGTGAATTTTGGGTTTGCGGGGTGATATTCCCCTAGCAAATTCCTTGTAATGATATAGATTATCGAGTTTAGAGACTGATTAGGATCATCAAAGTGGCCCTATTAAAGTCTAGGACAATAAATTTATCTTTATGATAAAGAGTAGCATTTATCATAAGTTTCATAATCTAATTATTGTTGTTACACTCAAATATTGTTGGTACTTTCACCTACATTGACACTTGTATTGTTTCGCTTACATCAATATTTTTACTAAATATGTTGTACTATTTTACCTATAATTTTTGAGAGTTGTGTTATCTTAACACTGCCTTTGCTACACCGAATCTTACACCAATGCATATTAACAAAGTAAAATAATATTGCAATAAAATCAAGACATAAAAAATCATTTAAAAAGTAGAATTTATAAATTTTAGATATAAACATACGGTGTAGTGTACGAAATAGGTGTATCCTTATAATTTCTCAATTTTTAAAGACTGTAGTGTTTAGTATTATGTAACAATTCATGAAATATTGTCTATATTTTAATTCAAAATACATGTTGTCTAATGCAACATTTCATAAATATTGTTTATTTTTTAATTAAAAAATTAGCATTCTCAAATTTATTAGGTATTAATAATTTACAACACAGGGTAGCGCGTAGTTTAGATCGAACGGTAATAATTTACAACACATGTTAATGTGTAGTTTAGACCAGACGGTACATCGACGGGATTCTGCTGGATGGTGCAAAAAGTCGGAGACGCTAAAGACGATAAAATTAGAGTTTTTAAACAAGGGGACAACTTCTCTATCTATCATAAAAATATGGGTAATGTACCTTCAACCAATCATATGTCGCCATTTAATTTTTACTCATTTAATTAATTATAAAACAATATAATTATTTGTTATTTCAATGCATTTTACACTAAAGGCAACCTTACCCAACTTTTTGAATTGGATAAATAGGAATTCACCTTTAAACAAAGGTTTCTCCATATAAGAGAGAGAATGTCCAACTTATCTCTAACTTTTCTCAAGGTCTAAAGTAGTGTTTTTCTCAATGGAGTGGCAAAAGGTTATCCGGTGTGGAGGAGTCGGTCAGAAGGTTCTCAAGAAGGATTTCTTCCCAAAAAGGTTTCAACAGTTGAAGACTAGCGATGGATAAGTTAACTTCCATATTTTTATCTGAGATACCCGATAGAGTAGGAGCTGAAGAGATTTACCATCTGTTTGGAGACTTTGGAGAGATCATGGAAGTGGTGATTCCTCAAAAGAGAAACAAGATTGGGAAATATTCGTACCATTAGTCTAAGGCATTGAGGATAACATCCATGTGTAGCTATAGGACCTGACAACCAACAATTAGCGTTTAAGTTATATGTGATTGTTTTGAATTGTATGACTTTGTTATAGATCATTTGGATTGTGTTGATTATGAAAAGGTTTATTATATGATTTGTATAAACTATATGATGTAATGGTTGATGACTGATGAAGATCATAAGGATCGTGTTATGCATGATTATAGTCATGCGTGTATATATTTTTGTATGTGTAATCAAGGCTTGCATACGTATACATGTTGGGTGGGATTATCATGTCTCGGATGGAGCGTAACTGATTATCTGATTCATTGTGAATTGATGGTGTAGGGGTGATCGTGTCTTAGTAGGAGCATAAGTGATGCATCCGGGGTTCGAATTGATGAACCAATGTTGAGTCGGTACCGCATTTGTATTGTGTCATGTAGTCACTTTGCATATGATTGAATGGATGGTTTATGATATGTGTGTTGGATTGTGTGAGATTACTTTCAAAATGTTATTTGCACCTTTAATATATTGAATCGTTTTCTCACCCCTTTATTTTTGTTTTTGTGTCTATACTTCTTTGGGAGTACAGATAACCCAGGTACATGAGAGTGCTTTGGTGTTGCTTAATCGAGTCATAGGACGATATGATACGTAACATGGGAATGAGGACTTTAATTGTTTTGCTTTTATTTCTATTTTTCAAAATCTGTTTAGTTACGTATCCATGTAATAAGCTAAGAACATGTTTTGATTTTTGAAGTGCCTATGCCTAGCTATTCAGAAATTGTTACTTCATCTTTCATTTTTTGTTTCATCAACCATCTTCCAAGTGCTTCCTTCACTTGTGGTCCTCATCTCATCATCTTCCATCTGAGTTGAGTTATCCATCTGATTGTCATGATTTTCTAGTGGCAGGGACAACTTTTTCCTTAACCACCCTCACCCACGTTTTACCTCTTCTTAATCTTTACTTTTTTTATATGAATATATTAAATAATTGAATGTTATCTTATATATTCTAACAAAAAAAATGTTATGATAAAAAAATCATAGTACCTTTATCTACAAACACGTACATGTACCTTTACACATATCATATAATCCAGATTCACTCTCTTACTCTATTAATCATACAACTTATTTCATCAATAACTCAAGCATGCAATTCATACAATTCAAGTACTTTTATTATCGATGACACGTAACTCCAACTTCTTACCGGAACATCAAACAATCAACAAACACACGCATAAAAACCTAACAATTTATCTATCCGCGTAGAAACATCATATATCCCTTATAGCATATATATATATATATAGCATATTTATATTGGTCTGAAACGATTTGAAATTGAAAAAGTTGTCAAATAAGACTCGCTTTTTGTTATCCATTTGTTATCTCAGCCAAAAAGGTTATAATTGTTGGTAAGATTCAATTTACATGTAACAAGTAAGACTCACTTTTTGTCAAATAAGATTCATTTTTTGGTATCCATTTGTTATCCATTCGGAGAAGCTACATGTAACAAGATTCAATTGAAATTCAAACACACTTTTGTTTCTTTACACGTTGAGTCAATTTAAGTATACTTGTGGATAAACATTTGTATAAAAAGTGTTATGATTTATATAACTATTGAAATTGATGGATATTTCTAAAAACCTTTTAAGTAATCTAAAGTTGCTGCATATCTCTATATTGTTCTATTAATGTTAGGATTAACTAAAGAATTTCACATATCCTAATTTGAGAAACTACAAGTTTGCTTCAAAGTCCCACACTAGTTGTTAGTTGCTTCTATTACTTTCTAACTATTAACTACAACCTTTTATATGGAGTTTCTGTTACTTGTTGAGTTTGCGTAAGTTTTGAAGTCTCTTCCTGCACTTGATGAGCATGTTATATGTGCTCAATCTATTTTGACAAACTAGTGATTTTTTCAATTGAAATTATTAGTTGTCCAATTGCTTGCGGCATCGTATTGTAAGCCTTTAGTATTTATGCCTTGATTAAAAATTGTCATAGATATCCAAGTACTCCTGAAATATGTCTGCTATGTAGTGAACTATTTTAATGATGAGCCGACTATCTAAGGGGGAAACCAAATAAAAATTGTGGAACTACCAAATAAAAACCAAAAATATACTTTAATTTCACAACACAAGTTTGATTGAAATGCTTTAGTTGTGGAAACTTCAAATTTATGATAAACTTCTTGTGCAACTTGAGCATTGCCCCTCCAAAGGCACCCAAACATGCTTGTTACTTATTTTTAAATACGTAGTACTTTAACATCATCTACTCTTACAAATGGGAGATCAATTTAGCTATTACTAGATTCCGTTAATTGTTAGTTTATTACGGGTCCTTTCGAGCAGTATTGTTGTGAATGGCGGAAAGCCCAAAATATATTGTATATTTCAAACATTGTTGTCCTGATTGTGATATTTTTTCTGTCTATTGTTGTTATGATTGTATTATCTTTTAGATTATATCTTAGGTATTTTAACAAGGGAACACCCTAGAACTAGAACTGAGCATGATATCTTCTTTTTTCTATCTACTATTGTCATGAGGGTATCTTCTTTTATATTAGTTTTCAGTTTAGAGACTGGTATCTTCAAATGAATCTGAATTTGAAGTGGTATCTTCTTTGAATTTGTTGCTGTTAAGTAGAGGATTTTATATCTTTTTCATTTAGTCTGGATTTTATTGTTGTAACTTGCTAAGCTTCTTTCTATTTGTTGTCACATGACTTTTATCATGGAATTGACAAAATAAAAAGTACTTGTTGGATATTGGTATGGTTACATGTTGTACTTGATAAATGTTTTCATATTATATTATTAAATATTATATTACAATTAGCTTGGTGATGACACTGCATAGAAAAAACGGTGATATGACAATAATGTTCAAGGAGGATAAGGAAGAATTGGAAAGAAAAATTCAGCTACTTAAGAGTTTTGAATCAAAACATCTTAGAATTCGATAGAGGATCTAATAGCTTTGTGCTTTATGCTTTACATTTAAATTTTAGAACCTTAACTTTATGCTTTACATTCTAATTTTAGAGCATTTTGATAATAATCTTATTTTTATTATATTATTTTTATTTTGCAGATCACGAAAGATGATATTAATGAAGATTTTCAATTATTCGAAAATGAGGCGTAAATATAGAGACATAGATGTAGATGTTTAAGCTTATTTTTATAAATTCAAGATGTTATTTTCATTAGAAATGATATTTGAATATATATATATATATATATATATATATATATATATATATATATATATATATATATATATATATATATATATATATATATATATATATATATATATATATATTCAACTTAAGATCATATTGAAAATTGGAATTACTTTCATTATGAATGATATTGACAGTAAGATAAATGCATCTAAGATATTTTTTTTTATTGTGAATTATGATTTTTTTTAACTTAAGATCATATTGAAAATTGGAATTACTTAGAAGTTTATAAAATAAAATAATTTTATATTTTATTTTCTTTTATTACAACGGTTAAAATGTGTTGGAGTATGAAAACTGTTTTGTAGCCTTTAAAGTAATTAAGATATAGATCTACCAAAACGGTTTTATATGCATTACAGCTACAAATTGTTGTCATATCCTGTAAAGTAACCGTTCCTTAAAACACCTTAATTGCAACGGTTTTAATTTGAGAACGGAGTGCAACCGTTGTTGTTGGGAACCGTTCTCTAAAGAAAACTAAAACAACGGTTTTCTATAAGGTGTTGCCGTTGAGTACAAAAATCGTTCTGAAAGGATTTACCAACGCCTCAGTTTGGCACGGTCTGAAAAACGTTCTCATAAGTAAAGACAACGGATTCTTGCAATTTCGCAACAGTTTTTTTGTGTTGTCATAGAGTCAAAATGTTGTAGTGTGATTAAAGAACCTCACCCTTACCTTAGAGCTCGTGCCCAAAATCTCTTCTTCTCCCTTGAGTCCTAGCTTTCTCTTCCCCTTGTTCTAGCCTCATTTTCTCTTCTGCTCTACTCTCCCTTTTCACGATCGATAAGAATGATTCCCTTTTCATCGACTCTTCACTACAAAAGTCTCTCAATAGTTTTTTCCTCTTTTACTCTTACTTACTCACCTTAAATTACCATTAAATCCTCCATACATTCATACTATTATTATATCATTATTATCACTTATTCTAACTAATGAAATAATAACAATAATAATATTTTTCCCATCCAATATTTAATTAAATTAATATTCTCCTAATATTATATATATATATATATATATATATATATATATATATATATATATATATATATATATATATATATATATATATATATATATATATATATATATATATATATATATATATATATATTAACTAACATTATCTAATTAGTTTTGCCCACCACACCACCAATCTCTATACTTTTGGTCACACACCTATTACCTTAAAGTTTTACTCTCAAGACAACTATCTCTTACTACGGGTACATAAATTACAATGAATACACACAAAAATCCACAATCAATCCACAATTATTTCACAAATAATAATTAAAATAAAAACGGAGCGTTACAAGATACATTGATGTGGAACAACGTATTCATTCCTTCTTTTTCGGTCAAAGACTCCTTGACCAAATGGTTGCGCAACCGGTAAGCTTTTTCTTGGAAAATATTAATAAGAAAGCTTTTTATGGCTTTGGAAAGTCAAAATTCTGGCCAAAATTAAAGTATTTGGTAGGAGATTTTGTGGAATAGACTCCCCACAATAGATCAGCTTTTTAGAAAGAAGATTAAACGTTGATAGAAATTGTGTTCTTTGTGGTTGTTTTATCGAAAATCTACTGCATTTATTTTTTAGTTGTGTTGTATCTAGTAGGGTGTGGGAAATTATTAACCACTGGTGTGGGGTGCTTAAGTTTTTTAGAGGAGATTATCTGAATCATTTTTTGGATTGATGTGGTGTTGGAGTGGTCTCAAATGACAATTTTTTTAAAGCTACAATTTGGATTACTATTTTGTGGTCTATTTGGTTGGAAAGAAATAAGTGTATTTTTAATTAGGGTATATGTAGTGTAGATATTTGCTGGAGAGCTAAGTTTTTTTTGCTTGAAAATGGGGTAGGTGTTGAGACACTCCTTTTTCCAACTTTTCCGGAAGATAGTTGTATTGGTCTTTCCGAAGGATATATGTATTGATGATGAATTTCTTTTTTCCTCTTTTGTATGCATTTGAATACTGCTAGTATTTTTCTCATATATTTCCTTTTCCTTAAGTTAAAAAAACAATTAAAAATGAAAAATCCTTTTATGCGAGAATATATTTAATTTCAATGAGTAAAAGATGATGCAAGTATGCAACTTCACACGATGGATTCAACCGAATATATATGCCTTTGGAGTTGAGACCTATACTTAATGGTTTAATATTGGCCTAACTAAGTAAAGGATCTTAGTTTAGAAGCACATCTCATATCGTGATTATGCTAATGCAGAAATTTTTATTTTCCTAAATTAAAGTGATAAGTTTGAAGGTTTCATGTTATAAAACAGATAAGAAAAACGCTATTAATACGTGTTTTAACATATTTTTTTAGTAAATTTATTTAAAAGAATTATTGATTAAAATTTATATGAATGTTATTAATTTTATGTGGAACTCCAAGAAGAAGAAAAATGTTCGAAGAAATTATTAACAAAATATTACTCGTATTTAACCTTTAAAAAAATCTTTTTAAAGAATTATACTTTCCACCTATACCATTGAAAATATTGAACATGATGCTCTTACGCATCGATGAAATGAGCAAAATATCCTTTTAATAAAAAATAAAGTGAAATTATAAAAGTAAAATTAAATATTTTGCATTTTTCAAAACTATGTAATCTATGTAAATTTTTAATATTGGATTTGTCTTTATATTTGCCAATTTCTTAATTCACCTATTGATACTTTTAGTTACATAACGTATTTTTTGTTATCTATTTAAGAGGTAACAAAATTTATTAAGTAACATTTTATTAAATAACTTTAATTAATAAAATGTTATTTAATAAAATATTATTAATGTTATTTATTTATTTTATTTTATTTTATTAATTAAATAATGTTTACTTTATTTAAAATTTTGTTAATTTTATTAATTGAATAGTATTTATTTATTTATAAATAAATAATTACTTAATAAAAATTATTTATTTTATTAATTAAATAATTAAAAAAATTAATAACAAGAAAAAATTTAATTAAATATTATTAATTGAAGAAGAATATGTGATGTAGGTACGTATAAAAAGTTAACAAAATTGTTTATGTAGATATATCCACGGAAATAATATATTTGTAAATTTGGGGGTTTGTTTCAAAAACGAATAAAATATGTTTATGGTGTTTTCAGAGATATATTTACGAAAAAAATCAACATTGAGTAAAAAAAAATATTTTTGGAGATATATCTCCCAAAATAGATAATATTTTCAAAAAAATGTGTTAGGTGCCTAAAAGACATAATGGGTGGGATAAGCAACACTCTAATATTTGGTGAAAATGCCAATAACTATCAGGGTGACGTATGATTCTTACAAAATCGGGTAGGAAATTTTGTTTTAATTGTTTGATTTATTTTGTTTTTAGTGAAAGGTAAAATAGTGTGTTTACAATAAAAAATATGAATATTCAATTGTTGGAGATCGAACTCATTATCAATTCACGACAACCTACATTATATCGTTTAGAAAATCGGAATAATAACCTTTTTCCGACCGGGGTATATAAGATTATTCTTAATAATGTGTATAAGATAGATAATACTGTTGGAAGTGTAATTCCTTGTGTCAGATTTGATTTAAATCTAAAATAGATATATTTAATTTAGATCTAAAATAGATATATTTGATTTAGTTCTAAAATAGGTATTTTGGGCTTTTATAGTTTTGCGCTTTTAGCTTGGGGAGCAAGCTAACCTAAATCTATAAATAGGGAATAACTCTTATTTTGTAATCATCATAACACATTGTATTCACGGAATTCTGCAATTGCAGAGTGAATAAGAAATATTTACCACAATTTGTGGGCAGAGAGGTCTCTACAGAAAATTTATATTTTTCATCTTTAAACTCTAACTTTTTCTCTTCTCAATTTTTCTTTTAATTTCCGATGTGCAACAATCTTGTTCATCAAGAATAATTGAAATTCTCCATAGGTTTTGGGGGTTTTCCAAAATCTGGTATTTAGAGCTCTGGTTTGAGCGATTCAAGGGAAAATATCAGATGGCGATGAATCATCCGAACAAACATTTTCCATCAAACCTTCTAATTCTCAAGAAAGATAATTATGAGAATTGGTGCAAGCAGATAAAGATTGTTTTCTATTATAAGATCTTTGGTATCTACTGAAGGAACGAGTAACAACACTTGTGGAAAATGCAACGAATCAAGAAAAGGCTGCACACAAAGAATTAAAGAAGAAAGATTATAAAACTCTCTTTATAGTCCATCAATGTGTTGATCCTGATAACTTCAAAAATGTTAGTGATGTTGAATCCGCGAAAGATGTATCGGAAATTATGGAGAAGTCATTTGGAGGCACAGAGACTGTGAAAGAGGTGGGGTTACAAACTCACAAGAGAACCTATGAATTGCTTCAGATGGAAGAAAATGAAAGTATTACATATTTCTTCACAAGAGTTACAAAACTTGTGAATCAAATCAAGGTTTGTGGAGAAGCGCTGACCACCAAAGTAGTTGTCTCACAAATTTTGAGATCGTTGGCTACAAAGTTCGACCACGTGGTAATAACCATAGAGAGTCTAAAGATTTATCAAGATTGACAAAGGAACAACTTCAAGGGACTCTTGAATCTCATGAACAAAAAACGACTGAAAGAGATGCAAGAAATTCGAAGAGTGATGTGGCTCTGCAGGCTCAATCAACAAGAGATAAGAAAGGCAAAGGAAAGGGGATCAACAACAAAGGAAGGGGAAGCTACAACAATTCTACTAGTCGAAATCATCAAGAATGAGACTGGTCGAATCAAAGAAAACCCAAAAACCAAGGTAACCAAAGAGGTGGTGTTGTAGTTAGAGGAAAAGGTGGTGGTCGAAAACCTAACAAAAGTCACATTCAGTGTTACAATTTTCAGAAGTATGGTCATTATTTTAGTGATTTTCCTGAAAAGTAGAAGAATCAAGAAAGTGACGCTAAGTTAGCGAAACATGAAGAAGAAATGTTGTTGATGGTTACTACGAGAGATGAAGAGATATTCAGGGACCAATTTTACTTGGACTTAGAATGCTCATACATGACTGGTAGGAAATATTGGTTTGTCAACATGAAGCCCTCGATGAAGAACATTGTGAAATTTCCAAATGACAATACTCTAACAGCTAAAGGCATTGGTGACGTTCTGATTATGAGGAAAAATGACAAGAGGTCAGTAATTTATATTGTGTTGTACATACCAGGCATGAAGATCAATTTGCTCAGTATAAGGCAATTTGTCGAAAAGAACTACAGGGTGTCTACCAAAGACAAGATGATGAGAGTTCACGATGCAGGTGGTAAGTTGATATTGAAGGCTCCAATGTCTTAAAATAGAACCTTCAAGATCAAACTTAATATGATGGAGCATAAGTTCCTTGCAACTGCAGCAAGCAGAGATGAATGGATGTGGCATTATAGACTTGGCCATATCATTTTCAAAGATATCAGAGATTTGAAGAGAGAAAATATGGTTTCAGGATTACCAAAACTTGACATTCCAAATGAAGTGTGTGAAGAATGTGTTCAAGGAAAACAACACAAGAATAACTTCAGTAAGGATGCAAGAAGTAGGTCGAAAGCAATTCTTGAAGTCATATACTCTGATATATGTGGTCCTATCTAGGTGGATTCTATTGGAGGTAACAAATACTTTGTCACATTCATAGATGATTTCAGTCGAAAATTGTAGACTTACCTGATCAAGAAGAAAAGTGAAATGATCGAGGTGTTTACCAAGTTTAAATCTATGGTCGAAAGATTAAGATGTTGAAGACTGATGGTGGTGGAGAGTATGTGTCAACAGATTTCGATGCATTATGTGTGAAAGAAAGGATTGTGCATGAGGTGGTGCCACCCTACACTCCACATCAGACTAGAATCACAAAAAGGAAGAATCGAACCATCATGAACATGGTAAGAAGTATGTTAAAAGGCAAGCATCTACCCAAAAAATTATGGGGAGAAGTTGTGTTGACTACAACGTATATTTTGAACATGTGTCTGACGAAGAAGGTAGAGGGAATTACGCCAGAAGAATGTTGGTATGGTGTCAAGCCTAGATTGAGTCATATGAATGTATTTGGATCTATAGCACATAGACATGTGTCATATCAGTTAAGAAGAAAGCTTGATGACAAGTCTTGTCAAATTATTCTAATAGGATATCATTCGACTGGAGGTTACAAGTTGTTCGACCCAGTGAACAAGTAAGTTGTGATCAGCAGAGATGTGATCATAAATGAGCTTAAAGAGTGGGATTGTACTAAAAATGTCAAGAAAGATTCAGTTGGAATCTTATGTGAAGAACCAACTAGTGAAGTCGAAAGAAATATTCGACGAGAAGAAGTTAGAGGTGAAACAGACCCAAGCAAACCTCAACAAACAAGACGCATACCTGCAATGTTGCAAGAATGTGTGATTACATCAGATAATGTGGTCGATGAATAAGGTGTGTTGGTACCCTATGCTTTCTATGCAGATGTCAAACCTGTCAATGCAGTTGAGGCATTGAAAGATTCAAAGTGGGTGAAAGCAATGAATGAGGATATAAAGTTCATTGAAGTCAACAATACTTGGTCACTTGTCAAATTATCTTAAGGAAAGAAGTCAATTGATATGAAGAGGATACTAAGGTATCTGAAAGGAACTCTCGACTATGGCACTTTGTTTCCTGCAGCTGATGAAGGAAAAAATGCAAGATAGTGGGATACACCGACTCAAGTTGGTGTATTGATGATGAGGATCGAAAATCCACAACTAGATATATGTTTATGTTAAGTGGTGCACCTGTTACTTGGAGTTCGAGAAAGGAGCCAATAGTGACATTGTCATCATGCGAAGCAGAGTACATAGTTGTTTCTCTTTGTGCATGTCAAGTAACATGGATGGTGAATCTGGTCAAAGAGATTACAACGAAGAGTCATGAAGCAATTACCATGAAGATCGACAACATGTCAACAATCAATTTGGCGAAGAATCTGATAGCGCATGGCAGAAGAAAACACATCAAAATGAGGTTCCATTATCTTCGAGAGCAGATAACAAAAGGGAAAATGAATATAGAACACTACAAAACTGAGAATCAGATTGCATATATCATGACGAAGGGAGTGTAGGTCAAATTATTCAAGAAATTAAGGTCTATGATGAATGTAGACAGGTTAAACACAATGAATAGATAGATTTGATCTAAAACAGATATATTTGATTTAGATCTAAAATAGATAGATTTTATTTAGTTTCAAAATATGTATTTTTGAGCTTTTATAGTTTTGGGATTTTATAGTTTTGCGCTTTTATAGTTTTGGGCTTTTAGCTTGGAAAGCAAGCTATAACCTAAATCTATAAATAGAGAGTAACATTTATTTTGTAATCATCCCAACACATTGTATTCACAAAATTCTGCAGTTGTGTGGTGAATAAGAAATATTTTTCACAGTTTGTGGGCAGAAAAGTCTCTGCAGAATATTTTTCTTCTTCATAACTCTTTCTCTTCTTAATTTTTTTTTAATTTCCGCTATGCAACAATCTTATTTATCAAAATTGATTGAAATTCTCTATAGATTTTGGGAAATTTCCAACCAATACTATAAATATCATATGGGATAGTTTATATATGAGTGCTAGAATAATTTGGACTGATAGTTGGATCTCACTCTTTTTGGTCTATGGTTGACCTAGAACTTTTAAAATATTTATAATTTGGTTTGTAATTATTTTCATACAATAAAAAATTGAATAACTTTTCATTTAGAGTTTGTTGAAGATGCATTGTCGCTGTAAAATCACTAATTAGATAATTTAAATCATTTTAAAATATCAATATAATTTAACGGAATGCAAATCATTTATTGGAGAACTTTGTAAAATTATATTTACTTTACTATATGAAATACGATTAAATTTATCAGTAGCATTGACATTCCTATACTATAAAGTGGAGTCATGTGAAAGAGGGAACGTGCTTTGTCTTGAGCCTGACAATCACCAATACGTGTGCCTTCTATCTGATATCTGATAAAACATGCACCAGAAAAAACCTGCACATATTGTTTTTAATATATCTGACGGAATTATTAAATAATATAACATATATTTATTGATAATATCGGTTTTATAAATTATGAAAACAACTTGTTACAACTAGAGATGAAGAAATAGAGTTGAATTTGAGTTGTCATGTCCAAGAGTACATTAGAAAACTGGTGTGAAGTGTGATATCATTTATAAATCTTTCTGGCAGTGCCAATAATTGAATTTAGTTTAGTAGTTCATTTAGCAATTTTGTGGTGCAAGGTTTATATGGCTGGTATATAATAATAATAATAGCTTACCTGAATAAGCAATAACTATATAACATCACATGTTCTTTGTCCCTTCCCTAATACACAATCACATCCTTTACCCTAAACACAGGATACCCCTACTTCCAAACGCTCCCTTCAAGACTACATCAATAACAATTCATTAATATTTTGCACATGCGCAGAGCAATCTGTTACCTAATTTGATCTTTGGATTATTTTCGAGTTGTACATGAAACAAATTAAAAAATGATTTTTTTTTGTTGAACTTATTTGTTGCATATACTTTGATACACTAGTAGGTTACGTTATGAATCCATATGTCACAACATATCTTATCATACTCTTACCTTAGATAAAGTCAATAAATAAAATATTATCCAACATGTTCTCTCACAATGTGTTAGTCCTTAATTATCTTATATGTTTTTTCACATTCTTAACCATGTACAAACACATCCTATAGTAAAAAATTAAGGATGAGAGAGAAGGTCTGAAACTGTCTTTTCCTCAAATTTCTCTTTTGCCATTGTGTTTTAACATCCTATAGTAAAAAATTAAGGATGAGAGAGAAGGTCTGAAACTGTCTTTTCCTCAAATTTCTCTTTTGCCATTGTGTTTTATGTGGTTTGTGTTTTTCTATTGTAGATAGATGGCGTGGATTAAGGTTACGTATAAATGTGTTTCGAGAGTTTTGAATAATGGATATGATGTATTCTCTTCTGGAGGAGGAATTGTAGAAACAGAAGCTAGGAAGATCAATTCCATTTACTTCTCGGAGTTTCCGGATCGAACATGCGCAAGGGACATTCACAAGCTATTTGGCTGTATCGGGAATATGGCGGAGGTCGTAATATCTCCAAGACGGAATAAACATGGAAAGCGGTTCAGATTCGCGAGATTTTGAGAGGTAGACGATATACGTTTGTTGGGGGTCAAGTTAGACAATGTGATTATAGACGGGAGGAAAATCTATGCAAATTCTCCAAGATTCTTGAGAGGTCAAACGAGCAGACATGGAGATGACTTTCAGTATTACAGTTAGAGGCAGGGATAAGGAGGAGGTTTAGACGAAGCTTCAAGATAGGGTCACTTTTGGTTTGGTCACTTATGCAGAGTCTTTGAATAAGACGAAATCTTTAGATGAAGAAACAAAGTTACACTACAAGAAAAACACGTTTTAGCTGCAAACTATTAGCGTCGGCCCCGACTCCGACCCTAATAGTGTTAACATTACGTCAAAAAAAACCTTCGCTAATGGGTAAAACCATTTGTTTTATTTTTTTTATAAGTCATTATTACTAGCGTCGGTTGTGGCCGACGCTATATTTGGATATAAATGATTTTTTTATAAATAATTCTTGTAATTTCATTCAAGTGTTTAGATAATTGTTTATTTTTTTCATAGTAGCGACGACTTTGTGCGACGCTAATATTGGTGCGAAAATAATATGCTTTCTCACTAAATTTTGTTGCCTCCTTTTTAAAGTTTTAGATAAATATTTATTTTTTCCATAGTAGCGACCACTACGCCAAAAATGTTTTTTAACAGCGCATCTTAGACAGCGCTTTTAAGAGAAAGCGCTGTCTAAGGTTAAAATTAAAATAAAACACGGAAAATGTTCCAAAAAAATAATGAAAGCGCTGTCTAAGGGGGGGTCTTAGACAGCGCTTTCTAAAAGCGCTGTCTAAGACCCCTCCTTAGACAGCGCTTTCTAAAAGCGCTGTCTAAGACCCCTCCTTAGACAGCGCTTATAGAAAGCGCTTTTAAATATTCACCTTAGTCAGCGCTTTTGATAAAGCGCTGTTTAAAATTTTTAAATTTAAAAAAAAAATAAAACCATAAGCGTTGTCTAGGGGGGGGGGGTTAGAAAGCGCTTTTGGAAAGCGCTGTCTAAGGCATACCTTAGAAAGCGCTTTTCCCAAAAGCGCTGTCTAAGGTCTTATTAAAATTAAATTTCAGACTTCTATTTTCGTTCTCTGTTCTTTTTGTTTTCCCTCCTGCGAACTCCAGCGAACCCTAACAGCGAAAGCGAAATCGCATACATTGTTTCAGTCATTGAAAGTGTTTGAATCGTTCGTTCTTCATTGTGGTATGTTCTTCATTTCTTCACTTTTCATTCATTCGGTTTCAGTTCTTCATTCATTCATTCATTCGCGGTTTCAGTTCTTCATTTCTTCAGTTCTTCGGTTTCAGGCATTGCAAGTGTTTGAAGAATCGTTCATTTCTAAAAGTGTTTGAAGAATCGTTCATTACGGTATGTGTTTCAGTTTGATGCTTTTAGGGAAATATCAGTTTTGATGTTTTAGGGAAAAATCAGTATTTTTCATGCTATGTTTTTGGTTTAAGTTTTGATGTTTTTGGTTTACACAGTGGTTTTCTCATTATCAACATCACAGTTACAATTACCAAACATTTTTGTTTCTATGAGAGTTGTTGGTGTCTTGAGTCTTGTTTGATGTTCTTAGGAATGGAGTGAAGGTGGCATGATAAAGTGAACATGTAGATTAGTATTATTAAGACTAATTAAATTGAATTATGTAGCTAGGTTCACGTGATGAGTTTGGTTTAAGATGTATGATATATATATATATATATATATAGGTGATGAGTTTGGTTTAAGATGAGTTTGGTTTAAGATTAGGCCAATATGTGAAAGTAGGTTTTCGTGAGAAAATATGGATGATATATATATATATATATATATATATATATATATATATATATATATATATATATATATATATATATATATATATATATATATATATATATATATATATATATATATATATATATATATATATATATATATATATATATATATATATATATATATTAAAGTAGTTCCTCATGGATGGAAGGGAATGAGAAATGCTTCAATTTGGTGGAAATACTTCATTAATTTAGTTTTTCTTTGAATTGATGAAAAGATTCGAGTGAGATAATATGAGATGGAAAATAGTGATATTTTATTGTTTACTTTAGTTATGAAAATGATACTACCTTAGTTATGTATTTTCGTCTGGATTGATTGTTTACTTTAATAAGTAGGAAAACCATGGATAAAACATGGATCTGTGCCGATCGAATGACCAAAGAGTACGAGAGTGGGGTTGCGGAATTCGTTAAGTATGCTGTTCAACACGCTGAAAACCCCAGACGAATGCATTGTCCTTGCTTGCGTTGTTGTTATATTGGTAAGGTTGACGCACATGGATTGAAATCGCATTTGCTGAGACATGGAATTGATCAAAGTTATCAGTGTTGGATATTTCATGGTGAGAAAATTAACGAGAATGTTGAATCGAGTGGAAAAAGTAATACGACCTATGCTTCATACGACAAAGACACGGAAACATATGATTGTGATCGAGTTGAAGAGATTGTAGAAGCACTGGAAGAAGATCTTCATGATTGTCCTGAAATGTTTGAGAGGATGGTAAGCGATGCAGAGAAACCGTTGTACAAAGGTTGCACTAAATTCTCAAGACTTTCTGCGGTATTAAAGTTGTACAACTTAAAGGCGGGCAATGGATGGTCGGATAAAAGTTTCACAGAGTTGTTGGCCCTTAGGAGAGAAATGCTACCGGATGATAATGTTCTTCCTAATCGAACCTATGAGGCAAAAAAAATGTTGTGCTCTATTGGCATGAGCTATGATAAGATACATGCTTGTCCTAACGATTGCATTTTGTTTCGTAACGAATATGCAATGTTAACTGAGTGCCCTAAATGCGGTTTGTCTCGATATAAGAAAAGATTATCTCCCGTAAAAGACTTATGGTATTTTCCGATAATTCCGAGATTTAGGCGCATGTTTCGTAGTGAAACCGATGCAAGACATCTTACTTGGCATGCAGATGAAAGAATTACTGATGGAAAGTATCGGCATCCGGCTGATTCACCACAGTGGTCGAAGATTGATAATGATTATCCTGAGTTTGGATCAGAAGCAAGAAACCTTCGATTGGAATTATCTACTGATGGAATGAACCCACATGGTCTTCAAAGTATTTCACATACCACATGGCCTGTGATTCTTATGATTTATAACCTACCTCCGTGGCTATGTATGAAGCGTAAGTACATGATGTTATCTATGTTAATCTCTGGGCCTAAACAACCAGGTAATGACATAGACGTATACTTGACACCTCTGATCGAAGATTTAAAGATTTTGTGGGAGAACGGTGTGGAGGTTTATGATGGATATAGGAAAGAAAGTTTCAATTTGAGGGCGATGTTGTTTGGCACAATTAATGATTTTCCAGCATACGGGAATCTATCTGGGTATAGCATTAAAGGTCAACATGCGTGTCCTGTTTGTGAAGACGGAACCGATACGATTCGATTGGAACTTTGCCAGAAGAATGTGTTTCTCGGTCATCGTAGATTCTTACATTCTAAACATCACTACCGTGGGTGGAGAAAAGCATTCAATGGAGACACCGAACATCGTAGAGCTCCACCCGCATTGTCAGGTGAACAAGTTTTTGAAAAGGTGAAAGATGTGCGTACTGAGTTTGGCAAGCCTTTTGCACATAAGATTGTGAAAGGTGGGTGGAAGAAAAGGTCGATATTTTTTGAATTGTCATATTGGAAGTCTTTGTACGTGAGACATTTTCTCGATGTTATGCATATTGAAAAAACGTATTTGAAAGTGTTATCGGTACATTACTCAATATAAAAGGCAAGTCTAAGGATGGCCTTAAAGCAAGGGAGGACATGTTAAAAATGGGAATGAGAACTGAATTAGCACCCATGAAGAAAGGAAGACGAACATATCTACCACCTGCTGCTTTTACTTTATCTAGAAAGGAGAAAAAAAATTTGTGTAAGTCTCTGAGTGAAGTTAAGGTTCCAGAAGGATACTCATCTGATATCAGAAGACTTGTTTCTATGAAAGACCTCAAGTTGAAGAATTTGAAGACACATGATTGCCATGTTATAATGGAACATTTTCTACCGATAGGTATACGTTCTATTTTGCCATAAAAAGTAAGAAGTTCCATAACTAAATTGTGTTTTTTCTTTAGGTCAATTTGTAGTAAGGTGATCGATCCTGAGATCTTACCAACACTACAAAAAGAGATTGTAATTACCTTGTGTGAGCTTGAAATGTATTTTCCTCCGTCTTTTTTTGACATAATGGTTCATTTAGTTGTTCATCTTGTGAAAGAGACACAGTTGTGTGGACCAGCTTATATGAGATGGATGTACCCTGCTGAACGGTATATGAAAATATTAAAAGGGTACGTGAAATCCCGAAGTCGACCAGAGGGTTGTATTGTTGAACGATACATTGTTGAAGAAGCTGTTGAGTTTTGTACTGAATATTTGTCTAACGTTCAATCGATTGGACTCCTCAGAGCTCAGATTTTCGACAAAATGGAAGGTAAAAAATTAATTGGGAATAAAATTGTGACAATATCAAGGGATGAACGGGATCAAGTTCATTTGTATGTTCTGCACAATAATAATGAGGTTGAGCCATATGTTGAAATGCACAAGGATGTACTCCGAAGGTTAAATCCGAACAGAAATGAAAATTGGATAGTTATAGAGCACAATCAAAGTTTTATACAATGGTTGAAGGATCATATTTATTTGAAGCGCTCTTCAGATCCTTCTTCGGTAACAGAAAGGTTGAGATGTTTGGCATATGGTCCAAGTTTGCATGTGTTTTCTCATAGCGCATATTCAATTAATGGATACACATTTTATACCAAAGAACAAGATGATAAGAGTACTATGCAAAATAGTGGTGTCACCGTGCTAGCTGAAGCAATG
Organism: Lathyrus aphaca; assembly: GCA_963966055.1. NCBI lineage: Eukaryota > Viridiplantae > Streptophyta > Magnoliopsida > Fabales > Fabaceae > Lathyrus > Lathyrus aphaca. The sequence goes on from OZ014525.1 coordinate 139,673,292, forward strand.
CATATATCAAGTATGAAGGACTTAAACCCCAAATATGCAAATTTGTCATATTTTGGAGTTATTGAGCATATTTGGGTGTTTGATTACGAGAAGTTTCAGATTCCCATCTTTGGTTGCAAGTGGGTGAATAGTAGTGGCATACGAATGGATAAGTCTGGATTTTTGCAAGTTGATCTTACTAGGGTGGGGTACAAAGATGAACCTTTTATTCTAGCATCTCGAGCTAAACAAGTGTTCTATGTGAATGACCCGAAGAGTACAAAATGGTCTATAGTGCTTTTCTCTAACAAAGTGACTGATGATAGCGGTGTCGATCAATGTGATATTAATGTTGAGAATGAGTCATGCATTAGACGGAATGAGTTGAATAGAAATGATGAAGTTGAGGATCTTATACCGGATGAGTCATATATAAGAAACGATCATAATGAGGGAATTTGGATCAATTCATCCGTACGCATTGCTAAGAAACAAGTGATTAATATTCCAACAAAGAAAAGAAAGAGATGTTAGTGACTTAGGTAAATTATCCATGGTTTCTTTATTTTTTTTCCAATTGTTTTGATTATAAGTTATATGTGATAATGCATGATTTCATTATATTTTTGTTTTCAATTGCTTTGATTATAAGTTATATTTGATAATGCATGATTTCTTTATTTTTTTTGTTTTCAATTGCTTTGATTATAAGTTATATTTGATAATGCATGATTTCGTTATATTTTTGTTTTCAACTGCTTTGATTATAAGTTATATCTGATAATGCCTGATTTCTTTATTTTTTTGTTTTCAATTGCTTTGATTATAAGTTATATTTGATATTTGATGGTTTCCTTGGTTTATTACAGGTTAGACATGGCTGATGACCAACATGAGGAAGTTAGTAAAAAAGTATCCGCGGAAGAAGAAATTCGAAGAGGCATCACAGTAATGAGAAGGGTGGTCCAAGGAAGATCTCGAGGCATCATACTAGATGTCTATTGGAGCAACCAGGGACAGCTTATAGAACCTAATGGGCATACCTTAACTAGTTTTATCGGTGCACTAGTAAGGAATGAAATTCCCATTACATGTGATGATTGGAGAAACAAAGATCTAAATGAGTCCAAAGAAAAAATTTTGAGTGAGATAAAGGTACAATCATTTGGCCCTTAATTATCCTGAGTTTTCAATTATGTTTTTTCAAGGATCGATACTAACTATCAATCTGTATGTTTTTCTTAGCGATGTTTTAACATCAAAGAAGAAAGAAGAGGTTTTTGTATGAAATTGGCCGGAAAGCTTCTAAGAGGGTTTCAGACATTTTTATCATCCAAGTTCCTTAAGGATGCGGATGGTAATTTTGTGGATGCGGAGCTTCCTAAAAAATATGAAAGTTTGATATCGGATGAAGAATGGGAAGCTTTCAAATCCAAAATACAAGACCCGGTTTTTTAAAGAATAAGTGCTACAAATCGGGAAAGAGCATCAAGTCCCGCATATCCGTACCGAAAAGGACGTGTCGGATATGGACGCTTAGAACAATCCATGGTAAGTATTTACAAATTGCGATAACAAATTTGTTCATCATATATTAGTTTTATCTGATCAAATTGTATGACTTAATGTGTAGCTGCAGAAGGAGGAAAGTTCAGAAACATCTCTTCCTACACATGTTTTGTGGAAGGAAGCCCATGTGGGCAAATCTGGAGTTCCTCAAGAAGAAGTTTTACACGTATACCAGAAATGTGTAAGTATAACATTTTTTCATTAATTGAATAACATTTTTATACACAAATATTTGACAAGTATACGGTATTCATCTGATTTTTCAGGAGGAGCTATCTCAGTCTTTATCTCCCGATGATTCTAGGAGCATACTTAGTCGGGCATTAGATGTCCCTGAGTATTCTGGTCGGGTGAGGGGTAAGGGATTTGGAGTCACTCCGACCTCCCTGAGTATTAAAAAAGGAAAGGCTCCTAGTAATAGGGAGCTTCATGCAAGAATGGAAGCCATGCAAGCTGAGCTTGATGCATTGAGGAGAGAAAGAGAGGCTAGCGCCTCAACAGTATACAGAGATGCTTCGGACAAAGACAGTATCAACTGTACCTTTCAGCCGAACATTCCAGAGGTAATTACATATAATTGTCTTAAATTGAACTATTTGCTTAAATTATGTATTTGACATATATACACATTAACGATTTCTTGTTATTATTGGTTTTAGGGCATTTCCCATTGTCAGCTGTATTTGTCGTCACCATACTATCGGATGGTTGGCAAGGGAAAAGTGCATAACGTTAGCGGAGTATTACTCCACACTAGAGAGCTACCTCCTGGATGTTTGAAGGTATCAGTTGATATTGCAGTTGAGCCGAATGCAGCATTACCATATCCTAGCGATGATTCGGATGCAACAACGGTGCATGAAGCAGTAGGTTCGTTTGTTGCATGGCCGACAAACCTCATATGCGTAGGATATGAGGTATGCTTAAAACTTATGTTAACTTCCTTGGTATATTCAAAGTTTAAAATTTATGCTTAAAATTTTACTTACATATTTTCCTTGGTTATGTTAAATAGACTCCCACAAAATCCAAATCAAAAGATAATGCGATTCCACGGCATACCGAGTCCACGGTTTCAAGAAAAGAGGTAATATACAATTATATGACATATATTCATGGAAGTTGTTACATTCTTAATTTGATCTAACTATTTATATGACATGTAGCTTCAAGAAAATGAGGTTAGCAATGCCTCCGCACAACAAAAAAAGGAGGTTAGCAACGCCTCCACACGGGTAAAAAGTTCTGGTGCTAAGAAGACCGTAGCTAGGAAAAAACCTACCACCAGGTATAGGTCGTGCCTCAGGACATTTCTAGAGATGATCGATATACCGACCGGAGGTGTTCGGACTGTACATATGGAGGTAGGAATTTTCGGCTTTGATTACGACCAAATGATTGGTAATGAGGACTTCATGCAAGTTTTTGGTCGTGAAGAAATCGGCGTCACCGTTGTCAATACATATGTTAGGTAAATCCGGACTACTTTGTTTTATTAATTAAACAACTTATGTTAATGATGTTTACTTTATGTTAATGATGTTTTTATATTAGGTATTTGTATGACAAATTGATGCGCCCCAATGGTTTGGACGTGTCATTCGGATTCTTAGCACCCGCGACCGTCAACTATGGTTTAATCTTAAGTAGACCGGATACCGTGACGGAGTACGTTCTTCGGATCCTCATGAACAATAAAGATGCGGAGAAGTTGTTTTTTATACCGTTTAATACCGGGTTAGCATTTCATTCTAAATTCATCTATTATAATTATTTTCCAAGTTACCATCTAACATTTGCCTAATCATTACAGTGGACATTGGTTGTTGCTCGCAATCAATCCTATCCGAGAAATTGTGTATTATCTTGACTCGTTAGGAAATGATTGGACAACATACCCGGATATGAAGGTCCTAATTGACACGTAAGTGAGAATGTTCAAAATTTTTCTTAGTTTATGTGAATTGTTCTAATTGCTTCATTTTTATTTTATTAGCGTCCTACAAGCTTTTCGGGCCCAACGAGTTATCCAAACCTCAAGGAGGGGCGCCAACTCCATTACATGGATTAAAGTGGCGGTATATTTTTAATTACCACGTTTTTTATTATATTAGTGATGACACTTGATAAAACTTAGGATTTATAATCCATATTTTTTTTCATATGTAGTGTCCTCGTCAACGTAATCAAATAGATTGCGGGTATTTCATGTTGAGGTTTATGCGAGATACTCTTGTTTTGGGCCGATTAGAGATTCCCACCGATGTATGTATTTCTAACTTATGAGTTATTTTTATATTTACACATATCTCATATAATTAAATAGTTGGAATTAATTCAAAATATGTTATATTATTATGTAGTACTTTGATGAATTCAAGTGTGCATCTTATACAAAGGATCAAGTGGACGAAATCAAAGAGGAGTGGTGTCAATTCATGATAGAGCTCAAAGTTTGTTCATAAATTTGTGTAATTAATGTGTACATTTGTAGTATATGTAATGACTTGTAAATGTGTACATAAATTTGTATATATTTTGATACATTTAAGGCAAAATTGGTTTGAATTGGTATATATATATAATTGTTAGCCAAAAATTGGTAGAAAAAAGGCCAAAATGGCATATATAAAATGTAATAATTGTCTGCCAAAATCTGGTTGAAAACAGGTAGAAATTCTGGTTTATAAACCTGGAAAAAATGTGGTTTCAAACAAAACCTTCAAAAAATTTCGTATACCTTAGACAGCGCTTTTGTAAAAAGCGCTGTCTAAGGGGGGGATTAGAAAGCGCTTTAGGCAAAAGCGTTGTCTAAGGGGGGGGGGCTTAGACAGCGCTTTTTGAAAAGCGCTGTCTAAGGTATACCTAAAAAAATTAAAATAGGAGGGGCTTAGAAAGCGCTTTTGGCCAAAGCGCTGTCTAAGGGGGGGGGCTTAGACAGCGCTTTTCAAAAGCGCTGTCTAAGGTATACCTAAAAAATTTAAAATAAGAGGGTCTTATAAAGCGCTTTTGGCCAAAGCGCTGTCTAAGGGTGGGGGCTTAGACAGCGCTTTTAAGATTTAAAAAAGCGATGTCTAAACCTTTAGCAGCGGAGGTTTAGACAGCGCTTTAAAGCGCTGTCTAAGGCTAAAAAAAGCGTTGTCTAAGGTCTTGTTTGTTGTAGTGGACGGCTATTTGCGAAATCTATGTGTAGTAATGTGCTAAATCCATGTGTAGTATTCAATCTGAAAACAGAGGTCTTGTCAAGGATGAAGAACGCTTACGTAGGGAGGATTGTATCTCCGAGATTATCTTACAACTTGCAGACTTATTTCGAGATGGAAGGAGTATTCACAGTAAAGATCATTCCATTGGGATCTAAACTTTGTCTATTAGAAAGCTTGGAGGAGGGAGCGGTTGAGGAGTTATTAACTGATGGGTCAACTTGGTGGCAAAAGTGGTTTGTAGAGTTGAGAAAGTGGAAGGAATCTGATGTGGATGACAAAAGAGTTCTTTGGGTAAGGGTCTATGGCACTCCATGTAATGGGTGGTGTACTGATTTCTTTGAGATGGTTGCGAACAAGCTGGGAACTTTTATTTGTGTGGACGAGAATACGACCAAAGAAGATGCTATGGATGTGGGACGAGTGATGATCAGAGTGGAATATGGGTCATTATACCAGAGTTTATGAAGGTTGACATCATAGGTTCTAAGTTCACGCTGTGCTTTAGGGAGGACACATATGGGCCGGTCAGAATTGCGACCATGAATGCGAAAGAAAAGCAGATTTTATCTACTTCTTCCGATGATGATTGGGATGATTAAGGTGAACACGCATAAGGTGGAGAAGGTGGAGATGGCGACGAAGCAGAATACAGAGGAGTTGAAGGAGTAGATCACGACGGAACTAAAGATAGTTTGCGTAGGGTTTCCAACAACAATGGCAACAATAAATTATTTTTCGATGCAATGGCAATGATTTCCAGTTCACCGGCTGAAAATCCTTCGGGTAATAACTTAAAGATTTTGGAGAATATTATCCTAGAAAGGCAACCTATATCCTCTACAACGTCTAAAGGCAGGGATAATTATGTTGAAAAAGGGACTGTGGCAGATTCAATAGGATCAGGGAATGGTCACATCAGTTTGGGGAATTTTGAAAGGCACAAAGGGGTTTTTGACGCAGCAGTGGGAAACCTAAGGCTTATAAAGACAATTCCTATTTCCAATGGGCCCACCTTGTTAAATTCAACTGACATAGTTTCCTCTTTTAACTCCTCTGGAACGGTAGCGGTTCATTCAGGAGAAAAGAAAACAATTTGTGTAAAGGGAGGGTCGGGTCATAATAAAAACCGAAAAGGTGATAACATAGAAGGTGGGGCCAATCATTCAATAAATAACAAAGACGAGATGGACGAAGGAGATTATAAGAATGGTTGGATGGTGAGTGAGTCCCACGGTGACCAACATCCTTTTTTAGAAAAAATTGAAATACACGAGGGTGGGAATTTTAGGAAGGGAGGTGGGTTGCAATACGCAAAGGAAAATGAGGGAGACAAATATAGGGAAAAATGTTAAGGAAAGGGAAACGAGGCTAGAGGAAGATATGTCTTCTGGTAAGGGGGAAACAACGGAAACAGTAATGACTCTGCATCTTCATCAGCATATTATTTCAACAACAAGGCAGATTCGGACATTTGTAGGAGCAATAACAGATTATGGGATAATCTAAATACAAATTAGGTATGGGAATTTGGTGGAATGGAGCTTGCTTTGGAAATTCAAATTAGGCTTGTAATTCAAAAATTGGTGGGAATCATGAAAAGAGTGGTGATTAGTGAAGGTTTATGGTGGGAATAAAATTCAATGATGTATGTGAATTAAATGGAAATGTTCTAGAATATTCCAAGAGTGATCAAAAATGAAATTGGTGCCAAAACTCAAAAAAATATATTACTGCCAAAATTTTCAAATTTGAACGCAAGTAACCGGTTACGCCCTAGGTAGTAACCAGTTACTCAGTGCAAAATTTGAAAAAAAAAATTCCTTATGCACGGCTATGATTCCGGCTCGATTCTTTTGCGCGTCGAAGAAGGCATGGAAATAAACACATGAACCTTGGAATTCCTTGAATAAATCAATTAAATTGGGAAATCCTTGATCAAATAAATTTGAATTATTTGCAGATCAACTTCGACCTTTACCTGTGAAATTCATTCGAGCTGCGGGACTGCTATTTTTGGCATTTTTGACTTGAAAAATGATTAACAAAAGAAAACAACAAATATTTTTGGATTTAAATTAGTGTTAGTAAACATAAACAAATAAAAACAAATGGTGATCCCTTGTGAGGCATAAACCTACACCCGAGAAAAACTGAGAAACCAGTATGATCTTGTTTGTATTGCAAGATGCAGATAAAAAAACGCGAAGAAATCTTAGGGCAAAAATTAGGGTGCTACAGCTTCCCCTGTTTAAGTTTCTTCAATATGGAGATATGAAGATTGACATCTTCGTCTCTACAAGATGTGACAAACATAAATATAAAAAAACCTAATTTTTTCCTAAGAGCCATTATATGATATGAATATGATATGCAAACCCAAGATCTCTGTGGGGGAAATCATGACCGCAAGAGGAAAGAAAAAGCTTGGGGACACAGAAGAAAATCTCACTGGGGAAAAAGCAACAGATAACACGAGAATTTTCCAGGAAAATAAATCAATGGATATCTGACTCGACTTGGGGAATAGATTATAAAAAATTAATCATGATAAGATTCTACAGGGAAGAGTAAAACTTTTCCAGGGAAAAATCAACCAAACAAATTATTCAATTCCAACCAAACAAATTATTCAATTCCAATAAATGGAACAATATTGAATTGGGAAAAGGTCATCAACTACCGGTGCATTTGGTAGGATAAAAGAATCAACCACCAGTGCATTTGGTAGGATAAAAGAATCAATTACCAGTGCATTTGGTAAGAAATAGGCTCTACTACCGGTGCATTTGGTAGAAATAGGCTCAACTACCAGTGTATTTGGTAGAATAAAAGGATCAACTACCAGTGCATTTGGTGGAAAATATGATCAACTACCGGTGCATTTGGTAGGAAATAGGATCAACTATCGGTGTAATTGGTAGGATAAAGGTTAACTACCGGTGTAATTGGTAGGATAAAGGTCAAAAGGGACCGAAGCTCAATCCAAGAACAATTTGGAGAGAAACAACCAAACAAGACTCATCCCGATGAGGAAATATCTCAACTGGGGAAAGTTCCATCTAGATAATAAGTTGTGGAGGAAACTGAATCAAAATCATCCACGAGGAACAAACTCATGGGGAATTTAGAAAGGACAAACACTTTCTGCTTAAAGGTCGACACTCTAAACTTGAGGGAAGACAACACAAACACTTTGTGGGGGAAAATTCACACCAATGAGTGGGGAACACTAATACATCAAAGAATGCAAACATATGATGTTATGCATAAAGCGAATGCATGAATATGCGCATGAATATGCTGAAAAAATAGACATAAGGATAAGAAGCAGGTGATATAAACACCATAACAACCAGATACTCGGCTAATCCTAAGACAACAAAGTCGGGGAATCCTACTGGAAAATCAACTTGAAATCCTGCAGGGGAAAATCAAAAGCCATCAAAGGAACAAAATCCTACTACAAGGCTCAACTCATACTGATGAGATATTGCTAGGGACTCAATCCACAAAGCAATCTTCAATAATCCATTAAGGATAACATCATGAATTCAACTCTGAGAGGATAACATATCGGAGATACATCCATCAAAACCAAATCTTCCACACTCTGGGGAAAGGGGGAAGTATCCTTGTTAAAATCTAATGGGGATAAAATATCTTCACAACTCTGTTTGGGGAAACAAGGTAAAGATCTACCAGTGATGCAAATAAAGCATATCCTATTGGAGTATCAAACATCAACTCTGCATAGGGATATCACCATGTTGAGGAAAGGTGATAATATTCTGGGGATAGGGAAATGCTTCCATAATCCTTGCTAGAGACATAAATATTCTTTTTAAGAACCAACTCTGGAGGGAATAACCATCATATCATTCCTACTTCGCTTGGGTAAAGGGTGCAAGACTTGTAGAGGATTACATAGGAACCTACTGGAAATCATCACATGGAGACCTATTGGGGATCTGATAGAGACCTATAGAAATTAATCATATCAGGAAAATTCGGACTTGCAGACCCACGTGGGGATACCAGAAGTTAACATCATAGCAAAGATACAGTTGTGAGAGATTTTAAATCAATACCTACCACCAGGTAAAAAAACCTCTAAACTGACTACTATATTAATAATTCTGCTATGGGATATAACCAACTCAAGATGAGGAACAAAGACTCGGTTGAGGATTCCCTACATTACTTCTTCAAATCAAAGATAATCTGCTGAGGAAAAGATTAAAACTCAGTGGGGGATACTCAAGTGACAGGAAATATCACTCTCAACAACTCCTCTGGGGAAGAAAAATTGGAACTCAAAATGGGAACAATCATACAGTAACTAATTCCCACTCTTTCTTGCCGTTGGGGAGTAAACCATCATTAATATCAAAATACCAATACTATTCAGGAATTCCGTATGGAAACAACTGGATCAAACTCTGCTCTGAGAGAGGCAAGTTACACACATCAAGACTTTACCATCCTTGAAATTACTGTTGATATTCTTTCTTTATTCATATATCAAAAGAAAAAATGTTTTTATAATCTTTAAAAATTCAATTTATTAAATTTTTTTTCAAAAATCATCAAAAAAAAGGAATTTTGTAAACAAAAACAATATAAAGAATTGCAAACAATTGGATAAAAGCTCAAATTCATTGATAGAATGGTAGTCAGCAAATGGCATGACTCCATGGATCATTACAAATTTTGAAAAATGGAAAATACATGGAAAAGGGATACATTGAGATACAATGATCACTATTCTCCCTATCAACTTTGAACTCCACTATATCCGAAACTTCAGTCAAGGATGAGTGAATAAGAACCTTTGATAGGTAATTCTGCTAAGGAATAAAATCTGAAATCCTCGGTTGTTTCAAGTGATCCAGTCAGTCGATGCAGTTACTTGCCATGATCCCTAACTTTTTCCGAGATTTCCCTTTCGGGTTTTCAATCTACCAAGATAATTATTTCTATTTATGTCTCTAATTTTTTCCTAGACTGCCCTTTCAGGATTTTAATCCACCGAGACGCTCTTTTTTGCCTAAGCCTCCCTTTCGGGTTTTCAACTTAGCGAGTTGTTCTTTTATTTTTTAGGCGAATTATTTCTTGACTGCATCCGCATTCAAAGGACGAGTGATCTCCTCACCATCCATAGTTGTAAGAGTTAATGAACCGCCAGAGAAGGCTTTCTTAACAACATATGGGCCATCATAGTTCGGAGTCCACTTTCCCCGAGAATCTATAATTAAAGACTGGATCTTTTTTAGCACAAGGTCGCCTTCTCTAAATACACGAGGTTTGACTTTCTTGTCAAAAGCTTTCTTCATTCTTTGTTGGTATAACCGATCATGACGCAAGGCTGTTATTCTCATTTCCTCAATCAAATTCAACTGATCAAATCTACTCTGACACCATTCATCCTGCATCAACTTGGCTTCCATTAGAACTCTCATTGATGGGATATCCACCTCAACGGGAGCACTACTTATGTACCATAAACAAGTGAGAAAGGGGTTGCCCCTATTGAAGTGCGGACAAATGTACGATACCCATGCAAAGCAAAAGGGAGCATCTCATGCCAGTCCTTATATGTCATAACCATCTTCTGAATGATTTTCTTAATGTTCTTGTTTGCAGCTTCAATAGCCCCATTAATCTTCGGTCTATAAGGAGAAGAATTATGTTGTTGAATATTGAATTTTTCACAAAGCTCTTTCATCATCTTATTATTCATGTTCGAACCATTATCAATGATGATTCTATTCGGAACACCATATCTGTAGATAATATTATTCTTAATAAACTAAACCACCACTTTCTTGGTCACATTAACAAATGATGTCGCTTCTACCCACTTGGTGAAGTAGTCAATAGCCACAAGGATAAAACGATGTCCATTCGAGGCTTTGGGTTCAATCATACCAATCATATGAATTCCCCACATAGAGAAAGGCCATGGGGACGAAATAACATTGAGATGAGTTGGTGGCACATGAATCTTATCAGCATACACTTGGAACTTATGGCACTTTTTCACATACTTACAACAGTCAGATTCCATTGTCAGCCAATAGTAACATGCTCTCAACATCAGAGGGTAAGATATTCTGAATCTTAACCTCTTCTACCTTTCTATACTTGCATTCTTACTTTGGCATCGGAGTACCTTGCAGGTACATGCCCCAATCCATCGTCGTAGTTGTTTCTCAACACCTAGAAGGTTCCTTCTGATCAAGTCATATCAAATAGACACAACTATTAATAGACATAACTGACTTCCTTAATAATAAAAGTGATTATAACAACTAACCACATATTCGGGACTAATAACAAAGTTATGATTAAAACTAGAAATCAAAAATAGATGATTAATGACTTTTAATACCTTCCCTGAAACTTGAGTAGATGTTATGCAGTCCAAATTTGTGAGACAAAGTGAAGAAAGGACCATAGTCAAGAGACTTGATAGAAACACCTTCAACTTAATGTGTTGAATATATGGGAGTAGAATGAATGATTTTATCTGTAATTTGTAATGTAATACAAGGAAAATCTATCTCTATTGTTTTGTTTGTTCGTGAAAAATAGGATTGTTGATTGTGTGAATAGCTGACTTTTTATCACAAAAAATACTCATAAGATTGAGTCCGTAAATACCAAGATTATGTAAAAGAAATAATATTCATTGTGCTTCACAAGTGAAATTCGCAAATGCTTGATATTATGCCTTTGACGATGATCCGAAGACAACTTATTGTTTCTTGCTTTTCTAGTAAATTAGAGAACTGCGTATGTATAAGAAAAATCTAGTAGTGGAACGTCTAGTATCATTGTACGAGCCACAATCTAAATCAATGAAGTTTGTCAGTGTAGTGTATGATTTTTTTGAACAGGAGGACTTGGGCCGGAGCTAGTTTGGTATATCAAAGTATTCTAAGAGCTCCTCGAAAGTGAAATTATGTTGATTTAAGAGAAATTGACTTAATCTGCAAATAAAAAAAAGGTATATTAGGTTTTGCGCGTCAATTAAATATAGGAATTTATGAATGAGACTTCTATTGGAGTTAGGGTTTGAAAGAGAGATCAAATATGTGTCAGAAGTAAGCTTGAGATTTGAATCTATTTTTGTTGAGGTTGGTTTGGTTCCAAGGAGCCTACAACTTAAAGGTGACACTGTAGCGGTAAAAAATTGTGAGATTAAACTATTAATTAATTTAACTCATAAAGTGAGAATTATCACTGCACTTTTATTTTTCACATTAAATCAAATTTCTATTAACTTAAGATGCGGCAGGAAATATATCTCTGAATTCTGAAATCATTTTTATATTTTTATATTGTGTCCTAGTAATACAGAGGGTGTATTAATTTTTTATTTATAAAATTTTTTGATGGGACGAACCCCATAGTTGAGCCTTAGAAAACCCAAATTTATAGTTAGTATTATCTTGGGAAAATTGGGCCTTTTTCAACCCACTAATAAATTATAAAACTTCACTCAGAAATTATAATAGTTTTTCAATTTTCTTTTTTATATAATTATTATTGACAAAAATAACAACTGAAAACGCTTTTTTATAAGTATATATTTTCTCAAAATATATTATTTAAAGCACACTTCCAATAAACGGTTGAATTTTAGAGAGGTGGATTGAGAAACTTTCATCGTCTAATATGTATATTTGTCAAGAAAAAAGAACCACTTCTAAATAATTTATTTAATGTGTATATTTCTATATATTTTCTCGATAAACAAAAACAAAGATAAAAATATTAATAGTTTACCTATTATACCTTAGCCAAAAGGAAACATATAATTTAATAGAGGTTTAAGAAATTACCTAGGAACAAAGTTGCTTCAATCAAACTCTCAACATGACAAGAATAATTCATAAAGAACAGAATAAAGTAAGGTTCATCTTTTATTTTCACCTTTTTTATCTTGGGATAGAGTTAAACTAAAGCAAGATTTGAAGATTATTCATCCAAGCACCATCACTAATCCTGATTTTTTCCATCATATAAATGAAATTTAAAAAGTGTATACTTTAGGAAGCTTCATTATTGGTGCTGTCTTGCAATTCATACCTCACACCTTTTGAGGCAAATATTCTCTACTTTATTTTGGTTCCTTTCAACATGTGATAGATGTTTTCCTTCATTTAGTTATGTTTCTAGTAGCTAGCTGTTGTGCCTTTACTCCTTGTGCAGGACATGGAGCACCCACTTTTTCAAACTCAAGTACATCTTTTGTTTATATCATTCTATTTGATATATTGAAATATTTGTATTAAGCCCAAATTGAAATTATATTATAATATCAAATAGTCATTTGGTACCAATTGATATTTCCTTCTTAACAATATGACGTTAAGATGTTAGGAAATTTATTTTTAATTAAATAGATTGAAATTAAAATTATCAACGAATCACTTCTCTTAGAGCATTTCAATCATAAATTATTAGAATTTATATTCAGAAATACTCATGATAATTTAGTGTTTATATTTGAATTTGTACAAGATCGGAAAAAACTCGATTGTAAGGTAATGAAAAATAAAATTATGTGTAAAGAATATATTTTTTTTTGATGTATTTTTTTAATCTCGAATGCTCAATTTATTGACTAAAGTAACGTTGTTTCACACAACACTTCAGAAGTGTTGTCTATTCTAACTGCATTTTGCAACACTTCATGAAGCATTGTATGTTTATGAATTCAAAATACAAATTGCTTAATGTAACACTTCACAATGTGTTGTCTATTTTTGAATTCAAAAACAAACTGGTTAGTGCAACACTTCACAGATATTGCTTATTTCTAAATTCAAAAACCAACTTTCATTTACATTTTTTTAATCATTTTGAAACCCACCTATAGCAATTAATTATTATTAATTACAACATAAAAAACATTCAGTTTTGAATTTGAGAAAGTGAGGAGAGTTGAATCTCACATTGTAATATAAATTTTGAATGTTGAAAAATGGTTCGGTTGTAAGTGGATTTATTGTATGCTAAATTATACTCAGGTCCTTTAAGTTATTTAATTGTAACAGTTTGGTCATTTATGTTTTTTTTTGCTACAAACAGGTCATTTAAGTTACCTAACGTCGTCAACGTTACCCTTGGCCACAAAATCCGTTCCAAAAAGGTGATGTGGCACAAACGTTGTTGTTTGTCCCTGTCTAGCCCTTCTCATGGCAAGTAGTTGAGAAACTGAGGCGGATTGTCGTGTTTGTACTCCTTGATTTTGGGCTAATGATGATTTCCTAGTTTGGACTCTGTGACTGTTTTGAACATTAGGGGTTGCATTGGTGGGAGTTTGAGATGAAATAATAGTGGTACTTTTAGATGCTGCATTGGTGGGAGTTTGAGATGAGATAGTATTGACACTTTGGGATGTAACATCACCTTTTTCGGAACGTATTATGGGATAACATGTGGTCTTCATCCTTGTCCAATTGCCCCTTGAATCTAAGAAGTGAGAGATTATCCCATAGGGCAGTTGGTTGTGTGTTGTTGATGAACACGTGGGGAGATATCACCAACGGTCACCAGTCTATGAGCCTCCCCTAATTGACCTTTGGTCACATTGGATTGGACAGTTCCTGACGGAGGGGTAGCCCGTGATCCATCCAGGATTGGACCCTGCCTGACGGTAGAGCACCTCAAGACTCAGTTCCAAAATATAATCAAAGTTAAAAGCTATGGAATTGACTGATAGTGAAGTTGCATATGGTTAATGAATTTTTTTATAGAAGTAACAAAATATTTTGATCTTTTAAAAATTAAAATTGAATTTTGAGAAATGTCACGTAGAAAAATAAATGATATGACCTTATAAAAAATTGAAATTACTTAACAATGGATTTAATAAATATAAATAGAATTCATTCAAATTCATTTATTACCGAGTAGATGGAGTGCTAGGGTTGTTTTTAATTGTATGGAACAAGTGGCTCACTAAACAAATTTTTATCATGTACCATTTAGTTAGATATTTTTTCCTTTGACCCATAATCTCTAAAGTGAATTGTAAAATTATTTCATTAATTTTAGCAATAATAAGTTGTTGCCTATGATTTAAAGGGGCATTGGTTGGAAAGAATAAGAACATATTTTTTTTGACGAGCATTAAATAGAAATATAAGTGATTCTCTTGTTTTTAAATTTTCATCCTCTTTTCAAAAATTATTAACCTCAATTTTATCAAAAAGAGTTATTAAATTTTGAAAAATTAACATATTACACCGAAAATCCTTGAAAACAACACGATCAACGCATTTAGTATTGCGAATTTACAAAGAGGAATCTCCAACATCTGAGCTCTAATTAACATTAAAAGTAGAGCATACCAACATCCATTTCTATTCTCTTTTCTTTTATTTGATACAAAACTCCCTCAAAAAGAGAACATGGTATAAAACTTTTGACATCACCACCCAAAAACAAAATAAAAGAACAAAGAAATCACACCCTAGTTAATTCATTCTGGGTTGTGCTAATCTTAATAAAACCAACCCTATATTATATAATATAATCTCCCTTATTCTTGAAAAAAAATAAAACAATAACAAAGGGAGAGAATGATGAGGATTATTCAAGTACCATTTTGTGCAATTTCTCTCTTTCTCTTCAACGAATCTTGTTTCTGCAAGATTATATTTCTTCTAAATCTTCTGATAAAGAGATCAGCAACTTCATCAATATCATCCTCAAGTTTAAACTCTTTTCCTGCTTCTTCCTTACAATTCTTCACCCTATCAATCACTGATCCTCCAAAATCCAAACCCTCTGAATCAAAAAGACTGTGAGTCAAATCAGGATACTTATCATCATCATCATCATCATCATAGTCACCATCTTCTTGATCCTGTTCATCCACAACTTGTGCTAATTCACTTGGATTTTGCAACGCTGCGTAAGTGCGAGCATTGTTGTTAAAAATAACCATGGCTCTATGATGATGTTCATCAGAATTGGCAGCTTCTTGAATTAAACAATCTTCTTCCTTGGCATGATGATGAGAATGGTTCCCCCAAATGGAATGGAATTTATCAGAAATTGAACTCATGAGGAACTTTTTATTCTTCATGAGAGAGAATATAATCAAACGAGCTTTGATGGCGTTTACTTTAGACTTTAAAGCCATGGTTTTAGACTTTGTGATCAAGGTTAAACCGGCTATGATTTGCTTTAACAACTTTGCAGTTTTGTTCTTCATGTTGCTCATTGTAGTAATAATTGATGATGACTCTAGAGACAGTTTGGAAAATAGTTCGTGAAAGTGAAAAAGAATAGTGAGAATGTTTAGGTTAGAGAGAGAGAGAGAGAAGTATGAATGTTATTGTAGAAGCTTCGTAGTTAGGCACGAAAGAGTACAAGGTGTGGGAAAGGGGTTATATAGGAATAGATATGAAAATGTGTTAAGTGTGAGAGAAACAAGTTCAAAAAAGAAAGAGTGGGGATTAAGAAAACAAAAGCAAAATAAAGTTAAAGTAGAGGAACAGCTGGCATGGCATGATAGGGTCTTTGAGTTAATGTTGTTTAAGTGGAATACCAAGTTTAGAGATTTTTGTGGGTTGGAATTATTAGTGGGGTTGGGTTTTGAGTGTGGAACTCTTTGCCTTTTAACAAATGAATTTTAGATTTGATTTCTCTTCCTAAAATAAGGTTAAGTGGGATGAAATGGTCCTTATTGGCTCTTTGTGAGCATTGGTGTTGTTATTGGTACTAAAGTATTATTTGGTGTCTTTATAGTTCATGTCAACTTAACTTTTTTATAGGGTAATCAATTCTTTTGGCTATAAAGAGGTTAATTTCTTATAACTATGAAGGAAAAAAAAACATGGGAAACAATCCAAAGAAAATTATTTGTTCGGAAAAAAATAAGGGAATCATTCCAAAGAAAATTATTTGATCGAGATGAGTTGTTTAAAATTATTTGATCAGAGCCTGGTTCTGTTATTGATAAGTATCAAATACTTAACCGTGTCTGATAAAGATCTGAATGTGTGGTGAGAAACGCTCTGGTTGATATTCTTTTCCATCAGCAGTTTCAGTCTCATATGTTCAAATTTCATTGATAATGAAAAAGCATGAGTACTGAATTGATAAACCGGAAAGGTTTACTCTGAGTATGTCACTAATTCTTGAAGCTAGTTGTTGTTATCAACAAAATATTCTCTATTCACGCTTGCAAGAAAATTAAGAGCAAGATTGAAGAATCAACTAATAAAACAATAATAGACTCATCGGATAAGGAGAAATATCTGTTGAATTCTATTATTGAAAATTGTTTGTGGAGAACTAGGTATATGCTCATGGTGATGTCAGGTCAAAGCTTAAAAAAGTAATCTGAAATGATTACTAAGAATCATCAGAAAGCAAGAAATATTGTTTGATGAAGATTAATTCTTTGTGAGTATGAGATGTTTTTAAAAACCAGATTTGGTTCACCTTTGACTTTCTCATATAAGCTCATTAGAAATTTCTTCATGTAAAGAAGAAATAATGCTAGTGTCATGATTCTGAAACACGAGAACTTCAAGATGAAGTGTGTTGAAGTTGTTAGAAATCATGATTGAAGAACCTAAGGTTCTAAATGATGATTCCTTCTTCGTCAGAACTTCTGAAGAAGATGATCAAGAGCTTGCTATTTGAATAGAAGCTTATAAAAACGGATCAAGATTGTAGAAGATCTTGAAGATATCTCTACCAAAGATAAGTTCAGAAGAAGACAAAGAAATTTTCTCCTCCTTATAAAGATAAAGTCTATGATGATAAGGATAACTAACATAACGCTGATAGTTATGGTTAGAAAAATATGATGCGAAAGATCTGGAAGTTGTTTCTACTGAAAAGCTTCATAGATGTCTAAAGATAGATCAGTAAGGAAAACTCATTGAGTTATCAGAAGTGCATTCAAGAAAGTGCAACATATGATCCATCAGAATATATGAGTATTATTGTATGTATGCCATGAAGAGAAATGTATGTAACATAGACAATTAATTCTTGTTAACTTGAGAAAGGTATCTCAATTGAACAAACTTTGAATGGTCAGAATGTTATTTGAAGTTATCATTATAATTTCTTGATACATGAATGTATTCTTCTGTGTTCACCACTTTCTAACTAATATGATTGAGAGAAAGGTATGAGCTTGAGAAGCTATCTGGTGAAAAGAAGTTTCTGATGGTCTTATTCTTCACAATCAGATACAAATGTTGTAGAAAGAAACATTGTGCATGATTATTCAGAACAGAATATGATGTAAATCTATTTTGGTGCATATTGATGAAAATGCTCTGAAT
Source organism: Lathyrus aphaca (assembly GCA_963966055.1). Taxonomy (NCBI): domain Eukaryota; kingdom Viridiplantae; phylum Streptophyta; class Magnoliopsida; order Fabales; family Fabaceae; genus Lathyrus; species Lathyrus aphaca. The sequence continues at coordinate 139,691,371 of OZ014525.1, forward strand.
ATCCAAAGGCTACAAAGTACTATGAGGTACTTTCGCTAAAACTCAAATCTTGATTGATTTGATAACAAGCTTGAAATCATAAACATGATTGCTTATCATAATACAAAGTTGGAAGCTATCTTCTCTATGCCAAAGGAAGTTGAACTACCGATGATGTTCAGTATATAGATATCAATAAATACTCTATCAGAAGTCGATATAGTTCATTTAATCTCTAGAGAGGAAAGAAAAATTATGTTACCTTTTGATGAACTGACAATGAATGATTTAGCTCAGTCCAGTAAGAACAAAATTGTCATTCAAACTCTCTCAATAAATACGTATTGGTTTGATGATACTTGTGTTTGTTGAAGATATGCATCTAATGGTTGAATTAAGATGATGTAAGAAGACATCAACTAGTTTCCTCAACACATAACTTCTTAGAAGTCTATGTCTAAGCTAAGAAACTATTGATTGGCCTTCTGGAAAAAAAAATCCTTCTTGAAGAAGAAGCTTGATTTATCCTATGAAAATAGAAGATGGATGTTATAAAGATGAAGACTAGAGAAATAATTTGTATTCTTCTCTAATGATCAAGATCAAGACAAACATCAAAAGAGATGTTTTTAATCCATCAGAAAGGAAGATGAAGAAGTCCAGAAGATGACTGTGCCCTGCACAATGCTCATAGAATTATCATGGACATTTCTGGAAATTAGAAAGACGAGGTTATCATATAAGAAGAATATTCCTAGTGATCCAACTATAAATCAACCTTCATAAGGAGCGTATGTTCTTAAGAGAAAGAATGCAAGAAAACTTGTGAAGAAGTTTGAGATGTCAAAAAGCAAACTAAAGAAGATCCCCATGCACCTAACATGCATTCTAGAGAAAAGAAGAAACAGTAAAGAGTTTGTCAGAAACTCTATTGTGAAGTATGTTGGAGTCAGATTAAAAAGGAAAATACTCAGATGTTGAATGAAGAATCAACTTGAAGATTTTCAGATTCACAAAGGTAACATTTCTTTTATCTGTGATTTAATTTATTTGACTTTTTGATAAAGATACTTCTACAAGTTAGAAGAAGTCTTCATCAGAAACTTATCTTGTTAGATATTTGTGTAATTTTGAAACACGAGCTTTCTAAAGTGTGAAAGTTTCATGAAGTGGAACATTTTCTTTCCAAGAGAAAATCTTCTAATTTATCCTCTGGATTGTGAACAGTCACAACATTAAATATTGTCATTTTATCTAAGATCGTGTGAACGTGAATGGTGACTACGGTCCCATTTGTTGATCATGCATGATCATGAATTGACACATTGGGTTTCATAATTTTTTCTTGAAAATAGGTTAAAATCCTTACACACTCCCCTATAACTGTGCATTAATTTATGATAAAACATATATGAGGTTTTTAGTTTTCTTGAAAATAAGCTATTCTCTTAAATGTCTTTATTTTTGTGTCAGTTTTCTTTTGCCACTCATAAGTATACATTTATTTGTATCCTTATTTGTGACCTATTTGATATTTTTCCTAAAGAGACTGTTACACTCCTTTCTTAATCCTTGTTATTCTTGTGTCTTACTCGGTCTTTGTTTTTCGTAACCGGTTTTGGAAATGATGAATTTTGTTTGTTTCAATTCATCACATATTTATTACCATTTATTCTCTCTCACTTTCATTCTCCTATATATAGTTGTAACTTTCTTTCACTTTTCCCTACCTTTGGTTCATTAAGTAATTTCTTTCATCGAGTCAGCTTGCTTTAGCCAATATGCCTTCCAAAACCTTTTTCAATTATGAAGCTATATTGGAAGTTATTCCAAAGAAACGGACCAATCTTGTTAGGCTTAAAGATGATGGCATGAACATCGTCAGGAGCATGCAAATTCAAGCATGGTCTGGATACTATGAAATCATTCATGGACCTATCTTCCTAACCTTTTGAAGGAATTATGGAATTTTGATCGTGTTGGAGACGATAGCAACACTATATGGTTGGATGTCTACGGGTTTCCCTTTGTGATTACACCATTTACCATTGTTGAAGCCATCAACTGTATCCCTTCTGGAGTCACTGTTGAAGACTTTCAACTAAACTATACCTTTGTGGAAAGTCTCATCACTCTTCATGATAATCTGTTTCCTGTTTATAAACCCACCAATCCTGCCACACTTCTTCCAGATGCTAAAGTTTTATTTCAATTTATGCTGACCAACTTCCGCTCTCGGGAAGTAGCCAAAAGCACTATGTCTCATGATGACAAACTTTTTGTCTACCTTCTTATGCATCACTTCAGGATCAAATTGCATCAAACAATCTTCAATCATTTAAAGTACTATGTTGAAATATCAGGAAGACAACACAAGTCTTACATTCCGTATGGAAAGGTCTTGTCTGAATTGTTCTTCAAGGGTGAATTCATTGGACTGGTGAGAAGGCTTGGACTAGACAATTGGTTGATTGAAGAGAGATGTGAAAAGGTGGATAGAATCAAGATTTTGATGAATGATTTGCGGTGGTGCTTGCGAGTGATTCTTTAGTTTGTTTGGGTCTTATCTTGTTTTGTCTAGTCTTGTCTTGTCTCGTCTTGTTTGGCTTCTTAGTTTTGGTTTAAAGTTTTTTACATGTCTCTTGTAATTCCCATATCTTTAATGAAATCAATAAAATTTTCTTTTGAGATGAATGTTTTATTATAAGAATCTGAGATTCACATATTTATCATTTTACTGCACATGTTTAAATGTTATTACCTTTTTGATAATGACAAAAAGGGGGAGAAAGTATAGATGATTTTGATATTATCTATTTTTAAAATATCGAAACTCAAACATAGTATAAAATGCTTATGCTACTAACGGTTTGTCTGATGTTTCAATTAAGGAACTTAGAATAATTTCACTAAGCTTTCTAGACTGGGTAAATATAAAATCAACTCTAATACTTCATATAATCGAAGTTGAGCACTTCGTGAACATATGTTTATTCAAAACAGATATACCCAATATTGTTCAGAAGTTGTGAGCTTTCTGAAAGTAAATTTATCTTGTTTGATATCATCTTGCTCAGAAGTTGTAAACCTTTTGAAAGTATGAAATTCAGAAAAGTTGAGTTCTTCATGAAAGGAATCAAAGTAAATTCTTTAATTTAAGGTGTTATTAAGAAGATATGCTTTATTCAAAAGTCGTGGACTATCTGAATACATGGAAAGTAGAATATATCATATCAAACTCTGATACTTAAGAAGTTATGAGCTTCTCCATAAGTATAGTTTTTTGGTTATGATAAAGAAAGATTCAAGGAAAATAAGTTCTGATATATAATGTGATGCTTTATCAAATCAGACTCAAAACCAATTTTTTTATCATTAATCAAGTTATGATAGTAGCCAGGTTCTGAGATGAAGACTATGTGTTCTAGTCAAACTCTGATGAGTCACCATAAATAAGTATTCATTCTCTATTCTTTTGTTATGGAAACTCAAAATTTATTTTGTTAGTCTTGGGATTAGGGAGAGACTCTGAACAATCATTAATGAAATTTTAAGATTAACAAATTCAGGGGGAACTGTTGGCTTAACTCTAAATGTGTTGTTTATTGTGATTTCCCTGTGTAAATTGTTTTATCAAAATACATGGTTTTATCATCATCAAAAAGGGGGAGATTGTAAGCAAAAGAGTTGGTTCTACATCTTATCTCTATGTTTTGATGATAACAAATGAGTAATTGTGTGAGAACAATTTGGTACTCTAACCTTTGTTATTTTGTATATTTAAGAAACAGGTTCTGATGATTGATAAAGACCATATGCAAGTTACTATGTGTGACATAAGCCGCTTTTGTACTAAAGAAACAATGTTTCTTTTATATCTGATCACATTTAGAAAGATCCTAAGAAGACATTATGTTGTTGCTGCAATTCTCTCTTGGATTATGTGTTTTGTGCATGATTATGATGTTCTACTTCTGAAGTCTGTTAAGCTTCTAAAGTCGTTATCGTCTAAAAACTAAGTGCTGAAGAATTATGAAGACAAGGTTCTGCTGAACGAAGTTTTGAAGATTATGAAGACTTAAGGATTTTGAAGATTAAGGGTTCTAGAGACTAAATGCTAATAACTTTGATGACAAGGTTCTATTGAACAAAGTTCTGAAGACTCTGATGGCTTAAGATTCTGAAGACCAAGAAGGGTTTTAAAGACAAATGTTGAAGGTTCTGAAGACAGGTTCTAGTGAACAAGTTCTGAAGACTCTGAAGACTTGAGATTTTGAAGACCCAATTATCATTTTTCTATTCATGCTTCAATTATCTCAGAATCAAAAGCCTTTGAAGAATAGAATATAAGGTTAACGTTTACGAGGGAATAATACACAGTACAAAACATTACATTCCACTACCTCTCCACTAACCCAATTTTGTGGAAAAGGAAAAATATGGTTGTACAAATTTCATCCCCGCGTAACGACATTCATGTAATATCCAAATCATACAATAATTACCGATTTTCCCTCCAACAGATCTATTTTTGGCTATATATGGATGTGGTCATATGAAGAAAGATGTGACAATGGCTGCAATTTATTGTTGTTATGCTGAAGAAGACTTCACACAATACTGGACCATAATACAATGTAATATTCATAATGCGTGTATAGTTTATCTTCTAGTCCATTGATATTCAATGTGTTTACCCATCTAATGAAGAAGCACTTAATTGTAACCAAATCCCTTTTACAAACGGTAATTTGTATTCCATAGAGGACCAGTGAGGTCAGAAGCTTTTGGAAGACTAAGAATGTGTGTATTAGTGGTTGTTAGTCACAACAGGTATTTATGTAGTGTAGTTAGTCACAACTGGTAGTTGTGCAGTGTTGTTAGTCACAACTGGTGCTTGTGCAATGTAATCAGTTTGGTTATAGTGGATTAAGTCCTTGGCTTAAAGAAAAATCACATTTGCTGGCTGACTGAATTAGCTTAAGGTTATCAAGTGAACCAGGAAAAATAATTTGTTCTTATTCCTTATTTATTCATTGGTTTACTTATTGTGGTTTCACGAAAAAGCTTTCAAGATTTAAAACCTAATTCAAACTCCCATTTCTTGTGTTTTCTCACACCTTCAATTGGTATCAGAGCCTGGTTATATTATTGATGGCAATCAAACACTGAACCGTATCAGATAAAGATCTGAATGCATTGTGAGAAACGTTTTTGTTTAGCCACAAGGATTCTTGTCAAAAGGTGATATGATTTTATGCTAGTGTGATCTCCCAACACCCTTTTCGAACTCAACAACTGTTATTGTGTAGAAAGGTTTTCCTGAGTTGCGTGAAAGTCTGGAGTGAACTCTGTAGCATGTCTTTCCCCAGTCTCTTGGGTCTTTTGAAGGAATTTTCCCTTGAAAGGAAGTTTGGAAACATCTATACCATAATATGGATCTGAGTTGGCTTGCCCCAATATTTAAATCTTGAAACATTTTTCCCCTTGATCAACTGGTGATTGGAGATTTGTCTGAGATTGATCAATACTTTGAGTGATATTCCCCTGCTCAACAAATTCATTGGGTGATTTGCCTATGATCCATAGGCTTTTAAAGTGGTTTAACTTGGTCAGCATTAACAAATGATCAAGTTCCTACCTAATTGCTCTTTGTTCGAATTTGATGCCAAGTACTTACTTGTAACTGTAATTGTTCATTCAAAAATGGTAATTTTATTGAGATATTCATGCAGGTTTTGGAATCAAAATCATTATTAAAATGATGTGGTGATGTACAATGAGTGGACTACTAGTTCAAATGCAATGTTGATTTAGTTTATTCAAAGTGTGAAAGATGATGTAAAAATATGATACTAATACAAATGATTAACAAATATCTAGAAGTTAGTTTAACGCAACCTTGTTGTAGTATGTTTTCAAAATAAACACTGCTTCAATTAGGTCTTTTGAGGGTTGTAATGTGGCATGGTTCACAGTTTTTGAACAAAATAATATAATGCTCATATTATTAAACTTAAACCATCATGTTCTGCTTGATGATTCCGGACCTAAGTTTAGTTAATTTGACACGCACATTCAGCTTCCAAGAGAATTTTGAAGGTGTAGGGGTAAAAACGAAGATTCAAGAACTAATGAGATTTTCTTGAAGTGGCGGTCACCTTGTTTGTGTTTGCCCTTTATTTATATGGTAGTCACTTGATTTTGTTCTTTTGTTTTGGTTAATAGCATTGGTGACCTCTTTTTTTATTGATTTTTTTTTCTTTTTATCCTTAAATTTTTTCTTGGACCGCTTCTTTGAGGATTTTAGTCCACTGGGATGCCCTTTCTTTTCCCAAGTCATTTTTTCTTGTGTTCAACTTAGCGGGCATTTTCATTTTTTAGAATAATTTCAATGGAACTTGTTCTTTTGTTTGAAAAAGGGTTGTGACTGTCGTGGTATTGGTCATTGAGAAACAACTGTTGTGAACTCTTAATTTTTTATATCTTTTTTTTACAACTTCCTCGACATAATGTGATGTGTGCGAGGCAGAAGATGTGGTTAATCCTCAGATGAGATGTTTTTCCTCTTTAAATGTGAATGCACAGTCAAATTAGATGAAAACTACCTTGCCCCTAGTTAAGATTACAAATTTTTTCATATAGAAAGAAACAAAAACTACTAGGATCGAAGGGGTTGACTTGGGATTTACTCCTTAACTCCTCAATGTTTGGGAACTGAAACAATGTATTACATTATTAGCAGAGTTTTCTTTGAAAGTATATTGTCAGCAAATTTGGATTTTTTTTGTCATTCTCCCTCCAATCTTTGCTTACACAAAAAGTTTGTGAGTATCTATGAAAGGTTGAACTTCATCTATATTATTCAATATATAAATATGTGATTGAATAACTACATCTCGAGCCATTGACCTAACATTTAGGCCTTGAATACCTCTTTCGTCCGTGTCAGCATGACAAGACTTTGGAATTCCTATAGAATTCTTCTGTGATGTACCTTTCAACAATCGAAGCTTACGGTTGATGATGATTCTTCGTATATCCTTTAAAGATCTTCATATATTTCTCTATTAGATACACCCACCTTAAATAAACTAGACCACAAATTCTGATTTCTCTGACGAGATGAACAAGTAAGTGAACCATAATGTCAAAAAATAATGGCGGAAAATACATCTCCAATTGACACAAGATTATGGCAGCCTCATCTTCTAATTCATCCAATTTTTTGAAATCAATAACTTTATTACTTATGGCATTGAAGAATAAACACAATCTCGTTATAGTTACTCTCATATTTTTCAGAAGGATCCCACTGATAGCCATTGGTAGAAGTTGTGCAAAATTACATTTCATGCATATTAAACTTTTCCCTAGAATACGCATCATTAAATTCAACGCCTTCATCCCACAAGAGTCGTAAATCATCAATTAATGGACTTAAATAAACATCTATATCGTTACCAGGTTGTCGTGGTCCAGAAATCATCATACTTAATAGTATATACTTGCGCTTCATGCACAATCAAGGAGATAGGTTGTAAATAGTGAGAAGAACAAACCATGAAGTATGATTAGTGCTCAGACTACCAAAGGGGTTTATTCCATCGGTGGCAAGCTCAAGCTAAGGTTTCTTGGCTCGACTTCAAAATCAAGAAACAACGAATCAATTTTCTTCCATTGCAACGAATCAACTACATGGTGAATGTTTCCATCACAAGTCCTTTCATTTGCATGCCATCTAAGATTAATTCTTTGCGTCATCCGAATTAGAAAAAGTCTCTTTAATCGTGAAATTATTGGCAAGTACCATAACACTTTAGCTAGAGGATGCTTCTTACAAACATTGTCATATTCATTGTCATCACCATTGTTGGCCTTTTGCTTGTAACGCGACACACCATATTTCGGACATTGATACAAGTCTTCATACTCTTTCTGGTATAATTTGCAATCATTAGGGCAAAGATGTATTTTGATATGCTCCAGGCCCATTGGACACAATATCTTCTTGGCCTCATAGCAACGATCTGTCAATTTGTTATCTTCTGGTAACATTTATTGTAGAAATTCAAGTAATTTCGTGAAACCTTTATCTGACCATCCATTTTTAGCATTCAGATTAAATAACTTTAACACCGTCGATAATCGTGTGAACTCTGTGCATCCCTTATACAAAAGGGTGTCTTTATCACTACATAAAGTATCATAAATATCAGCATTTTTAAAAGAAGATTCCCCAATATCACGAAACATATCCTCTAGTTGATCTTCCATATATCCATCTTCATCCACTATTTGACTTTATGACCCCTGAATTTCCTCATTATCCACCTCACCATGTCATGTCCATATTATATAATTTGGACATATACCATCACAACAAAGGTGATTTTGTATTTCTTTCTTTGTACCCCTTTTGATATTCGCACAAACAACACAAGTACAATAAAAGATATCATTATTGCCAGGAAGATGTTTATCAACATATTCAAGGAATTCACGAAACTTCGTTCTCATATACCGGACCTAATCTAATGGCTTTCATCCAACTACGATCAATTACAGCTTCTGAAATTTATACATGTATAATAATGTGAATGTCACAAAAATATCTAATCCAAAAACTCAAGCATAAGCATATACAATATGAAAAAAGAAAAAAATAATGAAGATATTGAAGAATACCGTACTTCGAAGCTGTAATCAAATGAACATAAGGAATAAAGATGTTGAAGAGTACTACACGTCAAAGCTGAAGAAGCAAATGAATAAAAAGGGTGAATATTTGAGCTCCAAATGAATGGATACGAAGAGGATAAATGTTAAGTCACCGTTGTCGTCTCTGACTCGCTTGTTCGATTATTGCGTCTTATGAAAGAAATACATAATAAGTTTTGTTTTAATTTATTAATAAATCTTTTAATCTCGGTTGGAGAAACAAGCCGTAGTGGAATCTTAATCATATAACAACATATGTTTAACATAACCGTTGTAAAAGTTTTACAATTTATTTTTTAAATAATGGTATTAAGTGACACATGCTAAATGTACTCTAAAATATAGAAAAATGTAGTTGCGGGGAATCGAAGTTTGCTACATTTTATTTATTACTATGGTGTTTTAATTCAACAGTCATTAAATAACTGTTTATACATTCAGCTTATGCTTGAACGCGGAAATTTTAATCTATTACAATGATATAAAAAGATGCGTCGTAAGCCTGACGATGTTGTTTTAATGTTTGAGTCTCCACAATCTGATACACCTTTCCTTTCATTGTAGGACGATAATTACTTCTTGTTTCATAAGAGTGCTGGGAAGTCAGCTTTGCGAGACTACCGGTTCCACAATTCTGAAGAAGATGAAAAGATGGTATGAGTTTTTTTCATGGAATGTATGTTGAAAAATTTGTTCATCACTATCATTGTTTTGGTATTGCATCTTTTCCATGTTCATTATCAGTTTTAACATAGGAAGTAAATTAACAATCAAGAAATTCGTAACCCATTTTCCTTCCGAGTTTATAATTCCTTTCAAATTAAGAGTCAGGTTAATTTAGTAGGAAAAAAAAAAGACCCTTTTGCTTTTGTAGTTTAGACGTTTTCATATGGCTCCTTTCAATAATTTGACCACAGTTTCCTGGGACCATTGAAGCTTTTGAGGAACTGAAATGGGGACACTGGCAGACCAATCTAACCCACCAGATGGCAATGGAATAACTACTACTCAATACATTTTTGAAGTAAATGACAAAAATAACCATCCAGAATGACCAAAGGTGTTGCATTTGGGCACTATTCAATTGTTTTTGGTAGAAATAAGAATATCAATTACTTAGTGTAGTCATAATCATCTAATCATCTTGATCAATTTCACCAACTCAATGGCTCAGATTATATGACTGTTGAAATATTCTAGACCCTTTATAGCAACGGATTTCAAGGCAGAATGTGAGGAAGTTTAAAATGTGCTTGATTAAATATTGAACATAGCCTATTATAATATGTTGTTTATTTTTTATAACTTAGCCACTAAGGTTGCTCACAACGGCCATACAGATTATCATTTTGATCTTCATTACTAAGTCATACATTATATTAGTACTATACAAAAGAAGGAATGCTATGAAAGTTAGCATAAAAAAATTGATAGACATTTTTACTTAAATAGTAACATTTATCTAATAAATAATATAAATGTAGGGGATCGTTAATTACACCTCATACATTATTCATCTATTATAGTAAAATTTTGAAAATATCCTTAAATTTTGAAAATTAGAATTAGGATGCATCCTAATCATGTTAAATATAAATAAAAAAATTTGGATAATGAAATACAGATTCACCCCTGTTATCACATGAATCGAATATACAAGCGATTTGTTTTAGGAGTTTATTTAAATATTGAAATCTGAATTCATCTTTGTTATCACATTGACCAACCATACAAGTAATTTGTTTCAGAGGTTTTATGGGATATTGAAATTCAAATTCACTTATTTTATCACGTACAAGAAACACACAAAGCAATTTGTTCAAAGAGTTTGTCTGGATACTGAAATTTGGATTTGTCTCTATTATCACATTCATAAAACGCTAAAAAGTTTTATAGGGTTTTGTCCAGATATTAAAATCCAAATTCACCCTTGTTATCGTATAAGTTATATATATATATATATATATATATATATATATATATATATATATATATATATATATATATATATATATATATATATATATATATATATATATATATATATATATATATATATATATCAAACAAAGAATCTAAAATAATATAACTTAACAAATATCTTTATTAACACATACATAAATTACACAAGATAACATATAAATTTGTTAACCTAAATCTAACATGACATTTGATTACTAACAAATGGTTTAGGATATTTCATCGTCTTTATATGTGGCTGATCTTGCAAATGTCACATCCATATCGATTTGACCCTTAGTTGTGTAATGGTGAAATGTAATCTACTCTTACATTTATATTTGTCTTCAACTCAAATTTACTATACTTAACTAGTAACTGACCCGTGTGTTCGCACGGGTCAATGTGTTCGAATGTTTTACGTTATGAAATATAAAATAGAAATGAAAATGTAAAAAAAAAATTGTGTACCCGTGAAATTTGATGCGTTCAATTTCTAGTAACAAATTCGTGTGTTCGCACGGGTTCTAGTACCCGTGAAAAATATATATTTTTAATAGAGAAATATATATTTTTAAAAGAAAAGTGGTTGGTTTATCTGAAAAATAATAATTTAATGTATAATTAGACAAATATCTAGTATCCGTGAAAAATCTACAAACCTCACTTTCAACAGAAAATGTTTCAACCCACACATCCTCCTACCAAATCAAATTCAACAAAGTAAAATTCCAGTTAGGTCAAATTTTATTCAAATAACCTAAATAATTAAAACAATTTTTGAAACATTAAGACAGAGATTAAAGTTAAAGAGCAAACCAAGTTGTATTTATCTTCAAAATATTTCAGTTCAGATTAGGGTTTTGAGACGCTTTATTTTGGGAACACTTGTCTATTTGTTTTAGTCCTAGTTGAAATAGAATATTAGTATACGTTTTTGTTTTGGGAGTTGTTACACTCAACATCAGTAGGTGATGGTTTTTACATCAGTAGGTGGTGCAGTAGATGTAGATCTTATGTGGTGTCTAGTTGTAGATCTTATGAATGACTTTGATAGATTATTTAGCTTACTTGTGTGACACCATGGTAACCTTTAATAGAGTTTTTTATTATGAATGTTACATAAAAAACTCACAACTATTCTACTATACAAATTAAACCAATTATCATTCTCTCTCTCTCTCTCTCTCTCTCTCTTCATTTTTGAATGTTTTTAATTAGAATACTTTATTATAAGATCTAACCTTTGAAATTGAAAACTCTCTTTATAGGAAAAAGTCTCTTTAGTCAATAGCAACAAAAATCCACAAAACACAAATGAGCAATACATGAATGAACATACCCGTAAATATTTTCAACCAAAGTTTTAAACTTGATCAACAAAAAAAATAACAAAACACAACAAAGGGTGATGAGAAAGAGAAAGTAGAAAAAAGAAGAAAATATTGGATGGTAAAAGAGAAGAAGTGGTGATGAGAAAGAGAAAGAAGAAAGAGGAAAAAAGAAGTAAACATTCGGTTGAAGAAAAGGTGACAAAAATGAATTTGGATAGTGGCAGTAAAATAGATGCATTTAGAGTGAAGCATTCATAAATCATTTTAAAAATTGTGTGTTGTTTCACCGGCCTATCCACATGTCTCACTGAGGATGCATAGGGATATTATGGTATTTGGTAGAACAATTAACTTTCTTATATGATAGATATATATTTTCTTAGTAATATATTCAAATTATTAGACGAATGGTTGATTAAATAAATATTTTCCGTATAATATCCCATTTTAGAGGTAGTGACACATATTAATGTAAAAATATGTCTAATTATATAAATAATAATTAGTGGTACAAAATATGTCGTAAAATTATTTTGTATTGATGAATTTGTTATTGATCAAATTATTAGTAATCCATTATATTCGTATTCAAATAAATGATATTTTGTTTTTCAGTGTACATCTCAATTAACGATAAGTATCAAAATTAATTGGTAAGTGATACAAATATTAATATTAGAATTGATGTTAAATTCTTCCATATATATATATATATATATATATATATATATATATATATATATATATATATATATATATATATATATATATATATATATATATATATATATATATATATATATATATATATCAACAAATAATCGTCGACGGCCGTTTGCATTTCAGATCTGACGAGCATCACCCAGAAAAATGCAGATCCACATAAATTCAACAAAATAATCAACACCACATAAATCAACAAATGGTCGATATGAAAACCAAGTAAATTTGTGTTGGATTGTAGAAAAACGTACTTATCCAAAGCTAAAAGAATAGATTTGATATAACATACCGATCATACCCATAGTTTCTCATCTTTGTCTTCAACGAACCTGTTCTTCTTCTTTGATAGTTCCTTTGTCTTGCCATGTTGAAAGTATTGAGGTTTTTCTTAAAGTTGTTGTTTTAAGGAAATCAGAGAAGGGATGTAATGCAGTTGAAGAGATTTGAAAATGAAAAAAAAAAGTTTAATGGGGGAAACAATGTAGATCTACTTCAAAAGTAATCATAATAAACAATATGATAAGACATTTGTGATTGGAAATATGCAAAAACGCCAACTGTAACTTGAAAAAGCAGACCTAATGTCTGGATAACTTTGAGTGTATAGCAAATGTATTGGAAAAGCAACGAAAATATTATATTATATTCAGATGTAACATGTTAAGGCAACAATGTAGTGGATTTTGAGAATAGAGAGTTGTGGCATAACAGGATGTGGGTTATGGCAAAACATAAGCAGAGTGTATCCACATGTCAGAACAGGGAGCAAGAAGGACAATAATGGTATTTCAAGAACAACAAAATTTCTTATATGATAGATTTTGCCTTTCATTATCAACCGTTGGTGAATGATGCTCGATCTTAGTCAATCTTTAATTGTCGGTGGAGTATAAAAAAATATCTAGTTTGAATTTCAGATCTGCAATGGGTGTCTTTTGTGAGGCTAAATTCAAAAAGAGGGCTCATGTCATTTAAGAAAACAAATGAAATATGTCAATATTATTTCATTTTGAATTTTTTTTAAACAACATATGAGGTATATTTATATAATTTTTAGATCAACGTGGATTATACAAAAACAATCATGTCTCAGAGGTTTGTCCGAAGATTGAAATTCAGATTCACACATTTTTTATTATCTACGAAGAATACACAGGGGATTTCTCTGGTTATTGAAATACCGATTCCCCCTCCTAGCATCACATATACACATAATGTAGGATTTTTACGTATATTAGAATCTAGATTCATTCTATGTCATAACATACCAATTAACATTACATGTTTTATGGACTTGTTTTATGACATACAAACAATTCAAAATGTTAATTCCAATATTTATACAAGTAATGTTAGATATACATAAAAAAATCAAAATGTATCTGGATCACATCCATGAAAATAACTAACTAATTAACATTATAAAAATCCCCTTTACAGTTTTCCAACCAGTTCGTCAATTTAACATAAGAAGATTTAACTCTATTAGTTGTAGTATTCCAAATTTTCTAACCTAGTCAGTCAATGCACAAACAATTTTCACATTTACTTAGTCTAATATAATGCTCTTGACATATTTCACGAAATCTGGATATTTCGTGCACACCCTTTTGAATTGTGTGACAAATTCTAGGTATAAATTCTAATAGAATAATTTACTATGATATTACAGGCATCTATTATGCTTTCCAATATCATACTAGGTTTGACCATTTTACCATCTTCACCCTAAATCAAAGATGCCCCCATCTTCACCCTAAATCAATTCTCTTTTTAGTGGCTCCAAGTATTGATGTAATTTATCTTTAATTTTAGGATCACACAATAGTCTTGATTCTTCTTGATGAGACTTCAGATATTACCATATTAGTTACCATCATCTGAGATGTTGAAAGTTTAAATCAATGATGATCATAAACCCTATAAGTATTCACTTGAGAGTCGTTGGACTACAATGTTGACATTAAACAAATAACTTTATCTTGATTCAAGAGGATATCTTGATCAACACCCTTTTGCATCTTTGACCACTTAAGCTAACTTTATAAATTTCTTAACTTCAAGTGTTGTTATAATCAAAACTATGTCATGATCAAAACTAGGACGATATTATTTGACTTGTACCTTGCTATTCATGAGCTTCACTATTTTGAATCACTTCTTGATTATACCTGCAAGAACCTAGATCGATAGAAAATACCTACAAGCACATAGATCCACAGTATCTACGAATCCAAATTTAAATAATTTCCTTAGTAAGAAATCCCTAAGGCACTCACACTTAGATCTGGGAGCTTATTTTAAACCATATATGGATGATCAGGATTTTCATGGTCTTAAAATCCCAAAGGTTTAGAAACATATACCTATTCATTTATAATTTTGTTTCAGAAAGCGGATTTAACATCCATTTGATATAATTTGAAATCAAGACGAGATGAAAAGCCAAAAGAAGTCTAATAGCTTCGAAGCAAGATACAGGAGCATAACTCTTCTTATAGTCTATCCTTTCAGCTTAATTATATCTTTTTGCCATAATTCTTGGTTTATTTATAATGATTATTTTGTTTTCATCAAATTTATTATGAAAAATCCATTTAATGCATATGATTGTTTTATTTTTGAAATGTTGGAAAAAATCACATATGTTGTTTATTATAAATTGATAGAGTTATTCTTGCATATCTAGAAGCCACCCTCCATCAATTAGTACACAGTTAATAGTTTTCGGTTCAACTTTAGATATGAACACAAAGTTACTACACAATTTTTTTTAACTGAGATCAAGTGCTTACTCATTTTTTTATATCACCTTGCATGTTCTAAAAAAAATTGGTCTTTTGTGACAAGCCAGTCTTGGGGAAGTTTGATTTTGGTCTCTTATTTTCCATTATATTGTCCACTTTATTTCTTTTAATATTTTATGTCATCAATCTTTGGGAGGATCCATGTTTTGATTGTAATCTTTAACTAGGTATTCCTAGACTATTCCTAAAACATCAAAACCATATGAGCTACCTTATTCTATCTCTTGGGAGTTTGGATACAACAAATGCCACTTTACTTGATTATTCAATGATAGAGATTCTATTCTCGGAAACTATATGATTTTTTAGATAAAGAATACCCAAGACCTTATACGAGTTTATCTTCAAACTTACCAAATTTGTCCTTTCATTATTTAAGATAAAACATTTACATATGAAAAATGTGTAAATATGAGATATTTGAATATCTAGGACAAGTATAATATCCATTGTGTTTAACATGTGGCATCACTACTAAAAAACGCTAAAACAAAAATGTCAGGCTTATAACGCATACTTTTGCACCTTTGTAATAGATTAAAAATTTCGCGCCCAGTCAAAAGCTAGATAAATATCAGTCTTTTAATGACAGTTTAATAGAACCATTGTTGCAATAAATAAAATGTAGCAAGATTCGATTCCCAACAACTTTATTTTTCTCCATTTTTTAGGATACATTCAGCGTGTGTAACTTAATACCGTTATTTAAAAGATAAATTGTAAATTATTTTTCAACGGTTGTGCCAAACAACCATAGTAATAACTAAAATGTAACAAACTTTGATTCCATGCAACTACGTTTTTTCCATTTTTTATTAGCATATATCGTGAGTCACTTAATACCATTATTTTAAAAATAAATTATAAATTATTTGACGATCGTTATATTAAACAACTATTGTTATAGGTTTAACATTCCACTATGGTTTGTTTTCCATCCAAGATTAAAAGCTTTACTAATAAATTAAAATAAAACTTATTGTGTATTTCTTTCATAAGAAGCCCTACAAAGTCGATCCGAGAATCCAGGCTACCAATCGACTATAACAACCAAGAGACAAAAGGGACATAAAAACAACACAAATACTATTACAAAACATATCAAGCTTTTGATCAAAATCAACTATAAAAAGAACCATATCAATGATGTCTTTACTATGAAGGAATTCGTCTGTCTTGTTCTGAAAGATAATCTCGTTTCTTACAGTTCAAATTGTGTATACAATTTCAGCTAAAGTAATCTTTAAGAGTTTCTTTCTGCATCCTTTACCCCGAGTCAACTGGCTTATCATACTCAACTCAATTTCTCAACCTCCAGACCTATGCTTGACTTTCATCCAGTTTAGAACTTTGCTCACAATTCTCTTGGTCTCATCGCACTCAAAGAAAAGGTGTCTACAATGTTCATTAAGTTGCAGTACACACACTTACCATCGATGACAGTCTCAAACCGGTGTAAACGATCTTTAGTGAGAAATATTTCCTGACAAGCCAGCCATAGAGTGAATGTCGCTCTTGGTCTTGCAAGATTCCCATAGAAAATATTTCTCCAACCTACTTTAGGTTTGACACCTCTAAACATTTGATACACCTGTTTAGTCACATACCTCCCTAAAGCTTAAAACGAATCCCAAATTGTATAATTCATAAAGGTATCTTTGTGGTCAAAACACCTATACAAACGACGACCGACTATTACTGACCTCAACTACGACAACGATAACAACTCGACGACTTGATCGGACAAACCGACATGCTCTGATACCAATTGTAACACCCGAATTTTTCCCGTCGTTTTTAATAAATAAAATACAACAAATTAGAATTCTCAATACGAGATGCTACTTTTAACTAATCAAAACATGCTCTTAAAAGTTTGAAAAATAACATGAAATGGAAAATTTTATTCAAATTAAGTTGCGGAAAACTAAACGGTAATGTCCTCATTAAAATAGAAATAGTTTGAAAACTTCCAAAATAACACCAACATGTTCCAAACATAACAAATGAACTAAAATAACAAAACGACGTTCCCGAATCCCATGTTACGTATCAGAGCGGACACCACGATTATGAAAACGACTACTCCTGGGTATCTGCACGTTACCAACATATGGGTAACATTCAAACCGAAGGGATGAGATTCTTAAATCAATTAAAAGAGGAAAATGATATAAATATAAGACATATATCATATAAGTATAACAACAACATACTTATCACAACAAGAATCACAACCCAACTACACATCCACAACAAACACATCAATAACATATACATCCACATCATACACATCAATAACAATGCATTCAAATGAGGCTCAACCATAGATTCGATGCATATGGTACAAATAATCGATCCATATTTCATGATCCAGATCCCGTTGGAACTCTCGACCCCTTTTCCATGGTCCAATGCAACCCTTCTTTCATGATTATACCCTCGACCCCTATTTCATGGTCCAGTGTGACCCATATTTCATGATCACACTCTACACCATGATAGAACAAAATCACCTCGCCAACAACGACAACATGCGACAACAACGACAATATACAACAACAACATTTCATGCATATTCGTTCTCGTACTAACAATTTTAAATTACCAACACATACACAACTAAACATATATCATGCATTTACAAGTTTAACACAACAACTTTCAACTTTAACAATTATGCACATACAACCTTTGTAAATCTGCTCACATTGTATCAACAACATACCAACCTTCATAAAACATAAAACACAATTTTCATGAATTTTAATGAATTAAACATATTTTCTCACTCTCATGTCTCGCTAAGAGACCCCCTCGCTCGAGCAAGCTATTGCCTTGAAGAGGCAAAAATTTCCAACTGCTCGCTAAGCGGGCAAAGCGAAATAGACAGAAAAACCCTGTGATTTTTGCACTTCTCCCATGTGATTCTCACCCTAAAATAGTGTATAAAATCAGTCACAATCACTATTTTCCACTAGGACATTCACATCTAACGTTACCAACACAAACATACAAATCAAACATCATGAATTCCTCAATTTCATATTACATTCATCAGTTTATCAATCGGTCTATTCTACTAACATACCTAAGGACATCTACCCTAATATTCATATCATAATACCCTTAAAAGATGAAATAGATCTCACCCTTACCTTAATTCGATGAAAAATCTCATCCTTCCTCACGAAATCCTTGCTTCTAGCCTTTCTCATCTTCTCTCTTCTTCACGTTCTTCTCAGAATTTCCACAACCAGTTTTCACGAACTCTTCCCAAATTCTCCTAATTCCAAACATAACTCTTGGACCCCTAATATGGAATTCTCATCTTACCCTCACTATTCTTTCGTCCAATTACCAACCTACCCCTTTCACTTAATATTCCAATATTTATTTCAATATAATATAAATTATTTAAACTTATATAAATTAAATAACATCATCTCTTCACTTAATACACCACCAAACTTCACAATTTACACAACACACAAATTTTTTTCAATTATTTAAATTAAATAATTAAATAAATAAACTAAAACGTTACACGGTATACAACAGGAACATAGGTGTCGACCTTCTCTTTTTTTCAAGTATCACATGCTTTTAATATAATATTTTTGTTATTAAGACAATAGGATGAAGACAATAAAACTAATACAATTTTAAGTGAATAAGAAATATTTTAGAATAATGCAACACCACTATTTGTTGTTTCTCAATAATTTTCCTCTTTTTATTTTGTGTCTCATGTTCTATACATACCCTAACTTTTTCATTGTAATTTTAATAGTAAACTACTATGGAATTTAGTTGTTTAAAATAAATTTTATTTAGATTGGTCTTTTACTCTTCATAATCTTTAAACTATTTTGAATTTTAAGTTGAGGAAAATGGGTATTGGAGTAAGAAATTGGGTATATACAACGTATAGAGTCCTTTTACAACCATGCTACAAAATTAAAATTTGCAACACAAAATCAAACCAATCAAAGGTGCATGGATATGAATGTCAGAACTTTTTTCAATCTGCTTGTAGGCTTTTCTTTGTACCTTCTCAAACGGCTTATGTTTTTTGCGCAACTAGATATTATTATAATGTAACTTTAGGTTTGAAGTTGAGATCACAATAGCTTTGGCTTTGGTTTTAGTTGCATTATTGTTTGATTCCAAAAGAGATGAATGCACTTAGCTGCACGGAAGAGCTCTGCAATTTTGCTTTTTTAGGCTGTAAAGATTGATCTATCTCTATAATTGAAAAGAACGTGTGTCTATAACTAAGATATTTCTAGGGTTTCTGGAAGGTTATATAATTATTTATAGTATATTGTTGTTTAAAGTCTCTGCACATAAAGAAAGTAACTTACGTATATAATTAAATATATAAATGCTTTATCATACCTTTCAAAGTTTGTTTCCGCTTTTGGCTTTCTTTTAACTTTAACATTGTTAGTTTTTAGTAAACCTCTAAATGATTAAAATGATATCAATATCCCTTTTATTTTTAATTGCCGCTCAATATTTTTTTAGTATATTCAAGTAGTATGATAATAAAAATATATATTTATCTATTTGTAGATATTTATAAGAGGTTAATACATATTTTTAAATAAAATATATTGTTTTGGTAGAGTTTAGGAGATGTTAATGTAATTTGTTTTTATTTTTTTTACTAAACAAAATATGATGCTTTTGTTAACTCGACAAATTTCGTGCGTTAGGATTATATACATTCAACAGTGCTATTGTAATCCAAAATGATACAAAAATAGAACAATGAGTACTATTCATCTTATTAACATATTTTTCGAGTTTTTAAAATGAAAAATGATAATTTTTTTCAAAATATAGAAACAAATATTTTTATAACACAAATGCACAATTGTATATCATTAATTTTTAAGAGAAAAAACTAATTAATGTGCACGTGATCGATTGCAATTTTATATTAATCGGTTATACTTGGAACTTTTATTAAAAATTGAGTTATTAGTTAAGTCCAACCGATTGATATAATATATCAATCGTTTACACCTAAGAGTTCTCAGTTTATTTGTTTTGATAATTGTACCTCATCTTGTGTGATTGTATAAATATTCACCCTCAACTCTCACTCACTCTCATTCTCTTTCACTCTCTCCCTCTCCACACTTAATAATTTTTCATCAATCTTGTGGCTCCACATTTGACATCAAGAGTATGCTTCAGTCCATCGAACACCTAGTGTATGGAATTCCTTTTGTTTTCAATGAACGAATCCTTGCAAGTCTGCCAATTCTCGATGCAAAAAATTACAACGAGTGGTGCAAACATATGAAGGTGTTGTTTGGCTATCAAAATGTTTTTGAAGTGATCAAGAATGGAGTTATTTCACTTCTAGAAGGTGTAACAAGTGCACAAAGGTCTATGCATAAGGAAGAGAACACAGAAGATTACAAGGTGTTGTTTTTGATACATCAATGTGTTGATGTGGATAATTTCGAGAAAGCTGGTGATTGTTCGAACCAAACATGTGAAATCGTGGAGAAAACTTATGTTGGAGTTGACAAGGGAAAGGTGGTAAGGTTACAAACTCCAAAGAGGCAGCTCGAGTTGATTCGAATGGAAGCGGAGGAAAAAATTTACGAATTCACAATTAGAAATGTAAGATTGGTGAACCAAGTAAAGGCTTGTGGAGAAACGATCACGGGGTAGTATGTTGTCGCGAAAATCTTGTGTTATTTGACGCCAAGATTTGACATCATGTTCCACATGTTGACTAAATTTACCTACAATTTGGAACACGATGTTCCATCATGTGCAAAGAAACATCTGGCCATGTCAATAGGCCATAAGATATGTTGTTTGGTGCAAACTTTATGGTTAGATTTCAATCAGATTTGTTACCGATTTGTTAGCAATACATGGTATATTTGTTTAACAGTTGTTGAAGATCAAATCAAATTTAAATGGAGACTTAAATTTGAATCTAAATGTAACAAATCATATCTTTTGGAGACTTTTATTGAGAAATTAATTCCAACAAGATTCTCTATTATTATGGACAAATTTAAATCAGAGATCCATAAGGAACAAGTCCAGAAGACATTGATATATAAGGAAACTCAATTCTCATGTTTTGCTCGAGGGTTTGTGTGTTTTATTAAGATCTAAGTGTCTAGGGTTTGTGAGTCTTTTGTTTCTTGTATTCCACGCTAATGTTATCACTCATATCCTATGGATTAATGTTAGATCTAGTTTATGTACACCACACTATGTTTCAGTAACTTGGCATAGTTGTTGGTTTGTTTGTTGAGTTGTTATGCTTCGTTCCAAGACATTGATTCTATAACCTTGAAAACAATGTTATTGCGTTCATTGTATATCGCAATATTGTTTCAGCAACATGGCATGGTGTTAATATTGTTTAGTTGAGATGTACTCAACATTCTTGATAATGTTTTATTAAGTTTGTCAGTTGGGATTAGTGATTAAAAGAAAGTTAGACAGATTCTCATATTTAAGGGGGGGACCTAAATAGAAAGTCACTATGATTAGGGAAAGGCATAGAATTTCATAGGTTTTCGGGCTCTTATAAGACTAATTATTCTAATGAGAAGTAGTGAATTTTCTTCCTTGAGTAGAGTGTCTCCCAAACATAGATGTGGTTTCACCGAACTGGGATACCAATTCTCTTGTGTTATTTTATTGATTTCTACATTATGACATTGTTGATGTTATATTACTGTCATACTAGTTAAATAAGTTCGACTTTTTGTTCCAACATCGTGTCTAACGTTTGTCCCCTCAGAAAATGAATTTCAGACTTTTAGAAGGTTAATCCCATGAACTCCCTTATAGAAGGAAATAAAGTTTCAAGCTAACTTTCAACCAAACAATGAACTTAGCTTGAATGGATTAGTATTTAAACCAAACAATGAATATTCTTCTTACCAAACAAAGATTTGGCAAAGGTTGATCTCGAACCCACTAGAGTTTGGAGATAGCTATCTTTCAAATCGAGCCGAGGTTTTACATCGGCTAGCCACTAATCAAACCTATATTTTTATCGAGATATTCTCAAACATACTAAGCTATTAAACTTGTTGAACTCATAAACCGAGTGGGATTTTACACCAGGTTTATCTCGAACCAATAAAGTGTAAGTATAAAGTGTAGCCTAAGAGGGGTGAGGTGAATTAGGTTTTCCGGATTTTTCTTATTTTAAGCCAAGATTCTCCCTTTTAATTTTTATGGAATTTAGTTACTAACTTAGAATGAGAATTGTAAGAAATAAAAAAAGTAAGAAAGTAAATGACACAATGATATATCCTAGTTCCCTTTATCAACAAGGGTACATATAGTCCTATCATATTCTTGAGATAAAGTGTTTAATTTTGATCTTTTAACTTCTTTGGTTCCTTCGTATGTTACTTCCAATGTATGCCAAATTTCATTGGTTGTTTTACAATTTGATACCCAGAAGAATTCTTCCATTCCTAATGTCGATGTAAGTTTGTTTTATGCCTTCTTGTCTTCATTATTCCAAGAGCATTTCACCTTATTTTTTCTACATCGTTTATGACCGTTGTAGGAACGAATTGTCCATTTTCAGCAAAATTCCATTTTTTTTCTCGTTGTGCTTCTAAACACATTTGCATGAGAATTTTCCAGAAGTCATAATATTGATCAACAAAACATTGAGGTTTGTTGATGTTTTCATCATCTATAAAAACAGGATTAGTGGAAGCCATAATTTTCAAAGCAAGTTACCTTAACCTGCTATGATACAAATGTTTAGATCAAATGCCTACCATGCGCTAAAAGAAATGTCAATTTTGAGGGCGCAACTTTATTTCCCTTATTATATGGTCCTTGAGAGACTACACCTAGACCATCCTAGACACCAAGGGTTGAAATGTTAACCTATTGAATCACACCGGTTAGGTTGGATAAATCAATCCAACATAAAGCTTTTGACTGGGATGAACTCAACAACTATTTTGAATATTTTACACTGGTTGATCTTGACAAACTTAAAAGAGAGCTTTTCTTTAAATTACGGAGCTCACGAACAAAACAGAGACTTTGAGAAATACCTTATATACAAACATGAGCTTTTTTAATTGTTTAGAGAGACTATGAAAAAAAATAAAAAAAAGGTGAGATTTTCACATTTTTTAAATGATTTGAAATGATAGAGAAGTTCTTCCTAACATATTCACTTTATTGATAAGATGTAACCCTCAATCAACATGAAAAAAAAGTCATTTACCATAGCCTTGAACAATTTCTAGATAAATATATACAATCAAAATTATTGCACACACTCTTAAAATTTTAAGAGTTGTAAAGTAACCAGTGTGATTTTTTTTATGAATAACATAATTTAATAAAAAAATACTGAAATAATCTAGTTTTCAAGGTATTTACAAAAGTGACGTAGTTTAAGGAAGATTCGCCAATATGATTAGCGAAAGTTTGAATTTTTTTTTCAAAAAAGACATTCATTCGCCAATCAAATTGGCTAATATGTCTAATCAATTTTTTTTTCTCCTATTAGCCATTTGGATTAACGAAGCCGTTTAATTTTTTTCATAATGTAGGAGAGAAGCTTCCATCGTGCAAAAAAACGTATCTCTCACAACCGCCGAACGTATCTCTCACAACCGCCGTTCGCCGCAAGTCTCTCACAACCGCCGTCCACCACAAGCTTCTCTCAACTGCCGTCATCCCCGCCATCCTCTCACAATTGCGTTCACTGTTTTCAGTTCGCATTATGGTTAGATTCTCTCCCCCCTTTCTCAATCGAAACATTTCAGTGACAGTTCAATAGTTACAGTAGCCATTTCATACTTCAATTTGAGGTTTGATTTAGGTATTTGATACAAATCTTGTATCTAGAAATTGAGTAATATTTCTTACTTGCTTAATTTTCTTAAAATCCATATTTTATGTATGCAGTAACATTTCTAGGAGAAAACTGTGGATTCTCAAAATTTCAATCATTACGATGTTCCGTTCTTTATTTGATACTGCAAAAAATTATGGTTTCCTTCATTGTGTAAACAAGGATTCATAACAAACTATAAAAAAAAAAAGTCAAACACTTTCGCCAAATCAAATGGCGAAACAGTGTAAAAATTTGATTGGATACATTAGTCAATTTAATTGATGAATGAATGTTTTTTATTAAATAAATTTTCAAACTTTTGTCAATCATTGACGAATCTTCCCTAAATTATGTCACTTTCGTAAATATCCTGTAAATTAAGTTATTTTAATATTTTATTTATTTATTAAACTATATTATTCATAAAAAAATTCAAAAAATAGTATAAATTTGAGAAAATAGATTTAATTTTAAATATTTTCATTCATCCTATTGTTCAGATACGCACTTTCACTTTACCACAATTCAACACTTTTAGTGATGGTTCTACGTATATAGAGACTTGAATTTTGAATTCACAGATAATTTTTTTTTTCTGTTTGTATTTTTCTTTTATGAATTTCACTTTTCACAAATTTTATTTTTTTAAATATCTAAATTTGACATAGACATATATATTCATAAAGCACAAGTTGGAATCATGAAGTGATTTGAATTTAAGCAGCCGTTACAAATTAGTGCTAGTACTTTTTGGAGTTTTTGCAATAAAACAAATCCAAATTGGCGTATGATTATTAAACTTTTGTTAATCTTCACAGACTATATCAATGCACCACTCACAGACAGCACAATTTTCCTAAATTAAGTAGGTCAAATCAGATGGTTTAGATCTGGGAACAACATATATATACGTAAAGCATGCACTTTGATTTTGCTTTATATAGATCAAGTTGCAATAATTAAGTAAACCTAAGCCACTATATTTGAAATTGCAAAAACTTCAACCGAGTTATGAAGGTCTAAACTTTTTTTTCACCACCTATATCAGTTTCATTGGACCACCTAATCTAATTAGAAGAACAATTCTATCATTAAATAATTTCAATTGTTTTTCGATCTCAGTTACAGGAATCGAATATTGATATTTTCTATCAAATCTAGCATCGATCACTAACGATTAATAAAAAGGTTTAAACTTTGAAGCGAAATAATACAAGAGAAAAAAGGTTATAATGAAGTGTACTATTTAATTTTATTAGGTAACTAGCTAGATATTTGTGTGGTTGATTTCCATACAAAGAATGGGCTATGCTATTTTCATAACGTCATAATAGTGTTTTAAAAATCGAACCAGACTGGTCAGTTGGATCGGTCGAACCGGGAATCGATCAGATAATCGGTTTGGTTCAAAAGCTGGATCGATTATGTCATTGAATCGGTACGAACCAGTGAAAATCGGGAAAATCAATGGTTTTTAAAACCAGCGATTTAATTGCATTTTTTTAAAAATTAATTATTTTAATTAAAAAATTAAAATAAAAATGAAATAAATGAAATAAAATTAAAAATAAAATAAAATAAAATATAAAATAAAATAATAAAAAACAAACAAAAAACAAAAATAAAATAATGATATCATTGACGAGGAAACTGTTGTGGATACAGTTGATTTCATTGCAGATTATTTTAATATTAAAAAAAGAGATTTCAACATTGAAATAATTTTTCCTCCTTTGAACTTAATTTGATACACATTGAAGTTATTTTGTTATAAACTATTTAATTAAATTATATTGCAATTAGACTTTGTTTGCAATTAGACTTTGTAATTTTATATTATTTTGTTATGTGTGATACATTTGTTTAAACTTTGAATTTAGATTATGAACTTGTGAATTTATGATATGATATCTTAAAAAAATTTAAGTCTTAGTTATATTTTGAAGAGACTGAATCATCTAGTTCGACCAGTTTTATACCTATATAGTTTTGTTATAAAGATCGATCTATTCAACCGAGTTATCTGGTTTAATCCGGTTTGGTCATACGGTTCGACCAGTGACCCATTGGTTTGACCAATAAACTAGTGACCCAGTACCCTCACCGGTTTGATGACCGGTCCGATTTTTAAAATACTGCGTCAGATGAATTTTTGGTATCAACGTGTGGACCAATGTTATTGTCCATATGTTTCATGCATATTTCATTTTCAAAATATGATTTGTGTGAAAAATAAGGCTTAATGATACTTTTGGTCATCGTATTTTGATCAACTTACGAAATTGATTCTTACATTTTAAAACATAACAAAGTAGTTACTAAACTATATTGTTGATTGCAATATTAGTCTTAACCCTCATTTCTCCTCCAAAAATGTTGATGTGATAAATAAATTCATCCACTAGACATTTACATGTCATTAAAAGCAGAATATATTGTTTAAAAAATTTGGACTTAACATTTTAGAAATTCCGTAAAAAAAACATTTCAGAAATTAAAAAAAAATGTTAAAACAAAAAATGATATTTAATTGAAATGATTTTAGAAACCCTAAATCCCGCATCATTATCCCCAATCTCTCAAGTCTCTCTCTTACTAGAATCGAAACGAGTAAAATAAGGTAGAAAACAAATGATAATGGGTAACCAACCAACCTACTCAATAAATCGACACGGTGAGTAGTTGTTGTTGTTTCGTGGTGATTGGGTTCTATGGTTCACAGTTTGTGAAGGTCCGACCAAGGGGGGATGTGGTGGGTTGGAGTTTTGTTGTGTTGTTGGAGGATTCCAGCGATGAAGCTTGGTGGTGGCTCGTTGCGATGTAATGGAGATTGAAAGATGCAGTAGCATCAAAGGCGTTTATGTTTGGTGATGTTGTTGCCATCGGTTTGTAGGTGATGGTGCTTAGGTTGTGTTTGGTGATTTGATGACGTGAAAACAAGAGCTATCTTGAGGGTTGTTGCAGGACAGTGGATAATGGAAGGTTGTCTAATATGGGATGTGATAGTGGTGTGCATGAGGTTCGTAGGTGACTATTCTGATGGCTAAAGAGTGAGGTGTGTGGGAGGTTGGACGTTGGTGAGAAACTCGGAAACAGAATAGATGGAAAATGAAGATAGAGGCTGACACATTTTTAGAGTGATTGTTGGCCCAAAAAATAAGCTCTGACGGTAGTTTAAGGTGTGAAGGTTGTAGAAGAGTTAGAATAATTTTATGGTGGAGTTTGGTTAGAAAGTTGTGTTGGTTTGGTGGTGACACATGTATTTTTTATGAATGTTGGCCTTGTTTAAGGTGTGTGCTTAGACGTTTTGGTGTAGAGTCCTAGTGGGATGAGTAGACTTGAGGTGTTGTTAGTATTGATGAGGTGTAGTAATAAGATTGGTGATTAGTATTCTTATTTAATTAAAATAAAGGGTTGAATTAGTAAAAGATTAGGATGGGGGTAATAATTGAATTAGGATTTAATCTGGAAAATTAAGAGGGGTTTAGTCATAACAATATTGGAATCAAGAGGGAGAGCTAGGAAGATGAAGAACATCTGCTAGGGCATTCACCATAGACCATTTTCGCAAGATTTTTGTCAAGGATTTGAGGTAAGGGGAGAGAAAGGGTTCATAATTGGTGATAATAACATGATAGGGTAGTGAGGGGCCCTTTCCCTCGTAGGATTTTATGTGAACGATGTTGTTTGTGGATTCTGTTGCCATGAAAATCTGTTGTGATGAAATCAATTTGAATGAATTGATTTTGTGGATGAATTATGGTTGTTGTTCTGTATAGTCTATTGTGTATACATATCTTGTATTGTTGCAGATGATAAGTGGCAAATTTAGATCTAGAAATGATGAAACATAAATAATAATGTTAGATAAAAGACTAACATTAATATGAGTGTAAAACTGATGTAGAAACCATTCTAGGACTGAGGTGGAGTGTGGAAGTGAGACACATAGTGAACAGATTCAGACTGAGGAAGAAAATGTGAGATTTAAGGGTCTTTCTGCCCATACGTGTATAAGTGAAGCCATACATGTATGGCAAGGTGTGACAATATGCCATTATGTGTAATAAGGAGGTATTACGTATAAAGGGAGCTTTGTGGCACAATCATCTGCCCAAAACCGTCGGTTACGCGTGTGATGGTTGGGAAATACGCGTACGGGTTGAGCGTTACGTATATTGAGACTGTTTAAGGGGGAATTTCAAGAGGATTTTGATTCTACCCATACACGTAAGGGGTTGTCCATACATGTATGAGGCTGAGGCTGGGCAGTATTACACGTATTGGTGGCGTAAGGGCCTGGTGCGTGGCAACTAGGCATTACGCGTATGCCCCTGTGCAATACACATATGACCAGTGGTGTGGTGCAATTTTGGTGTTCTCGCGATGTTTGTCCCGATTTCACGTCTGATGGTGATTAGCTTGATTTGAGGTGTTGGAGTAAACATTAGGACTTATTTAATCGAAGATTGATGATGGAAAATAATTAATCACGAAACTTAGGTGGATTAATTACACGATTAATTACTTAAGTCGTGTGAGGTACTTTTGGTGATTATGTGGATTTTATGTTGCATATGTGATCGGATGGATCATGAAGATGTATAACGATGTGTTTATACATGTTTTATATGCATAGTCATTGTCTCGCATATATTGAGGTATTATTGGTAGGATGAATCATTATCGGATGGGTGTGTGTCATTCATCTGTACTCTGTTGTGGAAAGTGTTGGAGATAAATCATTGTCAGATGGGTGTATGTGATTTGAGTTCGATTGAATGAACTGAAGTGATTTGGTACCACATGCATTGTGTCATTGTTGAGTCACATTGCATATTGATTGTTGTTGAATCATGAGTCATGTTGCTAATTATTATCGTGGATGTTGTTGTGTATGTTGATTGTGTGAGATACTACTCCTTGAAATGTATTATAGATCGTTAATTATTGAATGTGTTTCTCACCCCTTTGTTGTTGTTGTTGTATTTGTGCTTCCTTGAAAGTACATATAATCCAGGTACTTGAGTGTGAATGGCCTGCGTGTTGCTTGTTCGATTCATAAGATCGCTCTGATACGTAACACGGAAATTAGGGATTATTTTTTATGTTTATTTAAGGGATAATAGCTATTTTGCCCTCTGCCATATGGGCGAGGTTTGTAAAACCCCATGTAAAAAAAATTTTAGTTTCCCCCTTTGTCATTTCAAGATTCCACTGTTTTGTCTCCTCTTGAAATTTAGTCAGCTGAAAAAGTGACGTGACATTGCGTTTTTGACTTTTTATTTTTATTTTTTTAATATGACATTGCAAGAGGGCGCCCTTACCACTAGACTGCTTGCATTTCTTGGTTATATGCTTCAACATATATTATATATTTCATGTTTACTTGTTTGCAATCAAATATATATTAATTCTAATAAATATTATTATTAAGTTTAATTTAATTTATATATATAATAATTTCAGTTTTAATATATATTTGTTTTGAATTCAAATATTTATTAATTATTTATTTATTACGGTATTTTAATTACAATAAATTAATTATTTATTAAATAGTTTAATTATTTAGTTAAACATCAATTTAAAACACACACACACACACACACACACACACACACACATATATATATATATATATATATATAT
This sequence comes from Lathyrus aphaca, assembly GCA_963966055.1. Classification (NCBI taxonomy): domain Eukaryota; kingdom Viridiplantae; phylum Streptophyta; class Magnoliopsida; order Fabales; family Fabaceae; genus Lathyrus; species Lathyrus aphaca. Next base: position 139,721,418 of record OZ014525.1, read on the forward strand.
ATATATATATATATATATATATATATATATATATATATATATATATATATATATATATATATATATATATATATATATATATTATAATTTTTTAGTTTAATTTATTAAATAAATAGTTATTAGATTATACTAAACTAAATATAAAATACTATATATATTATATAATACACACTATTTATATTAGATTATATATAAAATAGTTAAACTTAATTAGTGTACAATTTAAATTAAAATTTACTAAATTATATATATTAAATAGTTAAACTTAAACATTATATTATATGTAACACTATAATATATTAAATAGTTAGACTTAAACTAGAATAACATTATTAAATAATTACAATATTATATTTAAATATTTAAATTATATTAATTTTTTTTATGTATAATATGTATGTTTAACATAAACATTATAGTAAAAAAAGAAGGCAAATGAATGCTTAAACATGCAAATATATAATATGTATGCTTAACATTAATTAAAGTCAAAATTTATTTCAAACCAACACTCCTGCCTAGTGGATAGTCATTGAAGTAGTAAGTTGAAGAATCCGGATTTAAGTCTCATCTCTAACAAATTTTTGTGCTATACATATTTTCTACATTTAACACCAAAACAATAAAATAATAATAAAAAATTTCAAATAAGCATGCCACGTAATAGAAAATAATATTAAAAAATTAACTCTGATTTTATGAATTTTTTTGTTACTTTATAAAATGGGAAAAGTGAGGTGTTACAATTGGTATCAGAGCGGGTCGGTCCAACCGGTCTAACCGGCCAAATGTAGTAGTTGAGTTAGTCCTTAGAATAGGAGTTGTTGGTGTATTCTAACCTTGTGTGTTTGTTGATCAGTATGACAAGAAGAAATGATGTTGGTCTTGCTGCTGCTATGCAAGCCATGATACAGGCTGTAGAGAACATCAGTCTAGCTGTTGGGAATGCAGAGTTTTGTGACTTGGATTAGTTCAGGAGCAACAAGCCGCCTACGTATGAAGGGGGTATCCTTGATCCAGAGGCTGCACAGAAATGGCTGAAGGCAGTTGAGAAAATCTTCAGAACATGTGGTGCAGTGATGCTTAGAAGGTGAAGTTTGGTACTCACATGTTGGAAGGCGAAGCTAAAGTCTGGTGGAACAACAGTCGCCAGAGATTGGAAGCTCCAGGTACTGGTATTACTTGGGCTATATTTCGGGCTGAGTTTCTGGAGAAGTATTTTCCAAAGGCTACAGTGCAAGAGAGGTAGAATTCATAGAACTAGAGCAGGGTAGCATGACTGTGGCTTAGTATGCTGCTCGATTCAAAGAGTTGGTGCAGTATTGCACTCACTACAATACTGAAGAGGATATGACTTCAAAGTGTCTGAAGTTTGAGAACGGGTCTGATCCCGAAATCAAATAAGGCATTGCTTGTCAAAAGATCAGGAACTATCCAAAACTGGTTTGCAGAAGCAAAATCTATGATAATGATAACAATGCTTGAATTACTCATTACAAGGTTGTGAGTGACCGAAAGGGTAAGCAGAGGCTTGGGGTACTCCTTATAGTGTTTCGACTGATAAAGAGAAACAAATAGTTGTTGTTGACAAGAAGCCAAGTGGGGAGGGGTAAATCCATATCCTACAAAATATTTCGGATGTGGGAGCACAAGTCATCGTGCTAATACCTGTCAGAATGAGGAGAATAAGTGCTTCAAGTGTGAACGAACAGGACATGTGGTGGCAGACTGCAGAGCTACTATGCCTACATGTTTCCACTGTTTTCTTGAATAAATCAATTAATTTGGGAAATCCTTGATCAGATAAATTTGAATTATTTATGGATCAACTTCGACTTTTTATCTGTGAAATTCATTCGAGTTGCGAGTGTACTAATTTTGGTATTCTTGACCTGTTATTCCCTTGAAAACACTACGGGAAAAAAGGTCTTAGAGAGCACTTCTTTTGACCTTAGAGAGCGCTTTAAAGTGCTGTAAAAGGTTGCGATGTCTTAGGTAAAGACAACGCTTTTTTTAAAAACAAAAGCGCTTTAAAAGACCCCAAATAGAGAGCGCTTTTTAAGAAAAAACGCTTTCTAAAGTAGGCCTTATAAAGCGCCTTTTCCTTAAAAAGCGCTCTCTAAGCTATGTCATTAGACAGCGCTTTTAAAGCTCTTTCTATTGTATACGTTGAAAATTTTAATAATTATTTTTTCATTACTTTAGAGAACGCTTTTATGTAAAAAGCGCTTTCTTAGGTACCTCATTAGAGAGCGCTTTTCAAAAGCGTTTTCTAAAGTCTACCTATAATTTTTATTTTATTTTTTGTATCACTTTAGAGTGCGCTTTTAGGAGAAAGCGCTTTCTATTGTGGACCTTAGAGAGCGCTTTCTCTGAAAAGCGATCTCTAAAGTGTACCTATAATTTGAATGATTTTTTTCAAAATATCCATTTTTTTCCATTTTAAACGCAGAACCTGTAAATGCCTTTTTTAGGCAGTATACCAGTATAAAACCATTCTACCAGTATAATTCACATTATTATAAGCCAATTCATTTCAAACCATTATAAACAATTCATTTTAAACCAATATAAACAATCTCAATATAATCGAAATATAATCGGTATTTATCACCGGAAACTATATATATATATATATATATATATATATATATATATATATATATATATATATATATATATATATATATGTGTGTGTGTGTGTGTTAAACCAATTCATTTCTATCCATTCCAAACCAATTCATTTACACCACAAGTCATGTACATATATACCACAATATTAACCTATTTATACCTTAAATTATCCGTTTTTCTACAATAAATTCACACAATTCTTCCATAATTTCACCAATTTGTGCGGCCGTATAATGAGGACACGCGAATTCTTCAAAGTACTACATAATAAAACAAAATATGCATTAATTAGTTAATATCCGATAATATGCATAATATACGATATTAAAATAAATCCTAAGTTATAAATCTATGCATACCTGATTAGGAATCTCTAACTGATCCAATTGAATGATTTCTCTCATGAACCTCAAAACGTAGTACCCGCAGTCTATGCCATTTTTCTGTCGAGGACACTACACATAGACAAACAAATTTGTGTTATCAAGTAGCATCACTAATAAGTAAAATTGTGAAAATTAAATTAATTACCTGCACTTGGATCCATGGAATAGTGTTTGCTTTAGCCCGTGCAACTCGATAATCTCTTTGTGCTCGGTACAATAGTATAGATTTATAAAAAAAATTGTAAATTTAGAACAATCTCACAGAAATAATTAAATATACAAATACACACAAATTTTTTGAACAATCTCACTTACGTATCAACCACTTCCTTCATACTCAGATATGTTGACCAATCATGCTCCAATGAATCCAAATAATAGACCACTTCTCTTGTAGGATTAATGGCAACCAACAACCAGTGTCCACTGTAAAATATAACAAAAGTTTAAATGGATAACTTATACGCAAAATATACAAAGATTAGAATGAAATTAGAATGACAATCTTACTTGTGTCCAGTATTATACGGTAAAAACAAAACTCTCTACATTGGATGCCATGTATCTGTCAACTAAGTATTGTCTTACTGAATCCACATTCAAACCAATTGTCGTACAGTTGACACTAATGGAAGCAAGGAAACAAAATTGGTTTAACAATCCTGGCCCGCGCATGAGTTTGCCATACAAGTACCTTAAATAAAAGTTAGGTAAAGTAGAAAATCATAAAACTTTTGAATCTTGATCATAGAATAACACTTTAAATGTACCTCTCTTTTTTGTGATGCAACAGACTCTTTTTCCGAAAAAAGCCTTTTAGGTGCGGGTTTTGTAGGAGTCTAAAATTACCATATTGCAAAAAAAATGTATGTAAGGTTCAGAATGATTTTCATAATGGTACAAAATTGACATTTGAATTCTAAGAGATTCATAATGATTTTAACCTTACCTCATCATCTATGATAATGAGGTCTGACGGTGATGCAACAAACGATCCTAAAGCCTCTTCCAACGATGTTATCTCTGCAACCGTGTCAGGTATAGGTAATGTCGCACCCGTATCTACAACAATATAAATTGACACTTTCAGACATCCATGAGGGAGCGGATTATGGTGAAGTAACTCTCCCGCTCTGTTATACACTTTTCCTTTGCCAACCATGCGATAAGTCGGTAACGACAAATACAACTGACAAAAGGAAATGCCTTGAAGAAATAATGAAAGCATAATTGTTAATGTGTGTAAAGGTTAATTAAAATAAAAGTGTTAATTTAATTAAGATAAATATGTGCTATAATTACCTCAGGAATTTTATTTTCACAATTGATACTAGCTTTGTCACTAGTATCTTTCAACCCGGAATCGCGCTTAGACGCCTCATACATCTCTTTATCCTTTTGCAATGCACTGACTTGCGCCTTAAGTTCCTCCAACGTTTTCATCATTTCTTCATTGCTAGGATTTTTTCTTTTTGGTTGCTTATACAAGGAAGAGGGCGTCACACCAAATCCTTTACCCATCACTCGACCGAAATACTCAGGAACATTTAGTACTCGACTAAGAATGCTCATGCAATCCTGATCCTCACATGTGGTTAAAGATTTAGATAGTCTCTCCTGAAATTCATTGACAAATCGAAAATTATTAGTGGGGATTAAAGACATAATGTTTAAGACATAATGTTATACTTAATTTTATACTTACACATTTCTCATAAACTTGTTGAACGTCTTCAGTAGGAACTCCACTCTTTCCCACACGAGCAGCCTTCCACAAAACATGTTCCGGAAGAGATTTTTCTGCACTTTTCACCTCTTTCAACTACAAATTGAGAAAAATAATAAGATCGTCAATTATAACATATTTAGATAATTAATAAGATCATATCATTTATATATAGTTACCATTTGTTGTTGTAAGCGTGCATATCCCTTTCGGCCTTTTCTGTATGGATATGCGGGTTTTTAGGCTCTTTTGCGATTAGTGGCACTCAAGTCATGGATAATCAAGTTTAAGGCATATCAGAACAAACTAATATGCAAAGATAAACAAGTATATAATACAATTAATAGACATGAAATTAAAAGATAAATAAATTTACATTGAATTTTGCGCTTTTCCGTTTGGCTACAAAAGCTTTCCATTCTTCTGGTGTAAGCAAATATGCATAATATGGTGGAAGGTCTGCTTCAACAAAATTTTTTTGATCATCCCTCATATATTTGTTTGATAATAAGGCTCGAAATCCCCTATGTCTCTTTCCGGCCAATTGGAGACAATACTTTTTGCGACTTTCATCAATATTAAAGGACCTCTACAAAAAATACATACACATATAAACATAAAATGTGTCAGTATAAGTGTGTTAGTATAAGTCAAAAGAAATCTAATAACACATCAATCATGCATGTTTGGTAATCAAGTACCTCTATCTCACTCCATATCTTATCTTTACCATCTTCCAACATTGAATTCCTCCAATCATCATTGGTAATTGGAATGTGCTGGCAGACAAGTGAACCAATGTATGAAGCCAACATTGAACCGTGAGGCTCGATTAGTTGGTCCTCATCGCTCCAATGTACATTAAATTTCACCCCTTTGTCTCTAGCACAGTGAATTGACCTCATAATTGTTATTCCACGTTTTATTTCACTTTCTACATTCGAAGATTTTTCTTGAGTTTCATTTGCATCATGTGTCTCGGGTGTCTCATGTGTCTCGGGTGTCCTGTGTGCGTCTTCCTCATTACTAGCCATTATACCTGTAAGAAAGAAAAAAAAATTAAATGACAAATCTAAAATCCATAATCTATAATCCATCGAATGATATAACATGTCAACTTATAATGACAAATCTAAAATTCAACATGTCAAATCTAAAATCCATAATCTATAATCCATCGAATGATATAACATGTCAAATTATAATGACAAATCTAAAATCCAAAAATTAAATGACAAATCTAAATTCATAATCTATAATCAATTACTAGCCATTAATACCTTTTTTAGGCACGTCTCTTTCTTTTCTTGGTTGGAATATGTTCTACTCGTCTCTTAACAACACATACGGTTGGATTGATCCAAATACCCTCATTATGATCATTTCTAGTAAATGATTCAATATCACCATCAATATCACCTTGATCGTTTCTAGTCAATGATTCAATATCTACATCAATATCACCTTGATCTCCAATGTTATCATCATGTACTTTGTTCGATAAAAGCACTATAGACCACTTTGTACTTGTCGGATCATTAACATAGAACACTTGTTTAGCTTGAGAGGCAAGAATAAAAGGCTCATCTTTGTATCCCACCCTATTAAGATCCACTTGCAAAAATCCCGACTTATCCATTCGTACACCATTATTGTTTTCAACCCACTTGCAACGAAATATCGGAATCTGAAATTTCTCATAATCGAACACCCAAATGCGCTCGATAACCCCAAAATATGACAGATTTGCAAATTTGGGGTTTAAGTCTTTCACACTTGAAATGTGCATTGCTTCAGCTACCACAGTGACACCACTATTTTGCATTGTACTTTTATCATCTTGTTCTTTGGTATAAAATGTGTATCCATTAATTACATATGCGCTATAAGAAAATGCAACCAAACTTGGACCATATGCTAAACATCTCAATCTTTCTATTATTGAAGCAGGATCTGAATAATACCTTTCGAAAATGTGACTATTAAACCAAGGTATGATACTTTGATTGTGCTCTCGTACTATCCAATTCTCATTTCTATTCGTATTTAAACCTCAGAGAATATCTTTGTGCATTTCAACATACGACTCAACTTCATTCTCATTGTGCAGAACATACAAATGCACTTGATTCCGTTCGACCCTTGATATTGTCACAACTTCATTGCCAATTAGCTTTTTTCCTGCTTTTTTTCCGACAACATTAGATTTGGGGAGTCCAATTGATTGTACATTGGACAAATATTCAGTACAAAACACAATCGCTTCTTCAACAATGTATAGTTCGGCAATACAACCCTCTGGTCGACTTCGGTTTTTCACATACCCTTTTAATATTTTCATATAACGTTTAGCAGGGTACATCCATCTCATATACGTCGGTCCACACAATTGTGTCTCTTTCACCAGATGAACAACTAGATGAACCATTATGTCAAAAAAGGGGGGAGGAAAATACATTTCAAGATCACACAAAGTAATAACTATTTCATTTTGTAATGTTGGTAAGATCGCAGGATCGATCACCTTACTGCAAATTGACATGAAGAAAAAACACAATTTAGTTATTGCACTTCTTACTTTTTCATGCATAATAGAACGTATACCTATTGGTAGAAAATGTTCCATTATAACATGACAGTCATGCGTCTTCAAACTCTTTAACCTTAGGTCTTTCAAGGACATAAGTCTTCTAATATCTGAAGAGTATCCTTCTGGAACTTTAACTTCACTTAGAAACTTACACAATATCTTTTTCTCCTTTCTAGATAGAGTATATGCAGCAGATGGTAGATATTTTTCAGTTTCCTTTCATCACGGGCCCTAATTCAATTTTTATCCCCATCGCTACCAAGTCCTTTCTTGCTTTAAGGCCATCCTTAGACTTTCCAGGTATATTGAATAACATACCAATAACACTGTCAAACACATTTTTTTTTTCAATATGCATAACATCGAGAAAATGTCTTACATACAAAGACTTCCAATATGGCAGTTCAAAAACAATTGACCTCTTTTTCCACCTTTTCTTGACAAGTGTATGTGCAAAAGGCTTGCCAAACTGAGTATTCACATCTTTCACCTTTTCAAAAATTTGATCACCTGTCAATATAGGTGGAGCTCTACTTTATTCTGTGTCTCCGTTGAAGGCTTTTCTCCACCCACGGTAGTGATGTCTCGAATGTAAGAATCTACGATGACCAAGTAAGACATTCTTCTGACCAAACTCCAATCGCGTCCAATCTATTTTATCTTCACAAATAGGACACACACATTGACCTTTTATGATGTACCCTGATAGATTTCCGTATGCTAGAAAATCATTAATTGTGCCAAATAACATCGCCCTCAAGTTGAAACTTTCTTTCCTATACCCATCATAAACCTCCACACCGTTCTCCCACAAAAACTTTAAATCTTCGATTAAGGGTGCCAAGTAAACGTCTATGTCATTCCCTGGTTGTCTAGGCCCAGAAATTAACATAGATAACATCATGTACTTATGCTTCATACATAGCCATGAAGGTAGGTTATAAATCATTAAAATCACCGGCCAAGTACTATGTGAGATACTTTGAAGACCGTGTGGGTTCATTCCATCAGTAGATAATGTCAAACGAAGGTTTCTTGCTTCTTTTCCAAATTCAGGATAATCATCATCAATTTTCATCCACTGTGGTGAATCTGCCGGATGTCGAAACTTTCCATCAATAATTCTTTCATTTGCATGCCAAGTCAATTGTCTTGAATCAGTTTCGCTACGAAACATGCGTTTGAATCTCGGAATTATAGGAAAATACCATAAGACTTTTGCTGGAGACAACTTCTTCTTATATCGAGAGACACCGTATTTAGGACACTTATTTAACGATGCATACTCGTTTCGAAACAAGACGCAATCGTTTGGACAAGCATGTATCTTATCATAGCTCATGCCAATAGAGCATAACATCTTTTTGGCCTCATATGTTTGATTTGGAAGAACATTATCCTCTGGAAGCATATCTTTCATAAGGGCCAATAACTATGTGAAACTTTTATCCGACCATCCATTGCCCGCCTTTAAGTTGTACAACTTTAATACCGCAGACAAACTTGTGAATTTAGTGCAACCATTATACAACGGTTTCTTTGCATCACTTACCAACCTCTCAAACATTTTAGGACAATCCTTAAGATCATCTTCAAGTGCTTCTGCAATCTCTTCGACTCAATCATAATCGTATGTATCTGTGTCATTATCGTTTGAAGCATAGGTCGTATTATCCCCCGGTTCAACATTCTCGTTACTTTTCTCGCCATGCAAATCCCATCATGTATAACTTCGATCAATTCCATGCCTCAGTAAATGCGATAACAGCTGACTCGCGTTAACCCGACCCACAAAACAACAATCCAAGCACAGACATTCCATTCGACTGGGGTCTTCGACGTGCGCAACAACAAACTTAACAAATTCCTTGACCCCATTCTCGCACTCTTTCGTCAATCGATTTGAAAACATCCATTTCTTATCCATAGTTACACAAATTAAACTAAACATAAATAAAATAAAATAAAATAAAAAATTACCTGTAGAGATGTAACCAACTTCTAGACCCACACAATGTCCAGATAGGTTAGAATTACCAAGAACCCCTATACACGTATCATAAAAATAAATATCATTAATTGGATCAAATGTTGAATCCCAGTAAAAAAAAATGTAACTTTGAGACATATGCTAATGAATTCAATATATTATAAGAATTCAACCAAAAATGTAAAAAGGATTTAGCACTCAAACACTAAAATATGCAACTATTTGAGAACACTAAAACACCAAGAACAACAACAAGAATACAAAACATATTCATTTTTCCAGCAATAACAAGAACAATAATAGCATTTTTTAGAACTCATTCATTATCATTTATATAATAAGAATATAGAACCTATTCATGAACTCATTTTTTTAGAACTCATTCATGAGTTATATAATAATACCACTGAACTGTTTCACATTTTTTGTTTAGTAATTACAAACTGAAACTATATTATTTGTTTAATATAACCATTAGCATATCTAACACAAATCATTATCAAGAACTAATCATATTATTTATACATCATCAAGAACAAAAACACATCATCAAGAACGATAACAACAACAACAATGTACAACATCATCAAGAACGTCATCAAGAACGACAACAACAACAACAACAATGTACAACATCATCAACACAAAACTCAGCAACAAAGACGAACGAACAATGTACGTACCTCAGCAACGAAGATGAACAAACAATGAGAAAGCAATATCATTTTAAGACCTTCAGCAATGATCAACGAACTTCAGCAATGATCAATATAGTTTTAAGAACGGACAGTAGAAAGCGATTATGGTTTCTGAAAAGGGTTTAAGAGCGAAAGTTATTCTGGTTTCTGAAAAATAAAATGATTAGAAACATTTTATATTTTAATAAATGATTGACATTAGTGAGCGCTTTTTAGAAAGAGCGCTTTCTAAGTCTTTTGACAGATTAACCTTAGAGGACGCTTTCTAAGGTCTCTGAAATAAAATAATATAAAATATTTTAATAAATAACCTTAGAAGGCGCTTTCACTGGAAAGCTCTTTCTAAGGTAGAAAATAAAATAAAAAATTAAAATGAGTCTGGGGCGAGGGGGATTCGAACCCCAGACCCATAGCAATCACACAAACCTCTTTGACCAGCGGTACTACGCCCTCATCCATTAATTATGTTCACATTAAATATATATAATATCAGTATTCATATATATTATAAATTATATATTAATATAATTTGAATATATTAACTAATATATTTTAAATTATATATTAATATAATTTGTATATATTAACTAATATATTAATATAATTTGAATATATCAATTAATATATAATTTAAATTGTATATTAATATAATTTGTATATATTAATTAATATATTTTAAATTATATATTAATATAATTTGTATATATTAACTAATATATACTAAATTATTGTAAACACCCCAAATTTTCCCTCACTTTTTCTCACACCATGGCTTGTGATCTTTCATTTTTGCATTAGCATAAGCATATCATATCCCACTGCATAGTTCATTTCATCTGCATCTAGGGTTTGTGATCTGGGTAATCCAAGAAGTGATCTGAGCCATCCCAATGGTCTTGAAGCTTGACAAAAGGGTCCATGTGTGTTCCATGATCATAATATGCTCCCCAAAGTTCATAAAAGTCAAGGGATCACAAAGCATGGCAAAGGCATAGAGGCAGACTGAAGATTTCCTACACAGATAACCTAAAATTAGGGTTTTGGTTTCAGAGGCCTTAATCCCAAATTTTTTGGTCATTCATGTTTCTAATGGTCTTAATATGTTATAAGGATCATGTGTACCAAGTTTGATGAAGAAAATCATTATGGAAGTCATCTGATCATTGGGTAACTTCTTGAGCAAATAAAGTCAAAATCAGGGCATCTGAGGCCTCCATCAAGGTACCAAAGGGTCATCATCATCATTTTGAGTCTCTATGATCTTTATTTGATCTTATAAGTGGTTAGAAGTTCACAAGATTGAAGAATTTTGAGCCAAATGCAAACTTGCTATTTTTGGAAAGGACTTGTAATGGAAACTTTCCATTTTGGGAAAGATATTCAACCTATTCTTTCATGACCAAAAATGCTTCAAATGAAAAATTCTTGGACATAAAATTTGTAGATTATGTCTTCCCATTTTCAAAAAGTACAAGAACATGTCTTGATTCAACCTAGAACTCAAGATATGGCCTTTCAAAGTTGGCAAAAATCCTATAATTTTCAAGTGTGCACCAAAGAGGGATTTTTGCAATTTCACTTGCCAAGCCTTTCCATGACCTCTAATTGACCTCTAAACATCATAACAACATCACATGACTTACCTTGATCAGAATTATGCCTTGGATTGCAAGTTTCATTAAGCCATTTTCACAAAATCTTCAAAGTTAGAAAATTGCAAAACACATGATATCTTTTCATCCAAGTGATCCAACTGCACAAATTCAATCCTAGGGCTCTCCATAAACCCAGCTGAGGCCAAGACATCCCTAAAGCCTGCTCTGAACCATGCACATACCTCAAGTACATAATGTTGACAATTTTGCAACTTGGCATACCAATCAAACTGAGCCACAACAACTCTCTGGACCAATCAAGACCTCGTATGCTAACATTATGCAAGCCATTTCATAACACACACAAGCCTGAATCATTCCACAAGCTGAGTTTCACAAAAATCCCCAAAACTTTCATCTCTTCGAATCTCTCAGCACAACCATCACTATGCCAAACAAGACCTTAGACAGCGCTTTTTTTAGCCTTAGACAGCGCTTTAAAGCGCTGTCTAAACCTCCGCTGCTAAAGGTTTAGACAGCGCTTTTTTAAATCTTAAAAGCGTTGTCTAAGAGCTGTCTAAGGTACCCTTAGACAGCGCTTTTAGGAATACCTTAGACAACGCTTTTGAAAAAGCGCTTTCTAAGCCCCTATACCTTAGACAGCGCTTTTGGTGAAAGCGCTGTCTAATCCCCTCCTATTTTAATTTTTTTAGGTATACCTTAGACATCGCTTTTCAAAAGCGCTGTCTAAGCCCCCCCTTAGACAGCGCTTTTGCCAAAAGCGCTTTCTAAGCCCCCCCTTAGACAGCGCTTTTGTGTAAAGCGTTGTCTAAGGTATACGAAAATTTTTGCAGCTTTTGTTTTAAACCACATTTTTTCCAGGTTTATAAACCAGAATTTCTACCTGTTTTCAACCAAATTTTGGCAGACAAATATCACATTTTATATATGCCATTTCAAACCATTTTGGCCTTTTTTCTACCAATTTTTGGCTAACAAATATATATATATATATATATATATATATATATATATATATATATATATATATATATATATATATATATATATATATATATATATACCAATTCAAACCAATTTTGCCTTAAATGTATCAAAATATATACAAATTTATGTACAAATTTACAAGTCATTACATATACTACAAATGTACAATATAATTACACAAATTTATGTACAAATTTACAAGTCATGTACAATATACTACAAATTTACAAGTCATTACATAAAACATTGAGCTCTATAATGAATTGACACCATTCCTCTTTGATTTCGTCCACTTGATCCTTTGTATAAAATACACACTTGAATTCATCAAAGTACTACATAATAATATAACATAGTTTGATTTAATTTCAACTATTTAATTATATGAGATATGTGTAAATATAAAAATAACTCATAAGTTAGAAATACATACATCGGTGGGAATCTCTAATCGGCCCAAAACAAGAGTATCTCGCATAAACCTCAACATGAAATACCCGCAATCTATTTGATTTCGTTGTTGAGGACACTACATATGAAAAAAAAATATGGATAAATCCTAAGTTTTATCAAGTGTCATCACTAATATAATAAAAAATGTGATAATTAAAAATATACCGCCACTTGAATCCATGTAATGGAGTTGGCGCCCCTCTTTGATGTTTGGATATCTCGTTGGGCTCGAAAAGCTTGTAGAATGCTAATAAAATAAAAATGAAGTAATTAGAACAATTCACATAAACTAAGAAATACACACAAATTTTTTTTGAACATTCTCACTTACGTGTCAATTATGACCTTCATATCCGGGTATGTTGTCCAATCATTTCCTAACGAGTCAAGATAATAAACGATTTCTCGGATAGGATTGATTGCGAGCAACAACCAATGTCCACTGTAATGATTAAGCAAATGTTAGATGTCAACTTGGAAAAAAATTATAATAGATGAATTTAGAATGAAATTCTAACCTGGTATTAAACGGTATAAAGAACAACTTCTCTGCATCTTTGTTGGCCATGAGGATCCTAAGAACGTACTCCGTCACGGTATCCGGTCTACTTAAGATTGAACTTAAGTTGACGGTCGCGGGTGCTAAGAATCCAAATGACACGTCCAAACCATTGGGGCGCATCAATTTGTCATACAAAAACCTAATATAAAAACATCATTAACATTAGACACCTCTTTTAAAACATAAAGTAAATAAGTTGTTCAATTAATATAACAAAGTAGACCGGATTTACCTAATATATGTATTGACAACAGTGCGCCGATTTCTTCACGACCAAAAACTTGCATGAAGTCTTCATTACCAATCATTTGGTCGTAATCAAAGCCGAAAATACCTACCTCCATATGTACAAGCCGAACACCTCCGGTCGGTATATCGGTCATCTCTAGAAATGTCTTGAGGCACGGCCTATACTTGGTGGTAGGTTTTTTCCTAGCTACGGTCTTCTTAGCACCAACACTTTTTACCCGTGCGGAGGCGTTGCTAACCTCCTTTTTTTGTTGTGCGGAGGCGTTGCTAACCTCATTTTCTTGAAGCTACATGTCATATAAATAGTTAGATCAAATTAAGAATGTAACAACTTCCATGAATATATGTCATATAATTGTATATACCTCTTTTCTTGAAACCACAGACTCGGTATGCCGCGGAATAGCATTATCTTTTGATTTGGATTTTGTGGGAGTCTATTTAACATAACCAAGGAAAATATGTACGTAAAATGCGCGTAAAAACTTTGAATATACACATTAAAGTTAACATAGGTTTTAGGCATACCTCATATCCTACACATATGAGGTTTGTCGGCCATTGAATGCTTTTCTCCACCCACGGTAGTGATGTTTAGAATGTAAGAATCTACGATGACCGAGAAACACATTCTTCTAGCAAAGTTCCAATCGAATTGTATCGGTTCCGTCTTCACAAACAGGACACGCACGTTGACCTTTAATGCTATACCCAGATAGATTCCCGTATGCTGGAAAATCATTAATTGTGCCAAACAACATCGCCCTCAAATTGAAACTTTCTTTCCTATATCCATCATAAACCTCCACACCGTTCTCCCACAAAATATTTAAATCTTCGATCAAAGGTGTGAAGTATATGTCTATGTCATTCCCTGGTTGTTTAGGCCCAGAGATTAACATAAATAACATCAAGTACTTACGCTTCATACATAGCCACGGAGGTAGGTTATAAATCATAAGAATCACAGGCCATGTGGTATGTGAGATACTTTGAAGACCATGTGGGTTCATTCCATCAGTAGATAATGCTAATCGAAGGTTTCTTGCTTCTGATCCAAACTCAGGATAATCATTATCAATCTTCGACCACTGTGGTGAATCAGTCGGATGCTGATACTTTCCATCAATAATTCTTTCATCTGCATGCCAAGTAAGATGTCTTGCATCGGTTTCACTACAAAACATGCGCCAAAATCTCGGAATTATCGGAAAATACCATAAGACTTTTACGGGAGACAATCTTTTCTTATATCAAGACAAACCGCATTTAGGGCACTCAGTTAACGTTGCATATTCGTTACGAAACAAAATGCAATCGTTAGGACAAGCATTTATCTTATCATAGCTCATGCCAATAGAGCACAACATTGTTTTTGCCTCATAGGTTCGATTAGGAAGAACATTATCATCCGGTAGCATTTCTCTCATAAGGGCCAACAACTCTGTGAAACTTTTATCCGACCATCCATTGTCCGCCTTTAAGTTGTACAACTTTAATACCGCAGACAGTCTTGAGAATTTAGTGCAACCTTTGTACAACGGTTTCTCTGCATCGCTTACCATCCTCTCAAACATTTCAGGACAATAATGAAGATCTTTTTCTAGTGCTTCTACAATCTCTTCAACTCGATCACAATCGTATGTTTCTGTGTCTTTGTCGTATGAAGCATAGGTCGTATTACTTTTTCCACTCGATTCAACATTCTCGTTAATTTTCTCACCATGAAATATCCAACACTGATAACTTTGATCAATTTCATGCCTCAGCAAATGCGATTTCAATCCATGTGCGTCAACCTTACCAATATAACAACAATGCAAGCAAGGACAATGCATTCGTCTGGGGTTTTCAGCGTGTTGAACAACATACTTAACGAATTCCGCAACCCCACTCTCGTACTCTTTGGTCATTCGATCGGCACATATCCATGTTTTATCCATGGTTTTCCTACTTATTAAGGTAAACAATCAATCCAGACGAAAATACATAACTAAGGTAGTATCTTTGAATATTCTAACAATTTTAAAGTTCAATTCATTTTAAACTTCAATAACGTATACATAACCAATGTTAATATAAACTTCAATAACGTATCCGATACGCCGATATACAACCTTTAATTACCTCATCACTTTCATTTTTTCTATTACAAGAATCAAACTTTTTCTATTACAATATACCTATAACTATATAAAACCAAACCAAACCTCTTACCCTATATACCTGTTTTTGATTCAGCGAATCTGCAAAAACAGTATTCTCATGTTCACATACACCTCACAACCATAAATCTAATAGTTAATAGTTATCACTAACTAAAGCATGTTATTATCTAGGTCGAAGTATTCTCATGTTATTAACTAAAGCATGTTATTCTCATGCAAAAACAGTGCTGGAAAGGAAATTTCTCTACATCTTCTATCTTCTGTTATTAACTTCTAAATTAACCTAAACTAAATCTACTAGTTAATAGTTATCACTAACTAAAGCATGTTATTATCTAGGTCGAAGTAGCCATGATTACTGTGCAGATCTTAAAGGGAAGCTTGCATTTTTCTTTAAACTCAGTTTTTACAAAAATAGCTAGAATGAATCAAAACAACTTCAACAAGAATAATACACTAAACTCAGTCAACAAGATTATGCACATTCTCAACATTAGTAAACTACTTCTAAACTCAGTAGAAAGATTAATAACAACTTATAAAAACCATAAGAAATGAAGAACATACCGCAAGAAATGAAGAACAGTAGAAACGAAAAACGAAGTCAACACCCAAATGTCGAGACACGTACGATTCTTCAAACACGTTCAATGATTGAAACCGAAAAATGGAAGTGTATTCGTGTTCGCTGTTATGGTTTTCGCTGTTAGGGTTTCAACGTTCGCGGGAGGGAAAATAAAAGAACAGAGAACGAAAATAGAAATGGAGTCTGAAATTTAATTTTAATTAGACCTTAGACAGCGCTTTTGTGGAAAGCGCTTTCTAAGGTATGCCTTAGACAGCGCTTTCCAAAAGCGCTTTCTAAAATCCCCCATTAGACAGCGCTTTTGGTTTTATTTTATTTTTAATTTAAAGACTTTAGACAACGCTTTATCAAAAGCGCTGTCTAAGGTCTATATTTAAAAGCGCTTTCTAAAAGCGCTGTCTAAGGGGGGGTCTTAGACAACGCTTTTGAGAAAGCGCTGTCTAAGACCCCCCCTTAGACAACACTTTCATTATTTGTTTGGAACATTTTCCGTGTTTTATTTTAATTTTAACCTTAGACAGCGCTTTCTTTTAAAAGCGATGTCTAAGATGCGCTGTTAAAAGTCATTTTTGGCGTAGTGCATCAAACCTCAAAACTCTTTGCACCATTCAATCATACACATCATAAGGATCACAAAGCAACCCTTACAATGGCCTGAAAGCTTCTCAAACCAAAACACGATTTCTGCACATTCATAACTGAAACTCATAAACCAAGCCATACAAACTTGTTTCAAGCCTTTCAGAAGCACAAGGGGGATCATTGGATTGGTTTTGCACCAAGGAGAGGTACAGAAAGCTCAGGTTGAGAAAGCTTCATCTCAGGTATCATCAAGAACTTTTTTTTCCAGAACTCCCTTTTTAAGTTACAATATCAATCTACATGCTTCCCTGATCATGCTGATGTCTTTACTTTTGAAAATGGTTGAGTATCAAGCATGTATTTAGCTTTTGAAATTTTTGTGTATTTTTCCGTTTTGCTTCGATTCATGATTTTGGTGGAACATAAATGTTGTTTGATGCTGGATTCATGCTTAAGGATGTTAGAGGGTTGAATATGGAGAGTTTGGGAGTTTGGGGTAGCCTATGGAAGAAGTTGGGGTGAAGTGCTCGCTGGAGAAGATGACCGGAACTTGCTCCGGTCACCTGAAAATGTTTAGGGTTAATCTCCCCAGTTTGAATTCAGGCCCTTGGATCTTGCTTAGCACGTTTTTGAATGGTCAGGATCATTTCACTTAAACCCTAATCTTTTAATTAATTAAATTAATTAGGATTAATTAAATAAAATGCCAGATTGAATCTTAGCCCTTAGATCATGCGCGCAGTCAACCCCTCCCCCCTCAGTTTAAATCTGGACCACTAGATTAGATTACTTTCCATTTAATTCATTTTAATTTCATTTTTTATTGCATTTCTTTGTCCAATTTATTTAAAATAGCAAAAACCATCAAAAAAATCTCAAACTTTGCATTTTTGTTTCAAATATTTTTATTTACCTGAAAACATTTTTTATTTTATTTTTTGCATTAAAAAAGTATTTTTAAAATATTTAAATGTTTTATTTAATTAATTAAATGATTTTAATTAATTAAATATCCATTTAGGTTTCTAAAAATCACCAAAAAAATCATGAGTCATTCTTAAACATTTTCAAACTCACCATACATATTTCTTTTTAGGTTTGATCACATTTTCACAATTTTCTTTAAATTAGGGTTCTTAAATTTTACATTTTTTAACCCTAACTTGAAAAATTCATTTCTGCCTAACCATGATGAGTTTGAACTTGGTTCTTCTTGAATTGTTTCACATATTCCATATAGTTTCTAGGTCATTTATCTCACATTTTTATCTTGCATTTTCAATTTGATTTACATTTTCCCTCTAGAAGCACCCAAAAACCCTAGTTAACTTAGAAATTTCATAACTTTCACTAGGATTGGCTTCTGAACTTCTCCTTTGGGGTGTGATCTTGTATAGGTTTAGGGTTTGTTTGAGCTTAATTTCAATTTTTTATCATGGTGATTGCTTCTGTTTTGGTCATATGCATCTCATGTTGCCTTAAAACCCTAATTTGGCACCTCCATTTGCATTCTTCTTTGCATTTCATGAACTTATGAACTTGTCATGCCATTCCATTCTTTTGTATGTCATCTTAGACATATTAGGACATGTTTAAAACATTTCTTGACCATTGTTGCATCATTTTTGTATGTTTTGCATTCATTACATTCCATGAGCATCCATGTGTTTTCATGCTTCTAAACATGCTTCCATTGCATCTCATCCTTGTATGATCATTCATATGCATATTGTATGAATTTGAATCATCTCATAACGCATTTGAATTGCATAATCACTTATGACTTTGGTCTTTGCATCCTTATTCATCTCATTTATTTGTGCTTTATGTCTTATGCATACATACTAACATTTCAGGAACTTTTGGTAAGTTATGTGGGAGGTGGATTTGCCTTCACCTCCCACCTTTTTTTTCCTCTCATTTGCATACTTATTTGTCTTTGAAGTGAACTTGTTTCACTTATGTCTCTCTTTCTCCTTTCTTTTCTCCTAAGTTACTTATCTTCTTCAGGAAGTAAGTAACTTATTCTTCTTCCTCCTTCTCTTTTCATCATCTTTTTCCTTGGTGGCCTTGAAGATCCTTTCTCTTAAGCCTCACAAACCATAGGATATCCAAGCATGATAACTTTTAGGGTTGTATATAGTCTCCCCTAGATTTTTACCTTTGAGTCTCCTTGAGTCTCTCATCTCATCTCATAATCAGAGGCTAAACACTTAAAGCTTTAGGACTTTGAATTAGGGTTATGCCTGCATCCTTCTCTTAGGATGGAGTGTATAACTTTAATCCTTAGTGTTAAACCTTTAATTTGTTTACCCCTCTTAATCAAAACACATTAATAATCACTAAGACTTTATCTTGTAATTTGGGCCTTACATTAGGGTTTTATCTCTTCCATATGGTTAAGAGGGACTAACCCTAGTGTTTAATGGACAAGTCCCCCTCAAGTTGTTTTACAAACCATAAAATCCACTTCTTAATCTTATCCTTTAATTAAAATCCACTTAATAAAGGCTTGCTATATAATGAATTTAATCTCTAACCATGGATTAAGTTGAGGTATCTTCCTCGGCTTAAGTGTTCTCATCTATCATCCTTCTATTAGGATGGTGTAATGAGTTCACTAATCTTTGATTAGAGATTAAACTCATTACTTAACACTAAACAAAACCCAAAAACATCTAAATAATCACAAGTAGGTTAATGGTCTTAATCCTACATCATCATGGTAATTAAGTTGAGATGCTTATTTCACACTTAAGTAGGCTCATTATCCCTAATCAGGGGTGATATAATGAGTTTACAAAACTTTGATTTAGGCTTAAACTCATAAACTTATGCAAAACACCAAAAACAATAAAAAACTGAAAACACAAAAACAAACAATAATCGTCTCCTTCGGGATTCTTTTCTCATCACACTCATTCACAAACGAGAACTCGCTTCTTCCGTCTAATGCAAGACAGTTAACACTCGAGCCAGACGAGTCATACACTTGAGCATAGACTAGCAAGCAATTTACAGTCAATCCTTTTCCAGTCTCTTTGAGTCGAACTACGGTGTTCTGACTTTCTCATTGCACGAGAGGATACATAGGCATAACTTAACATTTATCGTACAAAAGTCTCTTTGTCATCCCCCTCTTTCAGCATTCTTTTCTAAGCCTCGGTTCCTGAGAAATTCACACCTTTTGCATTGACACCTGTACTTTATTTCCCTAGCTTTTGCACACAGACAACACACACACCTACCCCTTTTAAGCACAATCATGTAAGCGTGGATCACGTCGAGTACGACGGACGATCTGGGTGCTAATACCTTCCCAGGTCGTAACCAACCCCCTTTCTCAGTTTCTCTGGTTCGCAACCGTCTTATCCATCTCTTTCCAGGTTTATGCAGCATTACCTTTCCTTCGGGATAAAAATGCCTAGCTGGCGACTCTATTCAATTCCACCCTTTCTCTTTCGCCGACCGTTCGCGTTTGCACCGTGGGGACTTAATGTCTTTTCAGGGGAGCGGCAATTATATATTAATATAATTTGAATATATTAATTAATATATTTAATTTAATACCCTTAGAGAGGGTTTTCTAAAGAAAGCGCTTTCTAAGGTCTTTTGTTAGTGTTACTTAGAGGGCACTTTGTAATAAAAGCGCTTTCTAAGGTAGAAAATAAAAAAAAATTAAAATAAGTCTAGGGTGAGGGGGATTCAAACCCCAGACCCATAGCATTCACACAAATCTCCTTGACCAGCGGTACTACGTCCACATCCATTAATTATGTTCACATTAAATATATATAATATAAATATTCATATATATTATAAATTATATATTAATATAATTTGTATATATTAACTAATATATATTAAATTCTATATTAATATAATTTGTATATATTAATTAATATATTTAATTTAATACCCTTAAAGAGCGCTTTCTAAGATAGAAAATAAAATAAATAAAATGAGTCCGAGGCGAGGGGGATTCAAACCCTAGACCCATAGCATTCACACAAACCTCTTTGACCAGCGATACTACGCCCTTATCCATTAATTATGTTGACATTAAATATATATAATATAAGTATTCATATATATTATAAATTATATATTAATATAATTTGAATATATTTAATTTAATACCCTTAGAGAGCGCTTTCTAAAGAAAGCGCTCTCTATGGTCTTTTGTTAGTTTTACTTAGAGGGCACTTAAGCGCTTTCTAAGGTAGAAAATAAAAAAAATTAATATAATTTCTCTATATTAATTAGTATATTTTAAATTATATATTAATATAATTTCTATGCTGAACAGTATTACATTATATATTAATATAATTTCTATGCTGAACAGTATTACCATACTTTAGATATTATAACAACATTATAATATTAATGCGGTGCTTCTCATACTATAGATACTAAAGACACATCACTTAACACACATCACTTAACAATATTACCATTATGTTTGCATTAACATATTATAGATACTAAACACACACCACTTAACAGTATTACCATACTATAGATACTAAAGACACATCACTTAACTATTACACAAATTCACTACAACGTTAACTATTACAACGATGCTACTGGGCCGACTAATTCTGGTTCTTTTTCGTCACATACACGGTAACTTGGTCTCCAGGTAGAGCTATGCTGAACCTGAGCATGTCACCCCTCCTTAGTTGACGATGCTTGGCAAACTCATGCCACTCACGATACATAAATTTTTCCATCTTCATTATCCTTCCTTTACGCTTGGCGCATTTAATCTTCACAGCATACAGGTATCCATAGTCTCCCTCCTCCAGAATTATATCCTTCTGATGTAATGCAAGATACCTATTGCTCACATGCTTCGAAAAATGCTGCAACAATTTGATCACTATCATTATTCACTAACTATACACATATACTACATATACATACTTTTAACTTTTGGAGTGAATACTTACCATGACGTTGTTAATCACTTTGTACCCATAACTCACCTCCTTTTCCCATTCAACATGATCATCTTCCTCCGTACCCTCATTTTCTTTGAGGTGCGCTGCGACGTTTCTGCACAAACACAACATTTTCATTTTTAAAATAAAAAGTTTGTATTCACAACAAATGACAGACACCATTAAATTCTTGCTCAATTAAATTCTCAACATATGCAACAAAAAATATCTTTTTCTATACCTTTGTTGTCTCTCGCGGATTTCTTGTCGACGTCCCTTTCCTTTCGCCGTCTCTCCCCTACTTTGTAAGACTTCATCAACCATCTTCTGAACAACAGCTGCAACTTCAGTATCATCCATCTTTCTTACACAATATATCAAAACAAACTCTATTAATCAATTCATGCACAGAACATAACATATATAACAAACTTTCATTTCTCACTTTTATGTCATCTACATAATCTACTTCTACAACAATGTAAATTATACATAAAAAGAGCTTAAACTAATATAAACTATATATAAAAAGAGCTTAAACTAATAAGCAATTCTACAACAATGTAAAAAATGTCATATACAAAAAGATATTAAACTAATAAGCTTTTCTAAAAAGAATGTAAACTATATATAAAAAGAACTATATTAAAAAAGAAATAAGCTATTTTCTTCTTTATACTCTTCTGATATCATCAATGTCATCTACATAATCAATGTATCCTATTTTCGTGCCCAAAATTCTGACTTGCACTAAATAGAGACAGAGAAGAAACTTATAAAAAATGAGTGTACAGTGGATGGAGGAAGGAGCAAGGCGACAACAGTAATGGTCACGGAGGAGCACGGTGGTGGACGGCTGTGGTGATTGAAGCTTCTGTTAGGGCGAAAATGGTGTTCGCAAGTTTCGTTCGCTTCAGAATATAAAATGAAATGAAAATAGTAACTGTGTATGAAGCTTCAGAATATTTGTACCAAAAACAAAAGACAACGCTTTTGTAATAAAGCGCTCTTATAGGTCTTTTGTAAAATAATTTAAAATAAAGTGATTTCTTAAGTTACACTTTAGAAAGCGCTTAAGGTGAAAGCGCTCTCTAAAGTGGTCACCTTAGAAAGCGCTGTCTAATGTGCCCTTTAGAGAGCATTTTTTTAGCGAATTTTTAACTGGCCTATAGCAGCGCTTTGCAATAAAAGCAATGTCTTTTGTGCAATGCGAAAGACAGTTTTTGGCGTAGTGAAATGTTAATAAAAGAAAATAAAATATTTTTAAATTTTAATTAATGGTTAGTAAACATAAACAAATAAAATTACATAAAAGCAATGATGATCTCCTGTGAGGCATAAACCTACAACCAAAAAGGATCGAGGAACTAGTGCGTGATCTTGTTTGTATGCAAAATGATGCAAATGCAAACATAAACTTAGGGGCAAAAATTAGGGTGTTACAGGAAGGATGAGACTAAATGTAATTTCTGAAAATGATTTTATTATTTTTGTCTTATTTTAAAAATAAACTTGATGAATTAATAATTTAAATTTCCAAATATGTATTGTTACGTATGTGTTCCTCTGACCACATCACTTAAAATTTGGACACATCGGTGTTTTTGGCCATATTGACATAAAATTTTTTAGACTATATAAATTAATCTAAGAGTTATTGGAACAATCTAAAAATATATAAAAGCTTTAAATCCCACTCTAATTTTTCTAAATATTATCGTTTATTTTTACTAGAATGTTTTACGAATGTGCATCAATTTCAATCTAATATATAATCATACCCATAATCTTTATTTTCCTCCTTTTCTTCTTGAAGTATTTTCTCTCATGCATGAAACAAATTTAAAAGTGTGACATCAAACATGTTTATCGAAATAATAAAGTTACTTCTATTAATTTTGTTGTTGTATGATGAATATAGAGTAACTCTTTTATTCTTGTTCCCTAATTGTTGTTTTTTAATTTTTTTTTCAATCAAAATACATACTTTTCTTCCTTTTCACCATGTATTATTTATTCATTTATTTTACTTCCATTAACTTGAAAACCAACAAATTAAGCACAAGGAACTAGAAAGTAGAGACGATCAAAGAATCGTAAGGCCATTGAGAGCAACCTTAAAGACTAAGTTTTCTAAAATAAACATCATACAATAATTGTTATATTCAATATTAAACTAATCAAAATTTTCAAACTTCCTCAAACTAATGCATTGAAATCTGTTGCCATAGTAAAATAAGTGGCGTAGAATATTTAAACAGTCCTAAAAGTGGACCAATATGAAATGATTTCGACAACACTATACAATCAAGATTCCAATTTCAACCAAAAAACAATTGAATATAGCCAAATGCAATGTTAGTGGTACCACCTTGTCCATTGTGGATGGTTATTTTTGTCATTTACTCCAAAATATATAAAGTTAATATATTGAGTAGTTGTTACTGATCCATTGCCATTTGATGGGTTAGGTTGGTTTGCCTGTGCCACATTTCAGTTCCTCAAAAGCTTCAAAGGTCCCCAAAATCATGGTCAAGTTATTTATAGGGGCCATATGAAACGTCTAAACTACATAAGCAAAGTTTTTTGTTCTTGGTTTTGTAATTTCATTCTTTCAAAAACTCAATTGTGTCGGTTTATATAACTCATGCATCTACTATATGGTAAGAAGAGTAGATTATTTAGAAAGAAGTTAAAGAACTGCATGTAAAAGAAGACCTTAATTGTTTTTGTTGATTGAAGTCTATTTCTTATATTATTATAAATCTGATAGAAGTTGGTTATTATTAGTATTTGACTAGATTTAGTTAATAAGGTTTGATTATATTTGTTGTTTAAAGCGTAATTGCATGACTATAAATAATACATTCGATGACAACGATTTCACCTCACATATTAAAAAACCGAGGTGTAATTCTTGGACACACCCTATTTCTCTAAAAAGTATAATATATTTCATTTGTTATTTTAAATACCGAGGGGTAAACCTATTCATATATGCTTCGAATCCCATCAATCTCAGTTTATGTTTTTATCTCATTAAAAGAGTCGCATTGAATATTTTATTTTTAATCTAAAAATACACTACATTTCACCTCAGTTTTCTTCCCAACCGAGATGAATTTGTTTCACCATTGAGTATAGCTCAATCCAGTTCTACGTCGAAGACAACCTAAAGTACTGACCAAATCCATTGGGGATAATTGAGAACACGTTACCCATGTGCTCCTCACCTGAGGACATGTCACTAACTAAACTTGTGCATCTCGCAGAGCTGTTTTTCCTTCGTAACAGGAAATTCTTCCACTATCCGGGAAGGGCGAAACAGTCGACCCAAGACAATGAACACGAGTTGTGCATCCCTACTTTCACGTGGGAGTCCTTGTAGTCATCTATTGTGGGCTTAAACATTCAGCTCATTGTGGATACCATTGGTCATGCACTAGGGCCTCACTTTAAAAACCTTCATCTGAAGGAGGGTCAAATATTATATTCTCTAACCCTTTTTCACATTCACCCAAAATGACTTAAGCGTCATAGCGTCTACAGGTACACTTCCCTTTTCGCTAATCGTTTGCACTCCACAAGCATGTTACTGGCCACTCATTTACTCTGATCACACACACACACACACACACACACACACACACACCCTGTAACATTTAGTTTCACTTGTCTAAACAACACAAACAAAACCTTAACGAAGAACCCTTAACAAAAGAGCCTTAAACAACGAGAGTCATAAACACATATCATCTTCAGTACAAAGATGTTATGTGTTTAGTGCTCTCATTTCTTCTTCAGAGATCCAAAATATTTTTTTACTTCTTTTTCAAAGATCTGGTACGTCAAACATCACTATTAATATTGTTGTCATATTATTGCTGGTGATGGTGGTGGTGGTGTTGTCATGATCTGAAACCCTAGAGGTTTTCTTGTTATTTTTGTTTTTTTATTAATGTTGTTTTTGTTAATGTTGTTGTTCGAGACCTTAAATTCTAGAGCTTATTTATTGAAGTTGTTGTTCTTGATATTGTTATTGATGTTGTTGATTTATTTTTGTTGTTGTTTGTTTAATGTAAGTTGTTATTTTTGAGTTAAATCTACATGTTGTATTTTAGTTGTTTTTTTAGTTAAATCTATATGTTATATTTTAGTTTTTGTTATTGTGTTTAAGTTTGAGAATGTTATTCATATTGAGATTATATTTTGAGGGATTCTTTGTGCAACACTTATCTTGTTCTGTTGAGTTGAGTTTATTATATCCAATGTTGATTGTTTATTTCACTAACTCCTCTTTGAACATATAACTTAATAAATTGATTTTGGAAATAATCATATTAAAAATTATATTGTATCTTAAACTTATTTTATATTGATGAATGATTTTCTAGCATTATTTAACCTATCATTCATCTCGTGTTGTTTTATCGATAAAATCTCTCAAATACTTTTAATTTTCATTTAACTTTCTTTCATATTTGTTCATTTTTCAAAGGAAGTGTTGAATAAAGAACTCCAAATATTAAAGACATATTAATCATAAAATAATGTGAGATAAATGATGAGTTGCAGAATGCTTCTAAATCACTAATCAACATAAGTTGTTATTCAAATATAACACAACGGTTCATATAATTATTTTCCTAACCAATTTTGAGAAGTTATATGTTTAGTATATGATTTAATGAAATAAACAATCAACATTAGATTTAATAAACTCAAAATTATTTTATCTCTCAATTTTATGAGATAACCGAGATAAAAATGTGATTTATCTATCGGCAAAATAACAAAACCAATGACACATGTGTTTCCGTCATCTCATATGGTTACTCTATCAAGTATGGAGGAGATGATGAGATGTATAGATATCACATATTTTCAAATTAAGTTTTTTTTTTTCAAATTAAGTTGACATGAACTATAAAGACACCAAATAATACTTTGTTACCAATAACAACATCAATGCTCACGAAGATCAGCCTGCCAATAAAGGTCATTTCATCCCACTTAACCGTATTTATGGAAGAGAAATCCAATTTAAACAAAATCATTATTAAAAGGCAAAGAGTTCCACACACAAAACCCAACCCCACTAATAGTGTTTACCCACAAAAATCTCTAAACTTGGTATACCACTTAAACAACATTAACTCAAAGACCCTATCATGCCATGCCAACTGTTCCTCTACTTTAACTTTATTTTGCTTTTGTTTTCTTAATCCCCACTCTTTCTTTTTTGAACTTGTTTCTCTCACACTTAACACATTTTCATATCTATTCAATTACCTACTTGCATCTTCTCCTATATATACCCTTTCCCACACCTTGTACTCTTTCGTGCCTATCTACTAAGCTTCTACAATAACATTCATACTTCTCTCTCTCTCTCTAACCTAAACATTCCCACTTTTCTTTTTCACTTTCCCAAACTATTTTCCAAACTGTCTCTAGAGTCATCATCAATTATTACTACAATGAGCAACATGAAGAACAAAACAGCAAAGTTGTTGAAGCAAATCATAGCCGGTTTAACCTTGATCACAAAGTCTAAAACCATGGCTTTAAAGTCTAAAGTAAACGCCATCAAAGCTCGTTTGATTATATTCTCACTCATGAAGAATAAAAAGTTCCTCATGAGTTCAATTTCTGATAAATTCCATTCCATTTGGGGGAACCATTCTCATCATCATGCCAAGGAAGAAGATTGTTTAATTCAAGAAGCTGTCGATTCTGATGATCATCATCATAGAGCCATGGTTATTTTTAACAACAATGCTCGCACTTACGCAGCGTTGCAAAATCCAAGTGAATTAGCACAAGTTGTGGATGAACAGGATCAAGAAGATGGTGACTATGATGATGATGATGATGATGATAAGTATCCTGATTTAACTCACAGTCTTTTTGATTCAGAGGGTTTGGATTTTGGAGGATCAGTGATTGATAGGGTGAAGAATTGTAAGGAAGAAGCAGGAAAAGAGTTTAAACTCGAGGATGATATTGATGAAGTTGCTGATCTCTTTATCAGAAGATTTAGAAGAAATATAATCTTGCAGAAACAAGATTCATTGAAGAGAAAGAGAGAAATTGCACAAAATGGTACTTGAATTGAATTTCAAGCTCCCTTTGAAATCTGAAGAGATGCAACTGTTTGTTAGACAATCCAAATAAGAGTTTTAGATGGCTGTACAGCAAGCAAAACACAAAGGCTTCATGTATAGCCAACAACAGTCATAACCTTCAAAGGAGTATTTCATTTTAAATTTGTCTAGTTACTAATAGTTTAAAACAATGTGGAAATTATAGATTAAACACTACCAGGGGCTAGTTCAGTTGTCCTCTGAAAATATCATGCTTGCAATATCCCATTTATTCATTTCTAAGAGGTAAAATTTCTATCATTAGATTACTAAATAAAAAATAACATTAAAAATGTAATAAATATAAAGTCAATCATTAAGACTTAAAAAATCTCAAAATAATACTTGTACTAAGATTCCTTTCAAAATAAACTATCAAAATTTCTACTAAAAACACAACTTCCTTTCTCAAGTTAGTTTTGATGATTTTTATTACTTAAAAACATCATGGTTTAATTACAATTTTGATCTCATGAGTGAGAAGCATATATATTGGTTAAATACTCATCTAAAGATCAAGATCTCACTCAAAAAAATTAGAGATACACTATATATTCACCTAAAACTTTAAGATGATAATTGTATGAGTGTAGACAAGGATTTTCGACGCCATGAAATTAAAGTCCAAACAACATTTCGATCAGAGAAGAAAATGTTCTCAGGAGTTGATTTCGACCAAAGAAATTTGAAGAACGTTTTTGACGTCTTCGACAGAATTTAGGAAATGATGATGTTTTGATAATTTCGACGAGGCTAGGTGAAGTCAGATGGCAAAGGTTGTTTTCGACGAGTTCGACAGCTTTGAGGGGATGTGTTGTTTCGACGCATAAGTTGGAATTCAAAATCCAAAGATTAAAGACGTTTGGAAGAAGGACGCGTGTAAGCATTTGGTAGAAAGAAGACATGTCGAAGACCAAGTGTCGTAATTGTAAGATTTATCCGTTAGGGGCAGTTATTTAGTTTGTATATAAATAGGGCAATTCTTGTCAGAATTGTGGGTGTGAAAATATTGTACAAAATTCCTGTAATATACTCAAAGTAACCGTGTGAGAGAAAAGAGTTTAACTTCTGGAAAAATGTACGCGTGAACACCAATTTTACATGTATAAAGTTTTATGAAAGTTCAAGTTCATTTATATTTCTGCATTCTGCAATTTTATTTTTTGTTTAGAAGTCTTTTACCTTTTTACAGTCAATTTATTTTGTACTTTCTAGAATTTCATTTCTTTTATGTTTTCGTCAAACACTTTTTACTTCTTCTTTTAATCATACAATCATATACAAAACCTTGTAAAATGTTGAAATCATAAGATTGTCAAAGATCACTATATTGTCGACCAAAACTCGCACCTATGTCCTAGGACTTGTATGGTTGGTCATGCAAGTAAACTAATTTAAACGTAAATTAGAAATCAGCGATTGTTCGTAAAATTCGACGGCGAACAAATTGGCATGCCCAGTGGGACATTGGTGCGAAATTAAAAAAATATCATAATCACTCTGAATAGAAAAAGGTTATACTCTATTGTATGATTCTAAGAAACAGTAAATTAGTTGTAACTGACGTAGAAAGACCTAAGAGAACAAGAGTGAGAAAAATGGCGAATATGCCAAATAGTTAAAACGAAAACACTACGATACTTAGCCCTACTCCATCGACTGGAGGAAATACGGGGTCAATCTCTGTATCAGAGGTCATACCTTCGTCATTAGGGTCAACACCATCATTTGAAGCATCTCAAAATGCGCCCAGTTTCTCCACCATGGCCCACCAAATGCCCATAGGGACACCTCCTCCTATAGGGAGTGTTCATAGGCGTTTTGCGAAGAATTTTATAATGCCTCCATATAGTAGGGAACAACCTTATGGAATTCCAACCACAACGATGGCAAGTTTG
Organism: Lathyrus aphaca; assembly: GCA_963966055.1. Lineage (NCBI taxonomy): Eukaryota > Viridiplantae > Streptophyta > Magnoliopsida > Fabales > Fabaceae > Lathyrus > Lathyrus aphaca. Next base: position 139,751,638 of record OZ014525.1, read on the forward strand.
CAAAATGCATCACACTATATTTTGATTCCTTGGTCAATAGGTCTTCACCATTACAAGGATCAGGATTTGGTGGAAACTTAGGCAGATTAAATCAGCCCCCACCAGGATTCCAAACTTATATGCCAGCAATCACAAATAATTCAGCGCAGATAATTAGACAACAAATGGACGAAAGCAATCACGACATGGTCCAAATGTTGACACAACAGATGGGTACAGTGTTCAATCCTTTAATACAGAATACCACCCAAACAAACCAATTACTGGCACAAGAAATGATACACATTGTTGATTTATTTGGTGTTCCTCAAACTCGACAACCAGAACAAATAATGCAAAACCCAAGATTAGGTGTCGAAGAAGAACCCACAATAAATCAAAGACCTGCAGACATTCCCCTAGCAAACCTCAGAAATCAAGAGGAAGTAGTCGAACAGCCTCGCATAGAAATTCCTATTCAACAAGAGCCTAGGAGGATATTATTCCAGAGGGGTCAAGACGCTGATAATGTAGTGCAGCAGATGCGTTATAATAATTTTCCTGCCGAAAATAACTTAGCAGCCATGGTCGAAAGGATAATGGCGCAAAATGGAGTAAATGTAGGATTACAAAGGCCTAGTTACATTTCTCCATTATCAGAATATATTTTGCAACAGGAATTACCCACAAGGTGGAAATTCCCCAAATTCACCAAATTCTCTGGAGACACTAGTGAATCTACCATAGAACATGTTGCCTGCTACCTGATTGAAGCATGAGAAATAGCCCACAATGAGAATTTGAGGATAAAATATTTTCCAAGCTCTTTGACGAAAAATGCGTTTACCTGGTTTACATCTTTTCCTACAAGTTCAATATATACATGGACCCAATTAGAAAGATTGTTTCATGAACAATTTTATATGGGACAAACCAAAATAAGTTTGAAGGAGTTAGCTAGTGTGAAGAGGAAGTTCTCTGAACCAATAGATGATTACTTGAATAGGTTTAGATTACTAAAAGCAAGATGTTTCACCCAGGTGCCTGAACATGAGCTAGTCGAAATGGCTGCAGAAGGGCTAGATTATTCTATAAGGAAGAAATTAGACACCCAATATTTGAGAGATATGGCTCAATTAGCAGATACGGTGAGACAAGTCGAAAGACTAAAAGCTGAAAAATTCAGGGCAGGTAAGAATAAGAAAGAGAGAGTAGCTTATGTGGGAATATGACAGGATGATGAAAATGACATAGGCGAACTAGTTAGTCTCGACGAATAGGAAATTGACCTAGCAGAATTGAAACAAGGCCCACCATATTCTTGTAAAGTTTTAGTTCCGTCGAATGGAAAAAATCCAGTCGAATCTGAAAACAATGACAAAATGTCTAAGAGAACTTATACATTCGATGTAACCAAATGTGACGAAATCTTTGATAAATTAGTCGAAGATGGTCAGATGATAGTGCCACCAGGCACTAAAGTACCTCCTACAGAACAACAGAAAAAAGAGGTTTTTGTAAGTACCATGGCTTTCTGGGTCATAAAACATCTCAATGCTTTCTTTTCAGGGATCTCGTACAGAATGTTATCCGTGACGGAAGGCTGAAATTCGGTGACAAGCAGAAGCAACAAATGACAATTGATCATTTTTGGGAAATTAGGGTTTCTTAAAATAGTAAGTTTTGACCATTTTGCAGCCATGTTTAAGAGAGGCCTTCTCAAAATTTAAAAGTCAAATGAAAATTCTACTTGAGCTATTTGATAGAGGACATCTTGAGCTTCAATTCCATAGCTGGATCATGTTCATAGGATTAAAATTGAGTGAGATATGATCATGCCAAGTTTGATGAAACTAGGGAAAAAAACCAAGTCATGACAAGCTCCATGCACGTGCCAGGCAATACAATCCATCAAACATGTGGTGGACAACATGTATGGTCAAATGACTCCATCAAATAAGTCTCAAATAAAAAAATGTTGAACATCAAAGTTGTTAATCTCCATGTTCTCTACAACTTTCATGTTGGCCAAATTTTCATTTGATCAAAGGATCAAAAGATATGAAGGGTCAAAGCGAGATGCCAACACTGACCAAGCTCTAGGCCATTTGCACAAGACATGTCCAAGCTATGCAGGCCCAAATATGCAGTCACATTGCCTCAAATTCAATGACATTTTTTAGTGATTGCAAAGCCATATCTCATTAAGAAGTGAACACTAAACTTGTTATGTGAGGCATTGTCTTTAATTTGAGCCCAAGAACTTCTCCCTTTGGTGCCTTGATCATGAAGCTTCACTTCATTGAAGACCATAATATGCAATTTGATTTCTTGCATGCTAAGTTATTGAATCATGGGATGAATTCAATTCAGTCAAGTTGTATGCACCATTCCACCATGTTATATTCACAAAGTTCATCACAAAGAGTGCACATTATCACATGACTTCATGATCACCATAACTGCCATGCATATTATTGAGAACCCAAGAAAAATGAGAAACTCCTAGTAGTGAACTTATGAAGCCTTGTCCTCAGCTTCACTTTGCATCATCAAGCTCATCATAACAAACATGAACATCATCACATGGGATCAAATTTGAGCCAAGTCATTCAGCTACATTGTCATTGCTCAATCCACCCTCACTTACTTCATTAAACCTCATGTTAATTCTAACTGTCAACTAGAGTTAGTTAGCTTCTAACCATGGATATATAAGGAAGATTCCAACTGAATTGTAACAACCACACTCATTTGATCGAAATCCTACTGAAAATCACACACATACACACACTCTCTCTCTCTCTGAATTTTGCTCTGGTTTTGGGAAGACGATTGTACTGCATTTTGCTTCAAGCTTGCTTCATCCTTCATCAGCATACATCAATCATCATCAATTCATCTTCATCACCATAATCTGCACACTCTCCATGCCTGAATTGGCATGAAGATCCAAGAATAAGTGCAACAACACTTCTGAATTTTCTACAATTCATCAAGATTTCACTGAGAATCAAAATGATCACTGGATAGTGCCCTAATTTTATTCCCAGGATTAAGTCCCAGTCATTGATCCTTGTTCATCCAATGTACCATAGCTTGCAAGCGTTTAAATGAAACACAAGTTTATCACGTGCATCACTTATGAGTCTGAGTGTTAGTGTGTGGGTTTTCTACCCTTACTTGCCATGTGTCTCTCATTTTAACCTTGTGATCTTAATTCCCTGATCAATTAGTGAGTGTCAGATTCATCTTAGGGTTGGTATTGAAGTCAACAATTGACCAGAGTCCACCATACTTCCATGTTCAGCGTGTGTTTTTGGTTGGGTTTGCTCTTGTTATTCGCACCCTCACTTTAAAGGCCCAACTATTTTGAACTGGATTTGGTTTCTGTTTACACCTCCGCCTCAATTCCTTTTATTTTAATTTCCATTTTATTTTCATTTCAATTTCCAATTTCTAAAAATACCATATGGCCTCCAAAAATTTCCAATTAATTCATGGATCATTTTCACCATTTTACTAAATTTTCTATCATTTTTAATTTCATTTTTCTTTTATTTTTTGTCCAGAATAAATATTTCGTTTAATTTCTTTTGGAATTTCTTTATTTTTGACCACTTGTCCTTCTCCATTTTATTTCTTCCAAACCAAAAATAGACTTAATCTCATTCTTTTTTCCCTATTCAGAGGATACATTGAGGTTCCAAAAAATATTTTTTTCATAATTTTTAGGTCATCTTTGGTCCACTTTGAGTCTTTTCATTGAACATAATCCATTAAAATCCTAATCCACTTTGTACCTTTATTTGAGTGAGTTAGAATATGATTTTTTGCGAGATATTTTAGAGGTGTGTTTGTAACTGGTTTGTGACCTCGAGTACCAAGTTTCATATTTTTTCCATGTCAATAAGTATTTGTTTGATACTTTGTTTCATAAGTCACTTTTCATACCATTTTCTTCTCATCCTTCTAATATCATTTTGGTAAGGAATTTATACCATTAATTAGAGGTCCTTTACTTGAGTCCTTAGGGTTCCCTTACATACTTTCAAGTCACTTGTACCCATTTATAGGTCCTTGGGTTGAGATTTTGGTTTACTTGTTCTATAAGTTTCACTTTTGTTCTTATGTACCTCCTTTGACCTAATTCGCATTCTTCTTTCACTTTAACCATTCTAAATCCACTTTGTAGATGTTGTATCCATGTCATACACTTCTTACACATTTCATAAAATGTTCATATCCATTGTCACATCATTTCATCAAGTCATGACTCCATTTACTTCATTTGATAATCTTTTGTACATAAGAGCTTCTAATTCAAACTTCTTTGTCCCATAAACCTAAAACAATTCATGCTAGTTATTTTGTGGTTAATTTTTTATTCAAATATTCATTTTATCTTACCATCTAGCCTCTGGTTTTTGTATGGGAGAGTCACATTTGTTTGTTCATGTTTGACTTTTATTCTAAGTCATTTGACTTTTTATGACACCATGTGTTCATTCTTTCTCATTCTTTCTCCATTCAATCTCTTATACATGAATCTCTTTGCTCACACTTTTGTCCACCTTGTAAGACAATTTTAATTGATGTTAGGTTCTGAATTTAACATTCAACCTTGGTTTAGTACATGTTTACCTTGCATTTTCATTCAAAATTCTCCATCTAACTTCACCTTGAACTTTTTTAGGGTTTAGTGCTTAGATAGGACATAGTTTGTTAGTATTTGAGTTTGCAACCTTAGAACACTTTAACATGGTTTAGCAACTGACTTTAGAAGCTTTTTATCATTTAAAACCCTTTTACTTTTAGCACTTAGCTTTAGAAAACCCTTAGTACTTTCCTTAGCTAGTTTGATTCCTACTTGTGCTTTTGTCATGCTTTATGCTTTCAATATATATTGTAAAGCTAACCTTTGTCTTGTAGGGAGATTGAGGTAAGCTTGTTTATACAACTTCTTTCCTCATCTTCTTTATGCCTTCTAAATGTGTTTGCCTTAGCACTTTAGGTTTTTTCTTGTACAACTTCATGTTAATCCCTCTTTAGAAACAACTTAACTTCTTTAGAGAAGTAAGTTGCTTTCTAGTTTCCTTTTCTTTTCTTTTTCATTAGGATTAGAAGACCACACAAACCATAGGGTCTACCATGCAATAAAACAACCTAGGGTGAGTCTTAATTCCCTTAGTTTTTGTTCTTTCTCAACTTGAGTCCATCTTTCTCATCTCAAAAAGAAAAACAACAAAATACCTAATAAAGGTCGAGCTTTCTCGTGCGCCAGGAGACTTTGTCGTGGGTTACTTGCATGCGTCCCATTTCGGGGCAAGGTGTAAGGTATCTATCACGATGAACAAGTCTTGGCATATGACTGTTTCACAAATAACAAAAGCAAAACACTTCTTCTAAAAGACAGTAAACAAATAATAAATGTCTTTTCCTGCGGGAATTATCTTCTCATCTCATTCACTCATAACGAGAACTTGCTACGACTTGTCTCATTGCAAGACGGTAACGCACTCGTACCAGACAAGCCCGCAACACCTGAGCATAGACATAAGAAGTTCAATCTCATAAAAAACACAAACAAAGTTCTCGCCTTAGTTAGGAGAACTACGTCGACTCTGATTCTCATTTCCCATGAGATACGTAGGCAGTGGGGTAGGGCCCATTCGAGCACATTCTTTATTTTACCCCTTCTTTTCGTTCTCTTTTTCCAGTTCTCTATCTCATTCCAGTTCCAGTAGCGATTTTTATTCAGCGGCAATTTTATTCCTTACCCTTTGAAACAGACTAACAAGCGTGGATCCCGTCGGATACGACGAACGATTTGGGGTGCTAATACCTTCCCAGTTTGTAACCGACTCCTGAACCCAGTTTTTTGGTTCGCAGGACCTTGTCATTTACTTTTTTCCTTTGGTTTGTGCAGCATTACCTTTCCCATTCATTCAGGATAAAAATTCCTGGCTGGCAACTCTACCTTTTCTGCGCCACTTTCGCGTTTGTACTAGGATGAAAATCCAGGGAGCGACACTAGGTTTTAAGAGAAAATATTTATCGGAGGAGTGTTATGTCTGCTTGGTGGAGCAATATTCTTAAAAGTAGTTCAATTGTTAATGAAGGTAGATATCGTTTTAACGAGGAGATGGTTTTTATGATGGGAGATGGGAAGAACACTCCTTTCTGGGATGCTTCTTGGCTCGATTCAGACCCTTTGGCGAAGAAATACGAAAGTCTATTTCTCTTGAGTTCGAAAAGAAATGTTATGGTGGCTGAGATGGGATTTTGGTTAGATAGTGTATGGCATTGGAGGGACTTGGGTGTTAATTTGGTGTAGGAAAATTTGTTGTGGGGTTCACTGTAGATTTTGTATTCTGAGCTGGAAGCTTTTGTTCCTCAGGCAAATCAGGTGGATGAACCAAAGTGGAAAGATGCAGTCGGTTCTGGTTTTTCGGTGAAAAGTGCATACATCTCATTAGTGGGTTTGCAGGCCAGTTTTCCTCAAGTAGATAATAGTTTTAAGGCATTCGATTGGCTCTGGAAAATTAAAGTTCCAGCAAAAATCAGTTGTTCAGTTCGAAATTTTAGTGGTATCGGCTTCCAACAAAGGATCAAATTATCAAGAGAGGAATCAATATAGAACCTTTATGTGTTTTTTGTTCTGAAATCAATGAAAATATAGTCCGCCTATTCTTTTGTTGTAAGATTGCTAGTAGGGTGTGGGAAGTTATTATGGGTTGGAGTGATATTAAAGTGCAGTTCTCCGGTTGTATTAGGGAGTTTTTTTTTACTTAGTGTGATGAAGGTCGTCTCTCTAACGAAAGTTTTTCGAATGCTGCGATTTGGATGACAGTAGTTTGAGTTATTTGGATTGTTAGAAATAATAGTATTTTCAAGGACGTTAGGTTTTGTATAGACGATATTTGTTGGAAGGCCAAATTTTTGACTTGGAAATAGGATAATCGTTGGGACATTCCTTATTCCAACTCTTCTTTTCATACCTATTGTATAAAACCTTTTTAAAAAATATAGAAGTGCTGGTGGGGAATTTTTCTTTCATATTTCTGTAAGGATTATAATACTCCTAGTATTTTTTATTTATTCAATTGCCTTTTTTATAAAAAAAACTCTAGATAAATAGATAAATTATTCTCTTTTAGTGCATAGACATACAACAACAGGTATAGTTTTTACATACACATACACATGTTCTTTACAGCCTAGACTGCACAACGAACCTAAGCTGATAATAATTTCTCACCTAAAAAGCAATATTGCAAAGCTCGTCCGTGCATCTAAGTGCATCTCTTTTAGTTTTGATTGGAACAAAGGTACCCAACTACAAATACATTAGACATGCATGTATCTCATTACTTTAGTGAGAATAAGGCAACTAAAACCAGAGCCAAAGCTTTTGTCGATCTCGACTTCAACTAAAGTTGCACTATCAAAAAATATCTAGTTGTATAAAAAGCCATAAGCCGTTTCAGAAGGTACAAAGAAAGGCCCACAAAGTAGATTGGAAAAAGGTCTGACATATACATATCCATGCAACTTTTGTTGGTTTGATTTTGTGTTGCTTAATTTAACTTTGTAGCATGGTAGTAAAAGGATTCTAATATCTTGAGATGATAAGCCAAAAGATATAAAAACTAATAGGATAAAAAATCACATTATATTATTTAGATAAAGATCAGAGAAAAAAGTCACTAGTAGAAAGCAAATATTGAGATATATTTGGTTCTTTGCTCTATCTTAAAAGCAAATATTGAGATGCGTTTAGTTCTTTGCTCTATCTTATTGTATCTTGTCTTGATATTATGTTTGATGTATATATGTGCATATTTTTATGAATATTCAGAAGACTCGTGTCATTATAATCAAACTTGTTATGTTTGATGTATGTATGTGTGCATGTTTTTATGAAAATTCAAAAGACTCACACGTCTTTATAATCAGTCTCGCCATGAGAAATCTAACTATCACTATAATATTTATTAATAATTATTCTTTTTTATGAATAGGCAATGAAATTATCTAAAAGCACAAGGGATACTTGAACCCAAAATACAAAAGATATTCGAGAATGTTACATCCGGTTGATACATTCAAAAGGAACGGTATACCATTCATAAAAAAAAACACTTAATAGGAAAGGATCTATCGAATAATTATCTCCAAGTATAAATTTTGATAGAATTCAATATATTATTCACCGACGATTTCTTATCAGAAAATGAAAGATTGTTTCTCCTCGACTAAATAAACCACACTGAAGCCACCCAAATTGTTTCTCATCATTAATAATATAATATTTCACTCTTTGACAAAATACATTGAAATTATACACCACTTTATTAAAGATTAATTTGAAAATTGAGATTACGTAATTGAGTTTGTGTCTTTAACTGATCAACTAGCAACTCTTCTTCTTCTTCTTTTTAATTTTGATGAAGACAAAAAGATCAAAGAAAATATCATAAACATCACCAAATGTAGATATTTTTTTAAAACTAATAAAAAAATTAAGAAGTTTCTAATGATTGGCACAGGAGAATCAAATGCCAAAGAAGATCACCAAGATATAGTATCAACTATTAAACGCTCGACTAATATCATCAGCTCTGATGTTTAATTCTTATGTCGAATAAAAAATGTAATATTAAGTGTGTCACATCCTTTTAGATCATTCTACCATAAACATGTGATATATGTAATTTTTCGTGACTTTTTCTAAAATATATCTCCGAATAATAATTTGATAATTTTATTTGAGTTTAATGCTGTCTCTCGTCCATAGAGATTTGCACATCTAATTAATAAAATTATGATATTTTAATGATTTATCATGTTAAAACAGGAATAATCTTAACCATTAATCTTGTTTATGTACTATAAAACCTTTGTCAATTGCGATTGATTACTCCCAACATTTGGGAGGTTACTTCACAAGAAGCAGTTTGTTTTGTGATTGAATATTGCTAGTAGTTAGGAGGATGCATGGTTGTAAAATCGTGTTTTATAAAAAGTCATAATGAAAACAGAGACATTATAAGTTTCAATTTCTCACATATAAAAATAGTTGATTTGTAAGAAAAACTTAATTGGCTTTTCTAGTTTTGTGAAAAATCAACCCATCATTTATTCTTATTTTGAACCATTATAATTTTATAAAAAAAAATTAACAAAATTAACAAAAATGATATAATTTTAATTTCAAAAATTGAAATTTAAAATAAATAATAATCACATCTAAACTTAATTAAATTTAATTAATTAAATGGATTTAAAAATAAAAATCAATAGTAATCAAATATTGTTTCTTTGAGTGAATTAAATAGATTTTTATAATTATTTTAAATGTAATTTCTGAAATTAATCAAATGTAATTTTTTTCCAAATATTTAATTCATTAAATTTATATAATAATAAACTAACTTAATAGTAATTCAATAAAATAATAACTAATTTATTTACATTTGAATTAATTTGATTTATTCAATTGTATTTGATAAATTGATTAATTTTCAATAAAATAATAGTTTGATTAATTAATAGAAATAAATTGATTAATCAATTGTATTTAATAAATCTTATTTAATAATTTTATTTCTATTTGATTAATTACATTTGAATTAATTATATTTAGGGATATTATATATTTTAAAATCAAATATAATTCATCAAAAAGAAATAAATTGATTATTATTTTATTTAATTACTATTAAATTAGTTATTTACTCTTTAATTTGAATTAATTAAATATTTGATAAAAATACATTTGACTAATTTAAGATATTTCATTTAAACAATATTTGATTACTATTGATTTTTATTTTAAAATATATGTAATAACTTCAATATAATTAACCTTAGTGTGGTTATTATCAATTTTTAATCTAAATTTTCTAGATAAAAACTGTAACCTGAAATTACTTTCAGAATTGGGCAATAGTCTTGTGGTTGAAGGGGCGCCTTAGTATCTGAAGGCCTCTTGTTTGAATTCTCCTTGTTGTATAATTTGGTAATTTTTTTATTTTTGTAAAATTTAATTGCTTAAAATAAAAATAAATGATTGGGATAATTTTACAAAAAAGCAAAATTACAAAAAAGCAAAACAACCTGGTGGTAAAGGTGCATGTTTTGTATATCAAGGGTCCTGTTATAAGTAATACAGAAACATTGAGGTGAACTGAAACATGGATAGATTTGTGTGGACTTATGTATATTAAAGTTTGAGAGTGGAAGTGGCATTTGGATATGAACACATAAATACTAGTTTTAAATTTGGAAGTTATCATTAGTGAAGTAAGGTCTCTATTTTAGTGTAGATTCACATATCTCAAGCTTGTTACTTGTTCTAACTTGAGAACAAGTAACATTGGATAACAAATAACTCTTAAAGTTTGAGAATGTGATGACACTTATTCATTCTATCATATTCAATGAGTTTTAAACATTATTTTAGTTATTTTTTTTATATTAAAATTACATGTTTTATGGAAAATTATACATGATAAAATCACTGCAGAAAGTCTTAAATCACATCAAAACAATCCTAATCATACAACTCTACGATGGAGCTTACTGTCACGAGAATTGACACATGAAAACAACATATGGACTAAAAGATAGAATGAATTCAATCGGTCAAAATCGTGTCAGGGAGGACCATGAAGCGGTCCTATGATGCAAAACAAAGGATGTTTCAATCTAAAAAATATTTCCTCTATCAAGGAAAATTATAACATAATTCCATGATATCAATAACAAAGAATGGTCTTTCTAATCGTGTCATGACTGCGTCGCGTTGTTGTGTGATCATGTGATGAGAATGTAGTAAAGATCTTGTTCCGGACTGGGCCGCGAGGTTATACATGGGCACGGCCCAACATATGTCGGGCAAAGGCCCATGTGCTCGAGCAGGTGAACCTCTTGGATAAATCACCTACTGATACGACGGGCACACACTGATGACGGGCAGAGAACGTGTCTGCCAGCTCATCTGCCACGCCACCCAACTGCCCTTCATTATCTCCTGAAAGATATGGGCAGTTGGACCAGGGGGCAGACCTTTGGTCTAGGTCTTCACGCTTCTTACGCGTCCCTTGGCAGCTCCTCCTTGGGCCTAGCCAGATTAAGCCCATTGAGGGGCCTTGGCCCAGCGCTGGGGGCACGTTATAAATACCCTTTCTTGGCAAAGGGTCAGGTATTCTCACTCATTCTGAACAAACCTTAATATTCTGTACCTCTTCTGACTTAAGCATTGGAGTGCTTTGCAGGTACACCCCCTTTCTCATTTCATTATCTGGCCCATTCATCAAGTCATTGGAAGGCCCTTCTGATCAGGTGAGATCAGATCTAGTATCTTGAAATCGTACCACAACTAAAAGGTATTGTGGCATAATTTTCGTGAAAATTTATGTGCCAAATTAGTCGAGAGACATTTATAAAGTTATAGATGTTCATGAGTAGCTAGGTTTTCGTAGGTTATAAGCCTTTAGAGATGAATTTATTATGAGGTGCTCTAACCATTTATTTTTCTTTGTAATAATCTATGCAAATGTTTTGCCTATATTATTTAATGAGCAATGCTATTTAGCACGAATGAATTTGAAGAATAAATGTAAGAATGCACGCTTGTCACTATTTTAAAGGTTAATTTTAAATTGATTTTTTAAATTTAATTTCCTTTTTAATAGGGATCATGGGTAGTGGTGATAATGAATGATTGAGATTTATTCTTACATTTCTTGTTTTCACTTTTTCTTACTATTAAACATTTTTCTTGTTTAATATAATATATTCTTAATGCTTTCTCACATTGACAAATGTTTTTATTCATCACAAGATGTGAATGATTCTTAACCTTAACCTTTACAACTCAGTCTAATTAATTATATTGTTTGACATCTAATAGATCTAGACACGAGTAAATAGTATATTGGTGATATTAGGATTTATCAGTCAGATAAAATCTTCTTCTATTACGAATTTGTCTAAGACATTCAGGGTTGTGATTGAATAACAGGGATGCGCACCAATAAATTGGTTGTAACTAACTTGTTAATTTATCATGATCGATATTAGATAAGCAATTTCATAAATGATAAGAAATTACCGAGTAACAAAAAACAAATAAAATCTCTCCTCCCACACTTAAATCGAACATTGTCCCTAATGATTCGGAATAAGGTAGAGAAGAGTAACCTGGTGAGTCTACGACATAATGCTGGTACTTTCATCACCGTGTGGTGAGCGCCTGGGGGGACAAGATCGGCTGCAGCGATGCTCGCCGTGAGAAGTTGCGAACTCATCGAATATAGTGTTTAGGGCAGCCTGAGATTGCATGATAGTTTGAAAGAAGTTGTTTATCTGTTGTCGTGATTCTTGCATGATGGCCATGTTGGCAGCTAGTTGTTGCTGGATGGTGGATAGTAATTCATCACGCCTTGCTTCTCATGCGAGTTGGTTGCGCCACATTTCTTCAGTGATATAGAAGCCAGGGGTTGTACCTACAACAAGGTGAGAAGAAGACGGTGCAGTGTGTACTGGTGGTACATGATAGGGAGAAATATGATTATCTAGAGAGTGCTCTCTCTGATCATACTCGTCATCAGTCTCGTGTCCGTCTCCAACAGGAACATTAGAAGGCACTGGACCTGTAACAGGTGGCGCATCTAAAACGTATGTCCGGTTCCTTTCAAAACGAACATCGGTACGTCAAGTGCAATGCAACACAACAGATGGAATAGACACACCATGAACCATGAGTTTATAACCTCCCTCTCTCCTTACCCTGCCTAATTTCATGTTTTTTAGAAATTTTAGGTTAATTGTGCGGGGAGGTAAGGTTATCAAGGTGGCTATCTAAGTGTCGAGATTAAGGGCCCTAACAATAGATGTAATCAAGCCTCCAAATAAAATGGTCCCTGATCTTTTTAAAACGGAAATCATATGGGCAAGCATAAAAGAGACCAGATTAATTCGCTTATTTGTGAGGCACCCTTGCAAAAAAACGAGTTCTCTATCATTCACTTTGTTGGGATTCTCCCGACCAAAAATAGTGCAAGCTAAAATATATCGAAAAACACGAATGATCGGGTTGTAGATCCTTGAGGCAAGGATTCCTTTGAAGGAGGTGGTTGTACGGTTAGACAGACGGTTCTAGAACGAAAATGCCTCAACAGACCAATCAGAATCCAAAGGTGCTTCACAAATAGCATCTCCTCCAAAAGGTACTCCTAATCGCTCTGTTAGTTCGTCGATGGTGAATTCGTATTCAACATTAAACATCCGGAATTTCACGGTACCGACTGTGCTAGCAGTGTTAGGGCTAACAATCTATATCAAGGAGCTTAAAATTCCTTGGTCAACCATTCAAAAGTCGGTTCTTTTTTACAAAGACATCTGCATTCCTAATGTATTAAGTAAGTAAAAAATGCTATGATAAATACTGAGAGAGTAAAGATAATCAACGTCTATATACCGGGTCGAAATGATTTCTCGTACTTGGATTTTCTCGAGTAATTTTGGTTGACTTTCCCCGGGCTTTCCTTGGTGGAGGATGTAGCCATCGTACTCCATTGAAGCACTTTTGAGGTTGAAGAAGGTGAACATGGGTTTTGTGGAAAAATGGTGATTTGAGGGATTTTTATGGATGGTTTTGAAAATGGAAGTTGGAGGGATTAATGGGATGGTGAGTAGATTGAAAAGTTACAAACTTTTTGGGTGTTGGAGGAAGCTTTTTGATGGTTAAAAATGGAGCTTTGGAGGTTTGAAATTTGAAAATGGGTGGTTATGGAGGTTCTGCCCCGCATATAGAACCAGACCCTATGGCGGGAGCCATGGTCTATATGACGGGCGCCACATGAAGAAACCTCATGGGGCAAAAAAATGCTTGTCTTCTTGGGATTTCCTCCTCCTTTTTGTTTTGGGTGGTGCTATTATCACTACTTTCTCCCTTTTTTGGCACTTGCATTATTTTCGTTAGGAAAAATAATACATAAATAATATAAATTTTATTAAAATTAAAATAAAATAGAATAAAAGAGACTAAGAAAAAGGAAATAATATGCATAAATATATAAATATGGAAACACTAGAGTACATCATGAAAAATACGAACAAAAGAAAATAAAATATTCAGGAAATGAAAATGCGAAAATACGGTAAAAATAGTAGCTGAGAAGTATCATCACTGGGCCGGAGGCTCCTCTGCCTGGTCGGAACCTCGAATAGTTTCTAACTAACGATGGAGATCTGCAATCTCCTGATATAAACAAACTCCCTCGGTCACATGGGTTAAATCAGATACCTGGACCTGCAAAGTGAGATCCTCGACCACCTATCTGAGTCTAGTTGTCTCCACACGAAGCTCAGTAATTGGTATATATAAGTCAGGCCTCTACAAAGAATGGTTATTAGATAGCACAATAATCCTGGGAGATGATGGTGAAGGATGATACTCTGGTACAGGTGGAGTCTTTGGCTCCTCAACAGTCTTATCAAAACCCTCCAACGCATAACTCGAATTAGCGCGGTCATGCACGTTAGTTATCACAAGATCTGGCAGGGTGAAATAGTGGACGGCCTCGCTATCAATCAGCAACTTGAACCAGTCGGGTATGAAGGAAGATCTCCTCATCAGCCCTCGATTCAAATAGAAATCAATGTCCAAAGTTGTGTATCCATAATAGGCATTAAAATGATATAACTTACAAGATAGACCTAAAGCAATAGCAATATGAGTCACTGTACTTCCCACGTGTATGATACCTTCGGAGGATTTGGTGGTGCATCCGAGGTTGTCAAGTAGAAAATTACCACAGGCTACGGGGCATGACTGATTTGCATAGAAGAAGAGGAAGATCTCTTCCTTGCTAACATGATTGTCAAGGTCAGTCTTTCCCAGGAAGGTATGGGCAAGGACTATCAGGAAGTATCTCAGAGCTAGATTATAAATGATATGAGATAGCTGAGTAATAGGATCAGGACTTCCTCTGCCTGTGATGTCGCTTCAGAATCTGTCAATCTCTTGACTCATGAAGTATCCCATAGGTAACTCAAGTATGGCATCTAGGGTAGTCTGAAAACCAAGTAAGTTACCAAATCCTTTCGGGGTTAGGGCTTATACTGTCCCGAACAACCTGAAAGAAACACTCATGTCCGGGACAAGATATGGACCGTAGCTGAACGAGCTAAGGAACTCGAGGGTGAGATTATTGTAGATAGAATTCATCTCATCAACATATTCATTCCAATGGAGCTGGCTGCAAAGAAACCATACACTAGGCTCAATACCCAAAGTATCCATGCAGTCCTGGTCTGGGTATCGCATAGGTACCATCCGGAGCTGATAAAGGACTAAGTAGAACTGCCTTTGCACATCATCTCGGAAGGAAACATGCATATCATCAAAGTTCTGCATCATGCAAAGTAGAGTTGGAGAGAAAGGACTTAATATCACACACATTAGAAAGTGTAAGTCTATACAGATAAATACTTTAAACAAAATGTAAGACATAAAAAGTAAAAGTAAAAATAAAATCAAGAAGAAATAAAGAAAATCGTGGGTTGCCTCCCACACAACGCTTGTTTAATGTTGTTAGCTCGATGAGTAGACCTCATGTAGCTGGATTGGGAATTGTTGGATCAATCGGGGTGTGGCTGGAGTAGTCAATAGGAATGTTGTCTCCTTCGTAATGTTTTAATCTTTGTCCATTGACAACAAAAGGACTACAGGAATTGTTCTTGATTTCAACTGCTCCTGATTTTAGGACCTTTGAAACTTCAAAACGGCCTGTCCATCTTGACCTTAGCTTACCAAGAAAAATTCGCAACCTGGAGTGAAAGAGGAAAACTGGATCTCCTGTATTGAAATCCTTTTTTATAATCCTTTTAGCGTGCCAGGCTTTGATTCTTTCTTTATATATAATGGCATTCTCGTATGCGGATTAGCAAAGTTCTTCTAACTTGTGAATATCGAGGTAATGCTTTTCACCTGCAGTCAAGTAGTCTAAATTCAAGGTTTTAATGGCCCAGTAGGCCTTGTGTTCTAATTCGAAAGGTAGGTGACATGATTTTCCATAGACTAATTGGTAGGGGTTGTTCCTATAGAGGTTTTGAAAGAGGTTCTATAGGCCTATAGAACTTCATGCAGCCTTTGAGACCAATCTTTTCTGGATATAAAAACGATTTTTTCTAAGATTTTCTTTTATCTACCTATTGGACACCTCCACCTGGCCACTAGTATAAGGATGATAAGGTGTTTCTACTATGTGTTTGACTTCATACTTACTTAGCAGTTTGTCAAAAATTCTTGATATGAAGTGCGATTAACCATCGCTTATGACAAGAGGGGGTACTCCAAATCTGGGGAATATATAGTTCCTAAACAACTTAATAACCACCCTTGTGTCGTTTTTGGGTGAGGCTATGGCTTCAACCTATTTAGACACATAATCGACGACTACTAGGATATATTTATTCCCAAACGAGGATGGAAACGGTCCCATAAAATCGATGCCCCAAACATCGAAGAGCTCTACTTCTTGGATATTTCTTAACGGTATTTCGTTGCGTCTCAATATGTTCCCAGTGTGCTGGCACCGATCACAACTGACTATATAAGCACAAACATCACACCATATTGTGGGCCAGAAAAGGCCTGCATGAAGGATCTTTGCGTGTGTTTAGAGGTGCTAGAATGTCCTCCAAAGGGTGCAGAGTGACAGTGATCTATGATATTCCTCACCTCTTCTTCCAGAACGCAACGACGAAAAATCCCATATGTACCTCTCTTGAAGAGAAGTGGTTCGTCCCAATAGAATTTCCTTACATCGTTAAAGAACTTCTTCTTCTGTTGATAGTTAAGGTCAGGGGGTATTTTATATACGACTAACTAGTTAACAAAATTTCATATCACGACACACTACTTATTGCTAAGGAATTTCCAAGATTTTTATATGGGTCTAGGTTGTCTTCTTCAATGACATCTATCTTTGCTATTAGTCTTCCATAGGAAAAGTCGTCATTTATACGCACTAGGTCTAGTTTCAAGTACTCAAGTCTGGAAATGTGATCAACAACTACATTCTATGTTCCTTTCTTGTCTCGAATTTCCAGATCAAACTCTTATAATAGGAGAATCCATCGAAGTAACCTTGGTTTTTCATCTTTTTTACTTAAAAGGTATCTAATAGCAGCGTGGTCAGTGTAAACTGTAATTTTGGCTCCCACCAGATAAGATTGAAACTTGTCTATAGCAAAAACTACATCTAGGAGTTCCTTTTCAGTTGTTGCGTAATTAAGCTGAGCGGCTTCTAGGGTTCTACTAGCGTAATAAATTACATGTACTTTCTTATATTTCTTATGGCCTAGGACATCTCCTATAGCATAATCACTAGCGTCACACATGATCTCAAAAGGTTTTGTCTAGTCTGGGGGTTGTATAATGGTGCTGAGATTAATGCTTGTTTTAAAAGGTTAAAGGCTTCATCGCATTTTTTGTCGAAAATGAATTCAGCATCCTTCATTAGGAGACCAGTTAAGTGTTTGGTTTTTTAGAGAAGTCTTTTATAAAATGCCGGTAGAAACCAGCGTGTCCAAGAAAACTTCGGACTTCCCTAATGGTTTTGGGTGGCTTGAGGTTTTCTATGACTTTGATCTTTGCCTTATCTACTTCGATGGCCTTCTCGGAGACTATATGTCCTAAGACTATACCCTCGTTGACCATAAAGTGGAATTTTTCCCAGTTCAACACTAGGTTCACTTCTACACATCTTTCCAGGATTTTCTCAAGGTTTGCGAGACCGTTTTTAAAATCAACTGCATACCGAGAAGTTATCCATGAATACTTCCATAATTCCATCAAGGTAATCAGCGAAAATGGACATCATACAACGCTGAAAAGTAGATGGAGAATTATAGAGTCCGAAAGGCATTCTTCTATAGGAAAAAGTATTGTAGGGGCATGTGAAGGTTGTTTTCTCTTGGTCTTCCGGGTGAGTGGGAATTTGGAAAATATCCATATAAATAACAAAAATAGGAGTGTCTAGCTATATGTTCCAACATTTGATCTATAAATGGTAAAGGGAAATGACCCTTCCTGGTTTTTTTATTAAGTTTCCTATAGTCTATACACATACACCATCCTCCCTCTATTCGTTTTGCTATGTGTTCGCCCTTCTCGTTGTGTACAACTGTGATGCCTCCTTTTTGGGTACTACATGCACAGGGCTCACCCACTCGCTATTTGAAATTTGATAGATTATACCCGCCTCTAGCAATTTAAGAACTTCTTTATTGACAACATAACTCAGTATAGGGTTTATTCTTCTCTGATGCTCTCTAGAGGTTTTTGAATTGTCCTCAAGAGAAATTTGGTGCATGCACACAGATGGGCTTATACCCTTAATGTCGAAGATATTACATCCTAAGGTTGAAGGATATTTCCGCAAGATATCTAAGAGTTGCTTTATTTCTTCTTTGTTTAGGGTAACACTGATTATAATTGGGCGGTTCATTTCCTCGTCCAAAAACTCATATCTTAAATTCTTGGGTAGTTCTTTAAGTTCTAAAATCGGTTTCTTGGGGCATGGCATATGGTCTGGAGCAATGGATAAACACTCATAAAGGTTATCATCAATATATGGTTCTAGGAATTCATCATCTTCCCATATGATGGTCGAAGGTAGCTTGATTGTTTCTGTGGGTTCTTTGTGATCTAATTCCCTAATGCATTCGTCAATGATGTCTATGGCATAACACACATCTCCTATCACTGGTGCCATAAGGAATTTAGAAAGAATGAACTCTATTTTTTCATTGCCTACTTCAAAAGTCAACTTTCCTCTCTTGACATTTATTATGGCTCCTATTGTTGATAATAAGGGTTTACCTAGGAGGATTAGGATGTCGTCATCTTCTTTAATGTCCATGAAAATGAAATCAGTAGGGATAAAAAACTGACCTAGCCTAACAAGAACGTCTTCTAATATGCCTATTGGATATTTAATAGATATGTCGGTTAATTGGAGAGACATCTTGGTAGGTTGCAGTTCTCCTAGTTTTAACCTCTCACAAACTGCTAAAGGCATTAAGCTTACACTAGATCCTAAGTCTAGAAAAGCTTTATCGATGACATGACTCCCAAAAATACAAGGTATGGAGAAATTTCCAGGGTCTTTCTCCTTTTTAGCAAGTTTATTCTCAGAAACCAAATTGCATTCCAAGGGTTTCGGATCGTCAAGTCTACGCTTTTTTTTAAGATTGTCTTTAAGGAATTTTGCATAAGATGGTATTTGGGTGATGGCTTCTGTAAAAGAAATCTCTACATGGAGTTTATCTATTATTTTAATGAATTTTTGATATTGGTCATTGACCTTAGTTTGTTTTAGTCTTTGAGGATATGGTATTGGTGGTTTGTATGGCGAGGGCATTACATATGTTTTATCTTTGGCTTCTCCTTTTTCTTGATCTTTAGATTTCACTGGGTCTCCTTCTTTGTTTGAAGGCTCAACGCTTTTCTTTGAATTTTTAGGTCCACATGTTATCGGGTTAACTGGTTCATCATAATCAGTCCCACTTCATATGGTAATGGCGTTGGATTTTCCTTTGGGGTTTTGTTGGGGTTGTCCAGGAAATTACCCTCCAGGTGTGGTCTGGGGTGCTTGGTTGAGAGCTACCTTAGAGATCTGGGTTTCAAGCATCTTATTGTGACTGACTATTTGGTCAACCTTGGTTCCTAATTGGGTAATCATTTCATTTACATGAACGTTCTGGTTTAGGAATTCTTTGTTTTGTTGTTGTTGGGTTGAAATGAAGTTTTCCACGATTTTCTCGAGGTTTGAGTTTGGTGGCACAACTTTCATAGGTTGGTTTTGTATATGTGCTTGAAAATCGGGTGGTCTCGGATGTGCTTGGTTTTGTATAGGATTATTGTTCTTGTAGGAGAAGTTTGGGTGATTCCTCCATCCAGGGTTATATGTATTTGAAAATGGGTTTCCTTGGGCATAGTTGACCTGTTTTGAGTGAGTCTTGTTTAACAGATTGCATTTCGCGGATTGGTGTCCTTTGGTTCCACATAGTTCACATTCCGATGTGACTGCTACTGCAGTGGCGGGGTTTGTATTCATATGTTCCCCCTTCAAGGCCAACGCGTCCATTTTGGATTATATCATGTCTATAGAACTTATATCATGTATTCCTCATTGGGATTCTTTCTTTTCTATTATTGCATGTTATGTTCCCCAATGACAATGGTTTTGAGCCATATCTTTAATGAGAGTGCAAGCTTCAGGGTAAGGCTTGTTCATCAGAGCGCCGATAGCGACAACATCAATGGTTATCTCTGTGTTGTAATGAAGCCTATTATAGAAGGTATGAATGATTATCCAGGATTCTAGACCATGATATGGACATATTCTTAACATATCTTTATATATCTCCTAGTCTTTGAAGAGTGACTCACCTTGGTTTTGGGTAAATCTAGTTATTTGGTTTCGAAAAACGACAGTCTTACTTGGGGGAAAATATCTATCCAAGAAAACTCTTCTAAGGTCTTTCCAGGTTGTTATTGAATTGGCTGGAAGGGAATCTAACCATGTAAGGGCTTTATCTTTGAGGGAGAATGGGAATAGTCTAAGACGGATCACCTCAGGAGTAGAACCGTTGATTTTGAACGTTTTGGCTACCTGGATAAAGATTTTTAGATGTTGATTTAGGTTCTCTGAAGGGAGACCCGCGAACTATTTTTGTTTTACTAATTATAATAAGGACAACTTCAGTTCGAAATTATTAGTAGGGATAGTATGGTTTACTATACTAGAACTGGGTTCGTCATTTGATGGTTGAGTGAAAGCCTTAAGGGGTCTTTGGTTGCGGTACTCGTCCATAGTTTCCCTAATCTTACGAAGTAACAGACGTGCACGAGCGTAACGTTCAGGTTCCGCTAAAAGGATCTATAAGACTACTGGTGCTACGGGAACTTCGCATTGACCAGTAAGCAAAGTCTTAGTCTAAATGGTGTAAAGGTAAGGCACAAAATTTGACATAATTGGTCCCTGGCAACGGTGCCAAAAACTTGATGCAGTGTTTTCACAAGTATACGAATCACGTCAGAGTAATATAAAAGATTATCGATCCCACAGAGACCAAATGTCAATCTATCAAATCCTATCGTTACGATGTTTATCCAAGGCAAATTAAAATAGGGTATATAAGAGTGCATATTAAAAGTAAAGTAAAGTAAAGTGTGAAGATGTAGATTAAGATGAAAATGACAGGCTTGAATGTAATTCACACTGTCAAATAATATTCTAATGCATGTAAATAAAACTACTTATGGGGCAATGTTTACTACTTTATGAAAAGAACTAATTTAATGGAAATTGTCGCTTTCATGTATTCAGAACCGAGTTTAACCTTTAAACAAACCCTCTCATTGTCACTTATAAAAAGGCGCGCATTGTGTTAAAGTGATAAACTTATTTTTAAGAAATATAGTTTCTTGAACTTAGTTGAAAAGTAGTTTTATCTGAAACTTTTATACAAAAGAGGTTCAGACGAACCGGATTTTAAACCCACTAACGCGTCCAAAAATAGTTTTAAAATCGTTTTTCTAAAGTATTAAAAATTTCTACTTAATTGAACAAAGCGTCGTCGCTTCATTTGAACGGTTAAGACTAACCAAGTTTACTAAAGGTTGGACGACTTTCGATCTTACCCAACATAATTAAATTGCGGAATACTTGTATTAAAGACCAAAATAGCCTCTAAGGATTTCTATCGACGCATTGTGTGAAATGTTATTTTAATTACGATCCTTACATTCTTGCCTTTTTAGATTTAGCCAAATATGGAAATGTAAACAAACATACTGAATTTTGTCATATTAAAGTAAATTCTTTTTAGATGAAAGGGTTTTGAAAGTAAAGTAATACGGAAATTAAAGAAAGTAAAAGTAGTGCGAGAAATTAAAGAAAGTAAAAATAGTGCGAGAAATTAAAGAAAGTAAAAGCGAGTGTAGAAATTAAAGAAAGTAAAAGCGGTGCGAGAAATAAATGAAAATAAAAGTGGAATTCATAAATAGAAACCTGCTCCAATCAGAGGCTTGGTGTCTGAAAACAATTGGAAAACAATTTGAAATAAAAATGGCGGCAAAACTAACTTCCACCAAGTGCTCCAAACTCAATTACAGACTCGATTACACAAATGCAATAACTCCCCGATGTGAGAAGATTATCGCTTACAAATTCTTTATTATTTATGTCTAAGTGTTGCAACTAAGTTTGGATGAAGAGAAATGAACAATAACCTCTCTATTTATAGCCAAGGGTGAAGAAGGGGAAAGACTGAAGTGCCCCCAACTTCTTTAGGGAGGGAAACAAAATGGGAAGGTGGCGCCTGCCACCCCCTCATGGCACCCGCCACACGAACCAAGGTGGAAAGAAGGGGGAGACGTGGTATTTGTCAGCACTTGAGTCTTATCCAACTTATGGCCTACCCCATGGTGCCCGCCATGTTGGGTGCCACATGTGCAATTCCTTTAAAAACTGGCTTTTTTTTGCTCGATTTCCTTCATTTCTTCAAGAATGGATTTGTAAACACTTAGAACCTGAAAACAAAATAAAACATAAACATAATACAAGAAAAAGATAATAAAAACCTAAGAAACGTGTGCAATTCGAGTCAAAAACGCGGTGTAATTCAGTGTTATCAATGACAAAGCCATAATGCTTTGTTTCATTAAGCTCCATGAGATTGGCACACCTTTGATCATGAATATGTAGCATGCATTACTCTTCTTCTCGTCTTGATCTCTATTGAAATTTGAATCAATGTAGCCATATACCTATGCATATCTACTGGTCTTCTTATTCATTGGAATCAACACACCATAATCAATCGTACCTTTGATGTGACTCAACACTCTCTTGACTGCTATGAGATGACATTCTTGGTGTTTCTCCTTGAATTTTCTCTACAATCTGATACTTTTACAAATATCTGGCCTAGTGTTGCAAAGATACCTCAAGGAACCAATGATTTGTTTGCACAGTGTCACACTTACAAGTTCATGGTCTGTCTCCTCCTTCAACTTTGCACTAGTTTCGAATGGTAGAGCAGTTGCATTATATTTTATCATCTTGAACATCTTCAAGATATCTTGGGAATACTTCTTTTGTTTCAAGAACACTACTTGACCTTTGTGTTTGAACTTTATCCTTGAGAAATATGACAAATTCCCTAGGCCTGACATTTCAAACTCTTGCATCAGCTTCGACTTGAATTTTTTTATCTCAGTTTCATCTTCACATGTAATCAACAATTCATATACATACAAGCATGAGATGATTTGAGTGACCCTATATAAATCATTAACATACATTCTATGTTCATAGACACACTTTGTGAAACCTGTTTCGATTAGGAATCTATCTATTCTCTTATTCCAAGCTCTTGGGGCTTGCTTCAACCCATAAACAACCTTCCTCAATATGTACCCCTTCGACTCTTGCCCTTTAATTTTTAACCCTTGTGGTTGACTGATATAGACTTTTTCTTCCAAAGATCGATTCAAAAATGTTGATTTTAAATCCAACTAATATATCTTTTACCCTTTGTATGATGATGTCGACACAATAATTTTGATTGTCTCCAACCTTGCAGCAGGTTTGTAGAATTTGTCAAAATCAATACTATGTTTTTATAGAAAATCTTCTGCCATTAGTCTTGCCTTATGCTTGGAAATTTCACCATTTTGTCTTTGTTTCAACTTATAAACCCATTTCACATCAATTGGCTTATTGATTGACTTTTCGACAAGCACTCAGGTCTTGTTCTTCTCGATTGCCACAAGTTCTTCTTTCATGGCTATTAACCAATTCAAATCATTCATTTCTTAATCTAAATTGATTGGTTCTACTTCATTTATCATCATCATTTCTTCTATTAAGTCATGTTCTGCATCATCTGCTTGATCTGGAAATCTCTCATATATAACTAGCCTTGTCAACTCAGTTATTGCTCTAGTCAATCTCCTAACATTATGATCATGTGGTTCTTCATTTTGATTGGTTATGTTGGTTGGGACTTCAGTCTATTGGTCTTCTTAAAGCATAATTGTAACTATATCTAACTCCTGTCGAACTGACCCATAACTCTAATTGCACCTTTTGATTTCATCCACTATAACATCTCGATTGATCACAAGTTTATCATCATTTGGTGAATATTACTTGCATGCATCAGTTGAATGATAACCTATGAGCACCATAGCCTGAATTTGATCACCTAGTTTCTTCCTTAATTGTTCAGGTACATGACTGAAACATATTGATCCAAATACTCTAAGATGACTAAAACTTGGCTTTACACATTGTAAACACCCCAAATTTTCCCTCACCCATTCACACCATGGCTTGTGATCTTTCTCATTTGCATAAGTTCAAACATATCATCTCATATTGCATTTTTGCTTCACTGCATGGTTTCAAAGTCATCTGCATCTAGGGTTTGTGATCTGAGTCATCCCTGAGCCATTTGAGCCACTCCAAAGGTCATAAATCACTTCAAAGGGGTCCATGTGTGTTCAAGCATCATATTACATCCTCACAAAGTCAAGAAAGTCAAAGAATCACAAGAATTGAGCAAGGCATGGAAGCAGAGCCAGGTTTGACTGCACAGATGACCTAGAATTAGGGTTTTGGTTTCAAAGGCCATAACTCCAATTTTTTTGGTCATTCTTGTTTCTATTGGTTTCTATATATTATGAGGATCATGCATATCAATTTTCATGAAGAAATTCAATGGGGAAGGCATCTAATCAAGAGTTGACTTCTTGAGCAAGTCAGTGCAAAATCAGGGCATCTGAGGCCCCCAATGACCCAACCAAAGGGTGTTCTTCATCATTTTGAATGTATATGATCTTTATTTGATCATAGAAGGTGTTAGAAGTTCACAAAATTGGAGAATTTCAAGCCATTTGCAAAGTTGCCTTTCTGGGAAAGTGACTTGTAATGAAAACTTGCCATTTTGGGAAAGTTTTTCAACCCTTTCTTTTTGATTCAAAAATGCTTCAAATGAGAAAACTTTGGTCATGAAAGTTGTAGAATGGATCCTCCCATTTTCAAAAAGTACAAGAACTCATTCTAATTCATTTTGGATCAAAAGTTATGGCTTGTCAAAGTTGGCAAAAATCATATAATTCCATGTTTTACACCAAAGAGGCAAAGTTGCAAAATCTCATGCCAAGGCAAAATGTGACTTCAAATGGACTTCTATGCATTACACAAACATGAACCATGACCTAAAAATCAGAATGCACCAAAGATTTGTTCATTTTCATGCCTTGATCTTCAAGAAACTTCAAAAGGGCCAAGACTTTGTAAAATTGCAAAACCTCACATAAACCCTAATCCACTTGCTGCATTGCCTCAAATCCATTTCCATGGTTCTCCTTTATCACAGCTGAGCCAAGACATGCCCTTGTACCATGACTGAACCAGCCCATACCTCCTCTTACACAAAAGTTGACTTTATGCAAAATGGCCCATACCAATCAAGCTAGGCCAGGAACAACTCTCTGACCTATCCAAACTTAATACATGGACAAAATGGGACTCAACACATAACACAATACAGCCTAATCTCTCCCACAAGTCAGCATCCCCAAAAACTCACCTCTTATGCATTTTGTTTCGAAACTCAGCACTCAAGTTTCAAACATCAAAACAAACTTCACAAAACCATTCACCATGACCCTCTGATCATTTCCCAACCATTGCTTTGGCCTGAAACCCTCTCAAACAGAAACACGATTTTCCACTTCCCTTGAACAGAACTTCATCAATCTCTCAAACCAGCCATAAGAAATTCCAAACAAGCATTGCAAGCTTCTCAGGAGGTTCATTAGAGGAGTTTTGGATCAAAGAAGTAGCCAGAAAGTTCCAAAGATCAAAGCTCCAGTTCAGGTGAGCTCAAGAACAATTTTTCCAGAAGCTTGTTTTTAAGTTACAAAATGATTCTTTATGCTTCACTGATCATGTTGATGTGTTTTGTTTTGAAAATGGTTGAGAAATGAGTATGTATTCGTGTTCTGAAATTTTTTGACCTAGAACTGTTTTGATTCGATTCTCACTTTTGATGTGTTTTAAATGTTGTTTGTTTGTTGATTCTTAATGTATGATGTGTGGGGATCATTTCTCGGCAGAAAAATTGAGTGTTAGAAGCTTAGGGAGAGAGATAGCAATTTTCAGGGAGAGGTGTGGTCAGAGAAGATGACCGGAGGTCATTTCCGGCCACCTGAAAGTCATTAGTGCATTAATCACGTTTAGGGCTCAGTTTGAATATGGACCATGGATTTTGTTGACCAGTGTTGACTCCCGCGCGTTTGAATGGACCAGATCTTTCATTAAAACCCTAATCCCATTTAATTAGGTTAATTAAGATTAATTAAATAAATTTGGTCAGTTTGAATATCAGCCACTGGATCTGGCGCCAGTCAATTCCCTCCAAAACCATTTAAACCTCAGCCTCAGGATCTGTTGACTTTCTCCTTAATTCAATTTTTATTTCATTTTATTTGTTTTATCTTTTACGAATTATTTAAAATAGTAAAAAACATTTAAAAATTCTGAAAATTTTTGTCAAGCATTTCATTAATTTTCAGAACCCAAAAATATTTTTATTTTTATTTTTTGCATTAAAAATTATTTTTAAATCATTTAAATGTTTATTTTTAATTAGTTAATAAAAATTAATTAATTAAAAATGCATTTAGGTATCTAAAAATCACAAAAAAAATTCACATTGCATTCTAAAACATTTAGAAACATTATCAAACCCTCAAAACAAATTTATTTTTGGTTATTGATGCATTTTGACAATTTTCATTGGAATTTAATTCATTTAAAGGCAATATTTTTGTTCAAACTTAGAAAAATCCATTCTGCCTAACCATTGAGAGTTTGATGATGGTTCTTCTTGCATTGCATCCTTCATAGCATTTAGTTTCTAGGTTTGAATTTATCTTCCATTTTCAATTTGTTTTGCATTTTTCCTTGTGAGATATCCAAAAACCCTAATTGACTTGAGAAATTCATAACTTGCACTAGGTTAAGAGTTAGGCCCCCTCCTTTGGGCAGTGAACTTGTGTAGGGTTAGGGTTCCTTTGATCCCATTTTCAATTTTTTATCACATCATTTGCTTCTGGTTTTGAATTTTTACATTGTATGTTGTATGTAAACCCTAATTTGTGTCTTCCTTTGCATCCATCTCTCATTTGCTTGCATTTAAGAACTTGCCATGACATTTTGTGCATCCACATGATTCATAATACATCTTAGGACATATTAGAATCATGTTTTACCATTGCATCTTTCATTTGCCATGTTATGCATTCCAATCATTTCATAAACTTTCATGAACTTTCATGGTTCAAAGCATGTTTCATTTGCATCCTCATCCTTGTATGATCATCCACAACTCTTGACATGTGTTTGCATCATCTCTTAGCATCATTAACATCATGTTTATGCTTCTGACTTTGGTTTGCATCATGACATTCCATCTCATTTGCATTGCATTTCAGTTCCTTTGCTAACTTTTCAGGTGGTAAGTTGTTTTGAGAGGTGAATTTGCCTTCACTTATCACAATCTCTCTTCATCTCTTATGCATCATTGCTGCATCTTATCTTGTGTATTAGAGTGATCTTGCTCATTCATGCTCTTTCCCACTTTCTTCCTTCAAGCAACTTGTCTTCTTAAGTGAAGCAAGTTGTCTTGCTTCTCTCTTCTCCTTTCTCCATTCATCTGCTTCCTTCCTGGTGGTTTCTCTGAAGATTCTTTCTCTCTTAAGCCTCATAAACCCTAGGAACAACCAAGCATGATAACAATTAGGGTTTGATTAGTCCCCCATTTAGTTTTACCTTTGTGTCATCTTTGAGTCTTCTCTTCTCATCTCATAATCAAGGACTAAACCCTAAAGGTTTTAAGGCTTTGTGATTAAGCTTATGCCTGCATCCTTCTATTAGGATGGAGTGTATAACTTTAATCCTAAGTGTTAAACCCTTAATGTGTTTAAATCCTTTAATAAATCCATCTAATAATCACTAAGACATCAAGCTTGTAACTTGGGCCTTGCATTAGGGTTCTAATTCTTCCTTAACTGTTTAAGAAGGACTAACCCTAGTGTTAATGGACAAATCCCCCTCAAGTTGTCTTAACAAACCATAAAAATTCACTTCTTCATCTTATCATTAACTAAAATCCACTTTAATAAAGGCTTTGTTTTGTCATGAGGTTAATCCCTAATCATGGATTAAGTTGAGGAGCTTTCCTCAGCTTAAATGTTCTCATCTATTATCCTTCTATTAGGATGGTGTAATGAGTCCATTAAATCCTTGATTATGGCTTAAACTCATTACTTAACACTAAACAAAAACTCCAAAAACATCTAAATAAATGCAAGTAGGTTAATGATCTTAACCCTACATCATGGTGATTAAGTATGAGGTGTTTACTTCATACTTAAGGTATTCTCATTACCCCTAATCAGAGGGAGGATGTGATGAGTTTACTAACCCTTGGTTTAGGATTAAGCTCATTTTCCTATGACAAATTCCAAAAGCAACAAAAGACTGAAAACACAAAAACAAACAATAATCGTCTCCTCCGGGATTCTTTTCTCATCTCATTCACTCACAAACGAGAACTTGCTTCTTCCGTATAATGCAAGACAGTTTGCACCTGAGCCAGACCGGTCATACACTTGAGCATAGACAAGCAAGCAGTTCACAAGTCAATTTATCCTTTCAGTCTCTTTGAGTCGAACTACGGTGTTCTGACTTCCTCATTGCACGAGAGGATACGTAGGCATAACTTAACTGTTATCGAACAAAAGTCTCTGTATTCCCCCTCTTTCCAGCATTATTATTTAAGCCTCATTATCTTGGGCCTTTCATTCTTGTTCTTACACTGACACTTCACATATTTCATTGCACATCCCTTTTACACTGACACTTGCATTCTTTCCAGCTTTGATACACAAATTGCACTGACACTACCCCTTTAAAACACAAATATTTTAAGCGTGGATCCCGTCGAGTACGGCGGACAATCTGGGTGCTAATACCTTCCCAGGTTGTAACCAACCCCCTTTCTCAGTCTCTCTGGTTCGCGATCGTCTTATCCATCTTTTCTTAGGTTTATGCAGCATTACCTTTCCTCCAGGATAAAAATGCCTAGCTGGCGACTCTTTTCTCTTGAGTTCACCCTTGTGTGCTCTATCTCTTTCGCCGACCGTTCGCGTATGTACCCCTTCTAACACGGGTGTCATTTGGTGGGAGCGACAGCTTGGCGACTCTGCTGGGGACCCTTATATTGTAACCAGGGCTTCTGGTTCTTTTTGTGGGTTCCTCCTAGCGCTTGTTTGATTTGTGTTTACTGGGGTGTTATGTGCTATTTGTGTTTATATAGTTGCTTTATTTATTGCTTTATGTACAGCTTTATTTATTGCTTTATGTACAGTCTTTCATATTTCATACTGTCATTATCATTGCTGGATCTGGCTTTTATCTTGTTGGGTGGGGTTTTATTGAGAGTTTAAGGTCCTATACCTGGGACCTGAGTGACACCTAGGCTAGAGTGGTTCATGTTCTTTCCCATTCCATTTCGGTCTGGTGCGGGAATATGAAACACGGTTCAGATATGGGTTTCTTCTTGAGAACTCTGTGCTACAGATTTCCTGTAGTGCTAGGGCTATCTGGGAAGCCTGCTAAGTCTGGATGACCTTTATTATGACCTTCAGAAACTGAGGTGAATTAAAGGAGGATCTTTTATGGTTATTGTAAACACTGTACCTCCGGGTTAGAAGTGTTTACACTTCTCATAACTGATCCAAGTCTGAGGATCCTTGTTTTATAACATCACCTGTGAGGGGGTTGGGCTGTTTACAGGTTTGCAGGTACCCTTGGCCACATCATACCCTATTACTATTTGGTTTAAGAGTACCTCATTTTGGACAGTTCTTGTGATTTAACCCTGGACATATGACTCTTTATTTGAGTCCCCCACCCTGGTTACTGGATTTCTGAACCTCTATCTGGACTTCTTGAACATACATGGGCTTTATATCAGGACAGACAATCAGATCCAGCTTGATCACAAACCCTTGCATATCATTTGCATACATCATCATTGCATCATTTAACATTTGTTTATTTGTTTTTCAGGGTATCCACATTATATCTGGCTTGGTTTTGACCCCTTCATCTGCATAGACCTCTGTTTCATCAGTTATCTGCTTCAGCTATCTTCATCAGTTATCTGCTTCAGCTGCCTTCATCACCAGTACTAGCCTATCAGTGGCTCATCTCCAGTACCAGTCTCGATCTTCATCAGCACTTGTCTTCAGCTCTTCATCAGCAATCATGGCTACACCCAGGAAGAGCAACATATCATATCATTTCTTTGAGCCTGTGTTGACTGGTATCAGACAGGTCCAGTCACTTATCACCCCAGACCACATCCCATTATTCAGAGAACATTATGGAGGTATCCTTGATATGGTTATGGACCTAGACCCTTCTCATAGGAGTATGATCCACACCTGCCTACAGTTTTATGACCCTCCTTTGAGATGCTTCACTTTCCCAGACTTTCAGCTAGGACCTCTGCTGGAGGAGTTTTCATCATTGATTGGAGTACCTATCAGGGGTGGAGTCCCCTTTAACCCAGAGATGACTTCTCCCAGCAATGGAGAAGTAGCAAAAGCACTGTACCTGGAGCCTGCTTTGATTGAGCAAAACATGACAACAAAGGCTGGGATCCCTGGTTTGCACTTAGACTTCTTGATTTCTCAGGCCACCCTGAAGGCCTCCTTGGGAGAATGGAGGGCAGTCTGTGCACTGTTAGCCCTCAGCATATATGGGGTTATACTGTTTGCAGATGAGCCCAAATTTATCAGCAAGAATGCCATTCATCTTTTCCTCCTGAGGAACCCAGTACCCACATTGCTGGGAGATTTCTATTACTCCATTCATCAAAGGAATGAAAAAAAAGGGGGAAGTTAGTAAGATGCTGTGCTCCTCTGTTTCACACCTGGCTGCTCAGACACCTACCTAAGTCAGATGCCTTCCTAAACCCTCACCAACAGAAGAATTGGGCTAGGAGGCTCATTTCTTTGACTTCAGATGATATCAGATGGTGCACCCAGAGCACCAAAGGCAAGGACATCATCACTAGCTGTGGGCAATACCTAAATGTACCTCTGATAGGAGTAAAGGGTTGCATCAACTACAATCCTTTATTATTTAAGAGACAACTGGGCTATGCTTTGGTTCACCCTCCTAGAGTGCAAGATTTAGCTGAGACCCTGTATTGTGAAGTAAAGCCTAATTCAGCTGTTGTCAGACAAGCATCCTGGGCTTGGGACAATATCCAGACAAAAGGGATGGCTATTCTTGGAAGGTGTAATAATGTTGCCTCAGCTCAGTACTATGACTGGTCCCATACTAGAGCTCAGATTACTGGAATGCCTTTCACCATTGAGGATACACCTGGACCATCTACAGTACAACCAGCAGCCACTGTCAGCCTGGAGGAATTTGAGAAACTGAAGGAGAGGAATGAGAATCTGTCTCAAGCTTTGAAGAAAACCCTTTGGGAAAGGAGTGATGGTCGTCTGGACATTGAGAGGTTGGAGAAGCTTAGGGTGGAGCATCTGGCCAAGATTGAGAAAACAGAGGACTACATCAAGAAATCAAGAGCTGGGGAGAAAATATTGAAGAATGCCTATAAAGAGGCCAAATTTCAGAAGGCTAGAACTGAGCTTTATCTGCAAGAGAGTCAGGCTAGGTGGGTCAGGATCACTGAAGCCCGTACTCAAGAAGATCAGAGAACTCAAGCCAGGATCGAGCAGTTAGAGGCCAATGAAAAGAAGCAGCAGGAAGCCTTGCTGGCAGCCCAGAAGGAGATTTCAGAGTTGAAGCTTAGGGATGGATTGAAGAGGTCAAAGGACCAAGACAGGCACAAGAAGCTGACCACTACCATTGCCACCAGGAACCTCCTCATCAGGACCATTACAGAGCATCCAGCTGGTCCAGTGACTGAGGCACTTCTGAAGGAGGTTAAGGAGGATGAGTTTGGACTAGATGTCTAACTTTTTGATTGTTGTTGTTTTTCATTTGATGTACTTTTCTTTTGTGTTGTATTTTGACCCTTCTGGGGCATGTGTTGTAAAAAACAGGCTATGTATCATTTATCATTTGTAATATATTTTAGTTTGTTTCCATTTGGGTTTTCTTTTCTCAGCAACATCAAAGCATCTTCCTCGAGGTCTGGAAAGGTCAAAACCAAGAACCATGCCGGATACCTTGGAAAACGAATAAGTATACTGCATTGCATACTAACTCTTGTTTGTTTTGTAGGTTTTATTATTGTTTGTCTCTAACTCTGTTGTAAATCTCAGGAAATATTGCTCGCAGAAGAGTGTTCCCTGTCAACCGTGCACACCGTTATCCTACTCGCAACAACCTTCCGGGTATTTTAATGGAGCAAGTACAGCAAGACCTGACAGAGGTCAGAACCCAGATGGCTAATGAAAGAGTGGAGATGAGGAACCAAATGACTCAATTCATGACTGTAATGACTGGCTTGGCCCAGAGCCAAGAAAGGTTAAGGGCATTGGTGGAAAGACAAACTCCCGAGGAACCTCATCCTGGCACAGGAGGAACAAGTAATAATGAGAGAGGTCAGCCTCATGTTAATCCACTTGTATTTGGACCTCATCTAGATCCGGAAGTCAACATATCGGGTAATGTGCAAGGAAATACTACTAGGGGGAGAATCTTGCAAGAAGATCCCCAGGAAGAGCAGTTTACTTTCATGGGAGCTGGAGACGAAGTCTATGATAGGAGGTTTGATGAAATTGCTGAGAAGTTGAGGTCTTTGGAGTCTCAAAACTCCTTAGGTTTTGATGTAATGGATATGGGGCTAGTGGATGGGGTGAGAATTCCCCACAAATTCAAACCCCCGTACTTTGAGAAATACAATGGAACCTCTTGTCCACGAACTCACCTGCAGTCTTTTCTGGGAAGACTTAAAGCATATACCATGGATGAAAAGTTGTGGATGTTCTATTTTGAAGACAGTTTGACTGGGGCTTCAAGAGAGTGGTATTCACACTTGACCAGAGCTACTATTAGATGCTGGAAGGACTTAGCTGAAGCTTTCATCAGGCAGTATCAATACAATCTGGATATGGCTCCTAACAGGACCCTCCTAATGGGAATGTCTCAATCTTCCAGAGAAAGCTTCAGAGAGTATGCCCAGAGGTGGAGACAGCTTGCTACTGCTGTCCAACCACCCATGTCGGAAAGAGAAATGGCCGACATGTTCATGAATACTTTGCAAGGAACATATATTGATAGGTTGGCTGCCTTTTCTTCCACCAGTTTTGCTGACGTAGTTATAGCCGGTGAAAGAATTGAAAGTCTATTAAAAATGGGAAAAATTTCTGATAATGGTGCAAGTTCATCTAGTAATCCCAAGAAGCCTTTTGTGGGACCCAGAAGAACCAGTGAGACAAATGCCATTCATGCCAGCAGGGGCAGACCTCAGTATGTTCACAGATCAATAGCCGTTGTCACTATTCCAGCTCCGATCCCTCAACAACCAGCATATCAACAACAACAACCACAATATCAGCAACAAATTCAGTATCCGCCACAGAGAACCTACAACAACAATAACAGCAATCAACAACAAAGACCCTTTCAGCAAAGACCATCATAGGCAAATAGGGTGATTGACCCTATCCCTATGGCTTATGCTGCCTTATTGCCACAACTCCTAAAGCTTAACCTGGTTGAGTTAAGGACATTGGCACCACCAGACCCCTCCAATCTCCCGAAGAATTATGATGTCAACGCCAGATGTGCTTTCCACTCCAATGCACCTGGTCACAATACTGAGAAATGTAGGGCTTTACAAATGAAAGTTCAAGATCTGGTGGATTCTAAAGCCCTCAACTTCGCACCTCCTCCGAATGTTAACAGAAATCCTATGCCTAATCATGGAGGGCCAAGGATTAATGCCATTGAGGAAGACAAACCATCTACTTTGATCACCAGTGTTGCACAAATTCGAACACCTCTGGTCGAAATTAAAGCTCAGCTTCTAGAGTGCCAGGTGTTCCCCGGGTGTGAACTCGGTTGTGGATATTGCAACATTGCAGTCAATGGGTGTGATAGTTTGAGAAGCGGCATAGATGGTCTTATCAAGGATGGTATCCTTCAGATCTCAACAACGGCGCCTACAAATCCAGCAATTCCTTTGACAACAATTCCTGATTCTTCTACAACAGCAGCAACAATCATTCCAACCGATTCATCAATATCATCAGCAATGACTTCATCCATCACTTCAACAAACCAGATTTC
Organism: Lathyrus aphaca; assembly: GCA_963966055.1. NCBI lineage: Eukaryota > Viridiplantae > Streptophyta > Magnoliopsida > Fabales > Fabaceae > Lathyrus > Lathyrus aphaca. The sequence goes on from OZ014525.1 coordinate 139,786,062, forward strand.
AACAACCATCTCTTCTACAACATCAGCATCCACCTTTTTAGCAGAATCTTCTACAACGCCAACAGAAGTTAATGAAGACGTCTCAGCAGTTACAATCTACTACGACCCATCAAATGTTCCCCCAAATGACAATTTGCAACAACAAGCAGTGGCACCTCCCGCCAGATCACCAGTTACAATTTACTACGATCTGCACACCATTACAGTACCATCCTCTGCAGCAGTCGGTCCAGTTACTATCACGGTGCCTGGACCAGTTCCCTATGAAAGCAATAATGCCATACCTTGGCATTATGGCTCTGATCTCTACTGCAACGGGGAGAAAATCACTTTGGATTCTTCAACCTCTTCTCCACAAATTGATAATGTTGGGGGAGGCGGAGGCTTCACCAGAAGCGGATGCCTTTTTGCCTCACAAACACAAAGGTCTAATGCTGAAGCAGAAGCTGCTGCCAAAGCAAGAAGAAAGAGTGTGGTGCTTGAAGAGCCAACTGCCAAAGAAACTCAGAAGTCATCTTTTGAGCAAGATGTAGACGAGTTCATGAGAATCATAAAAAGGAGTGATTACAAGGTGGTGGATCAGCTTCACCAAACTCCCTCAAAAATCTCCATATTATCACTGTTGATGTGTTCTGAAGCTCACAGGAATGCATTATTGAAAGTCTTGCACGCAGCATACGTGCCAGAGGAGATTACTGTTAACCAGCTAGAAACTGTGGTGGCAAATGTCAACACCAGTCATGGACTGGGCTTCACCAATGCTGATTTAACAACGGAGGGACGTAACCACAACAAGGCTTTACATATCACCTTGGAATGCACCACAACAAGGCTTTACATATCACCTTGGAATGCAAGGGTGTTGTTCTATCTCATGTACTGGTGGACACTGGATCGTCACTCAATGTTCTGCCAAAGAAAGCCTTAGTGAAGCTGAAGTATGATGGCTTGGCACTGCGTCCGAGTAATTTGGTGGTAAGAGCATTTGATGGCTCTAAAAGATCAGTGCTTGGAGAAATTGATCTGCCTGTGATGATTGGCCTGCAGACTTTTAAAACTACCTTCTATGTGATGGACATTCAGCCGGCCTACAGCTGTCTGTTGGGAAGACCCTGGATTCACGCCGCTGGCGCTGTTACGTCTACCCTTCACCAGAAGCTGAAATTCGAGTGGGAAGGCCAGATCATCACCATCTGTGGAGAGGAAGACATCTTTGTTAGCCATCTGGCTACGTATAAGTACATTGAAATGGATGGAGAGATCCATGAAACTATGAGCCAGGGGTTTGAGGCCCTGAACATTAATGAAGCATCTGCTGTACTGGGAACCTCCATAACGTCATATCAGCAAGCCCGGAAGGTTGTTGAAGAGGGTACTGCCCAAGGCTGGGGCAAGCTGTTTCCCGTGGAGAAGAAAGAAGACAGATTTGGGTTGGGTTACAGACCAACTCAACAAGATCAATCAGAGGCTGCGAAGGGGCCCAATTTTGTCAGTGGGGGAATGCTCACCCCAGATGTTGTAAACAACTTGGAAGATGAGGAGGAAAGCGACCTCTACCTAGAGAGCTGGATACGTCCAAGGATCCCGGGGAGCCAAGTCCTTAACTGGTCTTCCCAGGAAATTATAAGGGTTACTCCTGCAGAGTAATTATTATTTCCTAGCATGCATCAAGTCTTGCATCTTGCCCAAGATGTCAAGACTAGTTTTGTAATCGGGCCATCTGTAACACGGTGGGAGAACTGACTTTTAGTTATGTTGCGGATAGCAAGAGTCGCCACCGACTTTTATTTTATCCAAAGGAAAGGCATAAAAGAACAGGAAAGACCTTTTTAAAAGATTTTTGGGTCCGGGGGGTAGGTTATGTAAAGGGAAGGTGTTAGCACCCTTTACATCCATGGTTATCCATGGGCTCTTAGTTACTTAGCTCACTTTGAATTGTTTTTGAAAAGGTGAAGTGTGTGAATAGAAAAATTTTCATAAGAGTTAATAATGATCCATGTACGGATGCGTAAAAACTTGTGTTTGAAAATTTGTTTAAAATTTGTTAAGTGTTTGAAAAGTTTTGAATAAAGTGAGCAAGCAACTATGAGGTACCTACCCTAAAGTTTTAAGTCTTTCTTGTTCTTTATCCTTTAATTGGTAAGACTATCCCTACTATTAAGGAGTAGGTAGTCATCACCTTGGATGTGAGGGACATGAGAGGGACATCTGTTTATGAAGGCAACTGTGAGCTGTAATACCTCAAAATTTGCCCTCTCATTTTCATGCCATTTAGCATATCCTTTCATACATTGCATTGCATTTAGATCACAATTGCATCATAAACATACATGAATATACATCTCCATTTGAGCTTTCACAGGTTGCGATTGGCCTTTATTTCTTCATGCGGCACGTGCACAAGAATCTCAGAAGAAGCCAAAAGTTCTCGATTGATTCAGAGGAGTTTAAGCTGAATATCAGTTTTATGGTGCAGTTTGCAAAATTTGTAACTTATGCTCGGAAACTCATTTTGGCTTGAAACTCAATAGTTTAGACCGTTTCATTATTCTCTACAACTTTTGTGTTCGGCTCGGAGGCCAATTCATCAAGGAAAATGGCGGGATTTATTTGTTTCTGAAATTTCGGTTTCGCCGATTAACTGTGCTAGCGGTATTCAAGAGTTTGTAACTTCTTATTGGGTCAACATGTCTGAGAGATTCATATGCCAAAAGTTCCGTCTTGATATCCTTTCCAACTTTTGGGTTTTGGCCGAGAACTAATTCTTTGAAGAAGATCTCAGAATGTGCGAGTCTTTAGAGTCGACATAGTGAAAAACAGTGCTGAACCGGTGAGTTTTGAACACTAAAAAATTCATAACTCTTGGATCGTTTATCGAATTGATGTCGTTTCGGTGCCTAAAATTCCGTTTAGATGTTATCTTCATTATGTGAATTCAGTTTTGGTTCGGTCCAAGCGGAAGGATCTCCAAAATGCGAATTACCAATAAGGTTCTTTGATGCACTGCATTGTCTGTCAGATTTTGTAAAATTCATAACTCGGTCAATTTTCATCGGATTTCACCCGTTCTTGAAGCGTTGGTTCAAAAATTTTATCCTCTTCAAGTTCAAAGACAAATGCGAGTTTGAACGGTGCTCCAAAGATTATCGTTTTGGTTTATTTCACAAAACTGAAGTGCTGAACCGAAGAAAAAGGCTGAAAGTGGTTTCACGAGAAAATTCATATCTCCCTCGTCGTTTGTCCGGTTGAGCTTAGATTTTAACACCAGCTCACTAACTCATAGATCTAAAACTTTTCTGACAAAGTCGAGTCGAGATTATGCTCCGAAGAGGTTGACCTCGTCACATTTTCGAGTAGCTGACACCAAATAAGCCGAAAAAACAACTTATTCAGTGACGTCTTGCAGCTTAAACGTATCGATCGCACTCGATTTTGATCGTATGACGTTCGTTATTTTTGCATTGCAACCGTGATTCAGAGGCGGACGATGTTGTGGAAGGTTCAGAGTCGAAATTTCTTGCCGAAGATATTGTTATTTTCACTTAAGCCGAAATTCTACCTTTTGCCTTTCATTTTACACTCCACTATATATTCTTTTGACCCACAATTTGTCTCATAACTTCAATCATAATTTACAAATACCAAAAAACTCTCACAAACTCTCTCTAAAGGATCAAAGTTCATTCTCTCAACTCTTTCTCAAGAACACAACAACAACTTCATCAAGAACTCAAGAACACTACAATTCCGATCAAGCTTCCGATAGCCGAGCCGCCACGAACCACCACCTTCGGTCAAATTCACCACCGTGCGACCACCATCTTCCGCCGCCGGCAGCCACGCAGCCTCTCCTCCTCTCCTCCGTTCATGATCGCGTCTCACTTCCTCCGGATTCACAATTTCTTCGTCGATTCTTCATTCGGTAAGCTTCTTAAACTTTAATTCATGAATAATTGTTGCATTGTTTCTTGAATTGAATTTTGAAGTTGAATTCATATTATGGAGATTATGTGCATTGATTCTTGATGTGGTTGTTGATTGATGCTTGATTAATTGATCCTAATAATTGTTGTTGTGCATAATTGGAAATGATTGTTAAAACTGACATAGACTAATCGATGCATGTTAGATGTTTGATAAAATTCTTAAGAGAGTTAATTATTGTGACTTGATATTGATTGAAGTGCTTGACTTTTGAATTCATGTTTGTTTCATTGTGTAAATTCGGAATAGGATAGGTTGAAGCTTAATTGTTGATGTTGTTCATATGTCGCGTGTCGATAAGTGCGTTTTGGTCATAACTTCCTAACCGTAGCGCGTTTTCGCGAATGTGAATAGTGTAAATTGACTTTGTTGATTATTCCGGAGCCATTGGTAAACTTTTTAGTCGGTTTCGGACAATTTTTTTCGGCTATTTCGCTACTGCCAGCCGATAAAATCGGCCAAAAAGTACCACTTCCGAGCGGAATTTTCAAAATCCGATTGCATATTTGAATCCGTTGGCACGTTTGCAAGTTACCATGCGATTTTCGTTCAATTCCGAGTCGGTGATTTTTGACGCGTTTTTTCGTTTTAAGGCTTTTTAAGTTCGGTTTGGTGCAATTTTGATGCATTGATCTTGTTTTGACTTGTACTTATGTTTGTTGATCATTTTCCATTCATTGCATGTAAATTTATTTGATTTTGGTTTGAATTTGCATGTTGTTTATGTTAGAGCATAAGTGCTGCCCCGTTTTGAAACGTAAATTTCAATGCATGTCCATGACTCGTACATTCATCTTTCTATTTGATTTTGAGTTGTGAGACATAGGTGCAACTTCCGGTTGCACCTCTTTTTTGTTTCTAATGTGTTTGTTGAGTTCATGCAAGGTTCTCGCAAAGATCTTAACGACGGTCGTTTGGTTGGTATTCCACTTTATTTGTGGGATACCTTTGGATTCAAATGATATTTTGTGTCGTTGTTTTTGTTTCGATTATGGGGGATCTTCACAAAGAAATTATGGAAGATGAGCATTTATTTTGCTCATGGGAGATTACAAGGCTTGGCTTGAAGTTTTTTTGGATTTCTTTTATGTGAAAGAATCGGCACTTCGACCAAGTAAGTAATCTCGATTCTCTACTTTAATGCATCATTCTAGTTGTATGCGACTTAGGATCATGTAACTTAAGGTGCATATTGAGCCCTCCCACCTGAGGCATTGGATTTATTTGTGATATATATTGATATGTGTCGATTTCGGAGTTTAGGGATTAGGTTACGAATTAGAGAATTCGATTCCTTTCACTTTCCCTTAAAATATCGTTTTTGCCCGTTTCGTCGCAATTATTAAAAATAGTTTTAGGTGTGATAAAATTCTGGAAAAATTCATGAGTGATCTTCTTCCTCTTAATTAATTTGTCATATTTTTTGTTTCCAGATTTGGGTGGTTTCAATATTTTATTTGGATTTTAGATCACAAGCTGTCCCAAAAAGGAAGGTTTTGGCATAAGGGACCGAAATCGATTTTTCCCCATAGGTGTGAGACCTATTTTTTGTATATGATTAATCACTGTAATTGGTGACATTTTGATGCTCATTAGGCATTTTTTTCATAATTTTTAGTGCCCTTTTTGATCCACTTTGTGGAGTTGTTTTTGGGTGATCATTCATTGCTACCTTGCTAGTCAAGTAATTGTTTTGGCACTTTGGTGCATAATTTTGTGGAATCCTTTTGGACAATGTGAGATAATGACTTTATTATTCCAGGGATTTAATTTCATAATTTTTAAAGGCTTTTTGCTATTTTTCCATGTCACCTAGATCCTAGGTTGATTCATGTGTCTATTTGCTCCATAACTTAAATGATAAGAAGGCATTCATGCCATTTTCTTGAAGGGATTTTTGGTAGATTTTAGGAGTTGATTATAGGTCATTTGTATGCCTTTAATTCCAGTCATAGGTCATTTTTTGAACCATACTCATTTGGTTTGTTTTGGTGCTTTAAAGTGCATACTTATGTGAATTAACTTTAACCTAAACTAGATTCTCTTCTCCTCTAAATAATAACTTGAATTATGTGGAAATCATTAATGCATATTCATGCATTATAATTGCATCTCATACCTTGTATGCTACTGACCCATAATCATTTCATGCATATTCACATGCCATTCTTCCTTAACTTTCATCATGTGCGATCTTATGCGATTTTTGTTCGTTTCTTCTCATATCTTCTTCGCATTGCTCCATATGCCTAATCCATTGCATCCATGATTCTATTTCATTCATCCATCTTCATAAACATTCACTACTGACTTTGATGTTCATTTCATGTATTAATTCATGCTTGTAAGCCATATGCATTCATACTTCATCCATAAACCCTAACTTGCATTTAGGTGAACTTAGGTGAACTTTTTGTACATAGTTTGACATAGTTTGATCTTGTGAGATATCCTAGCATACTTAGGGACCTATATCATGTAGCTACTGACTTTAGAAGTCATGTAACCTTTAGGTACCTTCACCTTTAGACTTAGGTCTTATTTTGAACCCTAGTTCCATTCTAGGATGTTTATGGTACTTAATCGCTTTTATGCTTCGATTTTACTTTCAATATGCATTGTCATGCTAATCTTTGTTTTGTAGGGGGGAAGATTGAGGTAAGCCTCACTTCATTCCTATCTTTTATGCATTCTAAATGTGTTTTCCTTAGCACTTGGTGCTTGCTTATAGGTTTTCCCTTTCTTTAGAGACAACTTAACTTCCTTAGGAAGTAAGTTAGTTTCTAACTATCTTTTCTTCCTTTTCTTTTCTTTCTTAGGATTAGAATACCTCATTAACCATAGGATCTCCCTTGTAAATAAATCAATAAAAATTAGGGTGTGTCTTAGTTCCCATTAGATTTTTCCTTTTCCAACTTGAGTCATTCTTTCTCATCTCATAAAGAAAAGCAATAAAACACTTAATAAAAACCGAACAATCTTGTACGACACGAGACTTTGTTGTGGAGTGTTTATACGCGTCCTGTTTCGGGGCGAGGTGTAAATACTTCCCGCAATGGATAGGTCTTAGTACAAGACAGTTCACAAACAAATTCAAAACACTTCTCATAAAAGACAAAAACAAATAACAAGCGACTATCCTGCGGGAACTTCTTTTCTCATCTCATTCACTCACAACGCGAACTCGCGACGACTTGTCACACATGCAAGACGGTAAATGCACTCGTACCAGACGAGCCTGCAACACCTGAGCATAGACATACGCAGTTCCAGCATAAAAAACACAAACAAATAGTTCCCGCCTTAGTTAGGCGAACTACGTCGACTCTGATCCTCATTATCCCGATGAGGTACGTAGGCAGCGGGGTAGGGCCCGTTCGAGCACATTCTTTATTTTCCCTACATTTCCCCTTTATTCTCATTTTCTTATTTCAGTTCCTTTCTCATTTCTCATTTCATTCCAGTTAGCGGTTTTGTTCAGCAGCAGTTATATTTTTCTCACCCTTTGAAACAACAAGCAAGCGTGGATCCCGTCGGGTACGACGGACGATCTGGGGTGCTAATACCTTCCCAGTTCGTAACCGACTCCCGAACTCAGATCTTTGGTTCGCAGGACCTTGTCCTTTCCTTCTTCCTCAGGTTTGTGCAACATTACCTTTCCCATTCATTCGGGATAAAAATGTCTGGCTGGCGACTCTACCTTTTCCACGCCACTTTCGCGTTTGTACTAGGATGAAAATCCCGGGAGCGACAGCTGGCGACTCTGCTGGGGACTTAACCTGATTCTTCCAGTTTCCCTTGTAGAGTCAATCCTAGCGCATGTTGGCTTTGTTTCTTTGGGTGTTTATCTGTTTGATGCTGAGTGCTTTAGTTTAGCTTTACTGTTTTTATTTATAGTTCTTTACAGCTTTACTTTACCGCATTTATTTACCGCTTTCAGTATTTATTTTCCATGCATCATATTATACTGGACTGTCTGGCTATGCTGGTTTTCATTTTTTCTGTGGGATGGGAGTTACTGTGAGATAAGCCAAATACCCGGCTTGAGTGCACTATAGGATTAGCGTGGACATGTTGTACTCGCATGGTTACATGATGAGTGGCGATGTGTTCCACACCCAGGTTGCGACCGTCTTGGAACTATCTTGTGTGGGGGTTCTTCCCCACTTCGGGATACAACCTTGATGGTTATGTGCAGCTGGGGACCGATCATTGAGAACCTTAGTGGAAACAACCCTCTCCAGTGATGACAGTGGCAGACCACATTTGTTGGCAAACCCACTCGCATCCGAGGGTCCATTGGGAACTCGCATAGGATGGCCTAGTTCTCTCATAGGAACCCAGTCAAGGCAAACTGTTCGTATGACGATAGTATTGTACCCTTCGGGATGAATGTACTATTGTTTCTCGATTCATTGCTTGAAGCTGAGGTCTTATGAGGGATGCTTGTTTCCTTGGACTCAGCTGAGGCCTCCCTGATTAGTACATAATGCCAAACCGATTCCCTGATTTGGTCATGAGCCATTTCTCGGAAATGGTGAACGTATTATTGCTATTCGGCTTTGAGAGTCCGTGATGTTGACCCGAGTAGCACACCCGTGAGATTGGGAGGGGTTTACAGGTTTGCAGGAACCCTAAACTTCAACATACCCACTTTGCCAGTATTGTTCAGTGTTCTATGGTTCTTTGATTCTGAGGTCTGGGATTTCTATTCAGAGAAATTGTTACTGTGATTACCATTATGACCTTGATATTGTGACTCTCCACAGATACTTGGCTCGTTGTTTAGCTTCAATACCATCAGTGACTATTCTATTATGTGATCCAGTTCTACAGTTATCGGGTTCTCAATTATGGGGGTTCTATGCAGAGATGGTGCTACTATTATGGTTCTATTCAGACACTTGACTCATTACTCAACACCGGCACCAGCATCAGACTATTGATCACATGCTTGCTGCATACATGACATCATAGCATTCCAACACACATGTTCAGTTATTTCCGAGGATCACATATCTGAATCATGCCATTGAACTTTTTCTGTGTCAAAACTTGTATCAAAGTGGATAGATTCTTCAGAAATAATTGAACATGGCATTTGCATACATCCTTGCATTCTTGACAGGTGTTCAGAGACAAATTCTTTTCCTGACTTGATTTCTCATCAAAATGGACAACTTGAATCACAATCATCAAGGTATATATTTGAAGCAACTCCGGGCGGAGGTAATCGAAGGAATACCCAGCTGAGGCCATTCAGGGCAGAGGTATAAGCTTTATTTCAAAACCAGAAACTGCTGAAACAGGAAGTCAACCAGATGAAGACTCAGATTACCTTGGTTATGGAAATTCTGAACGAAACTATTTTCATCCCTAGTGAGGGGAACTACGCTGCTCTGATTCTCCATTGGTCAATGGAGATACGTAGGCAGGAGATCATGCAAGATCTTTCCGAGCAACCTTATCTATTAACTTTATCAACCTCTTCCCTCCAGATATCATTTGTCAGCATCCAACCTGAGCTTCCCAAGAGATTCCTAGGGCCAGAGCATATGGGTAAAGTCTAGAATAACTTGAGAAGAAGTTTGATCATACTTTGAGGCCGTACGTGCAACGAGTTTCCTCATTTACTCAAGTTCAAACCAGTTGGGCTAATCACATCAGGATCATCTCCGATAAAGCTTCCTTTAAGGTTTCAATGCCAAGTATGATTACCGTTCTGGGGCACCTGGCCTTTTAATTGAAGATTGTAAATCTTTCAGAGACAAGGGTAAAAACAAGGTCGCGAATGTGATTGACTTCAAGACTATTGTGTTCGCACCAGGTAAAGGTGGGAATATGGCACCGAATCAGTAATAGAATGAACATCCAGACTGCTGACTGCTGAAAGTCTCCAAGAGCAACAAATCCAGACGGAGTCGGACCTCCTCGATAATGGCAACCACAACGTAAAGGCTAGATGTAAATACCACTCAGGGGCATTTAGACATACCATTTGACAATTGTGATGCGTTCAGGCACAAGGTTCAAATTTTGATCGACTCAAAGGTCATCATGCCAGAAGGTCTGTTCACATATTGAAATCTCCTCATCAAATTGGCATCCTAGTTTGCAAGGGCATCTTCAGAAGAAATAAGTCCAGACGGAGTCAAGTCTCCTCAATGATGGCAATGTTCAGCTTCGTTACTGCATTTTCATTTGTAGTTTATATTGTTTGTTTAAACATTTGTATGCATGCATGAAACTTATTTGTTTTTGAATGATAACCATAATAAATGCACATGTTTCTCTTGAAGTAATCCATTCGTATTCACTCATGATTTTGTGTATGCGCATTGCAATACCAACTGTTGTGCTTAAACTCTATCAGGGAGGATGACGAAATGAGAACGCAAAAACTTTAATTGTGTGCTTTTGAGAAAGACCCTGTTGATGATGTACAGGCATTATTTCAAATCCTAAACACCGGAGATATAAGGGAGATAGACCCTCGCCAACCCATTTGAGCCTTGAAGTAGGAGTTTCTTTTCGCATGGAAAAAACCTTTGCACTTAACCCAGGGGCAGGGTAGGTGTCAGCTAGTTGGACCGATCGTTCAAATTTCAAAAAGGAGTGCATATCTGAGGATCCAATTGCCTTTCGTTGTACCAAATCAGGAGGTCCAATGACTAGAAACCACAATGGTTATCCCAAGCAAGAGGTCTAGAGATCGGAAACCACAATGGTTATCCCTCATCAACCAAGAAGTGAGACAGTCACGACCCTTTCAAAGCAATCAAGACAGACAGTGTCACACGATTTGTTCAAAAAAAAAGAATTAAAAAATGATGAGAAAGCCCGCTAAGTCGAAACTTGAAAACAAGCGACATAGGCAAAAATTAGGGCATCCCACTGGACTTCACAATCAAAGATTCACAAGAATCAGTCCAGGCAAAAGTTAGGGATAAGAAAAAGAATGCAAAAGTGAAAAACGAAAAGGATTACACAAGAAAAGATCCTCAAACAAGAACAAAATCGTGTGGCACAGACACGAAAGACAAAGGGGTGACTGATTCCCAGCAACAACCCGATTAGTGCTTAAACCGTTAATGTAATTGGTTCCTCAACCATCACAAAACCCTTTTTGAGAAGTGAGCGCTTGTGAAAGCTAGCTGAAAATAGGAATGAAGAACATCACGAAGATGGGTGGGTACAAATAAATTTCGAGCCTATATCCTTTGTTTCTATAACCGTGAACCAGGCCGCGATACAACCCTTAAAGTCCTAACTGAAGTAGGGTTATCTTGAGAGTGCGCTACCACGAGACCGCGTTCCTGACTCCTATGAGTGGTGTTGAAAGATCTTTATTGGTATTTCATGTGCATGTTTTCTATTATTCAAAAAAATTAATTTCGTATCTTAACCAGTGATTCGCTCACAAAGGTTTGCGACATCTTTTTCAGTAAAACTTCAAGATTAACATGTGTGTTGCATTAGAATTTTCATTCTTAGAATAAACATTTTCCGCTTGCAGATATTTGTTGGGCATCATAAAAATTCACATACGAAACTTCAGTCCAGAAGCTTAATCTTGCCAAGTTGAGAAGTCTGAAACTTTCGAAGGACAATCTGTCGAGATGCACTTTTCAAGAAAACTCCATTGACTGGGGACTTTCCCAACAGTCGTGGTAAAAGCCAACTAATCTGGGGCAATCACGTCGCCAAATTGGGGCAATCACTTCGAGATTCAAATATCTCAAAGAGCCAACTAATCTGGGGCAATCACGTCGCCAAACTGGGGCAGTTAGTTCGAGATCCAATCTTTCAAAGGACAATTGGTATGGGTGTTTTCTTCAAAGCACAATCAGTCAGAGGTGATCACTTCAAGACTCGTACTGGGGCAGGCCACCCCAAGAGCACTAGAAGTTACTTTCTCTCAAAGACGGTTAATCAGAAGCACCTACCCAAGGTTCAAAATACTAGGACACACTATCTCACAGTGATATGAGGTTTTTCATGAATCCTCGCGAGGAAAATTCTTGCACAGACCATGCAGTCTGGGGCAGTTATTTCGAGATCCAACGAATCTCTCCAAGAGTTTGAAGACACTGAGGCATTTCATATGCCATGTTTTCTGTAAAATCCTCTTGAGACATTTACTTCTGACGGACCTTAATCTGAGGCGAGTTGAAAATTGCAAAGAACCATTGTTCACTCATGATTAGTTGACAACCTATCAACCCGGGGCTAGGGGCAAAGCCATTGTCAGCACAGTACTTCAAGAGTTATTTCATCAGCAAGCTTCATTGATCAAAATTCCTTAGCAAGTCTCATTAGACAATCCCTTCTCCAGTAGTGCGGCAAATGGAAGATTACTTCTTGAGCAGAAGGATATCATCGTCTCTCATCCCCGACATGAGACGCCTTACATCTCTCATTCCCAACATGAGAGGATTTATCTTTTATCCCCAGCAAGTGGCAACTTGAGCTCTTATCTTCAGCGGGAAGCTTTGTCATTGACATCATCCGTCATCCCCAACAAAGTTCAACGGATAGCGTACCTAGCAAGAAGAGTCCATCCCCAGCAGGGTCCTGGCATTCTAATCCCCAAGTCCAATTTATTTTTGGCAGTAATGGCAGTTCAGAGCCCGTGTATCATCAATAGCATTCCCCGCAGAGTTGTCTACTTTTCACAAGGATTAACCAGATCAAGGTAGTGATCATCAGTTTCTCCCCAGTCAAGCCATCTGGGATACTTGCAGTCTCCTTATCAGGAGATCTCTTTGCATTTGCATCTGGTACTCATCATTACATTTGCATCCTCCAAAGCGTAGCATTTCCATCGTCATGGAGCATTACGCCATAAATTCAAACATATGCATACCAGCATGGGCCAGTTTTGAGGTATTACATAAGACTCGTTACATCTCCAATCAGATTGAAGTGTTCCCCACAGAATACAACCTCATTTCCCCGGGTGGATACTTCTACCAAGTCTTGTTGTTATCCCCAATTGAGTCTTGTTTCAGTACAACAGTCTCATTTCTTTTCGCGTCTCCGTTTCAGTATAATGGTCGCGTCTTGGGCTCTCGTTTAAGTACAATGATCCCGTTCCTTTCGAGTCTCCATTTAAGTACAATGGTCTCGTCTTTGAGTCTTGTTTCAGTACAACAGTCTCATTTCTTTTTGCGTCTCCGTTTCAGTACAACGGTCGCGTCTTGGGCTCTCGTTTAAGTACAACGATCCCGTTCCTTTCGAGTCTCCATTTAAGTACAATGGTCTCGTCTCTGAGTCTTGTTTCAGTACAACAGTCTCATTTCTTTTCGCGTCTCCGTTTCAGTACAACGGTCGCGTCTTGGGCTCTCGTTTAAGTACAACGATCCCGTTCCTTTCGAGTCTCCATTTAAGTACAATGGTCTCGTCTTTGAGTCTTGTTTCAGTACAACAGTCTCATTTTTTCGCGTCTCCGTTTCAGTACAACGGTCGCGTCTTGGGCTCTCGTTTAAGTACAACGATCCCATTCCTTTCGAGTCTCCATTTAAGTACAATGGTCTCGTCTTTGAGTCTTGTTTCAGTACAACAGTCTCATTTTTTCGCGTCTCCGTTTCAGTACAACGGTCGCGTCTTGGGCTCTCGTTTAAGTACAACGATCCCATTCCTTTCGAGTCTCCATTTAAGTACAATGGTCTCGTCTTTGAGTCTTGTTTCAGTACAACAGTCTCATTTTTTTTCGCGTCTCCGTTTCAGTACAACGGTCGTGTCTTGGGCTCCCGTTTATGTACAACGATCCCGTTCCATCTTGTCCTATTTTCTTTGTGTTTCTGGTTACCGCCTGCGGCCGGTATACCTTTGCGTCTCCATTCGAGGATGGTTTCGTGTTAGATCCGAGGATCTTTTGATTTGTCATTCGAGGGTGACATTTCTTTTCTTCAAGTCCTTCCGAGGTTGGTCTTGTTGTTTTGTGTGGCTATTATTCGAGGATAGTAGTTCACTTTTCGAGCTTATTGATCGAGGTCAGTTTGTCTCTTTTGCAAAGTCTGTCTGAGGTCAGCTTTGTGTTTGGTTATCAGTTGAGGCTGGTATACCTTTGCGTCTCCATTCGAGGATGGTTTCGTGTTAGATCCGAGGATCTTTTGGATTGTCATTCGAGGATGGCATTCTTTTCTTCAAGTCCTTCCGAGGTTGGTCTTGTTGTTTTGTGTGGCTATTATTCGAGGATAGTAGTTCACTTTTCGAGCTTATTGATCGAGGTCAGTTTGTCTCTTTTGCAAAGTCTGTCTGAGGTCAACTTTGTGTTTGGTTATCAGTCGAGGCTGGTATACCTTTGCGTCTCCATTCGAGGATGGTTTCGTGTTAGATCCGAGGATCTTTTGGATTGTCATTCGAGGATGGCATTCTTTTCTTCAAGTCCTTCTGCGGTTGGTCTTGTTTTTGTTTTGTGTGGCTATTATTCGAGGATAGTAGTTCATTTTTTGAGCTTATTGATCGAGGTCAGTTTGTCTCTTTTGCAAAGTCTGTCCGAGGTCAGTCTTTGTTGTTGATGGTTATCGCCTGCGGCCGGTATACCATTGTGTTTCTATTCAAGGAGGGTTTCAGTACTGGATCCGAGGATCCCGTGTGAGTTGTCATTCGAGGATGGCATTCTTCCCAGCATATCTCCACCTGGTTCTATCTCCTTTACCTATTCAGAGGTCAAAATCAAAAAATAATAAATAAATAAATGGGCAGATGACATTTCCATTACCCTCAGTGTGCAAATTTTCAGGTTTTGTTCGAATATTCAATCACACCACACCTTGAACGTCTAAAAGTTGTTGCAATTATCCATTCAGGTCTGCAGTTGATTGAATAGGGGCAGCTGTAATACCTCAAAATTTGCCCTCTCATTTTCATGCCATTTAGCATATCCTTTCATACATTGCATTGCATTTAGATCACAATTGCATCATAAACATACATGAATATACATCTCCATTTGAGCTTTCACAGGTTGCGATTGGCCTTTATTTCTTCATGCGGCACGTGCACAAGAATCTCAGAAGAAGCCAAAAGTTCTCGATTGATTCAGAGGAGTTTAAGCTGAATATCAGTTTTATGGTGCAGTTTGCAAAATTTGTAACTTATGCTCGGAAACTCATTTTGGCTTGAAACTCAATAGTTTAGACCGTTTCATTATTCTCTACAACTTTTGTGTTCGGCTCGGAGGCCAATTCATCAAGGAAAATGGCGGGATTTATTTGTTTCTGAAATTTCGGTTTCGCCGATTAACTGTGCTAGCGGTATTCAAGAGTTTGTAACTTCTTATTGGGTCAACATGTCTGAGAGATTCATATGCCAAAAGTTCCGTCTTGATATCCTTTCCAACTTTTGGGTTTTGGCCGAGAACTAATTCTTTGAAGAAGATCTCAGAATGTGCGAGTCTTTAGAGTCGACATAGTGAAAAACAGTGCTGAACCGGTGAGTTTTGAACACTAAAAAATTCATAACTCTTGGATCGTTTATCGAATTGATGTCGTTTCGGTGCCTAAAATTCCGTTTAGATGTTATCTTCATTATGTGAATTCAGTTTTGGTTCGGTCCAAGCGGAAGGATCTCCAAAATGCGAATTACCAATAAGGTTCTTTGATGCACTGCATTGTCTGTCAGATTTTGTAAAATTCATAACTCGGTCAATTTTCATCGGATTTCACCCGTTCTTGAAGCGTTGGTTCAAAAATTTTATCCTCTTCAAGTTCAAAGACAAATGCGAGTTTGAACGGTGCTCCAAAGATTATCGTTTTGGTTTATTTCACAAAACTGAAGTGCTGAACCGAAGAAAAAGGCTGAAAGTGGTTTCACGAGAAAATTCATATCTCCCTCGTCGTTTGTCCGGTTGAGCTTAGATTTTAACACCAGCTCACTAACTCATAGATCTAAAACTTTTCTGACAAAGTCGAGTCGAGATTATGCTCCGAAGAGGTTGACCTCGTCACATTTTCGAGTAGCTGACACCAAATAAGCCGAAAAAATAACTTATTCAGTGACGTCTTGCAGCTTAAACGTATCGATCGCACTCGATTTTGATCGTATGACGTTCGTTATTTTTGCATTGCAACCGTGATTCAGAGGCGGACGATGTTGTGGAAGGTTCAGAGTCGAAATTTCTTGCCGAAGATATTGTTATTTTCACTTAAGCCGAAATTCTACCTTTTGCCTTTCATTTTACACTCCACTATATATTCTTTTGACCCACAATTTGTCTCATAACTTCAATCATAATTTACAAATACCAAAAAACTCTCACAAACTCTCTCTAAAGGATCAAAGTTCATTCTCTCAACTCTTTCTCAAGAACACAACAACAACTTCATCAAGAACTCAAGAACACAACAATTCCGATCAAGCTTCCGATAGCCGAGCCGCCACGAACCACCACCTTCGGTCAAATTCACCACCGTGCGACCACCATCTTCCGCCGCCGGCAGCCACGCAGCCTCTCCTCCTCTCCTCCGTTCATGATCGCGTCTCACTTCCTCCGGATTCACAATTTCTTCGTCGATTCTTCATTCGGTAAGCTTCTTAAACTTTAATTCATGAATAATTGTTGCATTGTTTCTTGAATTGAATTTTGAAGTTGAATTCATATTATGGAGATTATGTGCATTGATTCTTGATGTGGTTGTTGATTGATGCTTGATTAATTGATCCTAATAATTGTTGTTGTGCATAATTGGAAATGATTGTTAAAACTGACATAGACTAATCGATGCATGTTAGATGTTTGATAAAATTCTTAAGAGAGTTAATTATTGTGACTTGATATTGATTGAAGTGCTTGACTTTTGAATTCATGTTTGTTTCATTGTGTAAATTCGGAATAGGATAGGTTGAAGCTTAATTGTTGATGTTGTTCATATGTCGCGTGTCGATAAGTGCGTTTTGGTCATAACTTCCTAACCGTAGCGCGTTTTCGCGAATGTGAATAGTGTAAATTGACTTTGTTGATTATTCCGGAGCCATTGGTAAACTTTTTAGTCGATTTCGGACAATTTTTTTCGGCTATTTCGCTACTGCCAGCCGATAAAATCGGCCAAAAAGTACCACTTCCGAGCGGAATTTTCAAAATCCGATTGCATATTTGAATCCGTTGGCACGTTTGCAAGTTACCATGCGATTTTCGTTCAATTCCGAGTCGGTGATTTTTGACGCGTTTTTTCGTTTTAAGGCTTTTTAAGTTCGGTTTGGTGCAATTTTGATGCATTGATCTTGTTTTGACTTGTACTTATGTTTGTTGATCATTTTCCATTCATTGCATGTAAATTTATTTGATTTTGGTTTGAATTTGCATGTTGTTTATGTTAGAGCATAAGTGCTGCCCCGTTTTGAAACGTAAATTTCAATGCATGTCCATGACTCGTACATTCATCTTTCTATTTGATTTTGAGTTGTGAGACATAGGTGCAACTTCCGGTTGCACCTCTTTTTTGTTTCTAATGTGTTTGTTGAGTTCATGCAAGGTTCTCGCAAAGATCTTAACGACGGTCGTTTGGTTGGTATTCCACTTTATTTGTGGGATACCTTTGGATTCAAATGATATTTTGTGTCGTTGTTTTTGTTTCGATTATGGGGGATCTTCACAAAGAAATTATGGAAGATGAGCATTTATTTTGCTCATGGGAGATTACAAGGCTTGGCTTGAAGTTTTTTTGGATTTCTTTTATGTGAAAGAATCGGCACTTCGACCAAGTAAGTAATCTCGATTCTCTACTTTAATGCATCATTCTAGTTGTATGCGACTTAGGATCATGTAACTTAAGGTGCATATTGAGCCCTCCCACTTGAGGCATTGGATTTATTTGTGATATATATTGATATGTGTCGATTTCGGAGTTTAGGGATTAGGTTACGAATTAGAGAATTCGATTCCTTTCACTTTCCCTTAAAATATCGTTTTTGCCCGTTTCGTCGCAATTATTAAAAATAGTTTTAGGTGTGATAAAATTCTGGAAAAATTCATGAGTGATCTTCTTCCTCTTAATTAATTTGTCATATTTTTTGTTTCCAGATTTGGGTGGTTTCAATATTTTATTTGGATTTTAGATCACAAGCTGTCCCAAAAAGGAAGGTTTTGGCATAAGGGACCGAAATCGATTTTTCCCCATAGGTGTGAGACCTATTTTTTGTATATGATTAATCACTGTAATTGGTGACATTTTGATGCTCATTAGGCATTTTTTTCATAATTTTTAGTGCCCTTTTTGATCCACTTTGTGGAGTTGTTTTTGGGTGATCATTCATTGCTACCTTGCTAGTCAAGTAATTGTTTTGGCACTTTGGTGCATAATTTTGTGGAATCCTTTTGGACAATGTGAGATAATGACTTTATTATTCCAGGGATTTAATTTCATAATTTTTAAAGGCTTTTTGCTATTTTTCCATGTCACCTAGATCCTAGGTTGATTCATGTGTCTATTTGCTCCATAACTTAAATGATAAGAAGGCATTCATGCCATTTTCTTGAAGGGATTTTTGGTAGATTTTAGGAGTTGATTATAGGTCATTTGTATGCCTTTAATTCCAGTCATAGGTCATTTTTTGAACCATACTCATTTGGTTTGTTTTGGTGCTTTAAAGTGCATACTTATGTGAATTAACTTTAACCTAAACTAGATTCTCTTCTCCTCTAAATAATAACTTGAATTATGTGGAAATCATTAATGCATATTCATGCATTATAATTGCATCTCATACCTTGTATGCTACTGACCCATAATCATTTCATGCATATTCACATGCCATTCTTCCTTAACTTTCATCATGTGCGATCTTATGCGATTTTTGTTCGTTTCTTCTCATATCTTCTTCGCATTGCTCCATATGCCTAATCCATTGCATCCATGATTCTATTTCATTCATCCATCTTCATAAACATTCACTACTGACTTTGATGTTCATTTCATGTATTAATTCATGCTTGTAAGCCATATGCATTCATACTTCATCCATAAACCCTAACTTGCATTTAGGTGAACTTAGGTGAACTTTTTGTACATAGTTTGACATAGTTTGATCTTGTGAGATATCCTAGCATACTTAGGGACCTATATCATGTAGCTACTGACTTTAGAAGTCATGTAACCTTTAGGTACCTTCACCTTTAGACTTAGGTCTTATTTTGAACCCTAGTTCCATTCTAGGATGTTTATGGTACTTAATCGCTTTTATGCTTCGATTTTACTTTCAATATGCATTGTCATGCTAATCTTTGTTTTGTAGGGGGGAAGATTGAGGTAAGCCTCACTTCATTCCTATCTTTTATGCATTCTAAATGTGTTTTCCTTAGCACTTGGTGCTTGCTTATAGGTTTTCCCTTTCTTTAGAGACAACTTAACTTCCTTAGGAAGTAAGTTAGTTTCTAACTATCTTTTCTTCCTTTTCTTTTCTTTCTTAGGATTAGAATACCTCATTAACCATAGGATCTCCCTTGTAAATAAATCAATAAAAATTAGGGTGTGTCTTAGTTCCCATTAGATTTTTCCTTTTCCAACTTGAGTCATTCTTTCTCATCTCATAAAGAAAAGCAATAAAACACTTAATAAAAACCGAACAATCTTGTACGACACGAGACTTTGTTGTGGAGTGTTTATACGCGTCCTGTTTCGGGGCGAGGTGTAAATACTTCCCGCAATGGATAGGTCTTAGTACAAGACAGTTCACAAACAAATTCAAAACACTTCTCATAAAAGACAAAAACAAATAACAAGCGACTATCCTGCGGGAACTTCTTTTCTCATCTCATTCACTCACAACGCGAACTCGCGACGACTTGTCACACATGCAAGACGGTAAATGCACTCGTACCAGACGAGCCTGCAACACCTGAGCATAGACATACGCAGTTCCAGCATAAAAAACACAAACAAATAGTTCCCGCCTTAGTTAGGCGAACTACGTCGACTCTGATCCTCATTATCCCGATGAGGTACGTAGGCAGCGGGGTAGGGCCCGTTCGAGCACATTCTTTATTTTCCCTACATTTCCCCTTTATTCTCATTTTCTTATTTCAGTTCCTTTCTCATTTCTCATTTCATTCCAGTTAGCGGTTTTGTTCAGCAGCAGTTATATTTTTCTCACCCTTTGAAACAACAAGCAAGCGTGGATCCCGTCGGGTACGACGGACGATCTGGGGTGCTAATACCTTCCCAGTTCGTAACCGACTCCCGAACTCAGATCTTTGGTTCGCAGGACCTTGTCCTTTCCTTCTTCCTCAGGTTTGTGCAACATTACCTTTCCCATTCATTCGGGATAAAAATGTCTGGCTGGCGACTCTACCTTTTCCACGCCACTTTCGCGTTTGTACTAGGATGAAAATCCCGGGAGCGACAGCTGGCGACTCTGCTGGGGACTTAACCTGATTCTTCCAGTTTCCCTTGTAGAGTCAATCCTAGCGCATGTTGGCTTTGTTTCTTTGGGTGTTTATCTGTTTGATGCTGAGTGCTTTAGTTTAGCTTTACTGTTTTTATTTATAGTTCTTTACAGCTTTACTTTACCGCATTTATTTACCGCTTTCAGTATTTATTTTCCATGCATCATATTATACTGGACTGTCTGGCTATGCTGGTTTTCATTTTTTCTGTGGGATGGGAGTTACTGTGAGATAAGCCAAATACCCGGCTTGAGTGCACTATAGGATTAGCGTGGACATGTTGTACTCGCATGGTTACATGATGAGTGGCGATGTGTTCCACACCCAGGTTGCGACCGTCTTGGAACTATCTTGTGTGGGGGTTCTTCCCCACTTCGGGATACAACCTTGATGGTTATGTGCAGCTGGGGACCGATCATTGAGAACCTTAGTGGAAACAACCCTCTCCAGTGATGACAGTGGCAGACCACATTTGTTGGCAAACCCACTCGCATCCGAGGGTCCATTGGGAACTCGCATAGGATGGCCTAGTTCTCTCATAGGAACCCAGTCAAGGCAAACTGTTCGTATGACGATAGTATTGTACCCTTCGGGATGAATGTACTATTGTTTCTCGATTCAGTGCTTGAAGCTGAGGTCTTATGAGGGATGCTTGTTTCCTTGGACTCAGCTGAGGCCTCCCTGATTAGTACATAATGCCAAACCGATTCCCTGATTTGGTCATGAGCCATTTCTCGGAAATGGTGAACGTATTATTGCTATTCGGCTTTGAGAGTCCGTGATGTTGACCCGAGTAGCACACCCGTGAGATTGGGAGGGGTTTACAGGTTTGCAGGAACCCTAAACTTCAACATACCCACTTTGCCAGTATTGTTCAGTGTTCTATGGTTCTTTGATTCTGAGGTCTGGGATTTCTATTCAGAGAAATTGTTACTGTGATTACCATTATGACCTTGATATTGTGACTCTCCACAGATACTTGGCTCGTTGTTTAGCTTCAATACCATCAGTGACTATTCTATTATGTGATCCAGTTCTACAGTTATCGGGTTCTCAATTATGGGGGTTCTATGCAGAGATGGTGCTACTATTATGGTTCTATTCAGACACTTGACTCATTACTCAACACCGGCACCAGCATCAGACTATTGATCACATGCTTGCTGCATACATGACATCATAGCATTCCAACACACATGTTCAGTTATTTCCGAGGATCACATATCTGAATCATGCCATTGAACTTTTTCTGTGTCAAAACTTGTATCAAAGTGGATAGATTCTTCAGAAATAATTGAACATGGCATTTGCATACATCCTTGCATTCTTGACAGGTGTTCAGAGACAAATTCTTTTCCTGACTTGATTTCTCATCAAAATGGACAACTTGAATCACAATCATCAAGGTATATATTTGAAGCAACTCCGGGCGGAGGTAATCGAAGGAATACCCAGCTGAGGCCATTCAGGGCAGAGGTATAAGCTTTATTTCAAAACCAGAAACTGCTGAAACAGGAAGTCAACCAGATGAAGACTCAGATTACCTTGGTTATGGAAATTCTGAACGAAACTATTTTCATCCCTAGTGAGGGGAACTACGCTGCTCTGATTCTCCATTGGTCAATGGAGATACGTAGGCAGGAGATCATGCAAGATCTTTCCGAGCAACCTTATCTATTAACTTTATCAACCTCTTCCCTCCAGATATCATTTGTCAGCATCCAACCTGAGCTTCCCAAGAGATTCCTAGGGCCAGAGCATATGGGTAAAGTCTAGAATAACTTGAGAAGAAGTTTGATCATACTTTGAGGCCGTACGTGCAACGAGTTTCCTCATTTACTCAAGTTCAAACCAGTTGGGCTAATCACATCAGGATCATCTCCGATAAAGCTTCCTTTAAGGTTTCAATGCCAAGTATGATTACCGTTCTGGGGCACCTGGCCTTTTAATTGAAGATTGTAAATCTTTCAGAGACAAGGGTAAAAACAAGGTCGCGAATGTGATTGACTTCAAGACTATTGTGTTCGCACCAGGTAAAGGTGGGAATATGGCACCGAATCAGTAATAGAATGAACATCCAGACTGTTGACTGCTGAAAGTCTCCAAGAGCAACAAATCCAGACGGAGTCGGACCTCCTCGATAATGGCAACCACAACGTAAAGGCTAGATGTAAATACCACTCAGGGGCATTTAGACATACCATTTGACAATTGTGATGCGTTCAGGCACAAGGTTCAAATTTTGATCGACTCAAAGGTCATCATGCCAGAAGGTCTGTTCACATATTGAAATCTCCTCATCAAATTGGCATCCTAGTTTGCAAGGGCATCTTCAGAAGAAATAAGTCCAGACGGAGTCAAGTCTCCTCAATGATGGCAATGTTCAGCTTCGTTACTGCATTTTCATTTGTAGTTTATATTGTTTGTTTAAACATTTGTATGCATGCATGAAACTTATTTGTTTTTGAATGATAACCATAATAAATGCACATGTTTCTCTTGAAGTAATCCATTCGTATTCACTCATGATTTTGTGTATGCGCATTGCAATACCAACTGTTGTGCTTAAACTCTATCAGGGAGGATGACGAAATGAGAACGCAAAAACTTTAATTGTGTGCTTTTGAGAAAGACCCTGTTGATGATGTACAGGCATTATTTCAAATCCTAAACACCGGAGATATAAGGGAGATAGACCCTCGCCAACCCATTTGAGCCTTGAAGTAGGAGTTTCTTTTCGCATGGAAAAAACCTTTGCACTTAACCCAGGGGCAGGGTAGGTGTCAGCTAGTTGGACCGATCGTTCAAATTTCAAAAAGGAGTGCATATCTGAGGATCCAATTGCCTTTCGTTGTACCAAATCAGGAGGTCCAATGACTAGAAACCACAATGGTTATCCCAAGCAAGAGGTCTAGAGATCGGAAACCACAATGGTTATCCCTCATCAACCAAGAAGTGAGACAGTCACGACCCTTTCAAAGCAATCAAGACAGACAGTGTCACACGATTTGTTCAAAAAAAAAGAATTAAAAAATGATGAGAAAGCCCGCTAAGTCGAAACTTGAAAACAAGCGACATAGGCAAAAATTAGGGCATCCCACTGGACTTCACAATCAAAGATTCACAAGAATCAGTCCAGGCAAAAGTTAGGGATAAGAAAAAGAATGCAAAAGTGAAAAACTAAAAGGATTACACAAGAAAAGATCCTCAAACAAGAACAAAATCGTGTGGCACAGACACGAAAGACAAAGGGGTGACTGATTCCCAGCAACAACCCGATTAGTGCTTAAACCGTTAATGTAATTGGTTCCTCAACCATCACAAAACCCTTTTTGAGAAGTGAGCGCTTGTGAAAGCTAGCTGAAAATAGGAATGAAGAACATCACGAAGATGGGTGGGTACAAATAAATTTCGAGCCTATATCCTTTGTTTCTATAACCGTGAACCAGGCCGCGATACAACCCTTAAAGTCCTAACTGAAGTAGGGTTATCTTGAGAGTGCGCTACCACGAGACCGCGTTCCTGACTCCTATGAGTGGTGTTGAAAGATCTTTATTGGTATTTCATGTGCATGTTTTCTATTATTCAAAAAAATTAATTTCGTATCTTAACCAGTGATTCGCTCACAAAGGTTTGCGACATCTTTTTCAGTAAAACTTCAAGATTAACATGTGTGTTGCATTAGAATTTTCATTCTTAGAATAAACATTTTCCGCTTGCAGATATTTGTTGGGCATCATAAAAATTCACATACGAAACTTCAGTCCAGAAGCTTAATCTTGCCAAGTTGAGAAGTCTGAAACTTTCGAAGGACAATCTGTCGAGATGCACTTTTCAAGAAAACTCCATTGACTGGGGACTTTCCCAACAGTCGTAGTAAAAGCCAACTAATCTGGGGCAATCACGTCGCCAAATTGGGGCAATCACTTCGAGATTCAAATATCTCAAAGAGCCAACTAATCTGGGGCAATCACGTCGCCAAACTGGGGCAGTTAGTTCGAGATCCAATCTTTCAAAGGACAATTGGTATGGGTGTTTTCTTCAAAGCACAATCAGTCAGAGGTGATCACTTCAAGACTCGTACTGGGGCAGGCCACCCCAAGAGCACTAGAAGTTACTTTCTCTCAAAGACGGTTAATCAGAAGCACCTACCCAAGGTTCAAAATACTAGGACACACTATCTCACAGTGATATGAGGTTTTTCATGAATCCTCGCGAGGAAAATTCTTGCACAGACCATGCAGTCTGGGGCAGTTATTTCGAGATCCAACGAATCTCTCCAAGAGTTTGAAGACACTGAGGCATTTCATATGCCATGTTTTCTGTAAAATCCTCTTGAGACATTTACTTCTGACGGACCTTAATCTGAGGCGAGTTGAAAATTGCAAAGAACCATTGTTCACTCATGATTAGTTGACAACCTATCAACCCGGGGCTAGGGGCAAAGCCATTGTCAGCACAGTACTTCAAGAGTTATTTCATCAGCAAGCTTCATTGATCAAAATTCCTTAGCAAGTCTCATTAGACAATCCCTTCTCCAGTAGTGCGGCAAATGGAAGATTACTTCTTGAGCAGAAGGATATCATCGTCTCTCATCCCCGACATGAGACGCCTTACATCTCTCATTCCCAACATGAGAGGATTTATCTTTTATCCCCAGCAAGTGGCAACTTGAGCTCTTATCTTCAGCGGGAAGCTTTGTCATTGACATCATCCGTCATCCCCAACAAAGTTCAACGGATAGCGTACCTAGCAAGAAGAGTCCATCCCCAGCAGGGTCCTGGCATTCTAATCCCCAAGTCCAATTTATTTTTGGCAGTAATGGCAGTTCAGAGCCCGTGTATCATCAATAGCATTCCCCGCAGAGTTGTCTACTTTTCACAAGGATTAACCAGATCAAGGTAGTGATCATCAGTTTCTCCCCAGTCAAGCCATCTGGGATACTTGCAGTCTCCTTATCAGGAGATCTCTTTGCATTTGCATCTGGTACTCATCATTACATTTGCATCCTCCAAAGCGTAGCATTTCCATCGTCATGGAGCATTACGCCATAAATTCAAACATATGCATACCAGCATGGGCCAGTTTTGAGGTATTACATAAGACTCGTTACATCTCCAATCAGATTGAAGTGTTCCCCACAGAATACAACCTCATTTCCCCGGGTGGATACTTCTACCAAGTCTTGTTGTTATCCCCAATTGAGTCTTGTTTCAGTACAACAGTCTCATTTCTTTTCGCGTCTCCGTTTCAGTATAATGGTCGCGTCTTGGGCTCTCGTTTAAGTACAATGATCCCGTTCCTTTCGAGTCTCCATTTAAGTACAATGGTCTCGTCTTTGAGTCTTGTTTCAGTACAACAGTCTCATTTCTTTTTGCGTCTCCGTTTCAGTACAACGGTCGCGTCTTGGGCTCTCGTTTAAGTACAACGATCCCGTTCCTTTCGAGTCTCCATTTAAGTACAATGGTCTCGTCTCTGAGTCTTGTTTCAGTACAACAGTCTCATTTCTTTTCGCGTCTCCGTTTCAGTACAACGGTCGCGTCTTGGGCTCTCGTTTAAGTACAACGATCCCGTTCCTTTCGAGTCTCCATTTAAGTACAATGGTCTCGTCTTTGAGTCTTGTTTCAGTACAACAGTCTCATTTTTTCGCGTCTCCGTTTCAGTACAACGGTCGCGTCTTGGGCTCTCGTTTAAGTACAACGATCCCATTCCTTTCGAGTCTCCATTTAAGTACAATGGTCTCGTCTTTGAGTCTTGTTTCAGTACAACAGTCTCATTTTTTCGCGTCTCCGTTTCAGTACAACGGTCGCGTCTTGGGCTCTCGTTTAAGTACAACGATCCCATTCCTTTCGAGTCTCCATTTAAGTACAATGGTCTCGTCTTTGAGTCTTGTTTCAGTACAACAGTCTCATTTTTTTTCGCGTCTCCGTTTCAGTACAACGGTCGTGTCTTGGGCTCCCGTTTATGTACAACGATCCCGTTCCATCTTGTCCTATTTTCTTTGTGTTTCTGGTTACCGCCTGCGGCCGGTATACCTTTGCGTCTCCATTCGAGGATGGTTTCGTGTTAGATCCGAGGATCTTTTGATTTGTCATTCGAGGGTGACATTTCTTTTCTTCAAGTCCTTCCGAGGTTGGTCTTGTTGTTTTGTGTGGCTATTATTCGAGGATAGTAGTTCACTTTTCGAGCTTATTGATCGAGGTCAGTTTGTCTCTTTTGCAAAGTCTGTCTGAGGTCAGCTTTGTGTTTGGTTATCAGTTGAGGCTGGTATACCTTTGCGTCTCCATTCGAGGATGGTTTCGTGTTAGATCCGAGGATCTTTTGGATTGTCATTCGAGGATGGCATTCTTTTCTTCAAGTCCTTCCGAGGTTGGTCTTGTTGTTTTGTGTGGCTATTATTCGAGGATAGTAGTTCACTTTTCGAGCTTATTGATCGAGGTCAGTTTGTCTCTTTTGCAAAGTCTGTCTGAGGTCAACTTTGTGTTTGGTTATCAGTCGAGGCTGGTATACCTTTGCGTCTCCATTCGAGGATGGTTTCGTGTTAGATCCGAGGATCTTTTGGATTGTCATTCGAGGATGGCATTCTTTTCTTCAAGTCCTTCTGCGGTTGGTCTTGTTTTTGTTTTGTGTGGCTATTATTCGAGGATAGTAGTTCATTTTTTGAGCTTATTGATCGAGGTCAGTTTGTCTCTTTTGCAAAGTCTGTCCGAGGTCAGTCTTTGTTGTTGATGGTTATCGCCTGCGGCCGGTATACCATTGTGTTTCTATTCAAGGAGGGTTTCAGTACTGGATCCGAGGATCCCGTGTGAGTTGTCATTTGAGGATGGCATTCTTCCCAGCATATCTCCACCTGGTTCTATCTCCTTTACCTATTCAGAGGTCAAAATCAAAAAATAATAAATAAATAAATGGGCAGATGACATTTCCATTACCCTCAGTGTGCAAATTTTCAGGTTTTGTTCGAATATTCAATCACACCACACCTTGAACGTCTAAAAGTTGTTGCAATTATCCATTCAGGTCTGCAGTTGATTGAATAGGGGCAGCTGTAATACCTCAAAATTTGCCCTCTCATTTTCATGCCATTTAGCATATCCTTTCATACATTGCATTGCATTTAGATCACAATTGCATCATAAACATACATGAATATACATCTCCATTTGAGCTTTCACAGGTTGCGATTGGCCTTTATTTCTTCATGCGGCACGTGCACAAGAATCTCAGAAGAAGCCAAAAGTTCTCGATTGATTCAGAGGAGTTTAAGCTGAATATCAGTTTTATGGTGCAGTTTGCAAAATTTGTAACTTATGCTCGGAAACTCATTTTGGCTTGAAACTCAATAGTTTAGACCGTTTCATTATTCTCTACAACTTTTGTGTTCGGCTCGGAGGCCAATTCATCAAGGAAAATGGCGGGATTTATTTGTTTCTAAAATTTCGGTTTCGCCGATTAACTGTGCTAGCGGTATTCAAGAGTTTGTAACTTCTTATTGGGTCAACATGTCTGAGAGATTCATATGCCAAAAGTTCCGTCTTGATATCCTTTCCAACTTTTGGGTTTTGGCCGAGAACTAATTCTTTGAAGAAGATCTCAGAATGTGCGAGTCTTTAGAGTCGACATAGTGAAAAACAGTGCTGAACCGGTGAGTTTTGAACACTAAAAAATTCATAACTCTTGGATCGTTTATCGAATTGATGTCGTTTCGGTGCCTAAAATTCCGTTTAGATGTTATCTTCATTATGTGAATTCAGTTTTGGTTCGGTCCAAGCGGAAGGATCTCCAAAATGCGAATTACCAATAAGGTTCTTTGATGCACTGCATTGTCTGTCAGATTTTGTAAAATTCATAACTCGGTCAATTTTCATCGGATTTCACCCGTTCTTGAAGCGTTGGTTCAAAAATTTTATCCTCTTCAAGTTCAAAGACAAATGCGAGTTTGAACGGTGCTCCAAAGATTATCGTTTTGGTTTATTTCACAAAACTGAAGTGCTGAACCGAAGAAAAAGGCTGAAAGTGGTTTCACGAGAAAATTCATATCTCCCTCGTCGTTTGTCCGGTTGAGCTTAGATTTTAACACCAGCTCACTAACTCATAGATCTAAAACTTTTCTGACAAAGTCGAGTCGAGATTATGCTCCGAAGAGGTTGACCTCGTCACATTTTCGAGTAGCTGACACCAAATAAGCCGAAAAAATAACTTATTCAGTGACGTCTTGCAGCTTAAACGTATCGATCGCACTCGATTTTGATCGTATGACGTTCGTTATTTTTGCATTGCAACCGTGATTCAGAGGCGGACGATGTTGTGGAAGGTTCAGAGTCGAAATTTCTTGCCGAAGATATTGTTATTTTCACTTAAGCCGAAATTCTACCTTTTGCCTTTCATTTTACACTCCACTATATATTCTTTTGACCCACAATTTGTCTCATAACTTCAATCATAATTTACAAATACCAAAAAACTCTCACAAACTCTCTCTAAAGGATCAAAGTTCATTCTCTCAACTCTTTCTCAAGAACACAACAACAACTTCATCAAGAACTCAAGAACACAACAATTCCGATCAAGCTTCCGATAGCCGAGCCGCCACGAACCACCACCTTCGGTCAAATTCACCACCGTGCGACCACCATCTTCCGCCGCCGGCAGCCACGCAGCCTCTCCTCCTCTCCTCCGTTCATGATCGCGTCTCACTTCCTCCGGATTCACAATTTCTTCGTCGATTCTTCATTCGGTAAGCTTCTTAAACTTTAATTCATGAATAATTGTTGCATTGTTTCTTGAATTGAATTTTGAAGTTGAATTCATATTATGGAGATTATGTGCATTGATTCTTGATGTGGTTGTTGATTGATGCTTGATTAATTGATCCTAATAATTGTTGTTGTGCATAATTGGAAATGATTGTTAAAACTGACATAGACTAATCGATGCATGTTAGATGTTTGATAAAATTCTTAAGAGAGTTAATTATTGTGACTTGATATTGATTGAAGTGCTTGACTTTTGAATTCATGTTTGTTTCATTGTGTAAATTCGGAATAGGATAGGTTGAAGCTTAATTGTTGATGTTGTTCATATGTCGCGTGTCGATAAGTGCGTTTTGGTCATAACTTCCTAACCGTAGCGCGTTTTCGCGAATGTGAATAGTGTAAATTGACTTTGTTGATTATTCCGGAGCCATTGGTAAACTTTTTAGTCGATTTCGGACAATTTTTTTCGGCTATTTCGCTACTGCCAGCCGATAAAATCGGCCAAAAAGTACCACTTCCGAGCGGAATTTTCAAAATCCGATTGCATATTTGAATCCGTTGGCACGTTTGCAAGTTACCATGCGATTTTCGTTCAATTCCGAGTCGGTGATTTTTGACGCGTTTTTTCGTTTTAAGGCTTTTTAAGTTCGGTTTGGTGCAATTTTGATGCATTGATCTTGTTTTGACTTGTACTTATGTTTGTTGATCATTTTCCATTCATTGCATGTAAATTTATTTGATTTTGGTTTGAATTTGCATGTTGTTTATGTTAGAGCATAAGTGCTGCCCCGTTTTGAAACGTAAATTTCAATGCATGTCCATGACTCGTACATTCATCTTTCTATTTGATTTTGAGTTGTGAGACATAGGTGCAACTTCCGGTTGCACCTCTTTTTTGTTTCTAATGTGTTTGTTGAGTTCATGCAAGGTTCTCGCAAAGATCTTAACGACGGTCGTTTGGTTGGTATTCCACTTTATTTGTGGGATACCTTTGGATTCAAATGATATTTTGTGTCGTTGTTTTTGTTTCGATTATGGGGGATCTTCACAAAGAAATTATGGAAGATGAGCATTTATTTTGCTCATGGGAGATTACAAGGCTTGGCTTGAAGTTTTTTTGGATTTCTTTTATGTGAAAGAATCGGCACTTCGACCAAGTAAGTAATCTCGATTCTCTACTTTAATGCATCATTCTAGTTGTATGCGACTTAGGATCATGTAACTTAAGGTGCATATTGAGCCCTCCCACCTGAGGCATTGGATTTATTTGTGATATATATTGATATGTGTCGATTTCGGAGTTTAGGGATTAGGTTACGAATTAGAGAATTCGATTCCTTTCACTTTCCCTTAAAATATCGTTTTTGCCCGTTTCGTCGCAATTATTAAAAATAGTTTTAGGTGTGATAAAATTCTGGAAAAATTCATGAGTGATCTTCTTCCTCTTAATTAATTTGTCATATTTTTTGTTTCCAGATTTGGGTGGTTTCAATATTTTATTTGGATTTTAGATCACAAGCTGTCCCAAAAAGGAAGGTTTTGGCATAAGGGACCGAAATCGATTTTTCCCCATAGGTGTGAGACCTATTTTTTGTATATGATTAATCACTGTAATTGGTGACATTTTGATGCTCATTAGGCATTTTTTTCATAATTTTTAGTGCCCTTTTTGATCCACTTTGTGGAGTTGTTTTTGGGTGATCATTCATTGCTACCTTGCTAGTCAAGTAATTGTTTTGGCACTTTGGTGCATAATTTTGTGGAATCCTTTTGGACAATGTGAGATAATGACTTTATTATTCCAGGGATTTAATTTCATAATTTTTAAAGGCTTTTTGCTATTTTTCCATGTCACCTAGATCCTAGGTTGATTCATGTGTCTATTTGCTCCATAACGTAAATGATAAGAAGGCATTCATGCCATTTTCTTGAAGGGATTTTTGGTAGATTTTAGGAGTTGATTATAGGTCATTTGTATGCCTTTAATTCCAGTCATAGGTCATTTTTTGAACCATACTCATTTGGTTTGTTTTGGTGCTTTAAAGTGCATACGTATGTGAATTAACTTTAACCTAAACTAGATTCTCTTCTCCTCTAAATAATAACTTGAATTATGTGGAAATCATTAATGCATATTCATGCATTATAATTGCATCTCATACCTTGTATGCTACTGACCCATAATCATTTCATGCATATTCACATGCCATTCTTCCTTAACTTTCATCATGTGCGATCTTATGCGATTTTTGTTCGTTTCTTCTCATATCTTCTTCGCATTGCTCCATATGCCTAATCCATTGCATCCATGATTCTATTTCATTCATCCATCTTCATAAACATTCACTACTGACTTTGATGTTCATTTCATGTATTAATTCATGCTTGTAAGCCATATGCATTCATACTTCATCCATAAACCCTAACTTGCATTTAGGTGAACTTAGGTGAACTTTTTGTACATAGTTTGACATAGTTTGATCTTGTGAGATATCCTAGCATACTTAGGGACCTATATCATGTAGCTACTGACTTTAGAAGTCATGTAACCTTTAGGTACCTTCACCTTTAGACTTAGGTCTTATTTTGAACCCTAGTTCCATTCTAGGATGTTTATGGTACTTAATCGCTTTTATGCTTCGATTTTACTTTCAATATGCATTGTCATGCTAATCTTTGTTTTGTAGGGGGGAAGATTGAGGTAAGCCTCACTTCATTCCTATCTTTTATGCATTCTAAATGTGTTTTCCTTAGCACTTGGTGCTTGCTTATAGGTTTTCCCTTTCTTTAGAGACAACTTAACTTCCTTAGGAAGTAAGTTAGTTTCTAACTATCTTTTCTTCCTTTTCTTTTCTTTCTTAGGATTAGAATACCTCATTAACCATAGGATCTCCCTTGTAAATAAATCAATAAAAATTAGGGTGTGTCTTAGTTCCCATTAGATTTTTCCTTTTCCAACTTGAGTCATTCTTTCTCATCTCATAAAGAAAAGCAATAAAACACTTAATAAAAACCGAACAATCTTGTACGACACGAGACTTTGTTGTGGAGTGTTTATACGCGTCCTGTTTCGGGGCGAGGTGTAAATACTTCCCGCAATGGATAGGTCTTAGTACAAGACAGTTCACAAACAAATTCAAAACACTTCTCATAAAAGACAAAAACAAATAACAAGCGACTATCCTGCGGGAACTTCTTTTCTCATCTCATTCACTCACAACGCGAACTCGCGACGACTTGTCACACATGCAAGACGGTAAATGCACTCGTACCAGACGAGCCTGCAACACCTGAGCATAGACATACGCAGTTCCAGCATAAAAAACACAAACAAATAGTTCCCGCCTTAGTTAGGCGAACTACGTCGACTCTGATCCTCATTATCCCGATGAGGTACGTAGGCAGCGGGGTAGGGCCCGTTCGAGCACATTCTTTATTTTCCCTACATTTCCCCTTTATTCTCATTTTCTTATTTCAGTTCCTTTCTCATTTCTCATTTCATTCCAGTTAGCGGTTTTGTTCAGCAGCAGTTATATTTTTCTCACCCTTTGAAACAACAAGCAAGCGTGGATCCCGTCGGGTACGACGGACGATCTGGGGTGCTAATACCTTCCCAGTTCGTAACCGACTCCCGAACTCAGATCTTTGGTTCGCAGGACCTTGTCCTTTCCTTCTTCCTCAGGTTTGTGCAACATTACCTTTCCCATTCATTCGGGATAAAAATGTCTGGCTGGCGACTCTACCTTTTCCACGCCACTTTCGCGTTTGTACTAGGATGAAAATCCCGGGTGCGACAGTCATCACCTTGGATGTGAGGGACATGAGAGGGACATCTGTTTATGAAGGCAACTGTGAGGTGTATTAAGCATTTAGGAGGGACTATCATCATTATTCGAAAAGGGACTTGATCTTTAAAGGCAACCATTAGGGACTTGATGATTTTATTTTGAGGGACTTGCTTTATACACCCCACTTGACCTTATGATTAGGCAACATTGAGGGATAGCCTTAGAAATGTGAGATGGCGATTGAAAATCGACTTACGTGTGTGAGTGTTTAATATTATTTATCTTTAATTAAAATGATCTAAATTCAAATTTTAAATAGAATACATATTTGCACTCCCTAAATTACTAACCATAGCATGAAATTAAATAAATTAAATATTTACAAGATTTACATCCAGGAGCATTTACATAATTATAATAATAAGCAAATTAAAAATAAATAGCAAAAATAAATATAGAAGCAAAAATATAAATAAGCAATAAATAAATATAATAGGGGTTAGTAATAATAATAATAAAAAATTAAATAATGTTAGTGAAATTATAATAAGCAAAAGTTAGTAATAATATGGTTAATGATAATAACAAAAATCAAAATAAATTGAATTAGCAAAAATATTATAAGAACATAAAAATAACAATCAAAAGATTTAAAATTTTTAATATATAAACAAAAATAAGAGGAAATATGAAAAATTATAATAATAATAATATTTTAATTTATGTACAAATTATTAAATTATTTCTAAACACATTATAATTACAAAGTTTAATTATCATAAGTTCAATTGTTTCTAAATATAATTTAGATTATAAGCATAGTATAAAATATATTTACATAAAAAAATAGATTATAATTATATTTACAAAAATTAATCATATTAAAGATTATATTAAATAAATATATACATGATAATTATATTAAGAATTAGAAAATAAAAATCATTTAGAAAAT
Organism: Lathyrus aphaca; assembly: GCA_963966055.1. NCBI lineage: Eukaryota > Viridiplantae > Streptophyta > Magnoliopsida > Fabales > Fabaceae > Lathyrus > Lathyrus aphaca. The sequence goes on from OZ014525.1 coordinate 139,819,932, forward strand.
ATTTTTAGGGTTTATAATAAAATATACAAAATTTATTTTAATAAATGTACATATATTGATAATTTTAATTACATAATGAAAGAAAAATGATTTAAATTGAGAAAAATAAAAGTTTAGAAAATTTTTAGAAGAAAAAATATAAGTGTTGTTTTTTAGATATTTATTAAACATACATATTCAATTTATATTTTTTATTAATAATAAGAGAATAGTTAATTAAATAGATGAAACAGAAAAATTAATAAAAAAGAAAACTTACCTTGGCTGGGTTTGAACCCAGGTCATTCTGCCTGCAAGCATCAAAACCTTCCACTAGGCCAGCCATGCGTAGGTGATAAGGAAATAGCTTCAATTCGTTTTGTGCTTTGACTTTGAAAAATCAGAAAAAATAATGAACAAGCAAAAGGCCTGGGATGGTGTTGAACCCAGGACCTTTACACACACAAGCGCACGCATCACCACCCGGCTGGAAGAGCCCATCTGATAATAGAATGGCCATTGAACATAATATATTATGTTTCCTTTGTAACCTGAAAAAATAGCAAAATAATGGTACAAGGCAGGATTCGAACCCTGACCCTATAGTCAAACATACGCCTGGCCTTCCACTGGACCACACAACATGTGGTGACAAATATCCAGAACAATAAAATAATATTTTAAATCAAAATTTCAAATACAGAATTCGCGCCAAACCAGCTTCGTCTTCAACCTCAAATTCGTAGGTTTTCCTGCGAATTTTTCTAGGAAAACTCTTACGAATTTTCATGCCATTCAAACCTGCGAATCACATACATCATCATACGAGTGAAATTTCTTCAAATTGAACCTGCAAACATGATCTACACAACAAATACAGTCCAAATATGAGTCCATTATCAATTTATATTAGGTATTCTATGAATCCCTAATTTTGAAGCTTTAACCCTAATAATGGCCAATTGCTGTTTAGGTACTCATTCTTCAATCCAATTGTCCAGAATCATTCTACATAACATCACAAACAATATTATATAACCAAAATTCATTGATATGCAGCAAATTAATAGAATCGAAAAAAATATTTTCAAGAGTAAATTGGATTCGGGTAGAGCATTATGGCATGTATGAGATGCATATGAGTACTGGTTTATGATCAGTGATGTCCAATGAAGCTTGCCATGTCTTTGTTTTACCTTCTAAAGTCCTAAATCCAAGAATCCGAATGTGACTTTTGTGAAGAATTTTTGAACAATGGAACTTACACTTAGAGGCAGAGAATTCGTGGCTGGGCAATAGGGTTGTGCTTAGTATATATAAGTGATTGAATCTAGGTCAAAATATTGATTGGTTGTGTACAAGATTTGATATGAAAAGATTGAAATTGATCATGCTTTGAAATTCAAATATTTGTGTATGAAGGCTTACTATTTTTGGATCAATCTCATGATTTCCTTCCCCTTCAACTTCAATCATCATTTAAGATATTCTAGAAACCAAATTTCCATTAAATAACATATTTTCATATTTTATTTCTATTTAAAATGATTTTTTATGAATTAAATCAAAATAAATAAAAATAAAATAATAAAAATTCTGATTTTTAATCATTTGGGTCGTGCATGATGATAGTGTATGGATTGGATCATAATTTGACAAGCCCATTTGGAAAGAATTGGTTCTAGACCTCCATTTTCATCATAAACCATCACAAAATTTCCCAACTTTGCAAGGGCACATCTCCCTCAATTTTAATGGTATGAGGGTGTTCTTGGACATTTTGGAAAGCTTGAAGAGTCCTCTAAACAACCCCACTTGTTTCATGTCCATATCATTTACCAATCTCAAATTATGCCCTTTTGAAGTTGTTGACTTTTTGTTGACTTTTAAAATGACCTATAATGTCTTAGCTCATACCTTCCAAATGAAGCATTTTTGGGCTTGGCTTGTGAGACACAAAGTTGTAGAGAATTCAATTTCCTTCAAAATGAGCTTTGAGTGGAGACTTGGTGATGAAGTATGTGAAAGTTATGGCTGGTCAAAGTTTAGTTGACTTTTACTAAGGAAACCCTAATTTAGAAACTCCTGATTCTTGATGATCTGGAATCTCCTTGATGAATCATGATCAACCCTTGATCAAATGATGAATTTTACTTCATATACTTGATGTTGGCAAAAAATCATGAAGTTTGACTTTGGTTTGACCACAGTTGACCTCAGTTTGACTTTTTAACTGCTTTGACTGATTTTGACTTATCTGATCATCTGACTGAGCAAACCTTTGAGAAAAGTCTTGAAACTTGTCATGGGGGTTCTTAAACACATATAAGATGTTATGAAGCTCACTTGAAGTCTTGGAAGTTCATTTAACCTGATTAAAGTCAAAACCCTAGTTTTGGATGCACTGCTTAGGAGGTGCATTGTCTGAGGGAATTGTCAACTCTTATGGCCAATTGTGAACCTTGTGAACCATCATAAAATGTCTTGTGAACCTCATGGGAGGTATGGTGAACCTTGTGAACCTTGTGAACCTTCATGAAGTGACTTGGAGACTTCATGAACCTCATGAAAGGTCTTGTAAATGTTGAGAAGCTTGTGAACCTTGTGAACCTTCAAGAAGTGACTTGTAGACTTCATGAACCTCATGAAAGGTTTTTGAAAGCATTGTGGAACTTGTGAACCTTGTGAACCTTCATAAAGTAACTTGTAGACTTCATGAACCTCATGAAAGGTCTTGTAAGTGTTGAGAAGCTTGTGAACCTTGTGAACCTTCATAGAACACAAAGTCTTGTATTGTGAGGGCAAATTTTGGGGTGCAACAGCTGCCCCTGTTCAATTTTCTGAAACCTGAGGGGTTAGATTGGTATGTTTTCCAGTCGTGACCTGGAAGGTTGAAGGGGATTGAACACAAAAGCCCAAAAATTTGCACTCACCAGTGCATAAAGTGGTACAGATGGCTTAGTTGAATCTGATTGAGTGGGCTTAAAGATGCCACTTGGAGGAAAGTTTTTCAGACACATATCTCGGAGGATAAAGCAATCCAAAATATGGAGGTATAATGCTAGCTGTCAGGAGGATGGAGCAATCCTGAGGTATAAGATGATAGCTTGTCAGGAGGATGAAGCAGTCCTGATGTAGTAATGTGTTTTCAGGAGGATGGAGCAATCCAGATGTAGTAAGAAGCTGTCAGGGGGATAAAGAAACCCTGAGGTAAAGAAGCTCTCAGGGGGATAGAGCAATCCTGAGGTATTTGATAATATGCTTTCAGGAGGATGAAGCAATCCTGATGGAATAAAAAAGTTGTCAGGAGGATGAAGCAATCCTGAGGTGGTAATGTGATTTCAGGAGGATATAGCAATCCTGATGTATTTGATAGTATGCTTTCAGGAGGATGAAGCAATCCTGATATCATGATGTGCTTTCAGGAGGATGGAGCAATCCTGATGTAATAGGAGTTTTCAGGAGGATGAAGCAGTCCTGATGTACTAGGAATTTTCAGGAGGATGAAGCAGTCCTGATGTAATAGGAGTTTTCAGGAGGATGAAGCAGTCCTGATGTAATAGGAAGTTGTCAGGAGGATGAAGCAATCCTGATGTAGTAATATGTTCCCAAGAGGATGAAGCAGTCTTGAGAGATGATAAGTTTTCAAGAGGATAAAGCAGTCCTGATAATCATAAGTTTTGTTTGCTGGATAAATAACCTGAAACAAGGTAGCATTTGTATAATAATATTAGTTTATGTACTATGTATGCATGTATGATATGATGCACTTAAGTAATGTATTATGTATCTATGGATATGTATATTATGGTATGATGTGAATGATGTATGTATGATATGACACTGCCGGAAGCATCTGGATATCTTCGTATAACAACTGCTGGCCAGGGAAAATAAATCCCGATTCGTTGCTGAAGAATATGAGGAACTCGTCCCCGTATTGTTTGATGATGAGATATACATAACCTTCCGTATGCTGGGGATAGTAAGGATGGATATAACCTCCCGTCTGCTGGGGATAGTAAGGTATATATAACCTCCCGTCTTCGTTTGATAGTAGGGTAGTTACAACATCCCGTCTTCGTTCGTCATACCCTTATTGGAAAGTAATTTCCCGTATATCCGTATGAGGATAAAAGAGATGGATATAAATTCCAGGGGAGATGAGACTTTATGAAGATGGATTTGTCCTACTGAGGGATTTGTAGTTGTCTTGTTAGAGATGAACCGGCGAAGCTTCGTTGAAATCCTTCCCTCGTTCGTCCTTAGTAAATACTATTACTGCATTTTCATGCATTTCTGGTAAACATTAATCATATTCAAAAGCATACATACATTCAAACACAACCAATGGACGTTTCGCTTATGTAAATAGGGTAAAAGTAAATCTGGATTCAAAAGATGGAATTTATTTATATCAAAAGTGACCCACACATGGGCAAGTTTATACAAGGAGACATAAACCCTAGTAAGAGGATTTTGTCATAAAGTTTTTACAAACAAGGAAAATCAGCTATGTGGGAAATAATCCTATTGAGTTTCAGCTCTACTATTGCCATTATCTTCAAGTATCTCATCTTCTGCTGTTGAGACGGAAACGATTGGATTGAGCTTTCTCTGTTCGAGCTTGAGTAAGTAGTACAATTGGTTGCAGTTTCATGGGTGATCCAAACGAGACATAGTCATACGCTTTAATCCCTAACTTTTGCCTGGATTGCCCTTTCAGGTTTTCAATCCACCGGGATACCCTTTTTTGCCCAAGTCGCCTTTTCAGGTTTTCGACTTGCCGGGTGTACATCTTTTTATATATATCCCTAATTTTTGCCCAAACCCTTTTGGTTTGCCGGGATGCCCTTATTTTTGCCTAGGCCTGTCAACCTAGCGGGTCTCTTTTTATGCGTAGTATTTTTTAACTATGTCTGCGTTTACAGGCTGTGGGAAGTCTTCACCATCCATTGTAGTCAGTATCATGGCACCTCCTGAGAACACTGTCTTGACTACAAATGGACCTTCATATGTTGGAGTCCACTTGCCCCTAGGATCACCTTGTGGTAATATGATACGCTTGATTACCAAGTCACCAGCCTGATATACCTTTGGCTTAACCTTCTTGTTAAAAGCTTTGATCATTCGTTTCTGGTACATCTGGCCATGACAAACTGCTGTTAGCCTCTTCTCATCAATCAAATTTATCTGGTCCAGTCGAGTCTGAATCCACTCATCTTCATCCAAGCCTGCATCCTTCATAATTCTCAAGGAGGGAATCTGAACTTCAATGGGCAGAACTGCTTCCATACCGTAGACTAAGGAGAATGGGGTTGCCCCTGTTGAAGTACGTATTGTGGTACGATAACCATGAAGAGCAAATGGTAACATCTCATGCCAATCTTTATAAGTAACAGTCATCTTCTGTACAATCTTCTTAATGTTCTTATTAGCAGCTTCAACTGCCCCATTCATCTTTGGACGATACGGAGAAGAGTTGTGATGCTTAATCTTGAACTGCGTACAGAGGTCAGTAATCATAGTGTTGTTCAGATTGGAGCCATTGTCAGTAATAATCCTTTCAGGGATGCCATACCCACATATTAGATTATTCTTAATAAATCGAGCCACAACGTTCTTGGTAACAGATGCAAATGAAGCTGCCTCTACCCACTTCGTGAAGTAATCAATAGCAACCAGGATGAAACGATGCCCATTAGAAGCAGTAGGCTTGATCTCACCAATCATATCAACGCCCCACATGGCAAAGGGCCAAGGAGCAGTCAATACACTCAATGGTGATGGAGGTACATGGACTTTATCAGCATAAATTTGACATTTGTGACACGTTCTGGAGTGTTGATAGCAATCAGCTTCCATGGTAGACCAATAGTAACCTGCTCTCAAAATCTTCTTTGCCATGGTATGACCACTAGAATGAGTACCAAAGATCCCATCATGCATATCTTCCTTAATCTCAGTTGCTTCCTTCTTATCCACACAACGAAGCAAAGTTGAATCATGATTGCGCTTGTACAGAATGCCATTACTCAAAAAGAACTTGGCAGAGAACCTTCTCAGAAATTTCCTATCTTTGACAGATGCCCCTTCAGGGAACTTCTGAGCTTCAAGATATCTTTTTACTTCATAGAACCAAGGCTTCTCCTCTGCCCCTTCAGTGTCAATCTCATTGCAGTATGCAGGCTTTTCAAATCTATCAATAGTAATCTTGGGAGCTTCATCATCCCAACTGATCTCAAACATAGATGCCATGGTGGCCAATGCATCTGCCAACTGATTCTCTCTTCGTGGAATATGTCCAAAGGTAATCTCTTTGAAATGTGGGATCAAAGACAACACATGCTCTCTGTAAGGAATGAGGTTATCATGCTTGGTATCCCAATCTCCCTTAATCTGACTTATTACCAGGGCTGAATCTCCATACACATCAAGGAACTGAATCTTCATATCAATGGCAGTTTTAATACCCAGGATACATGCCTCATACTCAGCCATGTTATTGGTACAATAGAAACAAAGTCTGGCAGTAATTGGGGTATGATAACCTTCAGGGGAACTAATCACAACACCGACACCATTACCAAGTGCATTAGAGGCACCATCAAAAACCATAGTCCATCGGGATCCTTGTTTAGGTCCGTCATATTGTCCAGGTTCTTTGGTAATAATCATAATGTCTTCATCAGGGAACTCAAAACTCATTGACTGGTAATCATCTACTGCTTGATGAGCCAAATGATCAGCAACAACACTTCCTTTGATGGCCTTCTGAGTAGTGTACTGTATGTCATATTCTGTCAAGATCATTTGCCATCTTGCAATTCTTCCGGAGAGAGCAGGTTTCTCAAATATGTACTTGATTGGATCCATCTTTGAAATCAATAAGGTAGTATGGGTCAACATATACTGTCTTAGTCGGCGAGCAGCCCATGCCAAAGCGCAGCAAGTTTTCTCGAGCAGTGAGTATCTTGTTTCACAGTCGGTAAACTTTTTGCTAAGGTAGTATATTGCCTGCTCTTTTCGACCAGACTCGTCATGTTGCCCCAACACACACCCCATTGAGTTGTCTAATACTGTTAAGTACATAATCAAGGGTCTTCCATCAACTGGTGGCATCAAAATTGGAGGTTCTAACAGGTATCTCTTGATTTCATCAAAGGCAGTCTGACACTCATCATTCCATTCCATCACCTGATCTTTCTTCAACAACTTGAAAATTGGCTCACAGATGGCAGTTAATTGAGAAATAAATCTTGCAATGTAGTTTAATCGTCCCAAGAAACCTCTAACCTCGTTCTCAGTACGGGGAGCTGGCATCTCTCGTATAGCTTTCACTTTTGCAGGATCCACTTCAATACCTTTTCCACTGACAATGAAACCCAGGAGCTTTCCAGATCTAACTCCAAAAGTACACTTGTTTGGATTCAATCTCAACTTGTATTTCTTCAACCTCTCAAACAACTTGTGCAGATGATCAAGATGTTGCTCTTCATTCTGGGACCTGGCTATCATATCATCCACATATACTTTTATCTCATGATGAATCATATCATGAAACAAAGCCACCATAGCACGCTGATATGTTGCCCCTGCATTCTTCAAACCAAATGGCATCACCTTATAGCAAAAAGTGCCCCACTGTGTAACAAAGGTTGTCTTCTCCATATCTTCAGGAGCCATCTTGATTTGATTGTAACCAGAGAAACCATCCATAAAAGAGAATACCTTATGCTGAGCAGTGTTGTCTACCAGAATATCAATATGAGGAAGTGGAAAGTCATCTTTGGGGCTAGCCTTGTTCAAATCTCTGTAGTCCACACACATACGTACTTTACCATCTTTCTTAGGAACCGGCACCACGTTTGCAACCCACTGAGGATAAGAAGTTACTGCTAAGAACCCTGCATTGAACTGTTTCATTACCTCTGCTTTGATCTTCTCTGACATCTCAGGACGCATACGACGAACCTTCTGCTTCTTTGGACGACAATCTTCTTTCACTGGTAAGCGGTGAACCACAATGTCTGTATCCAACCCTGGCATATCTTCATAAGACCAAGCAAAGATCTCCACATAGTCACGTAACATCTGAATCAACCTGCTCTTGACACTGTCCTCTAATTCAGCCCCTATCTTGACCTCTTTCCTATTTTCTTCAGTTCCCAGATTCACAACTTCGACTGGCTCTTCATGTGGCTGTATAGCTTTCTCTTCTTGTTGTAACAACCTAGCAAGCTCTACAGGTATTTCACAATCGTCCTCATTTCCGTCTTCAGTTTGACAGATCGGATTCTCGAAATTATAATTGGCAATAGTAGAACTGTTATCAACAGGATCCAGAGTGGATGAGGATCTGCATTTTAGTGATGTGGGTGTGTGTAAGAACACATAGCTGATAAAACAAAAATAAAAGAAAAAGAAAGACAAGGAACACAATATTTACGAAAACGAAACGTCCACTGATTTTATTGAATGAAGTATGCAAATGAAATGACAGCCCGTAACAAGCACACCATTATGCCCCGGGTAAGGCACAAGGCTTGAAAGTTTTATTGTTCAAGAAATTACAAACTTAAAAAAAAGCAACACAGTAATAGTATTTACTCCTGACTAAAGGAGATAGGGATAACATCTTCAGCTTTCCAATTATTGAGTCCAGCACCCACAGTAGGAAAAATCCAAGCATCCAGATTGTAGTCTTCATCATAGTCTCCCACAGCATTGATCTGATCTTTCATAACCCCTTGATTGGTGATACGAACAGCACGAGCACGACGAACATCCTTCTGGGACTCTGCAGTGAAACCCAAACCAAACTTGTCAGACTTGTATGGAATATCAGGAAGCTGACCCCAAATAGTACAACCACCTTCATCTACCACAGCTCTAGCATCATTGAGGGAGGCCATTGCCATTGTTGGAGGTTTTCTGGTGACCACAGGAACTTTCTTCACAACAGGAGGAGCTACATAATCATTAACAACCCAGGGAACCACTTCAAATGTCTGACACGGAGTTTCAATGTATTCACCTTCCATTTCCAGATACTTGAAAGTGTTTACATGGCTGACAAAGTATTCTTCTTCTCCATAGACAGTAACAACCTTTCCATTCACGGGATATCTCAACTTTTGGTGTAATGTAGAGGTTACAGCACCTGCCCCATGGATCCAGGGACGACCAAGCAGACAAGAGTATGAAGGGTGAATATCCATCACATAAAATGTAGCAGTAAAAACCTGGGAGCCAACTTTGATTGGAAGATCAATTTCCCCATGCACTACTCTTCTAGAACCATCAAAAGCCTTCACCACAATATTACTAGGCTTCAGCACAGCATCTTCAGGACTCAGCTTGTTCAGGACTTCCTTGGGCAACACATTTAGAGAGGAACCATTGTCTATCAGCACATGTGACAGGGTAGTGCCCCTGCATTCAATTGAAATATGCAAGGCCCTGTTATGATCCCTCCTGGCAGGGGTCAAATCAGCATCAGAAAATCCCAACCCATTATCATAAGTCAGGTGGGCAACACAATTCTCAAACTGGTCAACAGAAATGGCATTGGGTACATGAGCAGTCTTCAGAAACTTGATCAAAGCTTTGGCATGAGCTTCTGAACATAACAACAAGGACAACATAGAAATCTTTGAGGGAGTATGCCCCAACTGATCAACAATGTCATAATCACTCTTGCGAATGATTTTCAATACTTCTTCCATCTGCTTAGAGAGATCATCAGCAGCTGGCACATCAGCAGGTATAGGCTCAATAACAGGACCTTTGCCCCGAGCATCAGTGGTGGAGGTAGCAGCAGGAGTAACTGCACTCTTGGAAGTAACTGGAGGTGAGAAGACTCTTCCACTACGTGTGATCTTACTAGATCCAGCAATATTATCAATATCAACAGGCACATCAGCTAAGGGCTCCTGCTTAACACCATGGATGTAAACATCAGACCCATAGTGCCAAGGCACAGCTTTATCAGATGTATATGGAATAGGACCAGGAGTAGTAATGATCAGAGGAGCCACTCTGGCTTCAGCAACAACTTTCACAGGGCCTTCAGCAGTGATCTTGATTGGACCCTGATGGGTGATTTTAACAGGTCTCTTTGAAGTGATTCTTACCGGTACTTTGTCAACCATATCAACCTCTTCAATCTTTCTACCTCGAGTAAGATGATCCACCATACTTTCTACAGACGATGAGGTCCTCTCAAACACTATAGTATACTTATCCATGAGACGTTGAATTCCATCTCTCAATCTGAAGCAACTATCTGGTTTATAGGTACAATACAAACAATCTTCACGACAACTTGGAAAGATCCCAGCATGTACTAACTTTTTCTTGATAACAGACAATGGTGTGGTCAACTCCATAACTGAATAGACATGTAGATCTTCATCAATGGCATTGACAGTCTTCTCGTGATTTGGCATTGGAGCAGTAATCACATTTGGAGTACCTGGTGGGTCAAACTCAATCTCTCCAGCCTCAATCATGTCTTGAATTTTGTTCTTCAAGACCCAGCAGTTATTAGTATCGTGTCCCTGACAGTTTGAATGATATGCACATCGTGCATTGGGATTGTACCTGGGTGAGGTAACATTAGGATTCTGAGGAGCCTCTTTCAGAGTAATAAGTTCAGCCTTTAACAAATGTTGCAATGCCTGAGCCAGTGACATGTTGATCTTCGTGAACTGCCTTCTAGCCCTCTGTTGGTTGCCCTGTGGCTGCTCTGTTGTTGCAGGAGTTGGATTTGAAATATGAACTGCACTAACAGATTGATGCCTTCTATTACGATCAGGTTGACCATAAACAGCATTGGATTCTTTCTTCCCAGTGGGAGGCTTCTTTGCAGCACCTGATGAGGAAGTACCCACTTGGATCTTACCATTCTTTATACCATTTTCCACTCGCTCTCCTGTCATGATCAACTCAGTGAAGCCAGATGATGAGCTTCCAATGAGATGACTGTAAAACGGACCATTCAGTGTACACATGAACATATCAACCAACTCCCTGTCAGTCAAAGGGGGTTGTACTCTTCCAGCTAAGTCCCTCCATTTCTGAGCATACTCCTTAAAACTTTCTTTGGCACCCATGGACATGCTTTGCAGCTGCATGCGAGTGGGAGCTAAGTCAGCGTTGTATTGATACTGCTTATAGAAAGCTTCAGCAAGATCATTCCAGTCTCTGATGTTGACACTCTCTAATTGATAATACCACTCCAACTGAGCTCCAGATAAGCTCTCTTGAAAAAAGTGGATCCACAACTTCTTGTCAGCAGTGTGAGGTTGAATCCTTCTGACATAAGACCTCAAATGCAGCTTGGGACAGGAGACCCCATCATAAACAACAAAGGTAGGAACCTTGAAACCAATGGGTATAACAACCCCAGATATCAGACTCAGGTCTTCAAAATCCAGCCCAGAAGATTTTTGTAATTCCATAGCATCCATTCTATCTACCAGCATCTTGAATTTGTCTTCATTAGGCTCATGGTAGTAATTAGCCTCAGAATCAGAGTCCCCCATTGTGTGGTGGAGACTGCCTACCTCTTTCTCAGATTCTTCAGATTCATAGTCTTCAACCTGTTCTTTGGTCTTGACAGGACCTCTGAACCTTCTTCCCATGTTGAGCAGGCCACCTGACCTTCTAGTCTTCTTAGTCTTCTTGGCCAGCAGTGTCTTCAATTCATCCTGCCCCTTGGATAGGTTCAGGATCAGCTCTTGGAACTGTGCGTTCTGTGCCTGGAGATCCTTAACTGATTGTTCAAGAGCCATTGCTGAAATAAACAGCGAGAAGATGAGAAACCTGTGCACAAATAAACCTGTGATGCAATGATATGATGTTTTAATGCGTATGCAATGTTTTCAAGGACCGCAGGATTTAAATTTGCTTAAACAGACAAGAAGGTAAACTTTTATTAGTAATAAATTTGTTTTGCCTCTTGGGCTTACAAAAATGAAATGAAATAAGTACAAGAGATGGGGTTTTAAGTCTCCCATGGACGTTTCCTCTTTGTGTTGAGGTATGAGTTGAGGTTCCGTTCCTCGTGAAGTTGCTTTGTTAGTTCCAGGATTCTTTCTTGGCTTGCTTTGTAATGAGCCTCGAAAGTATCCCTTTGCTCCTTCAGTTGGATCCATGATCTCTGCAAGTCTTCCATATCAGTAGGCATGTCTGGGTGAAGGATGGTATAAGATGTGTCTCCTTCAGCAACAGGTTCCATGGTAACTGGTAGGATAGCAGGATATGGCATCATGAGAGTCTGAGCACGAGATCGCACCCATCTGAGATAAGCTTCCATAGGAATAGTATACTTAGGTTCCAGTGTCTTGCTGTCAACCCTGTTTACCTTTCCCCAGGCTCGTATGAATCTCTGACGGTAACCTTGAAGATCGTTGTCGTAGTCAAACACAATGCCCTGGATTAACATGTCATGTGGACCGTCACTCCGAGCGTAACCAAACTGTCGTAAAGCTAGTGAAGGGTTGTAGGTGATGCCTCCTCTTATGCCTAGAAGTGGCACATTAGGAAACTCCCCACAACGGTCAATGATAGTAACGTTCTCCATAGATCTGGAACACCAATGGATATCTGAGTGAGAAAGTGACATGATCCTCTTGGACCATCTGAACCCTTGCTCATTCTTCATTACTGAGCGAGGAAGGTGAGAAATAAACCACCTGGATAGCAAAGGTATGCAGCACATCAAAGTTCCTCTTGCCCTTGTAGTACGGGTGTGAAGAGAATGCAGTATGTCTCCAAGTAATGTAGGCACTGGATTGTGACTCAGGAAAATGTTGATGGCATGAACATCTATGAACTGATCTGGATTGGGGAACAATACTAAGCCATATATCAGCAAGGCTAAGATCTCCTCAAAAGCATCATAGCTCATGGCCTTCAAGAACATTTGAGCTTTATCCATTAATACCTTGGCAAGAATACCCTTAACTCCGCTTCTCGTTTCTAGAACAATGTCAGACTTCTTCAGATGTAGAGCTGTAGCAATAACCTATGGTTTAAGCTCTTTCTCCAAACCTGTGAAGGGTCTTTGATCAAGAACAGGTATACCCAGAAGTTTAGAGAACTCCTCCATGGTTGGAACCAGCTGATAATCAGGGAATGTAAAGCAATGGTGTTTAGGGTCAAAGAACTGGAATAGGACACTCATCATGTCTTCATTGAACCCTGAAGTGACTAGATCCAATAGGTGACCATGTCTCTTGTTGAACTGGGAGTGATCAGACACTTGAGAAACCAACTCTTTAAGCTTGGGAGGTATCCCCACAAAGTTGATCCTGATGGTGTTTCTACGAGCAGAAGCCATGACCTGCAACAAAGAACAAAGATAAATCCATTGGTCCTTGAAATGGTTAGTGAAAATGATATGCTTATGATGCATGATGATGTCATGATGTTATGTTCAATCACAAACATGTGGCACACACAAGCAAGTCACACAATAGCCCTAGGTTTAAAGGCTTGCATGAGGTTCAAAGGTAAGTACCCTCCTCTGAAGTTAGATGGTTCATCCTGTCCTATAAAGTAACCATGTTCTAAGGGATCTCAATATCATTGATCCTTCACAAGGGTGGTTGATCAGAAGGCAACTTACTTGCCAACCAAAACCCTCCAAGTTTAAGATCTCAATGAGTGTAGTATCGAGTGTCAACCAACTTCAGTCTGCGCCAAAGCCGGTTACCTCACTACTTTCTAAAGGCCAAGATGAGTTAACTAGGGTTCTAAAAGTTAGTTAGTGCATTGACAACATATGGCAGCCTCATATTATCCTTAACTTGACTTAAGGAACATAAGCACCAACCAAGAAGTCGCACTAACTATGGCCACCAGATCAACCGTATCGATATACGTCGTACAGTTTCCTTGGTCTATTGCCATTTACCTAAGGTACACTAGATCCGGGTTAGGACCTTTCACACATAAGAGTACCCCAACAAGATAATATAAAGCAAACAAGGCAAACAATTTAAAGTGATCTAATTCCTAAGGGTACCCCTCTTAAATTTAAATCCCCAGCAGAGTCGCCAGTTCTGTAACACGGTGGGAGAACTGACTTTAAGTTATGTTGCGAATAGCAAGAGTCGCCACCGACTTTTATTTTATCCAAAGGAAAGGCATAAAAGAACAGGAAAGACCTTAAGAGATATTTTTGGGTCCGGGGGGTAGGTTATGTAAAGGGAAGGTGTTAGCACCCTTTACATCCATGGTTATCCATGGGCTCTTAGTTACTTAGCTCACTTTTGAATTGTTTTTTGAAAAGGTGAAGTGTGTGAATAGAAAAATTTTCATAAGAGTTAATAATGATCCATGTACGGATGCGTAAAAACTTGTTTTTTGAAAATTTGTTTGAAATTTGTTAAGTGTTTGAAAAATGGAGTGAGCAAGCAACTAGGAGGTACCTACCCTAAAGTTTTAAGTCTTTCTTGTTCTTTATCCTTTAATTTGTAAGACTATCCCTACTATTAAGGAGTAGGTAGTCATTACCTTGGATGTAAGGGACATGAGAGGGACATCTGTTTATGAAGGCAACTGTGAGGTGTATTAAGCATTTTAGGAGGGACTATCATCATTATTCGAAAAGGGACTTGATCTTTAAAGGCAACCATTAGGGACTTGATGATTTTTCTTTTAAGGGACTTGCTTTATACACCCCACTTGACCTTATGATTAGGCAACATTGAGGGATAACCTTAGAAAGGTGAGATGGCGATTAAAAATCGACTTACGTGTGTGAGTGTTCAATATTATTTATCTTATAATTAAAGTGATCTAAATTCAAGTTTTAAATAGAATACATATTTGCACTCCCTAAATTACTAACCATAGCATAAAATTAAATAAATTCAATATTTACAAACTTTACACCAAGGAGCAATTACAAAATAATTATAAAAATAAGCTAATTAAAGATAAATAGCAAAAAATATAAAAAGAAAAATATAAATAATAAGCAATAATAGTAAATAAGCAAATAATAAATAAAATAGGGGTTAGTAATAATAAGAATTAAAAATAGGGTTAGTAAAATAATAATGGAAAATTAAATAATGTTAGTGGAATAATAATAATAAAAAGTTAGTAATAACATGGTTAATAATAATAAATATAATTAGCAAAATATTATAAGAACAAAAATAATAAACAAAAGTTTAATATGAACAATTAAATAATTGTTATAGCATTTTAATTTATGTACAAATTATTAATTCATTTTTAATTTACAAAATTAAATTATTATAGATTTAGTTATTTCTAAACACATATTAACAATTATTTATTAAAAAAAAGATATTTACACATTATATGAAGAAAATAAGTTTTAAATGTCATATTCACAAAAATTAATCATATTTACAAAATTTAATTTTTATTAATTATTACATTTACAAAATTATATTAAATATATACATATACATAATAATTATATTAAGAATTAGAAAATAAAAATTATTTAGAAAATAAAATTAGGTTTTACAAAAATTAAGGTTTATTTCAGAAAATCTTTTTAGGGTTTAGTTTATCATACAAAAATTGTTAATATTCATATTATGTTTATTTTTCTTTTATGAATAATAAGAAAATAACTAATTAAATAAACAGAAAAAATTGGTAAAAAAGGAAACTTACCTTGGCTGGGTTTGGACCCAGGACATCCTGTTTGCAAGCATCAAAACTCACCAATAGGCCAGCCAGGCGCAGGTGATAGAGGAATAGGTCAACTTGGTTTTGTGCCTTGCCTTTAAAAAAAATCAGGAAAATAATGAATAAGCAAAAGGCCTGGGGTGGTGTTGAACCCAGGACCTCATGAATGTACATACGCATGCTTGACCGCCTGGCTGGGAGAGCCTATCTGGTGATTGAATGGCAATATAACATAATATATTAAAATTATAAGTTAAATGAAAACGTATCAAAAAGAATGGCTGGAGGCTGGATTCGAACTCATGTCATCAGGTCACACACGCGCTCCTCCTACCACTGGACCAAGCATGCTTTGGTGATTAAACATGGAAACAATATAATAAAATATTATAAACAATTTTAAAATTTCCAGCAGCGCGCGAATTGCTTCTTCTTCAACCTTTTTCCTGCGAATATTACTGCCTTTTTTCCTGCGAATTTTGTTACAAGTTCTTCATTGTTTAAACCTACGAAAAATGGAACTCATACAAAACAGCAACGATTCATGAAATTGGTTAGTGATTTACAATCCTCACAGTTCACACAACAATTCTACGTTTCCAGAATTCATTTATATTCATTAAAACGAGAAACCCTAATTTTGAGGTTATGAACCCTAACATGGCATCTTTCGATTCGGCTATGTTTTCTTCAATCCAATTGTCCAGAAACGATCTATACAATGTCACAAACAAGATCATGTAAACAAAATTCAATGGAAAACAACAAATCAATGGAATCGAAAAAAATATTTTCAAGGATAAAGTGAGCTCGGGTTAAGCATAATGGCATGTATGGGATGCATATGAGCATTGGTTTTGCTTCATGGATGATCAAGGAACATGTTTATGTTCTTGTTTTACCTTAAAACACCTTCTATCAAAGAATCCGAATGGAGGTTTTTGAATGGTTTTTTTGATTTGTGAACTTACACTTAGAGGCAGCCAATCCGTCCATGAGTGATAGGGTTATGATCAGTACTTATATGAGGATCATTTAGGTCAGAAAAATTGAATGGTTGTATGGAGAATTTGATTCAAAAAGATTGAAATTGATCATGTCTTAAAATTCAAATATTTGTTCATGAAGGCTTGCTATTTTTGGATCAATCTCATGATTTCCTTCCCTTTCAAATTCAATCAATATTTAAGATGTTCTAGAAACCAAATCTCCATTAAATAATGTATTTTCATATTTTATATTTATTTAAAATGATTTTTTATGAATTAAATCAAAATAAATAAAAATAAAATAATAAAAATTCTGATTTTTAATCATTTGGGTCGTGCATGATGATATTGTATGGATTGGATCACAATTTGGCCAGCCCATTTGGAAAAAATTGGTTCTAGACCTCCATTTTCATCATAAACCATCACAAAATTTCCCAACTTTGCAAGGGCACAAATCCCTCAATTTTAATGCTATGAGGGTGTTCTTGGACATTTTGGAAAGCTTGAAGAGTCCTCTAAACAACCCCACTGGTTTCATGTCCATATCATTTACCAATATCAAGTTATGCCCCTTTGAAGTTGTTGACTTTTTGTTGACTTTTGAAATGACCTATAATGTCTTAGCTCATATCTTCCAAATGAAGCATTTTTGGGCTTGACTTGCAAGATCAAAGTTGTATAGAATTCAATTTCCTTCAAAATGAGCTTTGAGTGGAGACTTGGTGATGAAGCATGTGAAAGTTATGGCTGGTCAAAGTTCAGTTGACTTTTACTGAGGAAACCCTAATTTAGAAACTCCTGATTCTTGATGATCTGGAATCTCCTTGATGAATCATGATCAACCCTTGATCAAATGATGAATTTTACTTCATATACTTGATGTTGACAAAAAATCATGAAGTTTGACTTTGGTTTGACCACAGTTGACCTCAGTTTGACTTTTTAACTACATTGACTGATTTTGACTTATCTGATTATCTGACTGAGCAAACTTTTGAGAAAAGTCTTGAAACTTGTCATGGGGGTTCTTACACACATATAAGATGTTATGAAGCTCACTTTAAGTCTTGGAAGTCCATTTAGCCTTATTAAAGTCAAAACCCTAGTTTTGGATGCACTGCTTAGGAGGTGCATTGTCTGAGGGAATTGTCAACTCTTCTGACCAATTGTGAACTTTGTGAACCTTGTGAACCATCATAAAATGTCTTGTGATACTCATGGAAGGTATTGTGAAGCTTGTGAACCTTGTGAACCTCATGAAGTGACTTTGTAGACCTCATGATCTTCATGAAAGGTTATGTAAACATTGTGAATCTTGTGAACCTTGTGAACTTTCAAGAAGTAACTTGTAAACTTCATGAACCTCATGAAAGGTCTTGTAAATGTTGGGAAACTTGTGAACCTTATGAACCTTCATAGAACACAAAGTCTTGTATTGTGAGAGCAAATTTTGGGGTGCAACAGCTGCCCCTGTTCAATTTTCTGAAACCTGAGGGGTTAGATTGGTATATTTGCCAGTCGTGGCCTGGAAGGTTGAAGGGGATTGAACACAAAAGCCCAAAAATTTGCACTCACCAGTGCATGAAGTGGTACAGATGGCTAGTTGAATATGATTGAGTGGGCTTAAAGATGCCACTTGGAGGAAAATTCTTCAGATACATGTCTTGGAGGATAAAGCAGTCCAAAATATGGAGGTATAATGATAGCTGTCAGGAGGATGAAGCAATCCTGAGGTATAAGATGATAGCTGTCAGGAGGATGAAGCAATCCTGAGGTAATAATATGTTTTTCAGGAGGATGAAGCAATCCTGATGTAGTAAGAAGCTGTCAGGGGGATAAAGCAACCCTGAGGTAAAGAAGCTGTCAAGGGGATAAAGCAACCCTGAGGTATTTGATAATATGCTTCCAGGAGGATGAAGCAATCCTGATGTAACAATGTATTCCCAAGAGGATGAAGCAGTCTTGAGAAATGATAAGTCTTCAGGAGGATTAAGCATTCCTGATGTAATGATGTGTTTTCAGGAGGATGAAGCAATCCTGATGTAATAGGAGTTTTCAGGAGGATAAAGCAACCCTGAAATAATGATAATAGCTGTCAGGAGTATGGAGCAGTCCTGAGGTAATGATATATTCCCAAGAGGATGAAGCAGTCTTGAGAGATGATAAATTTTCAGGAGGATAAAGCAGTCCTGATAATCATAAGTTTGTTTGATGGATAAATAACCTGAAACAAGGTAGCATTTGTATAATAATATTAGTTTATGCATTATGTATGCATGTATAATATGATGCACTTAAGTAATGTATGATGTATGTATGATATGATGCTGCCGGAAGCGTCTAGATATCTTCATATAACAACTGCTGGCCAGGGAAAATAAATCCCGATTCGTTGCTGAAGAATATGAGGAACTCGTCCCCGTCTTGTTTGATGATGAGATATACATAACCTTCCGTATGCTGGGGATAGTAAGGTAGATATAACCTCCCGCCTGCTGGGGATAGTAAGGTATGTATAACCTTCTGTTTTCGTTTGATAGTAGGGTATACGTAACCTCCGTCTTCGTTTGTCGTACCATTATTGGAAAGTTATTTCCCGTATATCCGTATGAGGATAAAAGAGATGGATATAAATTCCAGGGGAGATGTGACTTTATGAAGATGGATTTGTCCTACTGAGGGATTTGTAGCTGTATTGTTAGAGATGGACCGGCGAAGCTTCGTTGAAATCCTTCCCTCGTTCGTCCTTAGTAAATACTATTACTGCATTTTCATGCATTTCTGGTTAACATTAATCATATTAAGCATACATGCATTTCTGGTAAACATCAATCATATTCAAAAGCATACATACATTCAAACACAACCAATGGACGTTTCGCTTATGTAAATAGGGTAAAAGTAAATCTGGATTCAAAAGATGGAATTTATTTATATCAAAAGTGACCCACACATGGGCAAGTTTATACAAGGAGACATAAACCCTAGTAAGAGGATTTTGTCATAAAGTTTTTTACAAACAAGGACAATCAGCTATGTGGGAAATAATCCTATTGAGTTTCAGCTCTACTATTGCCATTATCTTCAAGTATCTCATCTTCTGCTGTTGAGACGGAAACGATTGGATTGAACTTTATCTGTTCGAGCTTGAATAAGTAGTACAACTGGTCGCAGTTTCATGGGTGATCCGAACGAGACATAGTCATACGCTTTAATCCCTAACTTTTGCCTGGATTGCCCTTTCAGGTTTTCAATCCACCGGGATACCCTTTTTTGCCCAAGTCGCCTTTTCAGGTTTTCGACTTGCCGGGTGTACATCTTTTTTATATATATCCCTAATTTTTGCCCAAACCCTTTTGGTTTGCCGGGATGCCCTTATTTTTGCCTAGGCCAGTCAACCTAGCGGGTCTCTTTTTATGCGTAGTATTTTTTAACTATGTCTGCGTTTACAGGCTGTGGGAAGTCTTCACCATCCATTGTAGTCAGTATCATGGCACCTCCTAAGAACACTGTCTTGACTACAAATGGTCCTTCATATGTTGGA
This sequence comes from Lathyrus aphaca, assembly GCA_963966055.1. Classification (NCBI taxonomy): domain Eukaryota; kingdom Viridiplantae; phylum Streptophyta; class Magnoliopsida; order Fabales; family Fabaceae; genus Lathyrus; species Lathyrus aphaca. The sequence goes on from OZ014525.1 coordinate 139,840,131, forward strand.
GTCCACTTGCCCCTAGGATCACCCTGTGGTAATATGATACGCTTGATTACCAAGCCACCAGCCTGATATACCTTTGGCTTAACCTTCTTGTTAAAAGCTTTGATCATTCGTTTCTGGTACATCTGGCCATGACAAACTGCTGCTAACCTCTTCTCATCAATCAAATTTATCTGGTCAAGTCGAGTCTGAATCCATTCATCTTCATCCAAGCCTGCATCCTTCATAATTCTCAAGGAGGGAATCTGAACTTCAATGGGCAGAACTGCTTCCATACCATAGACTAAAGAGAATGGGGTTGCCCCTGTTGAAGTACGTATTGTGGTACGATAACCATGAAGAGCAAATGGTAACATCTCATGCCAATCCTTGTAAGTAACAGTCATCTTCTGTACAATCTTCTTGATGTTCTTATTAGCAGCTTCAACTGCCCCATTCATCTTTGGACGATACGGAGAAGAGTTATGATGCTTAATCTTGAACTGCGTGCAGAGATCAGTAATCATAGTGTTGTTCAGATTAGAGCCATTGTCAGTAATAATCCTTTCAGGGATGCCATATCTACATATGAGATTATTCTTAATGAATCGAGCCACAACATTCTTAGTAACAGATGCAAATGAAGCTGCCTCCACCCACTTCGTGAAATAATCAATAGCAACCAGGATGAAACGATGCCCATTAGAAGCAGTAGGCTTGATCTCACCAATCATATCAATGCCCCACATGGCAAAGGGCCAAGGAGCAGTCAACACATTCAATGATGATGGAGGTACATGTATTTTATCAGCATAAATTTGACATTTGTGACACGTTTTGGAGTGTTGATAGCAATCAGCTTCCATGGTAGACCAATAGTAACCTGCTCTCAAAATCTTCTTTGCCATGGTATGACCACTAGAATGAGTTCCAAAGGTCCCATCATGCATCTCTTCCATAATTTCTGTAGCTTCCTTCTTATCCACACAACGAAGCATAGCTGAATCATGATTGCGCTTGTACAGAATCCCATTACTCAAAAAGAACTTGGCAGAAAACCTCCTCAGAAACTTCCTATCTTTGACAGATGCCCCTTCAGGAAACTCCTGAGCTTCAAGATATCTTTTCACTTCATAGAACCAAGGCTTCTCCTCTGCCCCTTCAGTGTCAATCTCATTGCAGTATGCAGGCTTTTCAAATCTATCAATAGTAATCTTAGGAGCTTCATCATCCCAACTGATCTCAAACATGGATGCCATGGTGGCTAATGCGTCTGCCAACTGATTCTCTCTTCGTGGAATATGTCCAAAGGTAATCTCTTTGAAATGTGGGATCAAAGACAACACATGCTCTCTGTAGGGAATGAGATTATCATGCTTGGTATCCCAATCTCCTTTAATCAGACTTACTACCAGGGCTGAATCTCCATACACATCAAGGAACTGAATCTTCATATCAATAGCAACTTTAATACCCAGGATACATGCCTCATACTCAGCCATGTTATTGGTACAATAGAAACAAAGTCTGGCAGTAATCGGGGTATGACAACCTTCAGGGGAACTAATCACAACACCAACACCATTACCAAGTGCATTAGAGGCACCATCAAAAACCATAGTCCATCGGGATCCTTGTTCAGGTCCGTCATATTGTCCAGGTTCTTTGGTAACAGTCATAATGTCTTCATCAGGGAATTCAAAACTCATTGACTGATAATCATCTACTACTTGATGAGCCAAATGATCAGCAATAACACTTCCCTTGATGGCCTTCTGAGTAGTGTACTGTATATCATATTCTGTCAATATCATTTGCCATCTTGCAATTCTTCCGGAGAGAGCAGGTTTCTCAAATATGTACTTGATTGGATCCATCTTCGAAATCAACAAGGTAGTATGGGTCAACATATACTGTCTTAGTCGGCGAGCAGCCCATGCCAAAGCGTAGCAAGTTTTCTCGAGCAGTGAGTATCTTGTTTCACAGTCGGTAAACTTTTTGCTAAGGTAGTATATTGCCTGCTCTTTTCGACCAGACTCGTCATGTTGCCCCAACACACACCCCATTGAGTTGTCTAACACTGTTAAGTACATAATCAAGGGTCTTCCATCAACTGGTGGCATCAAAATTGGAGGTTCCAGCAGATATCTCTTGATTTCATCAAAGGCAGTCTGGCACTCATCATTCCATTCCATCACCTGATCTTTCTTCAACAACTTGAAGATTGGCTCACAGATGGCAGTTAATTGGGAAATAAATCTTGCAATGTAGTTTAATCGTCCCAAGAAACCTCTAACCTCCTTCTCAGTACGGGGAGCTGGCATCTCTCGTATAGCTTTCACTTTTGCAGGATCCACTTCAATACCTTTTCCACTGACAATGAAACCCAGGAGCTTTCCAGATCTAACTCCAAAAGTACACTTGTTTGGATTCAATCTCAACTTGTATTTCTTCAACCTCTCAAACAACTTGTGCAGATGATCAAGATGTTGCTCTTCATTCTGAGATCTGGCTATCATATCATCCACATATACCTCTATCTCATGATGAATCATATCATGAAACAAAGCCACCATAGCACGCTGATATGTTGCCCCTGCATTCTTCAAACCAAATGGCATCACCTTATAGCAAAAAGTGCCCCACTGTGTCACAAATGTTGTCTTCTCCATATCTTCAGGTGCCATCTTGATTTGATTGTAACCAGAGAAACCATCCATAAAAGAGAATACCTTATGCTGAGCAGTGTTGTCTACCAGAATATCAATATGAGGAAGTGGAAAGTCATCTTTGGGGCTAGCCTTGTTCAAATCTCTGTAGTCCACACACATACGTACCTTACCATCTTTCTTAGGAACTGGTACCACATTTGCAACCCACTGAGGATAAGAAGTCACTGCTAAGAACCCTGCATTGAACTGTTTCATTACCTCTGCCTTGATCTTTTCTGACATTTCAGGACGCATACGACGAACCTTCTGCTTCTTTGGACGACAATCTTCTTTCACTGGTAAACGGTGAACCACAATGTCTGTATCCAACCCTGGCATATCTTCATAAGACCAAGCAAAGATCTCCACATAGTCACGTAACATCTGAATCAATCTGCTCTTGACACTGTCCTCTAAATCAGCCCCTATCTTGACCTCTTTCCTGTTTTCTTCAGTTCCCAGATTCACAACTTCGACTGGCTCTTCATGTGGCTGTATAGCTTTCTCTTCTTGTTGTAACAACCTAGCAAGCTCTACAGGTATTTCACAATCGTCCTCATTTCCGTCTTCAGTTTGATAGATCGGATTCTCGAAATCATAATTGGCAATAGTAGAACTGTTATCAACAGGATCCAGAGTGGATGAGGATCTGCATTTTAGTGATGTGGGTGTGTGTAAGAACACATAGCTGATAAAACAAAAATAAAAGAAAAAGAAAGACAAGGAACACAATATTTACGAAAACGAAACGTCCACTGATTTTATTGAATGAAGTATGCAAATGAAATGACAGCCCGTAACAAGCACACCATTGTGCCCCGGGTAAGGCACATGGCTTGAAAGTTTTAATTGTTCAGAAATTACAAACTTAAAAAAGCAACAACACAGTAATAGTATTTACTCCTGACTAAAGGAGATAGGGATAAAATCTTCAGCTTTCCAATTATTGAGCCCAGCACCCACAGTAGGAAAAATCCAAGCATCCAAGTTGTAGTCGTCATCATAGTCTCCCACAGCATTGATCTGATCTTTCATAACCCCTTGATTAGTGATATGAACAGCACGAGCACGACGAACAGCCTTTTGGGACTCTGCAGTGAAACCCAAACCAAACTTGTCAGACTTGTATGGGATATCAGGAAGCTGACCCCAAATAGTACAACCACCTTCATCCACCACAGCTCTAGCATCATTGAGGGATGCCATTGCCATTGTTGGAGGCTTTCTGGTGACCACAGGAACTTTCTTCATAACAGGAGGAGCTACATGATCATTAACAACCCAGGGAACCACTTCAAACGTCTGACACGGAGTTTCAATGTATTCACCTTCCACTTCCAGATACTTGAAAGTGTTTACATGGCTGACAAAGTATTCTTCTTCTCCATAGACAGTAACAACCTTTCCATTCACCGGATATCTCAACTTTTGGTGTAACGTAGAGGTTACAGCACCTGCCCCATGGATCCAGGGACGACCAAGCAGACAAGAGTACGAAGGACGAATATCCATCACATAAAATGTAGCAGTAAACACCTGAGAGCCAACTTTGATTGGAAGATCAATTTCCCCATGCACTACTCTTCTAGAACCATCAAAAGCCTTTACCACAATATTACTGGGCTTCAACACAGCATCTTCAGGACTCAGCTTATTCAGGACTTCCTTGGGCAACACATTCAGAGAGGAACCATTGTCTATCAGCACATGTGACAGGGTAGTGCCCCTGCATTCAATTGAAATATGCAAGGCCCTGTTATGATCCCTCTTGGCAGGGGTCAAATCAGCATCAGAAAATCCTAACCCATTATCATAGGTCAGGTGGGCAACACAACTCTCAAACTGGTCAACAGAAATGGCATTAGGCACATGAGCAGACTTCAGAAACTTGATCAAGGACTTGGCATGAGCCTCAGAACACAACAACAAGGACAACATAGAAATCTTTGAGGGAGTATGCCCCAATTGATCAACAATGTCATAATCACTCTTGCGAATGATTTTCAATACCTCTTCCATCTGCTTAGAGAGATCATCAGCAGCTGGCACATCAGTAGATACAGGCTCAATAACAGGACCTTTGCCCCGAGCATCAGTGGTAGAGGTAGCAGCAGGAGTAACTGCATTTTTAGAAGCAATTGGAGGAGAGAAGACTCTTCCACTACGAGTGATCTTGCTAGATCCAGCAATATTATCAATGTCAACAGGCACATCAGCTAAAGGCTCCTGCTTAACACCATGGATGTAAACATCAGACCCATAGTGCCAAGGCACAGCTTTATCAGATGTATAAGGAATGGGACCAGGAGTAGTAATGATCAGAGGAGCCATTCTGGCTTCAGCAACAACCTTCACAGGACCTTCAGCAGTAATCTTGATTGGGCCTTGATGAGTGATTTTAACAGGTCTCTTTGAAGTGATTCTTACTGGTACTTTGTCAACCATATCAACCTCTTCAATCTTCTTACCTTGAGTCAGATGATCCACCATACTTTCCACAGACGACGGAGTCCTCTCAAACACTATAGTATACTTATCCATGAGACGTTGAATTCCATCTCTCAATATGAAGCAACTATCTGGCTTATAGGTACAATACAAACAATCTTCACGACAACCTGGAAAGATCCCAGCTTGTACTAACCTCTTTTTGATAACAGACAATGGTGTGGTTAACTCCATTACTGAATAGACATGGAGATCTTCATCAATGGCATTGACAGTCTTCTCGTGATTTGGCATTGGAGCAGTAATCACATTTGGAGTACCTGGAGGATCAAACTCAATTTCTCCAGCATCAATCATGTCCTGAATTTTGTTCTTCAAGATCCAACAGTTATTGGTATCATGACCCTGACAGTTTGAATGATATGCACATCGCGCATTGGGATTGTACCTGGGAGAGGTAACATTGGGATTCTGAGGAGCCTCTTTCAAAGTAATAAGTTCAGCCTTCAACAAATGTTGCAATGCCTGAGCCATTGACATGTTGATCTTCGTGAACTGTCTTCTAGCCCTCTGTTGGTTGCCCTGAGGCTGCTCTGTTGTTGCAGGAGTTGGATTTGAAATATGAACTGCACTAACAGACTGATGCCTTCTGTTACGATCAGGTTGACCATAAACAACATTAGATTCTTTCTTCCCAGTGGGAGGCTTCTTTGCAGCACCTGATGAGGAAGTACCCACTTGGATCTTGCCATTCTTTATACCATTCTCTACTCGCTCTCCTGTCATGATGAACTCAGTGAAGCCAGATGATGAGCTTCCAATGAGATGACTGTAAAACGGACCATTCAGCGTACACATGAACATGTCAACCAATTCCCTGTCAGTCAAAGGGGGTTGAACTCTTCCAGCTAAGTCTCTCCACTTCTGAGCATACTCTTTAAAACTTTCTTTGGCACCCATAGACATGCTCTGAAGCTGCATGCGAGTGGGGGCTAAGTCAGCATTGTATTGATACTGCTTATAGAAAGCTTCAGCAAGGTCATTCCAGTCTCTGATGTTGACACTCTCTAACTGATAATATCACTCCAACTGAGCTCCAGATAAGCTCTCTTGAAAAAAGTGGATCCACAACTTCTTGTCAGCAGTGTGAGGTTGGATTCTTCTGACATAAGACCTCAAGTGCAGCTTGGGACAAGAGACCCCATCATAAACAACAAAGGTAGGAACCTTGAAACCAATGGGTATGACTACCCCAGATATCAAACTCAAATCCTCAAAATCCAGCCCAGATGATTTCTGCAACTCCATGGCATCCATTCTATCCACCAGCATCTTGAATTTGTCTTCATTTGGCTCATGGTAATAATTAGCCTCAGAATCAGAATCCCCCATAGTGTTGTGGAGACTGCCTCCCTCTTTCTCAGATTCCTCAGATTCATAGTCTTCAACCTGCTCCTTGGTCTTGACAGGACCTTTGAACCTTCTTCCCATGTTGAGCAGGCCACCTGACCTTCTAGTCTTCTTAGTCTTCTTGGCCAGCAGTGTCTTCAATTCATCCTGCCCCTTGGATAGGTTCAGGATCAGCTCTTGGAACTGTGCATTCTGTGCCTGAAGATCCTTAACTGATTGTTCAAGAGCCATTGCTGAAATAAACAGCGAGAAGATGAGAAACCTGTGCACAAATAAACCTGTGATGCAATGATATGATGTTTGAATGCGTATGCAATGTTTTCAAGGACCGCAGGATTTAAATTTGCTTAAACAGACAAGAAGGTAAACTTTTATTAGTAATAAATTTGTTTTGCCTCTTGGGCTTACAAAAATGAAATGAAATAAGTACAAGAGATGGGGTTTTAAGTCTCCCATGGACGTTTCCTCTTTGTGTTGAGGTATGAGTTGAGGTTCCGTTCCTCGTGAAGTTGCTTTGTTAGTTCCAGGATTCTTTCTTGGCTTGCTTTGTAATGAGCCTCAAAAGTATCCCTTTTCTCCTTCAATTGGATCCAGGATCTCTGTAAGTCTTCCCTATCAGTAGGCATGTCTGGGTGAAGGATGGTATAAGCAGTGTCTCCTTCAGCAACAGGTTCCATGGTAACTGGTAGGACGGCAGGATATGGCATCATAAGGGTCTGAGCACGAGATCGTACCCATCTGAGATAAGCTTCCATAGGAATAGTGTACTTAGGCTCCAGTGTCTTGCTGTCAACCCTGTTCACTTTTCCCCATGCTTGTATGAATCTCTGACGGTAACCTTGAAGATCGTTGTCGTAGTCAAACACAATGCCCCGAATCAACATGTCATGTGAGCCATCGCTCCGAGCGTAACCAAACTGTCGTAAAGCTAAGGAAGGGTTGTAGGTGATGCCTCCTCTTATGCCTAGAAGTGGCACATTAGGAAACTCCCCACAACGATCAATGATGGTGACATTCTCCATAGATCTGGAGCACCAATGGATGTCTGAGTGAGAAAGTGACATGATCCTCTTGGACCATCTGAACCCTTGCTCATTCTTCATTACTGAGCGAGGAAGGTGAGAAATAAACCACCTAGACAGCAAAGGTATGCAACACATCAAAGTTCCTCTTGCCCTTGTAGTACGGGTGTGAAGAGAATGCAGTATGTCTCCAAGTAATGTAGGCACTGGATTGTGACTCAGGAAAATGTTGATGGCATGAACATCTATGAACTGATCTGGATTGGGGAACAATACTAAGCCATATATCAGCAAGGCTAAGATCTCCTCAAAAGCATCATAGCTCATGGCCTTCAAGAACATTTGAGCTTTATCCATTAATACCTTGGCAAGAATACCCTTAACTCCGCTTCTCGTTTCTAGAACAATGTCAGACTTCTTCAGATGTAGAGCTGCAGCAATAACCTCTGGTTTAAGCTCTTTCTCCAAACCTGTGAAGGGTCTTTGATCAAGAACAGGTATACCCAGAAGTTTAGAGAACTCCTTCATGGTTGGAACCAGCTGATAATCAGGGAATGTAAAGCAATGGTGTTTAGGGTCAAAGAACTGGAATAGGACACTCATCATGTCTTCATTGAACCCTGAAGTGACTAGATCCAATAGGTGACCATGTCTCTTGATGAACTGGGAGTGATCAGACACTTGAGAAACCAACTCTTTAAGCTTGGGAGGTATCCCCACAAAGTTGATCCTGATGGTGTTTCTACGAGCAGAAGCCATGACCTGCAACAAAGAACAAAGATAAATCCATTGGTCCTTGAAATGGTTAGTGAAAATGATATGCTTATGATGCATGATGATGTCATGATGTTATGTTCAATCACAAACATGTGGCACACACAAGCAAGTCACACAATAGCCCTAGGTTTAAAGGCTTGCATGAGGTTCAAAGGTAAGTACCCTCCCCTGAAGTTAGATGGTTCATCCTGTCCTATAAAGTAACCATGTTCTAAGGGATCTCAATATCATTGATCCTTCACAAGGGTGGTTGATCAGAAGGCAACTTACTTGCCAACCAAAACCCTCCAAGTTTAAGATCTCAATGAGTGTAGTATCGAGTGTCAACCAACTTCAGTCTGCGCCAAAGCCGGTTACCTCACTACTTTCTAAAGGCCAAGATGAGTTAACTAGGGTTCTAAAAGTTAGTTAGTGCATTGACAACATATGGCAGCCTCATATTATCCTTAACTTGACTTAAGGAACATAAGCACCAACCAAGAAGTCGCACTAACTATGGCCACCAGATCAACCGTATCGATATACGTCGTACAGTTTCCTTGGTCTATTGCCATTTACCTAAGGTACACTAGATCCGGGTTAGGACCTTTCACACATAAGAGTACCCCAACAAGATAATATAAAGCAAACAAGGCAAACAATTTAAAGTGATCTAATTCCTAAGGGTACCCCTCTTAAATTTAAATCCCCAGCAGAGTCGCCAGTTCTGTAACACGGTGGGAGAACTGACTTTAAGTTATGTTGCGAATAGCAAGAGTCGCCACCGACTTTTATTTTATCCAAAGGAAAGGCATAAAAGAACAGGAAAGACCTTAAGAGATATTTTTGGGTCCGGGGGGTAGGTTATGTAAAGGGAAGGTGTTAGCACCCTTTACATCCATGGTTATCCATGGGCTCTTAGTTACTTAGCTCACTTTTGAATTGTTTTTTGAAAAGGTGAAGTGTGTGAATAGAAAAATTTTCATAAGAGTTAATAATGATCCATGTACGGATGCGTAAAAACTTGTTTTTTGAAAATTTGTTTGAAATTTGTTAAGTGTTTGAAAAATGGAGTGAGCAAGCAACTAGGAGGTACCTACCCTAAAGTTTTAAGTCTTTCTTGTTCTTTATCCTTTAATTTGTAAGACTATCCCTACTATTAAGGAGTAGGTAGTCATTACCTTGGATGTAAGGGACATGAGAGGGACATCTGTTTATGAAGGCAACTGTGAGGTGTATTAAGCATTTTAGGAGGGACTATCATCATTATTCGAAAAGGGACTTGATCTTTAAAGGCAACCATTAGGGACTTGATGATTTTTCTTTTAAGGGACTTGCTTTATACACCCCACTTGACCTTATGATTAGGCAACATTGAGGGATAGCCTTAGAAAGGTGAGATGGCGATTAAAAATCGACTTACGTGTGTGAGTGTTCAATATTATTTATCTTATAATTAAAGTGATCTAAATTCAAGTTTTAAATAGAATACATATTTGCACTCCCTAAATTACTAACCATAGCATAAAATTAAATAAATTCAATATTTACAAACTTTACACCAAGGAGCAATTACAAAATAATTATAAAAATAAGCTAATTAAAGATAAATAGCAAAAAATATAAAAAGAAAAATATAAATAATAAGCAATAATAGTAAATAAGCAAATAATAAATAAAATAGGGGTTAGTAATAATAAGAATTAAAAATAGGGTTAGTAAAATAATAATGGAAAATTAAATAATGTTAGTGGAATAATAATAATAAAAAGTTAGTAATAACATGGTTAATAATAATAAATATAATTAGCAAAATATTATAAGAACAAAAATAATAAACAAAAGTTTAATATGAACAATTAAATAATTGTTATAGCATTTTAATTTATGTACAAATTATTAATTCATTTTTAATTTACAAAATTAAATTATTATAGATTTAGTTATTTCTAAACACATATTAACAATTATTTATTAAAAAAAAGATATTTACACATTATATGAAGAAAATAAGTTTTAAATGTCATATTCACAAAAATTAATCATATTTACAAAATTTAATTTTTATTAATTATTACATTTACAAAATTATATTAAATATATACATATACATAATAATTATATTAAGAATTAGAAAATAAAAATTATTTAGAAAATAAAATTAGGTTTTACAAAAATTAAGGTTTATTTCAGAAAATCTTTTTAGGGTTTAGTTTATCATACAAAAATTGTTAATATTCATATTATGTTTATTTTTCTTTTATGAATAATAAGAAAATAACTAATTAAATAAACAGAAAAAATTGGTAAAAAAGGAAACTTACCTTGGCTGGGTTTGGACCCAGGACATCCTGTTTGCAAGCATCAAAACTCACCAATAGGCCAGCCAGGCGCAGGTGATAGAGGAATAGGTCAACTTGGTTTTGTGCCTTGCCTTTAAAAAAAATCAGGAAAATAATGAATAAGCAAAAGGCCTGGGGTGGTGTTGAACCCAGGACCTCATGAATGTACATACGCATGCTTGACCGCCTGGCTGGGAGAGCCTATCTGGTGATTGAATGGCAATATAACATAATATATTAAAATTATAAGTTAAATGAAAACGTATCAAAAAGAATGGCTGGAGGCTGGATTCGAACTCATGTCATCAGGTCACACACGCGCTCCTCCTACCACTGGACCAAGCATGCTTTGGTGATTAAACATGGAAACAATATAATAAAATATTATAAACAATTTTAAAATTTCCAGCAGCGCGCGAATTGCTTCTTCTTCAACCTTTTTCCTGCGAATATTACTGCCCTTTTTCCTGCGAATTTTGTTACAAGTTCTTCATTGTTTAAACCTACGAAAAATGGAACTCATACAAAACAGCAACGATTCATGAAATTGGTTAGTGATTTACAATCCTCACAGTTCACACAACAATTCTACGTTTCCAGAATTCATTTATATTCATTAAAACGAGAAACCCTAATTTTGAGGTTATGAACCCTAACATGGCATCTTTCGATTCGGCTATGTTTTCTTCAATCCAATTGTCCAGAAACGATCTATACAATGTCACAAACAAGATCATGTAAACAAAATTCAATGGAAAACAACAAATCAATGGAATCGAAAAAAATATTTTCAAGGATAAAGTGAGCTCGGGTTAAGCATAATGGCATGTATGGGATGCATATGAGCATTGGTTTTGCTTCATGGATGATCAAGGAACATGTTTATGTTCTTGTTTTACCTTAAAACACCTTCTATCAAAGAATCCGAATGGAGGTTTTTGAATGGTTTTTTTGATTTGTGAACTTACACTTAGAGGCAGCCAATCCGTCCATGAGTGATAGGGTTATGATCAGTACTTATATGAGGATCATTCAGGTCAGAAAAATTGAATGGTTGTATGGAGAATTTGATTCAAAAAGATTGAAATTGATCATGTCTTAAAATTCAAATATTTGTTCATGAAAGCTTGCTATTTTTGGATCAATCTCATGATTTCCTTCCCTTTCAACTTCAATCAATATTTAAGATGTTCTAGAAACCAAATCTCCATTAAATAATGTATTTTCATATTTTATATTTATTTAAAATGATTTTTTATGAATTAAATCAAAATAAATAAAAATAAAATAATAAAAATTCTGATTTTTAATCATTTGGGTCGTGCATGATGATATTGTATGGATTGGATCACAATTTGGCCAGCCCATTTGGAAAAAATTGGTTCTAGACCTCCATTTTCATCATAAACCATCACAAAATTTCCCAACTTTGCAAGGGCACAAATCCCTCAATTTTAATGCTATGAGGGTGTTCTTGGACATTTTGGAAAGCTTGAAGAGTCCTCTAAACAACCCCACTGGTTTCATGTCCATATCATTTACCAATCTCAAGTTATGCCCCTTTGAAGTTGTTGACTTTTTGTTGACTTTTGAAATGACCTATAATGTCTTAGCTCATATCTTCCAAATGAAGCATTTTTGGGCTTGACTTGCAAGATCAAAGTTGTATAGAATTCAATTTCCTTCAAAATGAGCTTTGAGTGGAGACTTGGTGATGAAGCATGTGAAAGTTATGGCTGGTCAAAGTTCAGTTGACTTTTACTGAGGAAACCCTAATTTAGAAACTCCTGATTCTTGATGATCTGGAATCTCCTTGATGAATCATGATCAACCCTTGATCAAATGATGAATTTTACTTCATATACTTGATGTTGACAAAAAATCATGAAGTTTGACTTTGGTTTGACCACAGTTGACCTCAGTTTGACTTTTTAACTACATTGACTGATTTTGACTTATCTGATTATCTGACTGAGCAAACTTTTGAGAAAAGTCTTGAAACTTGTCATGGGGGTTCTTACACACATATAAGATGTTATGAAGCTCACTTGAAGTCTTGGAAGTCCATTTAGCCTGATTAAAGTCAAAACCCTAGTTTTGGATGCACTGCTTAGGAGGTGCATTGTCTGAGGGAATTGTCAACTCTTCTGACCAATTGTGAACTTTGTGAACCTTGTGAACCATCATAAAATGTCTTGTGATACTCATGGAAGGTATTGTGAAGCTTGTGAACCTTGTTAACATCATGAAGTGACTTTGTAGACCTCATGATCCTCATGAAAGGTTATGTAAACATTGTGAATCTTGTGAACCTTGTGAACTTTCAAGAAGTAACTTGTAAACTTCATGAACCTCATGAAAGGTCTTGTAAATGTTGGGAAACTTGTGAACCTTATGAACCTTCATAGAACACAAAGTCTTGTATTGTGAGGGCAAATTTTGGGGTGCAACATTATGATGCATGATGATGTCATGATGTTATGCTCAATCACAAACATGTGGCACACACAAGCAAGTCACACAATAGCCCTAGGTTTAAAGGCTTGCATGAAGTTCAAAGGTAAGTACCCTCCCCTGAAGTTAGTTGGTTCATCTTGTCCTACAAAAGTAACCAGGTTCTAAGGGATCTCAATATCATTGATCCTTCACAAGGGTGGTTGATCAGAAGGCAACTTACTTGCCAACCAAAACCCTCCAAGTTTAAGATCTCAATGAGTGTAGTATCGAGTGTCAACCAACTTCAGTCTGCACCAAAACCGGTTACCTCACTACTTTCTAAAGGCCAAGATAAGTTAACTAGGGTTCTAAAAGTTAGTTAGTGCATTGACAACATATGGCAGCCTCATATTATCCTCAACTTGACTTAAGGAACATAAGCACCAACCAAGAAGTCACACTAACTATGGCCACCAGATCAACCGTATCGATATACGTCGTACAGTTTCCTTGGTCTATTGCCATTTACCTAAGGTACACTAGATCCGGGTTAGGACCTTTCACACATAAGAGCACCCCAACAAGATAATATAAAGCAAACAAGGCAAACAATTTAAAGTGATCTAATTCCTAAGGGTACCCCTCTTAAATTTAAATCCCCAGCAGAGTCGCCAGTTCTGTAACACGGTGGGAGAACTGACTTTTAGTTATGTTGCGGATAGCAAGAGTCGCCACCGACTTTTATTTTATCCAAAGGAAAGGCATAAAAGAACAGGAAAGACCTTTTTAAAAGATTTTTGGGTCCGGGGGGTAGGTTATGTAAAGGGAAGGTGTTAGCACCCTTTACATCCATGGTTATCCATGGGCTCTTAGTTACTTAGCTCACTTTGAATTGTTTTTGAAAAGGTGAAGTGTGTGAATAGAAAAATTTTCATAAGAGTTAATAATGATCCATGTACGGATGCGTAAAAACTTGTGTTTGAAAATTTGTTTAAAATTTGTTAAGTGTTTGAAAAGTTTTGAATAAAGTGAGCAAGCAACTATGAGGTACCTACCCTAAAGTTTTAAGTCTTTCTTGTTCTTTATCCTTTAATTGGTAAGACTATCCCTACTATTAAGGAGTAGGTAGTCATCACCTTGGATGTGAGGGACATCTGTTTATGAAGGCAACTGTGAGGTGTATTAAGCATTTAGGAGGGACTATCATCATTATTCGAAAAGGGACTTGATCTTTAAAGGAAACCATTAGGGACTTGATGATTTTATTTTGAGGGACTTGCTTTATACACCCCACTTGACCTTATGATTAGGCAACATTGAGGGATAGCCTTAGAAATGTGAGATGGCGATTGAAAATCGACTTACGTGTGTGAGTGTTTAATATTATTTATCTTTAATTAAAATGATCTAAATTCAAATTTTAAATAGAATACATATTTGCACTCCCTAAATTACTAACCATAGCATGAAATTAAATAAATTAAATATTTACAAGATTTACATCCAGGAGCATTTACATAATTATAATAATAAGCAAATTAAAAATAAATAGCAAAAATAAATATAGAAGCAAAAATATAAATAAGCAATAAATAAATATAATAGGGGTTGTAATAATAATAATAAAAAATTAAATAATGTTAGTGAAATTATAATAAGCAAAAGTTAGTAATAATATGGTTAATGATAATAACAAAAATCAAAATAAATTGAATTAGCAAAAATATTATAAGAACATAAAAATAACAATCAAAAGATTTAAAATTTTTAATATATAAACAAAAATAAGAGGAAATATGAAAAATTATAATAATAATAATATTTTAATTTATGTACAAATTATTAAATTATTTCTAAACACATTATAATTACAAAGTTTAATTATCATAAGTTCAATTGTTTCTAAATATAATTTAGATTATAAGCATAGTATAAAATATATTTACATAAAAAAATAGATTATAATTATATTTACAAAAATTAATCATATTAAAGATTATATTAAATAAATATATACATGATAATTATATTAAGAATTAGAAAATAAAAATCATTTAGAAAATATTTTTAGGGTTTATAATAAAATATACAAAATTTATTTTAATAAATGTACATATATTGATAATTTTAATTACATAATGAAAGAAAAATGATTTAAATTGAGAAAAATAAAAGTTTAGAAAATTTTTAGAAGAAAAAATATAAGTGTTGTTTTTTAGATATTTATTAAACATACATATTCAATTTATATTTTTTATTAATAATAAGAGAATAGTTAATTAAATAGATGAAACAGAAAAATTGATAAAAAAGAAAACTTACCTTGGCTGGGTTTGAACCCAGGTCATTCTGCCTGCAAGCATCAAAACCTTCCACTAGGCCAGCCATGCGTAGGTGATAAGGAAATAGCTTCAATTCGTTTTGTGCTTTGACTTTGAAAAATCAGAAAAAATAATGAACAAGCGAAAGGCCTGGGATGGTGTTGAACCCAGGACCTTTACACACACAAGCGCACGCATCACCACCCGGCTGGAAGAGCCCATCTGATAATAGAATGGCCATTGAACATAATATATTATGTTTCCTTTGTAACCTGAAAAAATAGCAAAATAATGGTACAAGGCGGGATTCGAACCCTGGCCCTATAGTCAAACATACGCCTGGCCTTCCACTGGACCACACAACATGTGGTGACAAATATCCAGAACAATAAAATAATATTTTAAATCAAAATTTCAAATACAGAATTCGCGCCAAACCAGCTTCGTCTTCAACCTCAAATTCGTAGGTTTTCCTGCGAATTTTTCTAGGAAAACTCTTACGAATTTTCATGCCATTCAAACCTGCGAATCACATACATCATCATACGAGTGAAATTTCTTCAAATTGAACCTGCAAACATGATCTACACAACAAATACAGTCCCAATATGAGTCCATTATCAATTTATATTAGGTATTCTATGAATCCCTAATTTTGAAGCTTTAACCCTAATAATGGCCAATTGTTGTTTAGGTACTCATTCTTCAATCCAATTGTCCAGAATCATTCTACATAACATCACAAACAATATTATATAACCAAAATTCATTGATATGCAGCAAATTAATAGAATTGAAAAAAATATTTTCAAGAGTAAATTGGATTCGGGTAGAGCATTATGGCATGTATGAGATGCATATGAGTACTGGTTTATGACCAGTGATGTCCAATGAAGCTTGCCATGTCTTTGTTTTACCTTCTAAAGTCCTAAATCCAAGAATCCGAATGTGACTTTTGTGAAGAATTTTTGAACAATGGAACTTACACTTAGAGGCAGAGAATTCGTGGCTGGGCAATAGGGTTGTGCTTAGTATATATAAGTGATTGAATCTAGGTCAAAATATTGATTGGTTGTGTACAAGATTTGATATGAAAAGATTGAAATTGATCATGCTTTGAAATTCAAATATTTGTGTATGAAGGCTTACTATTTTTGGATCAATCTCATGATTTCCTTCCCCTTCAACTTCAATCATCATTTAAGATATTCTAGAAACCAAATTTCCATTAAATAACATATTTTCATATTTTATTTCTATTTAAAATGATTTTTTATGAATTAAATCAAAATAAATAAAAATAAAATAATAAAAATTCTGATTTTTAATCATTTGGGTCGTGCATGATGATAGTGTATGGATTGGATCATAATTTGACAAGCCCATTTGGAAAGAATTGGTTCTAGACCTCCATTTTCATCATAAACCATCACAAAATTTCCCAACTTTGCAAGGGCACATCTCCCTCAATTTTAATGGTATGAGGGTGTTCTTGGACATTTTGGAAAGCTTGAAGAGTCCTCTAAACAACCCCACTGGTTTCATGTCCATATCATTTACCAATATCAAATTATGCCCTTTTGAAGTTGTTGACTTTTTGTTGACTTTTGAAATGACCTATAATGTCTTAGCTCATACCTTCCAAATGAAGCATTTTTGGGCTTGGCTTGTGAGACACAAAGTTGTAGAGAATTCAATTTCCTTCAAAATGAGCTTTGAGTGGAGACTTGGTGATGAAGTATGTGAAAGTTATGGCTGGTCAAAGTTCAGTTGACTTTTACTGAGGAAACCCTAATTTAGAAACTCCTGATTCTTGATGATCTGGAATCTCCTTGATGAATCATGATCAACCCTTGATCAAATGATGAATTTTACTTCATATACTTGATGTTGGCAAAAAATCATGAAGTTTGACTTTGGTTTGACCACAGTTGACCTCAGTTTGACTTTTTAACTACTTTGACTGATTTTGACTTATCTGATCATCTGACTGAGCAAACCTTTGAGAAAAGTCTTGAAACTTGTCATGGGGGTTCTTAAACACATATAAGATGTTATGAAGCTCACTTGAAGTCTTGGAAGTTCATTTAACCTGATTAAAGTCAAAACCCTAGTTTTGGATGCACTGCTTAGGAGGTGCATTGTCTGAGGGAATTGTCAACTCTTATGGCCAATTGTGAACCTTGTGAACCTTGTGAACCATCATAAAATGTCTTGTGAACCTCATGGGAGGTATGGTGAACCTTGTGAACCTTCATGAAGTGACTTGGAGACTTCATGAACCTCATGAAAGGTCTTGTAAATGTTGAGAAGCTTGTGAACCTTGTGAACCTTCAAGAAGTGACTTGTAGACTTCATGAACCTCATGAAAGGTTTTTGAAAGCATTGTGGAACTTGTGAACCTTGTGAACCTTCATAAAGTAACTTGTAGACTTCATGAACCTCATGAAAGGTCTTATAAGTGTTGAGAAGCTTGTGAACCTTGTGAACCTTCATAGAACACAAAGTCTTGTATTGTGAGGGCAAATTTTGGGGTGCAACACCATCTTGTAATTTTGTGCAAATGGATTAATCAATGAATATCGGACATCTTTTGCAAATGAATCTTTTCCGCTCACTGTCTTTCATTTTTCTTTTTGTACAAAAATAAAATGGCAATGTTTTTCAAAATGATAACTTCATTTCACTTTTTTCTAAACAAGATTAAAATTGATCACTAAAATAAACCAATCTAAAACCTTGCAGAAAGTGCCCTCCAAATTGCACCGACAACAACACTGCTATGACTTGGTATGACTTTGACAATCCAATCAATCAAGCTGATGAAGGGGTTGAAGAAGATTATGAGCTACCTGAAGAGCTAGCCAGGTTGTTAAGGCAAGAGGAGAAGGTTATCCCCCCTCACCAGGAGGAGGTTGAAACGGTTAATCTTGGTACGGAAGAAGACGTGAAAGAGGTTAAGATCGGGGCCTGCCTGCAAGATTCAGTGAAAGAGAAACTGATTGATATGCTTCGGGAGTATGTGGATGTTTTCGCTTGGTCTTATCAGGATATGCCAGGGTTGGACACCGATATTGTCACGCACAAGCTGCCTTTGAAAGAAGATTGCCCACCAGTAAAACAGAAGTTGCGCCGTACTCGCCCAGATATGGCAATGAAGATAAAGGAAGAGGTACAAAAGCAGTGGGACGCCGGTTTCCTTGCTGTAACTAGCTATCTGTCGTGGGTCGCTAATATTGTACCTGTGCCCAAGAAAGACGGCAAGGTGAGAATGTGTGTGGATTACCGGGACCTGAACAGAGCCAGCCCAAAAGATGACTTCCCTTTACCTCACATTGATGTATTGGTTGATAATACAACTCAGTTCTCGGTGTTCTCCTTCATGGATGGATTTTCGGGGTACAATCAGATCAAAATGTCACCTGAAGACATGGAGAAGACAACTTTCATCACACCCTGGGGCACATTCTGTTACAAGGTGATGCCATTCGGACTGAAGAATGCTGGTGCCACTTATCAACGGGCTATGGTAACATTATTCCATGACATGATCCATAAAGAAATTGAATGTTATGTGGATGACATGATTGCCAAGTCCCTCACAGAAGAAAACCACCTGGTAAATCTGTTGAAGTTATTCAAGCGTCTGAGGAAGTACCAATTGAAGTTAAACCCCAACAAATGCACATTCGAGGTGCGATCCGGTAAATTGCTGGGATTTATTGTAAGTGAGAAAGGGATTGAAGTTGACCCTGATAAAGTCAAAGCTATTCAAGAAATGCCTGCACCAAGGTCAGAGAAAGAAGTTCGAGGGTTTCTAGGTAGATTGAACTACATTTCAAGGTTCATATCTCACCTTATTGCAACCTGTGAACCTTTGTTCAAGCTGTTAAGAAAAGAACAAACGGTCAGGTGGAACGAAGACTGCCAGAGGGCTTTTGACAAAATCAAGGAATACTTACAAGAACCTCCAATCCTTATGCCTCCAGTTGAAGGAAGACCTCTAATCATGTACTTGACAGTATTAGAAGAATCAATGGGGTGTGTGCTGGGCCAGCATGACGAGTCTGGTCGAAAAGAGTATGCAATATACTACCTAAGCAAAAAGTTTACCGACTGTGAACAACGTTATTCACTGCTCGAGAAAACTTGTTGTGCTTTAGCGTGGGCTGCTCGCCGACTGAGACAGTATATGTTGACCCACACTAATTTATTGATCTCAAAGATGGATCCAGTTAAGTACATTTTTGAGAAGCCAGCACTTACCGGACGGGTTGAAAGATGGCAAATGATCCTCACAGAATATGACATCCAATACACATCTCATAAAGCCATCAAGGGCAGTGTGTTGTCTGATTACCTTGCTGAGCAACCCATTGACGATTACCAGCCTATGAGATTTGACTTCCCTGATGAAGACATCATGTTCATAAAAGCAAAAGATCATGAAGAGCCTGTTCACACTGAAGGGCCTGACCTAGAAGAAGAATGGACTATGATGTTCGACGGGGCTGTTAATATGAATGGTCGTGGTGTTGGTGCAGTACTCATTACACCTAAGGGAGTTCACATGCCTTTCTCGGCAAAACTCACCTTCAACTGCACAAATAACGAAGCTGAATACGAAGCTTGTATTATGGGTCTTGAGGAAGCCATTGACCTCAGGATCAAGACTTTGACTGTATTCGGAGATTCAGCTCTGGTAATTAATCAAACCAACGACAAATGGTATACTCACCAGGATCATCTGATACCTTATCGGGATTATACAAGGAGGTTATTGACTTTCTTCACAACAGTCAAGCATGAGTATATCCCTCGAGACGAGAATCAGTTCGCAGACGCTCTGGCTACCATTTCATCCATGATCAAAGTTCAAGCTGCCAACTTTGTGCCTCAAATTGCAGTGTCCAGACTCGACAAACCAACATATGTGTTCTCAGCAGATGTTGTCAAAGATGATAAGCCTTGGTTCCATGACATCAAATGCTTCTTGGAGGATCAAACATACCCACCTGGGGCATCTTCCAATGATAAGAAGACATTAAGAAGGCTAGCTGGTAGTTTCTTCCTGAATACTGACGGTTCCCTGTACAAGAGAAACTTTGATATGGTACTTCTCAGATGCGTTGATAAGACAGAAGCAGACTTGTTAATGCACGAAGTGCACGAAGGATCCTTTGGTACCCATGCATGAGGGCATGCTATGGCTAAAAATCTGTTAAGATCAGGCTATTACTGGATCACAATGGATGCAGACTGTTGTGCCTATGCCAGAAAATGCCATAAATGCCAGATTTATGCGGATAAAGTGCATGTACCTGTTGCACCCCAAAATTTGCCCTCACAATACAAGACTTTATGTACTTAGAAGGTTCATAAAGTTCACAAGATTCACAACATTTACAAGACCTTTCATGAGGCTCATGAAGTTTGCAAGACACTTTATGAGGTTCACAAGGTTCACAAGATTCACAATACTTACAAGACCTTTCATAAGGTTCATGAAGTCTACAAGACACTTTATGAGGTTAACAAGGTTCACAAGACTTCCCATGAGGTTCACAATGTTCACAAGACATTTTATGATGGTTCACAAGGTTCACAAAGTTCATAAATAGTCAGAAGAGTTGACAATTCCCTCAGACAATGCACCTCCTAAGTAGTGCATCCAAAACTAGGGTTATGACTTTAATCAGGCTAAATGAACTTCCAAGACTTCAAGTGAGCTTCATAACATCTTATATGTGTTTAAGAACCCCCATGACAAGTTTCAAGACTTTTCTCAAAAGTTTGCTCAATCAGATGATCAGATAAGTCAAAATCAGTCAAAGCAGTTAAAAAGTCAAACTGAGGTCAACTGTGGTCAAACCAAAGTCAAACTTCATGATTTTTTGCCAACATCAAGTATATGAAGTAAAATTCATCATTTGATCAAGTGTTGATCATGATTCATCAAGGAGATTTCAGATCATCAAGAATCAGGAGTTTCTAAATTAGGGTTTCCTTAGTAAAAGTCAACTGAACTTTGACCAGCCATAACTTTCACATGCTTCATCACCAAGTCTCCATCCCAAGCTCATTTTGAAGGAAATTGAATTCTCTACAACTTTGTGTCTCACAAGACAAGCCCAAAAATGCTTCATTTGGAAGGTATGAGCTAAGACATTATAGGTCCTTTTGAAAGTCAACAAATAGTCAACAACTTCAAAAGGGCATAACTTGAGAATGGTAAATGATATGGACATGAAACCAGTGGGGTTGGTTAGAGGACTCTTCAAGATTTCCAAAATGTCCAAGAACACCCTCATAGCATTAAAATTGAAGGATGTGTGCCCTTGCAAAGTTGGGAAATTTTTGGTTGGTTTATGAAGAAAATGGAGGTCTAAAACCAATTTTTTCTAAATGGGCTTGCCATATGATGACCCAATCCATACTATGACCTCATGCACGACCTAAGACCTTAAAAATCAGATTTTTTTATCATTTTATTTTTATTTATTTTGATTTAATTCATTAAAAATCATTTTAAATTAAAATAAAATATAAAAGTCAAAGATTTAAAAAGGATTGAGCTTCTAGAAATTCATAAATATGATTGGTATCAAAGTGGTAAGAGGATCATGATGATTGGCCTAAAATAGAAGGTGTTCATACAAAAATATTTGATTTTCAAAGCTTATCTTTTTGAATCTTTTTGGATCAAATTTTTCACATAAGCATCAATTTTTTCTGACCTAATTCATCACTCTATAAGTATATGACTTAACCCTACTCACTATTCACGAAATCCAGCCTCAAAGTGTAAGTTTCATATTTTCAAAAAACCATACAAAACTCAAATTCGGTTTCAAATCCACAAGGCATTTGAAGGTATTTTGAGGATACAAGAATGTTCACTAAGCTTCATTGAGTCGAAACCAATGATCATTTGCATCCAAAACATCTCATATAGCATAAACCGAAGCTCCTTTGTTCTTGAATTTAAATTTTTCGATTTCGATTGTTTAACCATTATTAATGAATTTTGTTTGTTGATTTGTTATTGTTTGAAGCTTTGGATGAATTCTGGATGGTTTGATTTGATTTTCATGAACTGAGACGAATTTCACCATAGCTAGGGTTTCGGCCATGGATTTGGGGTTTTGTCTTAAACCTAACATAAATAAATTCTAAGAACATAGGACAACTCTATGGACCTTGGGGATTATGAAACACTAATCATTGTTGAGAAATTTTACTGTTTTGTTGCTTGTCCAATTTCGTAGGTTTTTGTACTTTGAAACTCGCAGGAAATATTGCAGCAAAACCTGTTTGAAATTTCGCAGGAACCAAGGAAGAAGAAGACCTCTGCGCGCGTTTTCCAGAATTCAAATATTGTGCATATTATTTTATGAATTAGTTGCTGTTTTGTTTCACAGTTGGCTGCTTGGCCCAGTGGTATGAAGGGCGCGTGTATTGCTTATGGGCAGGAGTTCGAATCCTGGCTTCACCACCTTTTGCTTATTTTTCCAGATAATTAGCCATCTTAATATATTATGAATTATTGCTATTACATTGACAGGTGCGCTCTCCCAGCTGGAATGGTTAACGTGTTGGTGTGATTGCTTGAAGGTCCTGGGTTCGATTCCCCCCAGGCCTTTTGCTTTGTTTTCTTTTTATGATTTTTCAGGAATAACACCACAAAACCAATTGAACCCTTGATCTTAGCACACACGCGCAGGCTGGTCCAGTGGTTATTGTTGCTGGTTTGAATCCTTACAAGCAGGAGGTGCTGGGTTCAATTCCCAACCAGGTAAGTTTTTTGATATCTATTTCTTCTTGTTTTAATTAATTCTTATTTTTGTTTGTTTATTTGATTTAATGAATTATAAAATGTTAAAATAATAATAATAATATTTTCTAATACTAATTTCTTTTTGTTAATATGTATATATTATAATTTATTTGTATAATTAGATTAATATTTATTTAACATTTTTTTTGAAACCTAATTTATTTTTATAAACCCTAAAAAAACATATTTTTCTTCAAACCCTAATTTTTCTTTTTCTATTTGTTTAATATTATTATTTATATATTATATTTATAATGTAATTAAAATTCTTAATCTAATTTGTATTAATGTATAAATTGCTTATAAACTTTTGTACATAAATATGTTTAAAAATTAAAATTCTTAATTTATTTTTATAGTATGTAAAAATTTTATAATTGCTTATAATTTAATTGTGTATGTAATATATGTTCATAATTAATTAGAAAATTGCTAATTTAATTTTTGTAACTATAATTTTATTTTCATAATATTTTTATAATTAACTTAATTTCTATAATTTGCACATAACTTAAAAATTTTATAATAATTAGTATAGTTGTTTATATTTTAATATTAAATGATAATTGTTTATAAAATTGAATTTTTTTTTAATATTTTGCTTATTTCATTATTATTATTATTAATTATGTTTATATGATTATTACTAACCCCATTAATTTGGTATTATTTTTTATTATTATTACTTTTCACTAACCCAATTATAATTACTTATTTATTTTCTTATTAATATTTTGCTTATTTATTTAAATTGCTTTATTATTATTGTAATTGCTCCTTGGTGTAATATTTAATAGTAATGTTTAAATTATTTATTTTATGATATGGTTAGTAAATAGGGAGTGCAACATGTTTGTATGTAAAAAATCAATTTAGATCATTTAATTTAAAGATAAATATTAAATTGTACACTCACACACGTAAGTCGATCTTTGATCGCCATCTCACTTCCTTAGGGATACCTCTCATTGTTGCCTAATCAAAAGGTCAAGTAGGGTGTATAAAGCAAAAGTCCCTCAAAATAAAGTCATCTAGTCCCTTAACAGATAAAAGATCAAGTCCCTCTTCGAATGTTGCCTTCATAATGATCTTGTCCCTTTCGAATAAAGATGACAGTCCCTCCAAAATTGCTTAATACACCCCACAGTTGCCTAAGTAAACAGATGACCCTTCACTTGTCCCTCACATCCAAGGTAATGACTACCTATTCCTTAATAATAGGGATAGTCTTACCATTTAAGGGATTCAAGAACAGAAAAGACTTTAAAATTAGGGTAGGTTCCTCATAGTTACTTGCTCACTCTTCAAAACTTTTCAAACATTTCACTTTCAAACAAATTTTCCAAACAAAGGTTTTTTACGCATCCGTACATGGATCATTATCAAACTCTTATGAAAATTTCTATTCACACACTTCACATTTTCAAAAACATTTTAAAGTGAGCTAAGTAACTAAGAGCCCATGGATAACCATGGATGTAAAGGGTGCTAACACCTTCCCTTTACATAACCTACCCCCGGACCCAAAAATCTTTTAAAAGGTCTTTCCTGTTCTTTTATGCCTTTCCTTTGGATAAAATAAAAGTCGGTGGCGACTCTTGCTATCCGCAACATAACTAAAGTCAGTTCTCCCACCGTGTTACAGTACCTCTGAATCCTCTGAATGTAATGTCTTCACCTTGGCCCTTTGCCATGTGGGGCATTGATATGATTGGCAAGATTGAACCGACTGCTTCAAATGGCCACATATTCATCCTGGTTGCCATTGACTATTTTACTAAGTGGGTTGAAGCAGCTTCCTATGCAAATGTTACAAGGCAGGTGGTAGCCCGATTTCTAGAGAGAGACATCATTTGTCGGTATGGAGTGCCCGAGCGAATCATTACTGATAATGGTTCCAACTTGAATAATAAAATGATGGCAGAGTTATGCCGGGACTTCAAGATCCAACACCACAATTCTTCTCCTTACAGGCCAAAGATGAATGGCGCTGTTGAGGCAGCTAATAAGAATATCAAGAAGATTGTGCAGAAGATGGTAGTCACCTACAAAGACTGGCATGAAATGCTACCATTCGCCTTGCATGGGTACTGTACATCAATCAGAACATCCACTGGGGCAACACCGTATCAGCTTGTGTATGGCATGGAGGCAGTCCTACCTGTCGAAGTTGAGTTACCCTCCCTATGGGTACTGATGGATGTCAAACTGAACGAAGCAGAATGGGTCTGATCCCGGTACGAACAACTGAATCTGATTGAAGAGAAGAGATTAGCTGCAATTTGTCATGGGCAGCTGTATCAGAAAAGAATGAAGAGAGCCTTCGATCAGAAAGTCAGGCTCCGAGAGTACCAAGTAGGAGATCTTGTGCTGAAAAGACTCCTCCCCCCTCATACAGACCACAGGGGCAAGTGGACTCCGAACTATGAAGGGCCATTCGTAGTAAAGAAAGTTTTCTCTGGTGGAGCACTGATGCTCAACACTATGGATGGTGAAGACTTCTTGTCCCCTGTGAATTCAGATGCAGTTAAAAAATACTTCGCATAAAAATGACCCGCTGGACATAAAAACAGAATGTAAGTCCAGGCAAAAATAGGGCATCTTGGCGAGTCAAAACAGAATAAAAGACTCGGGCAAAAATAAGGGAAATAAATAAAAAAATGTGTACACCCGCTGAGTTGAAAAGCCGCATTGGACAACTCAGGCAAAAATGGGTATCCCAGTGGATTGAAAACCCGAAAGGGCGATCCGCGCAAAATAAGGGAATAAGCGAACGACTGCATTCTGAATTCATCTGTATCACTTACAACATGGTAAGCTTCGAAAGGTTCAGGCTTTGTTCGGAATCAGTCTTCTTCAGAAAGCAAAGTGAGAAGGACGTCAAAAGTCATACGAGTCATAGCAAAGGGAAGCTCCTTGAAGCGTCATCAGCATTGCCATCACCCTTTTTATTTCCCAATTTGTAACGATTTCCTCATTTCAGGGGATCCGTTTCTTTGACTGTATCTTGCCAATTCAGGTCACATGAATTAATAAAAACATATTTTCAGTCATGTTTCGTCTCGTACGTTTTATTTTCATTTGCAAAAATGTCCGATGTCTTTAAGATATTGATTGCATAAATACAGATGCTTCTCTTTTAAAAGTATGTGCTTACAGGAAATATGCTTACTCCCGGGAGTGTCCAAATTCCTATGATGGAATCCAGTAAGGAATAACTCGGGGTACTTGTGCGTTTCTTTGTCTTTACAGGATTGCAGGTATCCAAAGCACAACATGAGGCATGAAAGCTTCTCCCCAGCAAGCTGGCAAATCACCACTTCCTCAGCACACCTTCCAAATAGCACCAGGGTTGTCCATATCCCCAACTGAGTTGTCAAGTATCATCCTCAGCAGGATCCCTACAAAAATCTTTAGGAAAATCTTTCAGTGATCTCTCCCCTCCCCCCAGCCAAGTTCTAGACAGGGAACTATCTCCCCACAGAGCTTCAGTCTCTATCCAGAAGAGCAACGCCTGAAGATCTCACAACAAAGTGACAGGAAGCTTCTACAAACCCCAGCTGGGTCCCTCATTACCGAGATAGGTTTATCAATGACCTACTTCCCCATGCAGACTCATACATCTTATCAGATCTACCAATGATCTCATCCCCAGCTGGGATATCCATTTCAGGCAGATCAGTCAGAGATCTTCACGGCAACGGGATCCGAGTCCCGGATTGGTATCTTTGCATAATCATAGCATTCGCATCATATTTTCCCCACAGAGCGTAGCATTCCGTTTAATACGGAGCATTACGGCAAAAGTCAAACATATTGCATAATCATAAGCCATGTTCTGAATCAAACACTTGTAAATACCGAAATTCCGTCAACAATAAACAAAATATTTCCTAATTCCCCACCAGAGAGCCAAAACATTTCCCTTACAGATCCAGATACACGCTCCTTTTGGCACTCGTCCGTGTCATCATTCCCCAGTAAAATTGCCCGAGCAAACAGACACTTATACTACAGATACTTCTTGACACTCATCTGTGTCATACCCCTAGCAGAAAGCCAAAGCGTCCCCTTTGCACTCATAGCACACAAATACATATATATATACAATTTCCTTGACACCTTCCCCAGCACAGTTGCCTAAACACTTTATGAATCAAATACTTGTTTATAATACACTTTTTTCGACACCCTTCCGTGTCACACATGCTCTCCCTAGCAAGTTAAGCACTCGTCTGTGTCTCACTCATACTTGTTACTCATTGTTTACTCATACAGATACTCATCCGTATCTTGTATAAACCACTTATATTCCCCTCAGATTCGACACTCGTCCGTGTTCTTTGTTAACCAGTTGGTACTCGTCCGTATCATCATCTCTGAACATGCGTCCAGCGTTTGTTTCTACTGATACTCGTTCGTATCATGTTCTTAAGGATGCCCGTCCGCATCTTTAATCTATACACCGTGCCAAACACTTATGTCTTCTTGAATTTAGACACCCGTCTGTGTCTACCCTTCCCAGCAAACCCCAAATGGTTTATTTCCTTTCTATCTGACATTCGTACTATGTCATGATACCCTTCGGCAGCCGTACCCTGCCAGGTGATCGTCCTTCACCTTTTCGATGATCATACTTCATCACCCCCAGTGGAGTCTCTATTTTTTAGAACCCTTTCCTATCCGACATTCGTCTTATGTCGTGATACTTTAGCAGCCGTTCCCTGCTAGGTGATCGTCCTTCACCTCTTGATGATCGTCCTTCATCATTATACCCGATGGCCGTCCCCGTCGTTGATTTTGTTATCTGACATTCGTCCTATGTCATGATAAACCCCGAGAGCAGCCGTACCCTGCTAGGTGATCGTCCTTCACCTCTTGATGATCGTCCTTCATCATGCTTATCCGATGGCCGTCCCCATCGTCGACCCTTTTTATCCGGCATTCGTCCTATGTCGTGATGCTTTCGGCATCCGTCCCCTGCCAGGTGATCGTCCTTCACCTTAGATGACCGTCCCTCATCTTATCCCCAACAAAGCATCCGTCCCCTGCTAGGTGATCGTCCTTCACCTTTGATGACCGTACCTCATCATTTATTTCATTCATACCTTGAACCTGATGGTCGTCCCCATCATTCACTTTACCTATAATCCCCAGAGAATCTTTTAGCTTTACCTGATGGCTGTCCCCATCGTAATCTCTTATATCCCCAGCTTATCGGCCGTCCCCGTCATTTCTTTATGTCCCGCATTTTTCCCAGCATGTCGGTCGTCCCCGTCATTGCTTCATCCCCAGCAGTCGTCCTCTGCTTGACGGTCGTCCTCCGTCTCCCGCACTTTATAATTATACTTTACTTCCTTTTACAATCTATATCCCTTTTCTTCTTCATTCTGTGAGTGCAAATTTTGGACTGTCTTTGGTATTCAACCACAAGTTATCTTGTTTGCCTGTTAAGCCGCTGCTTACATCCTGCACAGCTAACTCATGTTTGAATAGGGGCAGCTGTAAACACCCCAAATTTGCCCTCACCCATTCACACCATGGCTTGTGATCTTTCTCATTTGCATAAGTTCAAACATATCATCTCATATTGCATTTTTGCTTCACTGCATGGCTTCAAAGTCATCTGCATCTAGGGTTTGTGATCTGAGCCATCCTTGAGCCATTTGAGCCACTCCAAAGGTCATCAATCACTTTAAAGGGTTCCATGTGTGTTCAAGCATCATATTACATCCTCACAAAGTCAAGAAAGTCAAAGAATCACAAGAATTGAGCAAGGCATGGAAGCAGAGCCAGGTTTGACTACACAGATGACCTAGAATTAGGGTTTTGGTTTCAAAGGCCATAACTCCAAATTTTTTGGTCATTCTTGTTTCTATTGGTCTCTATATGTTATGAGGATCATTCATATCAATTTTCATGAAGAAATTCAATGGGGAAGGCATCTAATCAAGAGTTGACTTCTTGAGCAAGTCAGTGCAAAATCAGGGCATCTGAGGCCCCCAATGACCCAACCAAAGGGTTTTCTTCATCATTTTGAATGTATATGATCTTTATCTGATCATAGAAGGTGTTAGAAGTTCACAAAATTGGAGAATTTCAAGTCATTTGCAAAGTTGCCTTTCTGGGAAAGTGACTTGTAATGAAAACTTGCCATTTTGGGAAAGTTTTTCAACCCTTTCTTTTTGATTCAAAAATGCTTCAAATGAGAAAACTTTTGTCATGAAAGTTGTAGAATGGATCCTCCCATTTTCAAAAAGTACAAGAACTCATTATAATTCATTTTGGATCAAAAGTTATGGCTTGTCAAAGTTGGCAAAAATCACATAATTCCATGTTTTACACCAAAGAGGCAAAGTTGCAAAACCTCATGCCAAGGCAAAATGTGACTTCAAATGGACTTCTATGCATTACACAAACATGAACCATGACCTAAAAATCAGAATGCACCAAAGATTTGTTCATTTTCATGCCTTGATCTTCAAGAAACTTCAAAAGGGCCAAGACTTTGTGAAATTGCAAAACCTCACATAAACCCTAATCCACTTGCTGCATTGCCTCAAATCCATTTCCATGGTTCTCTTTGATAACAGCTGAGCCAAGACATGCCCTTGTACCATGACTGAACCAGCCCATACCTCCTCTTACACAAAAGTTGACTTTATGCAAAATGGCCCATACCAATCAAGCTAGGCCAGCAACAACTCTCTGACCTATCCAAACTTGATACATGGACAAAATGGGACTCAACACATAACACAATACAGCCTAATCTCTCCCACAAGTCAGCATCCCCAAAAACTCACCTCTTATGCATTTTGTTTCGAAACTCAGCACTCAAGTTTCAAACATCAAAACAAACTTCACAAAACCATTCACCATGGCCCTCTGATCATTTCCCAACCATTGCTTTGGCCTGAAACCCTCTCAAACAGAAACACGATTTTCCACTTCCCTTGAACAGAACTTCATCAATCTCTCAAACCAGCCATAAGAAATTCCAAACAAGCATTGCAAGCTTCTCAGGAGGTTCATTAGAGGCGTTTTGGATCAAAGAAGTAGCCAGAAAGTTCCAAAGATCAAAGCTCCAGTTCAGGTGAGCTCAAGAACAATTTTTCCAGAAGCTTGTTTTTAAGTTACAAAATGATTCTTTATGCTTCACTGATCATGTTGATGTGTTTTGTTTTGAAAATGGTTGAGAAATGAGTATGTATTCGTGTTCTGAAATTTTTTGACCTAGAACTGTTTTGATTCGATACTCACTTTTGATGTGTTTTAAATGTTGTTTGTTTGTTGATTCTTAATGTATGATGTGTGGGGATCATTTCTGGGCAGAAAAATTGAGTGTTAGAAGCTTAGGGAGAGAGATAGCAATTTTCAGGGAGAGGTGTGGCCGGAGAAGATGACCGGAGGTCATTTCCGGCCACCTGAAATTCATTAGTGCATTAATCACGTTTAGGGCTCAGTTTGAATATGGACCATGGATTCTGTTGACAAGTGTTGACTCCCGCGCGTTTGAATGGACCAGATCTTTCATTAAAACCCTAATCCCATTTAATTAGGTTAATTAAGATTAATTAAATAAATTTGGTCAGTTTGAATCTCAGCCACTGGATCTGGCGCCAGTCAATTCCCTCCAAAACCATTTAAACCTCAGCCTCAGGATCTGTTGACTTTCTCCTTAATTCAATTTTTATTTCATTTTATTTGTTTTATCTTTTACGAATTATTTAAAATAGTAAAAAACATTTAAAAATTCTGAAAATTTTTGTCAAGCATTTCATTAATTTTCAGAACCCAAAAATATTTTTATTTTTATTTTTTGCATTAAAAATTATTTTTAAATCATTTAAATGTTTATTTTTAATTAGTTAATAAAAATTAATTAATTAAAAATGCATTTAGGTATCTAAAAATCACAAAAAAATTCACATTGCATTCTAAAACATTTAGAAACATTATCAAACCCTCAAAACAAATTTATTTTTGGTTCTTGATGCATTTTGACAATTTTCATTGGAATTTAATTCATTTAAAGGCAATATTTTTGTTCAAACTTAGAAAAATCCATTCTGCCTAACCATTGAGAGTTTGATGATGGTTCTTCTTGCATTGCATCCTTCATAGCATTTAGTTTCTAGGTTTGAATTTATCTTCCATTTTCAATTTGTTTTGCATTTTTCCTTGTGAGATATCCAAAAACCCTAATTGACTTGAGAAATTCATAACTTGCACTAGGTTAAGAGTTAGGCCCCCTCCTTTGGGCAGTGAACTTGTGTAGGGTTAGGGTTCCTTTGATCCCATTTTCAATTTTTTATCACATCATTTGCTTCTGGTTTTGAATTTTTACATTGTATGTTGTATGTAAACCCTAATTTGTGTCTTCCTTTGCATCCATCTCTCATTTGCTTGCATTTAAGAACTTGCCATGACATTTTGTGCATCCACATGATTCATAATACATCTTAGGACATATTAGAATCATGTTTTACCATTGCATCTTTCATTTGCCATGTTATGCATTCCAATCATTTCATAAACTTTCATGAACTTTCATGGTTCAAAGCATGTTTCATTTGCATCCTCATCCTTGTATGATCATCCACAACTCTTGACATGTGTTTGCATCATCTCTTAGCATCATTAACATCATGTTTATGCTTCTGACTTTGGTTTGAATCATGACATTCCATCTCATTTGCATTGCATTTCAGTTCCTTTGCTAACTTTTCAGGTGGTAAGTTGTTTTGAGAGGTGAATTTGCCTTCACTTCTCACAATCTCTCTTCATCTCTTATGCATCATTGCTGCATCTTATCTTGTGTATTAGAGTGAGCTTGCTCATTCATGCTCTTTCCCACTTTCTTCCTTCAAGCAACTTGTCTTCTTAAGTGAAGCAAGTTGTCTTGCTTCTCTCTGCTCCTTTCTCCATTCATCTGCTTCCTTCCTGGTGGTTTCTCTGAAGATTCTTTCTCTCTTAAGCCTCATAAACCCTAGGAACAACCAAGCATGATAACAATTAGGGTTTGATTAGTCCCCCATTTAGTTTTACCTTTGTGTCATCTTTGAGTCTTCTCTTCTCATCTCATAATCAAGGACTAAACCCTAAAGGTTTTAAGGCTTTGTGATTAAGCTTATGCCTGCATCCTTCTATTAGGATGGAGTGTATAACTTTAATCCTAAGTGTTAAACCCTTAATGTGTTTAAATCCTTTAATCAATCCATCTAATAATCACTAAGACATCAAGCTTGTAACTTGGGCCTTGCATTAGGGTTCTAATTCTTCCTTAACTGGTTAAGAAGGACTAACCCTAGTGTTAATGGACAAATCCCCCTCAAGTTGTCTTAACAAACCATAAAAATTCACTTCTTCATCTTATCATTAACTAAAATCCACTTTAATAAAGGCTTTGTTTTGTCATGAGGTTAATCCCTAATCATGGATTAAGTTGAGGAGCTTTCCTTAGCTTAAATGTTCTCATCTATTATCCTTCTATTAGGATGGTGTAATGAGTCCATTAAATCCTTGATTATGGCTTAAACTCATTACTTAACACTAAACAAAAAATCCAAAAACATCTAAATAAATGCAAGTAGGTTAATGATCTTAACCCTACATCATGGTGATTAAGTATGAGGTGTTTACTTCATACTTAAGGTATTCTCATTACCCCTAATCAGAGGGAGGATGTGATGAGTTTACTAACCCTTGGTTTAGGATTAAGCTCATTTTCCTATGACAAATTCCAAAAGCAACAAAAGACTGAAAACACAAAAACAAACAATAATCGTCTCCTCCGGGATTCTTTTCTCATCTCATTCACTCACAAACGAGAACTTGCTTCTTCCGTCTAATGCAAGACAGTTTGCACCTGAGCCAGACCGGTCATACACTTGAGCTTAGACAAGCAAGCAGTTCACAAGTCAATTTATCCTTTCAGTCTCTTTGAGTCGAACTACGGTGTTCTGACTTCCTCATTGCACGAGAGGATACGTAGGCATAACTTAACTGTTATCGAACAAAAGTCTCTGTATATTCCCCCTCTTTCCAGCATTATTATTTAAGCCTCATTATCTTGGGCCTTTCATTCTTGTTCTTACACTGACACTTCACATATTTCATTGCACATCCCTTTTACACTGACACTTGCATTCTTTCCAGCTTTGATACACAAATTGCACTGACACTACCCCTTTAAAACACAAATCTTTTAAGCGTGGATCCCGTCGAGTACGGCGGACAATCTGGGTGCTAATACCTTCCCAGGTTGTAACCAACCCCCTTTCTCAGTCTCTCTGGTTCGCGATCGTCTTATCCATCGTTTCTTAGGTTTATGCAGCATTACCTTTCCTCCAGGATAAAAATGCCTAGCTGGCGACTTTTTTCTCTTGAGTTCACCCTTGTGTGCTCTATCTCTTTCGCCGACCGTTCGCGTCTATACCCCTTCTGACACGGGTGTCATTTGGTGGGAGCGACACACATGTATAAGCCTCATAAGGAGTCCTCTTGACCATCTTCTTGGTTGGATATATTTTTAGAATGTATAATGTTATCGAAGATGTTTCACCCTAAAATCTCTTTGGCATATCTTCAACATTCAACATGCTCCTAGTCATGTTCAGTATAGGTCGATTCTTCCTATCAATTATGAAAATATGCTAAGGTGTATTGACCTCATGTTCTATAACAAATTCTAGAGAGGTGTATTCAACACTACCATCAATTCTCAGTTTCTTCAACTTGCATCCACTTTTCTTTTCGACATGTAATTTGAACTTGTTGAACTGTGTGAATACCTCACTCTTCCTTTCAATAAGGTAAATTCACATATATCTAGTAAATTTATTTATGAATGTTAGGAAATAGTAGTTACCTCCATTCAAACTTACTTCAAATGGTCCACACACATCAGAGTGAACTAAATCTAGCTTTTCCTTCGACCTAATGGGAAAGTCATGTTTGAATTCTTTTCTATCCTGGTTTGCTCTGCAACATTCTTCACATACCTGACTTGGATCCTTCACCTGAGGTAATCCATACACCATCTTATTTTTGTTCAGCATACATAAACTTTTGAAGTTTAGATGTCAATACATGTGATACCATAATGAGTTCTTGTCTTCTTATACATCCAAAGCAATACACTTGTGATCAACTAGGTTGATTTCTACTTTGAATGTCTCGTTGTCTGTCAATGGTGCCTTCAGAATCAGTCTTCTACCAGAATGATACACTTTCATCTGATTCTTTTCTAATTTCATGTTATACTCTTTTACAAGTAATTCACATACACTTATTAAGTTACTTGTCATGGAAGGTACATATAACATATCATAGATTCTGGATTTTCGATGATGCTTTCTGAAAACAAAGACATATCTTTTACAACCTGATGTGATGTGTCTTCCAACTGCAAACTTTATTCTCAACTCTAGCTTGGCGAGCCAGTTTTTATTACCAGTAATATGGTTACTGCATCCTGAATCCAGATACCACATGTTGGTTTGCTCAATGTTCAATTGAGTGTTGGTCATGAGTAGCACATCATCAAAATCATTATCTTCAGCATCTGCATACTACACTTAATCACTATGTTTCGTTTGTGCTTCCTTCTTTCTTCGACAGTCTCAAATATAGTGGTTAAATCTGTGACAATTGTAATATTGCACCTCCTACATGCCAACTTTCTTCCCAGAATACTTGTTGCCCATGACTTTCTTGATCAAATCATAGTGATTCTTTGAGTTTATGTTTGACTTCTCATCATTAGCAAGATTATTTCTCTATTTTGTCTTCTTTTTTCCCAGATTTCTTAATGAACCTTGCTTGAAGTGTCTGTTCAACCACTTTCTCCCTTTATGAGTTCATATGCTTCAGCCTCATCTCAAAATTCGTTAATGAAGCTTGAAGTTCTTCTAACTTCATCTAAGCTAGGTGTTTGCACTCTTCAATTGACATTATAATGTAATCAAAATTTGTAGTTAGGAATCTCAACACTTTCTCAATCTTCTGCAAATTGTTGATTAATTCACCACACACATTCATCTGGTTTGTTAACAACACCACACATGAAATGTATTCCAAGACTGATTCATCTTCATTCATGTGAGTCATCTCGAATTGATTTCTTAATATCTGAAACTTCACCCTTTTCAATTTTTCATCTTCGTCGTACAAGTTCTTCTACTTGTCACACGCTCTTTTCATGTTTCTTCTTCTATTATTTTCTCGAACACGTTAGGATCCACACACTAGTGAGTCAAAAACATAACTTTTCCATCTTTCTTCCTTTGATCCTTGTGTGCAGCTTTTTGAACATCATCTACATTCGCTCTCAATACTGGTACTCCATCATTCATGATTTCAGACACGTCTTGAAATCTAAAGATGACCTTTATCTACGCAACCCACCATTCATAGTTATCCATTTGAAAACTGATAGATTCGCTGAAAATTGCATTGACATTGTCGTCCCGTTTGCCATTACATATTTTCTCTAAATCGCAACTCGGACTCCTTGATACCAATTTAATAGAACAAATAATTTTCAAGAAATGATGAAAGAAGAAGACGAGAGAAAATAAAGAAAAAATATAAACATAATCATGAAAATTATGATTTGTATTGAGTTAAGTTGTTATGTTTTACATCATACAATATATTTATATAGACAACTAAAGTTTAAGTTCAAAATTATACAAATCGTCGACACATACCCAGAACATACATAATACAAATATAAAATTACAATTTACATTTCGAAATAATAACTATTATTGTATTCGACTAAGTCCAATACAACTAAATTATACATCTCGACTAACTATTTTAACATAATCAAATAATTTTCAATCTAATATCAAATTACAACTTCTAACCAAAGTTACATCACGACTAACTATTTCATCATAATCAAATAATTTATATATATTTTACCATAGTGCCTTACGATTAAAGTAAACCAAAGTGCCCTACGATTAAAGCAAATCAAGCCATAGTACCCTACGATTAAAGAAAACCAAACCAAGCAAAGGTGCACGGATCTGTAAGTCAGAACTTTTTCCAGTATGCTTTGTGAGCCTTTCTTTGTACCTTCTCAAACGGCTTCTTTTTTTCCCACCATATGTTAAAGTAATAATAAAGCCAAAAGCAGAACGTACTTTGAGTAAATTATTTAATTATATTTTCTTTCTGTGCTGTGACGACATATATTTATTATAAAAAAAAATACTTATATAATTTTTTTCACATATAATTATATATGTTCTAGAAGCACACAAAATATCTGTTATAGACACATGCATGTTCTTTAAATTATAGCGTTGGATTAATCTTTACAGCCTTGATTCCACAACGATCCTAATCTCATGTTAATTTCTCACCAAAAAGAGAAGTAAAGTAAACTAGTTTACTTTAGTGAGCATGTTGGGTGAGCAAGGCAGCTGTTTACTTCTCTTTTTATTCCGATATACAAAATCTTTAAAAAAATATATATTCTTTTTTATTTATTTTAATTATTATATTATTTAAAAGGTCACTTAGTTTTAATCGTTATTACAATTATAAAGCGATATAAAAGGTTAATATAATCTCTAGAATCAATCCTTTTTCTTATCACAAGGTGTTAGTTTTGAATGTGTATTGCGCATAGAAAATAGTCAACAATCATAAATGATGAGATTGATTCTGAGTCAAGCAAGACTTGGAATTTGGTTGGTTTGCCTTCTAGTTTTAAAATTAATATGTTGTAAATAATTTTTTTAAAGAAAGAAGTTAAAACTCAATAAAATTATTGATAGATACAAGACTTTCCTTATGGCATTTTATTGATAGACACTTTAGTACCCACTCTATCTCATACCCATAATATATATATATATATATATATATATATATATATATATATATATATATATATATATATATATATATATATATATATATATATAAATGAATGTCTATCAATTTTAAAAAGTTTATCATTAGTAAATTATTACGTGTTTAATACAAATATTCGTTTATTTCTATAATAAATTTTTTGAAAAACTTTTTAATGTTTTGAAAATTTTAAAATACTATAATGTTTTATAATTGATCATTTTTTTTATAGGAATACGGGTAACGAGTATGAGTATGAGTACTTAAATACCCATAGGGCACGACAATGCTAACTTTGACATCCAATTTGGTATGGATTTGGTTACAATTTTTTTTCCTTCAAATTACATGTATGAGAATGGATACTATAGTACTCTGCCTAAATATTGCTCATTACCACCCCGAGCCAATAGTTTTAGACCTAGTGATAATATAGATTTCTCATATAATTTTTTTTTCAATCGCAAGGATAAATAACATGAAGGTACTCATATTTATTTCTACTATTTGGTGTTCTTCTAAATTGTGAACAATAAGAAGAAATTTATATGAATTAATTTGAAGGTTTTGTAATTCATGGGAAATAAATTGTGGTCAAATTTATGTATGATCTTTTGATAATAACATTTTCACAATCGTGTGTCTCTATGTAGACGACTTAGTCATGTTTGATTGAGACATTCATATTGTAAATATTGGGAAATCATTGTTTTATAATGACTTCGATAAGAAAAACCTCAAAGAAGCTATAATAACTTTTAGAGTTAATTTAACTAGGTCTTAAAAGGAAATTTTGTAAGATCAATCTAACTATGTTGGGATGATCCTATGGAAATATAATTATATTGACTACAAATTTGATTGCACACCATATGATTCAAGTGTAAAACTATTTAAGAATACCGGTGAAAGTTTAACACAATCAGAATATGCAAGCATCATTAGCAGCCTCAGGCATGCGATTGATTGCATTAGACCCGACATTGTCAATATTGTGGAACTGTTGTGCAGATTTGTCACTTGACCTATCAATGAGCACATGAAAGGAATTAACAGGTCCTTGCGATACCTAAAAAGAACAATGAATATTGGATTACATTATTAGAGATTTTATGTTGTCCTTTAAGGATACATAGATCCATATTGGAATACCTTATTAGACGATTGCATAAAACTTAACTTGCGATAGTTTTATGATTTTAGATGGAAAGTTCCCCGTAGAGAGAAGTATCATACTATATTATGATTTAGTTCATCAAATGCATTAAACAAATTAAGAAGCAACTTCATATGAAATAATTTCCAAAAAATCAAAGAGATAAAAATCCTAGAAGAAAGAAGAATGATATATAATGCACTCAATTAATATATTATTGTACTCACATTGATTGATGATTGCAACTGAGCTATAATGGTAAAGTCTTAGCCACATTAACATTGATCTTATTCCTAAGTTCATGTTAACATTATTCCCACTAAATATGAGTTACGTGTATTGTCTAATCGAGTTAGAGGAGTTGAGGTATAGTGTGCCAAGCACACCATTAATATTTTGTGAAACCATCACTACTCAATCAAATTTTATCTTGATTGACTATATATTGATTCACTTGATTTTTTTTGAAAACCATGGAAAAGATCATGATATTTTTTTAATTTGAGAGAAAGCCATTGTTGATGCGGTAAAGTAGCAAGCAAATATTATTTCAGGAAGAATTATCTCAGGGAATTTATCATCTCCATAGGGATCGGATCGAGGGAAAGAATGTCGTTCGACATTCTCTAAGTTTCTAAATGAGTTAAAATGGTTTGAGACATAGAAACGGAAAAGTAAATATTAGCACAAAAAGAATTCATTCTTCATAGAGAAGAAACTTGTAAGGCATGGATATAATTCACTCCTCATAAACTTAAACTTACCGACCAATTATACTCAACCTACAATACTCCTCAATATCATCCAGCATCGCTCACGACCTAAATCATGTCTAACTCAAATTGAGAGAACAATTGTATTCATGTGTCGACAATCTTTCGCCCGACACAAACAACACAGAAGACATTCATATCACTCGCGTCGACAATCTCTCGCCCGACACAACCAACACGGAAGTATTAAGCTTCGACACCCATAAAGATTATTAGCTCTAAATTTATATCTAGCATCTAGAAACTAACAAATACTCATCCCTAATCAAGGTTTGTGATGTTTATCTCTAACACAACCCAAACCCCAGACTTAAAGCTAATATCAAATACAATCACCGATAAAGATTTGTAAAGCAAGTTTAATATAATGCCATGGGCGACAAATATACATGAGTTCAAAGTAAATACATATACAACAACCCAACAAAGAAAATACATAAAGAGGAAGATAAATGAACCAAACAACTCGCGGTTTGTCAACATCGGTCGATGAGAAATCCACCCTGGATCATCCATGGGCAAGCTCCAATGTTATTTTCTAAGTTAATCCTACTGAAAAATGAGTTTGATGGAGTTGGGAGAAAAAATACCCAAAACCATAACCCTACAAATGAATTAAATGAACTTATAAAGAATTTTGGTTCAGAAAAATTCGCACAGCGGAAATGACGCTCGCTCGACAAAAGTTCTTATTTCTCGCACATAGCCAACACAAAAGTACAGCCTGGCAAAAAATATCTACTTTCGTCCGAGGAAG
Source organism: Lathyrus aphaca (assembly GCA_963966055.1). Taxonomy (NCBI): domain Eukaryota; kingdom Viridiplantae; phylum Streptophyta; class Magnoliopsida; order Fabales; family Fabaceae; genus Lathyrus; species Lathyrus aphaca. The sequence goes on from OZ014525.1 coordinate 139,879,954, forward strand.
GAGGGATTCACCCGACGAAAGTCTCAAAACTTTCCCAACGAACAAGACGCGAGCACAAAATGTAACCAGTGGAATTTCCTTATTTTCGTCTCGCTCAAGCTTTGCCCGACAAAGGGCAGTTTTATCCAGCGAAAAGGAAGCTTCGCCCTACAAAGCATGACAACCATCATTTTTCTGGTGTATTTCACCCAGTGAATGGCTGTTTTGCCCAGCGAAATTTGATAGACAACAACTCATTATTTTGGCTTCCTGGTTCTCTGCAATGGCTTTCTTTCTTTGTCTTCTTCCTTTTATTGATCCAAATGGTGCATCTTGGAGCTTCTATTACTTATTGCTCCAACAATGCTTAATTACCTACAAAATAAATAGAAAACTATTAATATTTACATAAATGAATAAAAAAACAAGTATACACTAACTAATGTATTTATACACAAAGTTGGAGTATTATTCAAGGAAATTACACTAAAACATGATAAGTGTCACAAAACTATATATACAAAAACATTACAAAATGACACTTATCATCCACTTGCCCTCTAAATTTAACATGTGAGCGTGCAATCCCTTGTACCCCCTTTTAGCTAAATTTTAAAAATGTATTATGTTTTAAAAATTATAACCATGAACTTAAATAGGAAAACAAATTATATCTCTTATAGTTAGGATTAGGAGAGATTTCGTTGTATATTAGATTGTGTTTCATTACGAAACCAGAAATGGAGAGGATTGTAGAAACTATGGAGGAGTGAAGCCTCATAAGAAATTCAGTGGTGTAGCACCATGGATCGAAGACTGCAATTGTGGTGCCTCTTGAATCGAAGATGTTGAAATTTAACCAATGTTGTAAATTAGTGTCAATCTTGAACCGAAGTTGATAATCTCTTGTAAGACGTATTAAAGAGGGGGTATCTCCATGGTTAACACTTTAACGCCAAGTTAGCCGGGGTTCAAGATAATCGTAGTAAGAGTGGAGATTACAAATTGCGTACCTAAAAACCTTTTGTGAAGGTATTTATACTTTAGGCTTAATGAAGAAGGCATAATAAGTGGGCCCACTACTACAAAATGTACAAAGAACAACATCAGGTTTAAAACGGATTCTTATACACCGTTGTAATACTATAAAATATCCGCATTTGGATTTATCTCTAGTCATTTAGCGATGGTTGTAATAACAACTGTAGTAATAAGTGATGCGTAACAAGCTTCGATTCTCAACAACTACATTTTTGTTCCATTTTAAAGATATATTTATTTCATTTTATTGTGTTATGGGACCTTAGCATCATTTAACGACAATTGTATTATAATTCATTTAACCGTTGTGTAACTAGCTTCGATTCCCAATAACTACATTTTTCCATTTTCTTTCCATTTTAAATATCTATTTTATTTCATTTTTTAGTGTTACAGGACTTTACCATCAAAACCCCAAATTCATCTTTTTTCTATTTTTAAGTGAATGAGAAGAATTTGATTAAAAAAAGTGAAAGACAAAAGTATATAATAAATAACTTTATTAATATTTAAAAAAGAGGAGTACATATATTTTTTAAATGTCAGAGCCCATAGTAACAAATGCATCTTCATAATCTAGGACTCTCTCCTCACTACCCGCATCAAATTTATAATAAAAAGTCCTTCTCTCCTTCTTTTTCTTTTTCTTCTTCGGCTTCTTCGTCTTCTTCTTCTTCTTCTTCTTCTTCTTCTTCTTCTCGGTATTCCTCACATTTAACGTGTCTCTGACAGACAATGATCCAGATGGTTGGACCTCTTCATTTGATAGCTAAAGTTGTTCATTTGTGACCTCAGTGATGTTTCTGTTAGCATTCTCACTTGTAGAACTCATTGTTAGTGCATATTATGAAGAAATGTAAAACTGACTATTTATAAATGAGGTTGAAGATGAAAAGTCTAATAGTTTAATGCTTGTGATGATGATAACTTGTAATGTTTGATATTCTCAAACGATATTTTTGAAAAATTGAGAAAATTTTAAATCATTATTATACTTGGGATGAGTGTATCCCTCTTCCGGGAAGAGCACAGGTTGTAATATTACAACGGTTGCTAATTATAATCGTTGTGATTTATTTAAAAATTATTATATATAACAGCAGTTAAAAAACCAACTGTTGTGGTATATTTAAAAATTATTTGTATATAATAGCGGTATTTAAAAATTATTTGTATATAATAGCGGTTACATAACCAACCGTTGTGATATATTTATTATAAATTAATATTTATCATTACGGTCCTTATGTTTAACCGTTGTGAAATTGTTTACCCATATATAAGCCAATTAACTTACACATATTGTCAGTAGCACCGTTTCCTTCATAGAGAAACCTTAGAACCCATTTTTTTTCTTCTTCTTCTTCACCATTAGCCTTGAATCTTTTGCTTCATAAAGGTATTCTTAATTTGTTCTTATTTTTACAGGTTCGTCTTCACTACCTTAACAAAGACCATACATTGGCTATGGTAGCTATGGAAAAAAGTACAAAAAGCAAGAAGCTATGATGGAAACTTCATCCACCTTGTACTTCTTCTTCATAGCTTCACAAACAAGATGTTATTAAATGAAGAAACAACAATGACATCAAACTTCATCTAGTTTTAGAAACAATGAAAATAAATATAAGAAGTATGAAATTTTTGTGTAAGCTTTTTCCACCTTGTATTTCTTTTTCATTGCTTCACAAACTAGATGAAATTCATAGTTTAGAAAGTCACGGTACAACCACACTACGACAGCGATGAAGATGGTATGTTTTGCTGCTTTCTCTTTTAGATCTCTCTTTACTCATCACTGGATTATGGTTTTAGGCTTTGGTTTTAACTGAAGATCTCATTGTTAAAGTTTGCAGGGGATGATACATGGTGATAGCAAGCAGTGGTAGGAAGCATATAATATGAGATGACAAGGTTCAAATGGTTTGTGTAGCAATGGAAAAGAATACAAGAAATATGAAGTCATTATGGAAAATTGATACACCTCGTGTTTCTTTTTCATTGCTTCACAAACTAGATGAAACTCAAACTCAAGCGGTGAAAATTTTCAATAAAAGGTGCATTCTTGAATCAGTTTAACATAGTTTAAGATATTGTATATGGTTAAGGTTTTGTTGATTAATTTATAATATCTGGTTCTAGTGTATGATGTTGTTTGAGTTTATTAAATTTTATGTAGATTGTTGTTTCACTAATCCTCACTTAAAATACATTCATTTAAATTGACATAGATACTTATAATCTGCAAATTAAGTTGTATTTGAAAAAAAACTTAAACAAAACATTGTTTTTTTTGAATTGCATGTGTCACATCGTTTATCTCATGTTGTTTACATATGTTATGAAATAATGATTTGACTATTTAAATGCTCCTTAGATGCCATTTCAATATACGATAATATATGTAAACATCATGAGATGCACGATAAGACGAATACAATCAGAAAACAACAATGGTTTGATTGAATTGATTTTCAAGAATAGTTTAATTTTCAGATTATAGACTTCTTCATTAATTTGAATCCATGTATTTCTTTAGTGAGGTGTATGTAAAACGAGCAATCTATATAAATAATAAACTTTGGGGACTTTAAACGGCGGTTATCTATTGTAACCAAGATTAAAGGTAATTACTATTTTTGGCTAATTTGCTGCTGATAGGTTTCGAACCCAGTACCTAAGTGTATATATCACAACGATTTATAATTCTAACCCTTGTGATATGTGTAACACCCCAAATTTCCCCCGTCATTTTTAATAAATAAAATACGACAATATCAAAGTAAAACGTCATTTTCAATTCAAGGTGCTACTTTCAACCAACATAAAATATGCTCTTAAAATTTGATACATAACATGAACGGAAAACAATTCAAATTAAGCAGCGGAAAAACCAAACTTTAGCGATCATTGAAATAGAAAATAGTTTGAAAACTTATAAAAAAACATCAACTTGATCCAAAATATAACAAATGAACTAAAGCAATAAAACGATGTTCCCGACTCCCATGTTACGTATCAGAGTGGACGCCACGACCACGACTACTCCTGAGTATCTGCATGTTACCAACATAGAGGTAACATTCAAACAGAAGGGGTGGGATTCTTAACTAAATTAAAAGAGGAAAATAATATAAATATAAGGCATATCACATAAGTACAACAATAACATACTTATCACAACAAGAATCACAACCCAACTACACATCAACAACAAACACATCAACAACATATACATCCATGTCATACACATCAACAACATATATATCCACATCAACAACAATGCATGCAAATGAGACTAAACCATAGACTCAATGCATGTGGTACCAAGGATCGATCCCTATTTCATGATCCAGTTCCAGTCGAAACTCTCGACCCCTTTTCCATGGTCCAGTGTAACCCCTCTTTCATGATTGCACCCCGACCCCTATTTCATGGTCCACTATGATCCCTATTTCATGATCACACCCTACACTATGATTAAACACAATCACTTCACCAACGACAACAACATGCAACAACGACGGTAATATGTAACAACAACAACACTTCATGCATATTCTTTCTCATACTAACAATTTTCAATCACCAATACATACGCAACTAAACATACATCATGCATTCAAATGTTTCACACAACAACATTCAACATCGACAAAATGCAAATACAACCTCTCTAAACCTACTCACACCGCATCAACAACACCCCAACCTTCCTAAAACATAAAACACAATTTTTCATGAATTTTAATAAATTAAAAACATATTTTCTCCCCTGCGGATCTTACCCTCAAATAGTGTATAAAACCAGTCCAAATCACTATTTTCCACCGGAAAACTCACATATAACACTACCAACATTAATATACAATTCAGACATCGGGAATTCCTCAATTTCATACCATATTCAGCAATTTATCAATCACTCAATCCCACTAACATACCTAAAGACATCTACCCTAACATTCATATCATAATACCCTTAAAAGATGAAAGAGATTCCACCCTTACATTAATTCGATGAAAAATATCTTCCTTTCTCACGAAATCTTTGCCTCTAGCCTTGCCCTAGCCCTTCTCCTTTTCTCTCTCCTTCATGCTCTTCCAAAATTCCACGATCAATTTTTTCCACGAATGATTCCCCAAATTCTCCTAATTCCAAACATAACCCTTATACCCCAAATATTGGAATCTGTATTATATCCTCACTAATTCCTAATCTAATTACCATACTACACTTTCTCCTTATTTATAATATTATGAATTAATTTAGTATAACACTCCACAAATTAATTAATTAATTCCAAATTAGAAACTTAGGATAATTTAATTATTCTACTCGACACATCATCGTCCTACGTTATTAGTCCAACACTTCCCCTACGACTAAACCAACCCTTCACCACGAGCACACAACACACAACTATCACACCATCACACACAACTAATCACAACGATTCACCAAATCACACAAATATACGAAATAATTAAATAAACGACTTTAATAAATTAGGGTGTTACAACACTCCCCCACTTGAATATTTTCGTCCTCGAAAATTACCTGCCATAAACAGATTCGGATAAGACTCCCGCATCTTACTCTTCAATTCCCAATTCATGTTCCTACTGTCAGCACCTCCCCATACCACCTTCATGAGAACAATCTCCTTGCCTCTCAACTTTTCACTTCGCGATCATCGATACGCTCAGTTAAAGCCTCAACTATAAGGTTATCCCTTACTTCCACCTCATCCATCAGTATCACATGTAACGGATCCGAAACATACTTTTGAACCTGTGAAACATGGAATACATCATGCAAATTTGACAATCGCGGCGACAACTCCACTCTATAAACAACTGGCCCTACTCTTGATGAAATATGATACGGACCAATGAATTTCGGAGTAAGCTTTTTCGACTTCAAAGCACGTCCAACGCCCGTTATCGGAGTAACTCTTAAAAATTCATGGTCTCCCTCTTGAAATTCAAGATCTTTCCTTCTCTTATCGTGTTAACTCTTCTGTCGACTTTGTGAAGTTTTCATCTTCTCTCGAATCAACTTCACCGTCTCAGTGGTTTACTGAACAATCTCAGGTCCAAGCACTATACTCTTACCAGATTCATGCCAACACAAAGGTGTTCGACATCTCCTATCATACTATGCTTCAAAAGGTGTCATTCTAATACTTGAATGATAACTGTTATTGTAAGTGAACTCAATCAATGATAAATGATTATCCTAAGCACCCCCTTGTTCAAGTACACAAGCTCTCAACAAATCTTCCAAAGATTGTAGTCATTTCCGTCTGCCCATCTGTCTGCGGATGATAAGCGGAACTCAACCTCAACTTCGAACCCAATGCCTCTTGCCAACTATCCCAAAATATAGAATTGAACCTCAGATCTCTATCCGATATAATGCTCAACGAAATCCCATGCAACTTACGATCATACAAATATAAATCTCGGGCAACCTCTACAATGAAAAGCTAATACCAATCGGTATAAAATATGCCGACTTCGTCAGTCGATCAACAATTTCCCAAATCGTATCATTCCCTCTTGGAGTGTTAGGTAATCCTGTAACAAAATCCATAGAGATAATATCACATTTCCACTATGGGATATCCAATGGTTGCTTCAAACTAGCAGGTTTCTGATGTTCCACCTTCGACTTCTGACAAGTCAAACAAGCGTACACGAAGTGAGCTACGTCACGCTTCAATCCATGCCACCAAAATATCTTTTTCAAATCCTGATGCATCTTTGTAGCTCCCAGGTGCACACTCAAACTACTTCTGTGACCTTCTTCAAGAATCACTCTTTTAAGTTCTGGATCTTCAGGAATACAAATTCGCTCACGAAATCTCAACACACCTTGATCATCCACACGAAAATCACCATTTCCCTTGCATTCATCTCTAACCATCAAGTATACCAACTTCACATCTGACTTCTGGATCACTCTGATATTAGCGAGAAAATCATTGTTAATCTTCAACATTCCCAATTTTACACTATACGATGTCTGCTCACAAACTAAACTCATGTCTATGAATTTCTCAATCAACTCCAACTCTCTCATCATCATAGCCAACATATGAATTATTTTTCGACTCAAAGCATCAACTACGACATTAGTGTTGCACCCCAAAATTTGCCCTCACAATACATGACTTTGTGTGCTAAGAAGGTTCACAAGGTTCACAAGACCTTTCATGAGGTTCATGAAGTTTACAAGACACTTTATGAGGTTCACAAGGTTCACAAGACCTTTCATGAGGTTCATGAAGTTTACAAGACACTTTATGAGGTTCACAAGGTTCACAAGACCTTTCATGAGGTTCATGAAGTTTACAAGACACTTTATGAGGTTCACAAGGTTCACAAGACCTTTCATGAGGTTCACAAGATTCACAAGACATCTTATGAGGTTCACAAGGTTCACAAAGTTCATCATTGGTCAGAAGATTTGACAATTCACTCAGACAATGCATCCTCCTAAGCAGTGCATCCAAAACTAGGGTTTTGACTTTAATCAGGATAAATGGATTTCCAAGACTTCAAGTGAGCTTCATAACATCTTATATGTGTTTAATAATCCCCATGACAAATTTCAGAACTTTTCTCAAAGGTTTGCTCAGTCAAATGATCAGATAAGTCAAAATCAGTCAAAGCAGTTAAAAAGTCAAACTGAGGTCAACTGTGGTCAAACCAAAGTCAAACTTCATGATTTTTTGCCAACATCAAGTATATGAAGTAAAATTCATCATTTGATCAAGGGTTGATCATGATTCATCAAGGATATTTCAGATCATCAAGAATCAGAGGTTTCTAAATTAGGGTTTCCTCAGGAAAAGTCAACTGAACTTTGACCAGCCATAACTTTCACATGCTTCATCACATTTTTTCCATCCAAAGCTCATTTTGAAGGAAATTGAATTCTCTACAACTTTGTGTCTCACAAGCCAAGCCCAAAAATGATTCATTTGGAAGGTATGAGCTAAGACATTATAGGTCCTTTTGAAAGTCAACAAAAAGTCAACAACTTCAAAAGGGCATAAATTGAGAATGGTAAATGGTATGGACATGAAACCAATGGGGTTGGTTAGAAGACTCTTCAAGCTTTCCAAAATGTCCAAAATCACCCTCATAGCATTAAAATTGAAGGATATGTGCCCTTGCAAAGTTGGGAAATATTTTGGTGGTTTATGAAGGAAATAGGGTCTTAGAATCAAATTTTTCTAAATGGGCTGAACTTTTGGTGACCCAAAGTGATCCATGACATCATGCACGAAATTTATTTAATATTTTCATAATTTTATTTTATTTAATTTATTTATTATGATTTTTATATTAAAAAATCATTTTAAATTTAAATAAAATATCAAATGTGAAAATTTAAAATATATTTCTCTTCTAGAAAGTCATAAATATAATTTGGATTGAATTGATACAACATTGATGAAGATTGGCTTGAAATAGAAAGGTCTTATTCAAGAATATTTGAAATTTAAGCTCTAATCTTTTTCAATCTTAAAAAATCAAAAAGTCCATGTAAGGATCCAATCTTTTGACCTAATTCCATTGTACTATAAGTATACAAGACATCCCAATGCACAAGACACGAATTCCATGTCTCAAAGAGTAAGTTCACATATTCAAAAAAGTCACCAAAATTCAAATTCGGATTCCATCATACAAGCCCTTTCAAGACAATTTGAAGGTTGCAAATTGTTCCTGGATGTTCATAGAGTGATTTTGGATCATAACATTGCATCTTCATGACCTAAATTGCATAAACCGAGTCATGGCTTCAAGCTTATTTTTAAATTTCGATTTCATTGATTGGCTGGATTTAAATTGTTTTTGATTGCTTGATGATGTTTGTGATGACCCCTAGATTGATTCTGGGTAGTTTAATTGAGTTTTTCGTGCAGGTATCATGATCCACCATGGCTAGGGTTTCGGCCAAGCAATTAGGGTTTTACTTTAAACCTAATATAAACGAATTCTAAGAACATAGAACAATCATATGAACTCTGGGGATCATAATGCATCAATTAATTTTGAGAAATTTCACTGTTTTGATGGTATTCCAATTTCGTAGGTTTCTGTTTTGAAAAATTCGCAGGAAACTTCGTAAGAGATTTTGCAGGTGTTTTCGCAGGAAAAAGGTTGAAGACGAAGCTATTGGCGCCATCTGGAAGTTTAAAATTTGATTTTAATATTTTATGTAATTGTTTCTGTTTTATTTCACAGCTGCAGCGCTAGCCCAGTGGTGAGGGACGCACGCGTATGACCTTAGAGCCTTGGTTCGAATCCTGGGCTCAACAACTTTTTCTTGTTTTTTTCCATTTAATTAACAGGTTTAATATATTATGCATTATAATGATTGTAACATCAGTTGCGCCCTCCCGGCTGGATGGTAAGTGTGCTTGTGTATTGCGTGAAGGTCCTGGGTTCGAATCCCCCCCAGGCCTTTTGTGTTATTTGCTTTGTTTTTTTTTCATGATTGTTCAGGATAAACAACAAAACCTGATGGTGTCTATTCTCTATCACACGCGCGCGCATGGCCCAGTGGTGAAAGTGTTGGTCCTGAAGGTTGGAAGCTTAGGGACTGGGTTCAAATCCCAGCCCAGGCAGGTTTTGGTTTTCTTTCATTCTTTTTCTGATTTTTGTTATTTAATTAATTTCTATTTAAACAAATTCAAATAATAAAATAAATAGGATGTTTATATTATTTTTGAGCTCATCTTTTGTTTTTTTATAATTTAAATCTTATAAGAAAAATCATTTATGTTTTTTTTTAATTATTAATATTGTAAAATTTTGTATAGTTATTAATTAATTCTAATTCATTTTTCTAAAATATATATATAAACCCTAAATTTCTAAAACCATAAAATATTTTGTAAAAATCTAATTAATTTTTATAAACCCTAATAATACTTTTAAACCCTAATTATTTCATGTGAATATTAATTATGTCCATATTTTTTATTAGTTGATATAATTCTTGTATATAGATAATTTTAGATAATTAATTAAAACTTGATAATTTAATTTTGTAATATAATAATAATTAACCTTATTTTCATAATATGTATATATTTTATAATTTGTTTATAATTCAATTCTTGTATGTAAATAATTTTTAGTATATGCTTAAAAATAATTAAAACTTGCTAATTTAATTTTGTAAATTTAATTTATTTTTATAATATGTTTATAATTAACTTAATTTTTATAATATGTACATAATTTAAAGTTTTATGATAATTAGCATATAATTGTTTATATCTTATTCTTAATATTAAAAAAATAATTGTTTATATAAAAAAATTGATCTTTTAATTATTATGCTAATATTTTTGTTTATTTTATTATTTTATTATTAATTATATAATATTTATTTTTATTACTAACCCCATTTATATATTGTGATTTATTATTGTTATTTTTTTACTAACCCAATTATATTACTATTATTTATTTTTGCTTATTTATTTAATTTGCTTTAATTATTATTATTATGTAATTGTTTCCTTTATGTAATATTTAGAAGTAATATTTAATATTTGTTTTTAAATGCTATGGTTAGTAAAATAGGGAGTGAAACATGTTTGTATTTAAAATTAATTTAGATCACTAATTTAAAAGATAAATATTTAAAATTGTACACTCACACACGTAAGTCGATCTTTGATCGCCATCTCACTTCCTTAAGGATACCTCTCAAGTTGCCTAATCAAAAGGTCAAGTAGGGTGTATAAAGCAAAGTCCCTCATTTCACATCATCTAGTCCCTAAACAGATAAAAAGATCAAGTCCCTTCGAATGTTGCCTTCGTAATGATCTTGTCCCTTTCGAATAAAGATGATAAGTCCCTTCGAATTGCTTATACACCACACAGTTGCCTAAATAACAGATGTCCCTTCACTTGTCCCATACATCCAAGGTAATGACTACCTATTCCTTAATAATAGGGATAGTCTTACCATTTAAAGGATTCAAGAACAGAAAAGACTTAAACTTAGGGTAGGTTCCTCTTAGATACTTGCTCACTCTTCAAAACATTTCAAACACTTCACATTTTCAAACAAATTTTCAAAAACAAAGGTTTTATATACATCTGTACATGGATCATTATAAAATACTTAAGAAAATTTATATTCACACACTTCACATTTTAAAAACATTTTAAAGTGAACTAAGTAATTAAGAGCCCATGGATAACCATGGATGTAAAGGGTTCTAACACCTTCCCTTTACATAACCTACCCCCCGGACCCAAAAATCTTTTAAAAGGTCTTTCCTGTTCTTTTATGCCTTTCCTTTGGATAAAATAAAAGTCGGTGGCGACTCTTGCTATCCGCAACATAACTAAAGTCAGTTCTCCCACCGTGTTACAGAACTGGCGACTCTGCTGGGGATTTAATATTAAAGAGGGGTACCCTTAGGAATTAGATCACTTTAAAATTGTTTGCCTTGTTTGCTTTATACTTACTTGTTGGGCTCTTATGTGTGAAAGATCCTAACCCGGATCTAGTGTACCTTAGGTAAATGGCAATAGACCAAGGAAACTGTACGGCGTATACCGATATGGTTGATCTGGTGGCCATAGTTAGTGTGACTTCTTGGTTGGTGCTTATGTTCCTTAAGTTAAGTTGAGGATAATATGAGGCTGCCATATGTTGTCAATACACTAACTAACTTTTAGAACCCTAGTTATCCCATCTTGGCCTTTAGAAAAGTAGTGAGATAACCGGCTTTGGTGCAGACTGAAGTTGGTTGATACTCGATGCTATGCTCTTTGAGATTCTAAACTTGGAGGGTTTTGGTTGGCAAGTAAGTTTCCTACTGAACAACCACCCTTGTGAAGGATCAATGATATTGAGATCCCTTAGAACCTGGTTACTTTTGTAGGACAGGATGAACCATCTAACTTCAGGGGAGAGTACTTACCTTTGAACCTCATGCAAGCCTCTAAACCTAGGGCTATTGTGTGACTTGTTTGTGTGTGCCACATGTTTGTGATTGAGCATAACATCATAGCATCATCATGCATCATAAGCATAGCATTTTCACTAACCATTTCAAGGACCAAGGGATTTATTTTTGTTCTTTGTTGTAGGTCATGGCTTCTGCTCGTAGAAACACTATCAGGATCAACTTTGTAGGCATACCAGCTAAGCTTAAAGAGTTGGTTTCTCAAGTGTCTGAACACTCCCAGTTCATCAAGAGACATGGTCACCTATTGGATCTAGTCACCTCAGGGTTCAATGAAGACATGATGAGTGTTCTGTTTCAGTTCTTTGATCCTAAGCACCATTGCTTCACATTCCCCGACTACCAGTTGGTTCCTACCATGGAGGAATTCTCTAAACTTCTGGGTATACCTGTACTTGATCAGAAACCATTCACAGGCTTGGAGAAAGAGCCTAAACCTGAGGTTATTGCTGCAGCTCTACATCTGAAGAAGTCTGACATTGTTCTAGAAACGAGAAGCGGAGTTAAGGGTATTCTTGCTAAGGTATTAATGGATAAAGCTCAAGTGTTCTTGAAGGCTATGAGCTACGATGCTTTTGAGGAGATCTTAGCCTTGTTGATTTATGGCTTAGTATTGTTCCCCAATCCAGATCAGTTCATAGACGTTCATGCCATCAACATATTTCTGAGTCACAATCCAGTGCCTACATTGCTTGGAGACATACTGCACTCTCTCCATACTCGTACTACAAAGGCACGAGGAACTCTGATGTGCTGCATACCTTTGCTATCTAGGTGGTTTATTTCTCACCTTCCTTGCTCAGTAATGAAGAATGAACATGGATTCAGATGGTCCAAGAGGATTATGTCACTCTCTCATTCAGATATCCATTGGTGCTCCAGATCTATGGAGAATGTCATTATCATTGACCGTTGTGGGGAATTTCCTAATGTGCCACTTCTAGGCATAAGAGGAGGCATTACTTACAACCCTTCCTTAGCTCTACGACAGTTTGGTTACGCTCGGAGTGATGGTCCTCATGACATGTTGATTCAGGGTATTATGTTTGACTACGACAACGATCTGCAAGGTTACCGTCAAAGGTTCATACGAGCATGGGGAAAAGTGAACAAGGTTGACAGCAAGACTCTGGAGCCCAAGTACACTATTCCTATAGAGGCTTATCTCAGATGGGTGCGATCTCGTGCTCAGACTCTTATGATGCCATATCCTGCTATCCTGCCAGTTACCATGGAACATGTTGCTAAAGGAGATACTTCTTATACTATCCTTCACCCAGACATGCCTACTGACATGGAAGATTTACAGAGGTCCTGGATCTAGTTGAAGGAGCAAAGGGATACCTTCGAGGCTCATTACAAAGCAAGCCAAGAAAGAATCCTGGAACTAACAAAGCAACTTCACGAGGAGCGGAATCTCAACTCATACCTCAACACAAAGAGGAAACGTCCATGGGAGACTTAAAACCCCATCTCTTGTATTTATTGCATTTCATTTTCTGTAAGCCCAAGAGGCAAAACAAATTTATCACTAATAAAAGTTTACCTTCTTGTTTGTTTAAACAAATTTAAATCCTGCGGTCCTTGAAAACATTGCATACGCATTGATACATCATATCATTGCATCACAGGTTTATTGTGCACAGGTTTCTCATCTTCTCGCTGTTTATTTCAGCAATGACTCTTGAACAAACAGTTAAGGATCTCCAGGAACAAAATGCACAGTTCCAAGAGCTGATCCTGAACTTGTCCAAGGGGCAGGATGAATTGAAGACACTGTTGGCCAAGAAGACTAAGAAGACTAGGAGGTCATGTGGCCTGATCAACATGGGAAGAAGGTTCAGAGGTCCTGTCAAGACCAAAGAACAAGTTGAAGACTATGAGTCTGAAGAGTCTGATAAAGAGGGAGGCAGTCTCCACAATACAATGGGGGACTCTGATTCTGAAGCTAATTACTATCATGAGCCTAATGAAGATAAGTTCAAAATGCTGGTGGATAGAATGGATGCTATGGAATTGCAAAAGTCTTCTGGGCTGGATTTTGAAGATCTGAGTTTGATATCTGGGGTGGTTATACCCATTGGTTTCAAGGTTCCTACTTTCGTAGTTTATGATGGTGTCTCTTGTCCCAAGCTACATCTGAGGTCCTATGTCCGGAGAATCCAACCCCATACTGCTGATAAAAAGTTGTGGATCCATTTCTTCCAAGAGAGCTTGTCTGGAGCTCAATTGGAATGGTACTACCAGTTGGAGAGTGTCAACATCCGGGATTGGAATGATCTTGCTGAAGCCTTCTATAAGCAATATCAATACAATGCTGATTTAGCCCCTACCCGCATGCAACTTCAGAGCATGTCTATGGGTGCTAAAGAGAGCTTCAAGGAGTATGCTCAGAAGTGGAGAGACTTGGCTGGAAGAGTGCAACCACCTCTAACTGACAGGGAGTTAGTTGATATGTTCATGTGTACATTGAACGGTCCTTTTTACAGTCATCTCATTGGAAGCTCATCATCTGGCTTCACTGAGTTGATAATGACAGGAGAGCGTGTAGAAAGTGGTATCAGGAGTGGCAAGATCCAAGTGGGAACTTCTTCATCAGGTGCTGCAAAGAAGCCTCCCAGTGGGAAGAAAGAGTCAAATGCTGTTTATGGTCAACCTGATCGTAATAGAAGGCATCAGTCTGTGAGTGCAGTTCATATCTCAAATCCAACTCCTACAACACCAGAGCAGCCACAGGGAAATCAACAGAGGGCTAGAAGGCAGTTCACTAAGATCAACATGTCAATGGCCCAAGCATTGCAACACTTGTTGAAGGCTGAACTTATCACTCTGAAAGATGCTCCTCAGAATCCTAATGTTACCTCTCCCAGGTACAATCCTAATGCACGGTGTGCATATCATTCGAACTGTCAGGGACATGATACCAATAGTTGCTGGGTATTGAAGAACAAAATTCAAGATATGATTGATGCGGGAGAGATTGAGTTTGACCCTCCGGGTACTCCAAATGTGATCACTGCTCCCATGCCAAATCATGAGAAGACTGTCAATGCCATTGATGAAGATTCACATATTTCCTCAGTTGTAGAGTTGACTACACCATTGTCTGTTATCAAAAAGAAGCTAGTACAAGCTGGGTTCTTTCCAGGTTGTCGTGAAGATTGTTTATATTGTACCTATAAGCCGGATAGCTGCTGGAGGTTGAGAGATGGAATTCATTGCCTCATGAATAATTATACCATAGTGTTTGAGAGGACTCCACCTTCTGTAGAGAGCATGGTTGATCATATAACTAAGCGTGCGAAGGTTGAAGAGGTGGATATGGTTGATAAGGTGCCGGTGAAGATCACTTCCAAGGGTCCTGTCAAAATCACTCATAAGGGTCCAATTAAGATTACTGCTGAAGGCCCTATGAAGATTGTTGCTGAAGCTAGAATGGCTCCTATGATCATTACCACTCCTGGTCCTATTCCGTATACTTCTAATAGAGCTGTGCCTTGGCATTATGGGTCTGATGTTTATATCCATGGTGTCAAGCAGGAACCCTTAGCTGATATGCCTGTTGATGTTGATAATATTGCTGGATCTAGTAAGATCACACGAAGCGGAAGAGTTTTCTCTCCTCCAGTTATCTCCAAGAATGCAGTTACTCCAGCTGCTACCTCCACCACTGATGCTCGGGGCAAAGGTCCTGTTATTGAACCTATAACAACTGATGTGCCAGCTGCTGATGATCTTGCTAAGCAGATGGAAGAAGTATTGAAAATCATTCGCAAGAGTGATTATGACATTGTTGATCAATTGGGGCATACTCCCTCCAAGATTTCTATGTTGTCTTTGCTATTGTGTTCTGAAGCTCATGCCAAGGCCTTGATTAAATTTCTGAAGACTGCTCATGTACCAAATGAAATTTCTGTTGACCAGTTTGAAAATTGTGTTGCACACTTGACCTATGATAATGGGTTAGGTTTCTCTGATGCTGATTTGACTCCTGCCAAGAGGGATCATAACAGGGCTCTACATATCTCAATTGAATGTAGGGGCACTACCCTGTCACATGTATTGATAGACAATGGTTCCTCTCTGAACGTGTTGCCCAAAGAAGTCCTGAATAAGTTTAGTCCTGAAGATGCGGTGTTGAAACCCAGTAATATAGTGGTGAAGGCTTTTGATGGTTCGAGAAGGGTGGTGCATGGAGAAATTGATCTCCCAATCAAAGTTGGTTCTCAGATTTTCAATGCTACCTTTTATGTCATGGATATTCGTCCGTCATATTCTTGTTTGCTTGGGCGTCCCTGGATCCATGGGACAGGTGCTGTAACTTCTACATTGCATCAGAAACTGAGATATCCAGTAGAGGGGAAGGTTGTTACTGTCTATGGAGAGGAAGGGTATATGATTAGCCATGTGAACACCTTTAAGTATCTTGAAGTGGAAGGCGAATATGTTGAGACTCCGTGTCAGACATTTGAAGTGGTTCCTTGGATTGTTAATGATTATGAAGCTCCTCCTGTGGTCAAGAAAGTTCCTGTGGTCACCAGAGTACCTCCAACAATGGCCTCCCTTAAAAGATGCTAGAGCTGTGGTGGATGAAGGTGGTTGTACTATTTGGGGTCAGCTTCCTGATATTCCATACAAGTCTGACAAATTTGGTTTGGGTTTCACTGCAGAGTCTCAGAAGGCTGTTCGTCGTGCTCGTGCTGTTCGTATCACCAATCAGGGGATTATGAAGAATCAGATCAATGTTGTGGGTGACTATGATGAAGACTACAACTTGGATGCTTGGATTTTTCCTACTGTGGGTGCTGGGCTCAATAACTGGAAGGCTGAAGATGTTATTCCTATCTCCTTCAGTCAGGAGTAAATACTATTACTGTGTTGTTACTTTTAAGTTTGTAATTTCTTGAACAATTAAAACTCTCAAGCCTTGTGCCTTACCCGGGGCACAATGGTGTGCTTGTTACGGGATGTCATTTCATTTGCATACTTCATTCAATAAAAATCAGTGGACGCTTTATTTTAGTAAATATTGTGTTCCTTGTCTTTCTTTATTTTATTTTTTACCTTTATCAGCTATGTGTTCTTACACACACCCACATCACTAAAATGCAGATCCTCATCCACTCTGGATCCTGTTGATAACAGTTCTACTATTGCCAATTATAATTTCGAGAATCTGATCTATCAAGCTGAAGACGGAAATGAGGACGATTGTGAAGTACCTGTAGAGCTTGCTAGGTTGTTACAACAAGAAGAGAAAGCTATACAGCCACATGAAGAGCTAGTTGAAGTTGTGAATCTGGGAACTGAAGAAAACAGGAAAGAAGTCAAGATAGGGGCTGGATTAGAGGATAGTGTCAAGAGCAGATTGATTCAGATGTTACGTGACTATGTGGAGATCTTTGCTTGGTCCTACGAAGATATGCCAGGGTTGGATACGGACATTGTGGTTCACCGTTTACCAGTAAAAGAAGATTGTCGTCCAAAGAAGCAGAAGGTTCGTCGCATGCGGCCTGAAATGTCAGAGAAGATTTAGGCAGAGGTAATGAAACAGTTTGATGCAGGGTTCTTAGCTGTGACTTCTTATCCTCAGTGGGTTGCAAATGTGGTGCCGGTACCTAAGAAAGATGGTAAGGTGCGTATGTGTATGGACTATAGGGATTTGAACAAGGCTAGCCCCAAAGATGACTTCCCACTTCCTCATATTGATGTTCTGGTAGACAACACTGCTCAGCATAAGGTATTCTCCTTTATGGATGGTTTCTCTGGTTACAATCAGATCAAGATGGCACCTGAAGATATGGAGAAGACAACATTTGTTACACAGTGGGGCACTTTTTGCTACAAGGTGATGCCATTTGGTTTGAAGAATGCAGAGGCAACATATCAGCGTGCTATGGTGGCTTTGTTTCATGATATGATTCATCATGAGATAGAGGTGTATGTGGATGATATGATAGCCAGGTCCCAGAATGAAGAACAACATCTTGATCATCTGCATAAGTTATTTGAGAGGTTGAAGAAATACAAGTTGAGATTGAACCCAAACAAATGTACTTTTGGAGTTAGATCTGGTAAGCTCCTGGGTTTCATTGTCAGTGGAAAAGGTATTGAAGTGGATCCTGCAAAAGTGAAAGCCATACGAGAGATGCCAGCTCCCCGTACTGAGAAGGAAGTTAGAGGTTTCTTGGGACGATTGAATTACATTGCAAGATTTATTTCCCAATTAACTGCTACCTGTGAGCCAATCTTCAAGCTGTTGAAGAAAGATCAGGTAATGGAGTGGAATGATGAATGCCAGACTGCCTTTGATGAAATCAAGAAATATCTGCTAGAACCTCCAATTTTGATGCCACCAGTTGATGGAAGACCCTTGATTATGTACTTAACAGTGTTAGACAACTCAATAGGGTGTGTGTTGGGGCAACATGACGAGTCTGGTCGAAAAGAGCAAGCAATATACTACCTTAGCAAAAAGTTTACCGACTGTGAAACAAGATATTCACTGCTCGAGAAAACTTGCTGCGCTTTGGCATGGGCTGCTCGCCGACTAAGACAGTATATGTTGACTCATACTACCTTATTGATTTCAAAGATGGATCCAATCAAGTACATATTCGAGAAACCTGCTCTCTCCGAAAGAATTGCAAGATGGCAAATGATCTTGACAGAATATGATATACAATATACTACTCAGAAGGCCATTAAAGGAAGTGTTGTGGCTGATCATTTGGCTCATCAAGCAGTGGATGATTATCAGTCAATGAGTTTTGAGTTCCCTGATGAAGACATTATGATTATTACCAAAGAACCTGGACAATATGACGGACCTGAACAAGGATCCCGCTGGACTATGGTTTTTGATGGAGCTTCTAATGCACTTGGTAATGGTGTTGGTGTTGTGATCAGTTCCCCTGAAGGTTGTCATACCCCGATTACTGCCAGACTTTGTTTCTATTGTACTAATAACATGGCTGAGTATGAGGCATGTATCCTGGGTATCAAAGCTGCCATGGATATGAAGATTCAGTTCCTTGACGTGTATGGAGATTCAGCCCTGGTAGTAAGTCAGATCAAAGGAGATTGGGATACCAAGCATGATAATCTCATTCCTTACAGAGAGCATGTGTTGTCTTTGATCCCACATTTCAAAGAGATTACCTTTGGACATATCCCACGAAGAGAGAACCAATTGGCAAATGCTTTAGCCACCATGGCATCCATGTTTGAGATCAGCTGGGATGATGACACTCCCAAGATTACTATTGATAGATTTGAAAAGCCTGCATACTGCAATGAGATTGACACTGAAGAAGCAGAGGAGAAGCCTTGGTTCTATGAAGTGAAAAGATATCTTGAAGCTCAGGAGTTCCCTGAAGGGTCATCTGTCAAAGATAGGAAGTTTTTGAGAAGGTTTTCTGCTAAGTTCTTTTTGAGTAATGGGATTTTGTACAAGCGCAATCATGATTCAACTTTGCTTCGTTGTGTGGATAAGAAGGAAGCAACAGAGATTATGGAAGATATGCATGATGGGATCTTTGGCACTCATTCTAGTGGTCATACCATGGCAAAGAAGATATTGAGAGCAGGTTACTATTGGTCTACCATGGAAGCTGACTGCTATCAACACTCTAGAACATGTCACAAGTGTCAAATTTATGCTGATAAAGTACATATACCTCCATCACCATTGAATGTGTTGACTGCTCCTTGGCCTTTTGCCATGTGGGGCATTGATATGATTGGTGAAATCAAGCCAACTGCTTCTAATTGGCATGAGATGTTACCATTTGCTCTTCATGGTTATCGTACCACAATACGTACTTCAACAGGGGCAACCCCATTCTCCTTAGTCTATGGTATGGAAGCAGTTTTGCCCATTGAAGTTCAGATCCCCTCCTTAAGAATTATGAAGGATGCAGGCTTGGATGAAGATGAGTGGATTCAGACTCGACTTGACCAGATAAATTTGATTGATGAGAAGAGGCTAGCAGTAGTTTGTCATGGCCAGATGTACCAGAAGCGAATGATCAAAGCTTTTAATAAGAAGGTTAAGCCAAAGGTATATCGGGCTGGTGACTTGGTAATCAAGCGTATCATATTACCACAGGGTGATCCTAGGGGCAAGTGGACTCCTACATATGAAGGACCATTTGTAGTCAAGACAGTATTCTTAGGAGGTGCCATGATACTTACTACTATGGATGGTGAAGACTTCCCACAGCCTGTAAACGCAGACATAGTTAAAAAATACTACGCATAAAAAGAGACCCGCTAGGTTGACTGACCTAGGCAAAAATAAGGGCATCCCGGCGAACCAAAAAGGTTCGGGCAAAAATTAGGGATATATATATAAAAGAATGTACACCCGGCAAGTCGAGAACCTGAAAAGGCGGCTTGGGCAAAAAAGGGTATCCCGGTGGATTGAAAACCTGAAAGGGCAATCCAGGCAAAAGTTAGGGATTAAAGCGTATGACTATGTCTCGTTTGGATCACCCATGAAACTGCAACCAGTTGTGTTACTTACTCAAGTTTGAACAGATAAAGCTCAATCCAATCGTTTTCGTCTCGACAGCAGAAGATGAGATACTTGAAGATAATGGCAATAGTAGAATTGGAACTCAGTAGGATTATTTCCCACATAGCTGATTTTCTTTGTTTTGTAAAACTTTATGACAAATTCCTCTTACTGGGATTTCTGTCTCCTTGTACAAACCTACCTATGTATAGGTCACTTTTTAATATAAATAAAATTCCATCTTTGAGTCCTGATTTACTTTTACCCTATTTACATAAGCGAAACGTCCATTGGTTATGTTTGAATGTATGTATGCTTTTGAATATGATTGATGTTTACCAGAAATGCATAAATGCTTAATATGATTGATGTTTACCAGAAATGCATAAAAATGCAGTAATAGTATTTACTAAGGACGAACGAGGGAAGGATTTCAACGAAGCTTCGCCGGTTCATTCCCACTAAGACAGCAACAAGTTCCCCAGTAGGACAAATCCATCTTCATAAATACTTCAAGTCACATCTCCCCTGGAATTTATATCCATCTCTTTTATCCTCATACGGATAATCGGGAATTTATTTTTCCAATAGAGTACGACGAACGAAGACGGGAGGTTATATATACCCTACTATCAAACGAAGACGGGAGGTTATGAATATTATATTATCAAACAAGACGGGAACGAGTTCCTCATATTCTCCAGCAACAAATCGGGATTTATTTTCCCTGGCCAGCAGTTGTTATACGAAGATATCCAGACGCTTCAGGATGCATGATGCATACATACATCATTTACATCATAACATACATATCCATAAATACATAATACATTACTTAAGTGCATCATATTATACATGCATACATAATGCATAAACTAATATTATCATACAGAAGGTTATAATCTTGTTTTTCAGATTAATTCTCCAGCAGACAAACTTCATCAACAACTTGTGACCTTGGGCCGTTGTTTATCTTCCCAAAGGTTACATCATTATACCTCAGGACGTTATTTATCCTCCTGAAAGCTTCTTATACCTCAGGACGTTGTTTATCCTCCTGAAAGCATCTCATGACTTTGGGTCGTTGTTTATCTTCCCAAAAGTTATACTCATACCTCAGGACGTTGTTTATCCTCCTGAAAGCATATCATGACCTTGGGCTGTTGTTTATCTTCCCAAAGGTTACCGACGTTATCAGGACGTCGTTTATCTTCCTGAAAGCTACCATTTCCTCAGGACGTTGTTTATCCTCCTGAAAGCTATCATTACTTTGGCCCGTTGTTTATCCTCCCAAAAGTTATACCTCAGGACGTTGTTTATCCTCCTGAAAGCATATCATGACCTTGGGCCGTTGTTTATCCTCCCAAAGGTTACCTCATTATTACAGGACGTTGTTTATCCTCCTGAAAGCATATCATGACTCTGGGCCGTTGTTTATCTTCCCAGAAAGTTATATCTTTATATCTTGGACTGCTTTATCCTCCAAGAGACATATTTGAAGAACTTTTCTCCAAGTGGCATCTTTAAGCCCACTCAAGCATATACAACTAGTCATCAGTATCCCTCTACGCACCGGTGAGTGCAAAATTTTGGGCTTTTGTGTTCAATCCCCTTCAACCTTCCAGGTCACGACTGGCAAATATACCGATCTAACCCCTCAGGTTTCAGAAAATTGAACAGGGGCAGCTGTTGCACCCCAAAATTTGCCCTCACAATACAAGACTTTGTGTGCTAAGAAGGTTCACAAGGTTCACAAGACCTTTCATGAGGTTCATGAAGTTTACAAGACACTTTATGAGGTTCACAAGGTTCACAAGACCTTTCATGAGGTTCATGAAGTTTACAAGACACTTTATGAGGTTCACAAGGTTCACAAGACCTTTCATGAGGTTCATGAAGTTTACAAGACACTTTATGAGGTTCACAAGGTTCACAAGACCTTTCATGAGGTTCACAAGATTCACAAGACATCTTATGAGGTTCACAAGGTTCACAAAGTTCATCATTGGTCAGAAGATTTGACAATTCCCTCAGACAATGCATCCTCCTAAGCAGTGCATCCAAAACTAGGGTTTTGACTTTAATCAGGCTAAATGGATTTCCAAGACTTCAAGTGAGCTTCATAACATCTTATATGTGTTTAAGAATCCCCATGACAAATTTCAGAACTTTTCTCAAAGGTTTGCTCAGTCAAATGATCAGATAAGTCAAAATCAGTCAAAGCAGTTAAAAAGTCAAACTGAGGTCAACTGTGGTCAAACCAAAGTCAAACTTCATGATTTTTTGCCAACATCAAGTATATGAAGTAAAATTAATCATTTGATCAAGGGTTGATCATGATTCATCAAGGATATTTCAGATCATCAAGAATCAGAGGTTTCTAAATTAGGGTTTCCTCAGGAAAAGTCAACTGAACTTTGACCAGCCATAACTTTCACATGCTTCATCAAATTTTTTCCATCCAAAGCTCATTTTGAAGGAAATTGAATTCTCTACAACTTTGTGTCTCACAAGCCAAGCCCAAAAATGCTTCATTTGGAAGGTATGAGCTAAGACATTATAGGTCCTTTTGAAAGTCAACAAAAAGTCAACAACTTCAAAAGGGCATAAATTGAGAATGGTAAATGGTATGGACATGAAACCAATGGTGTTGGTTAGAGGACTCTTCAAGCTTTCCAAAATGTCCAAAATCACCCTCATAGCATTAAAATTGAAGGATATGTGCCCTTGCAAAGTTGGGAAATATTTTGGTGGTTTATGAAGGAAATAGGGTCTTAGAATCAAATTTTTCTAAATGGGCTGAACTTTTGGTGACCCAAAGTGATCCATGACATCATGAACGAAATTTATTTAATATTTTCATAATTTTATTTTATTTAATTTATTTATTATGATTTTTATATTAAAAAATCATTTTAAATTTAAATAAAATATCAAATGTGAAAATTTAAAATATATTTCTCTTCTAGAAAGTCATAAATATAATTTGGATTGAATTGATACAACATTGATGAAGATTGGCTTGAAATAGAAAGGTCTTATTCAAGAATATTTGAAATTTAAGCTCTAATCTTTTTCAATCTTAAAAAATCAAAAAGTCCATGTAAGGATCCAATCTTTTGACCTAATTCCATTGTACTATAAGTATACAAGACATCCCAATGCACAAGACACGAATTCCATGCCTCAAAGAGTAAGTTCACATATTCAAAAAAGTCACCAAAATTCAAATTCGGATTCCATCATACAAGCCCTTTCAAGACAATTTGAAGGTTGCAAATTGTTCCTGGATGTTCATAGAGTGATTTTGGATCATAACATTGCATCTTCATGACCTAAATTGCATAAACCGAGTCATGGCTTCAAGCTTATTTTTAAATTTCGATTTCATTGATTGGCTGGATTTAAATTGTTTTTGATTGCTTGATGATGTTTGTGATGACCCCTAGATTGATTCTGGGTAGTTTAATTGAGTTTTTCGTGCAGGTATCATGATCCACCATGGCTAGGGTTTCGGCCAAGCAATTAGGGTTTTACTTTAAACCTAATATAAACGAATTCTAAGAACATATAACAATCATATGAACTCTGGGAATCATAATGCATCAATTAATTTTGAGAAATTTCACTGTTTTGATGGTATTCCAATTTCGTAGGTTTCTGTTTTGAAAAATTCGCAGGAAACTTCGTAAGAGATTTTGCAGGTGTTTTCGCAGGAAAAAGGTTGAAGACGAAGCTATTGGCGCCATCTGGAAGTTTAAAATTTGATTTTAATATTTTATGTAATTGTTTCTGTTTTATTTCACAGCTGCAGCGCTAGCCCAGTGGTGAGAGACGCACGCGTATGACCTTAGAGCCATGGTTCGAATCCTGGGCTCAGCAACTTTTTCTTGTTTTTTTCATTTAATTAACAGGTTTAATATATTATGCATTATAGTGATTGTAACATCAGTTGCGCCCTCCCGGCTGGATGGTAAGTGTGCTTGTGTATTGCGTGAAGGTCCTGGGTTCGAATCCCCCCCAGGCCTTTTGTGTTATTTGCTTTGTTTTTTTTCATGATTGTTCAGGATAAACAACAAAACCTGATGGTGTCTAATCTCTATCACACGCGCGCGCATGGCCCAGTGGTGAAAGTGTTGGTCCTGAAGGTTGGAAGCTTAGGGACTGGGTTCAAATCCCAGCCCAGGCAGGTTTTGGTTTTCTTTCATTCTTTTTCTGATTTTTGTTATTTAATTAATTTCTATTTAAACAAATTCAAATAATAAAATAAATAGGATGTTTATATTATTTTTGAGCTCATCTTTTGTTTTTTTTTTTAATTTAAATCTTATAAGAAAAATCATTTATGTTTTTTTTTAATTATTAATATTGTAAAATTTTGTATAGTTATTAATTAATTCTAATTCATTTTTCTAAAATATATATATAAACCCTAAATTTCTAAAACCATAAAATATTTTGTAAAAATCTAATTAATTTTTATAAACCCTAATAATACTTTTAAACCCTAATTATTTCATGTGAATATTAATTATGTCCATATTTTTTATTAGTTGATATAATTCTTGTATATAGATAATTTTAGATAATTAATTAAAACTTGATAATTTAATTTTGTAAATATAATAATAATTAACCTTATTTTCATAATATGTATATATTTTATAATTTGTTTATAATTCAATTCTTGTATGTAAATAATTTTTAGTATATGCTTAAAAATAATTAAAACTTGCTAATTTAATTTTGTAAATTTAATTTATTTTTATAATATGTTTATAATTAACTTAATTTTTATAATATGTACATAATTTAAAGTTTTATGATAATTAGCATATAATTGTTTATATCTTATTCTTAATATTAAAAAAATAATTGTTTATATAAAAAAATTGATCTTTTAATTATTATGCTAATATTTTTGTTTATTTTATTATTTTATTATTAATTATATAATATTTATTTTTATTACTAACCCCATTTATATATTGTGATTTATTATTGTTATTTTTTTTACTAACCCAATTATATTACTATTATTTATTTTTGCTTATTTATTTAATTTGCTTTGATTATTATTATTATGTAATTGTTTCCTTTATGTAATATTTAGAAGTAATATTTAATATTTGTTTTTAAATGCTATGGTTAGTAAAATAGGGAGTGAAACATGTTTGTATTTAAAATTAATTTAGATCACTAATTTAAAAGATAAATATTTAAAATTGTACACTCACACACGTAAGTCGATCTTTGACCGCCATCTCACTTCCTTAAGGATACCTCTCAAGTTGCCTAATCAAAAGGTCAAGTAGGGTGTATAAAGCAAAGTCCCTCATTTCACATCATCTAGTCCCTAAACAGATAAAAAGATCAAGTCCCTTCGAATGTTGCCTTCGTAATGATCTTGTCCCTTTCGAATAAAGATGATAAGTCCCTTCGAATTGCTTATACACCCCACAGTTGCCTAAATAACAGATGTCCCTTCACTTGTCCCATACATCCAAGGTAATGACTACCTATTCCTTAATAATAGGGATAGTCTTACTATTTAAAGGATTCAAGAACAGAAAAGACTTAAACTTAGGGTAGGTTCCTCTTAGATACTTGCTCACTCTTCAAAACATTTCAAACACTTCACATTTTCAAACAAATTTTCAAAAACAAAGGTTTTATATACATCTGTACATGGATCATTATAAAATACTTAAGAAAATTTCTATTCACACACTTCACATTTTAAAAACATTTTAAAGTGAGCTAAGTAATTAAGAGCCCATGGATAACCATGGATGTAAAGGGTGCTAACACCTTCCCTTTACATAACCTACCCCCCGGACCCAAAAATCTTTTAAAAGGTCTTTCCTGTTCTTTTATGCCTTTCCTTTGGATAAAATAAAAGTCGGTGGCGACTCTTGCTATCCGCAACATAACTAAAGTCAGTTATCCCACCGTGTTACAATTAGCGTTACCGGGGTGATAATTCAAGCCGAAATCATAATCCTTCAAAATTTCTAACCAACGTCTCTGCCTCTTATTTAGTTCCTTTTGTTCAAACAGATACCTTAAGCTCGAATGATCACCAAACACCTCGAATCTAGAACCATAAAGATAATGTCTCCATTTCTTTAGTACAAACACCATTGCTACCAACTCGAAATTGTGAGTAGGGTAATTCCTCTCATGAATCCTCAACTGACGTGAAACATAAGCCACCACTTGGTTATTCTGCATTAATACTCTTCCTAAACCCATCAAAGAAGCATCACAATACACCACAAACGGCTCATCTGGTTTAAGAAAAATCAAAATTAAAGTTGTAGTCAATCACTTCTTCAGCTCAACGAAACTTTGCTCACAATGAATATCCCACACAAACGCCTTACCTTTACAGGTTAACTAGGTCAACAAAAGAGCTAACTTCGAGAACCCCTCAATGAATCTTCGATAATAACCAGTTAACCCTAAAAAGCTTCTGATCTCGGTCACCAACTTCGAAGCTTCCCATTGTAGAATTGCATCTACCTTGGATGGATCCACTGCAATACCATTACTCGAAATGACATGTCCAAGAAAACTCACCTCTTTCAACCAGAACTCACACTTAGATAACTTCGCATAAAGCTTCTTATCCTTCAACACTTGTAATACAATCCGTAGATGTTCCACATGTTCTTCTTCTGGCTTAAAGTAAATTAAAATATCATCTATGAAAACAACCACAAGTTTACCCAAGTACTAATGGAAAATCCGATTCATATACTCCATAAATACTCCAGGTGCATTAGTAACTCCAAACGGCATCATCATATATTTATAATGTCCATACCGAGTCCTGAAAGCGGTCTTCTGAATATCCTCGTCCTTTAAACATATTTGATGATGACCCAACCGCAAGTCAATCTTTCGAAACACTCGAGCATCCACCAACTGATCCATAAAGTCATCTATTCTCGGAAGTGGATACTTGTTCTTGATCGTCACTTTATTCAACTATTTGTAATCAATGCACAATCTCATGCTTCCATCTTTCTTCTTTACTAGCAACACTAGAGCTCCCCAAGGTGACACACTTGGTTTCACAAACTTCTTCTCTAACAACTCTTCCAATTTTTTCTTCAACTCCGATAGCTCTGACGCCGACATGCGATACGAAGCCATAGAAATAGGTCTAGTACCAGGTACAAGATCAATTCTAAACTCTACTTCCTGTTCTGGAGGTACATCAACAATATCATCCGGGAATACTTCTGGAAACTCTCTCGCCACTTGCAACCCATTCATTATAGAATCGTTCTCAACCACTAAGGATGCAAACAAAGCCAACACTTGAGCTTCTTCATCCAAAAAATCCTTAAACCCTTTAGTAGATAAGTAACCCTCTTCCTTCTCTTCTTCCAAGCAAGAAATCACAGTGGAACTGTATCAAAACAAGATACATTGTTGCCATATGTACCATTACAATGAAGTTCACCTAGCTTGTGAAGCATCCTGAGTATGAAAAACATCTTGTTCGTAAGACAATGAAAAAATTACAAGGGGATGAAGTATCCATCATAGCTTCACATTTCTTATACTTTTTTTTTTTCATTTCTACATAAACAATATGTCTCATAGCCAAAATATGGTCTTTGTTAATGCATTGAAGACGAATATGCAAAAATGAGAACAAACAACAAAAATAACATGAAGCAAACGAGATAATGTGAACTATCTAACAAGAAGATGGAAGTAGAATAATACCTTATTTTCCATATCTACACAAACAATATGTACCATTGTCAAAGTATGACCTTTGTCAATGCATCGAAGACGAATCTGCAAAAATGAGAACAATCAACAAAAATAACATGAAGCAAACGAGATAATAGAAGTAGAAGAATATTTAATAATAAGATGGAAGAAGAATACATTCATGTATGAAGCACAAGATTCGCAGCTAATGGCGATGAAGAAGAGAAAAAAATGGGTTCTAGGATTTCGCTGTGAAGGAAATGACGATACTGTCAATAAGTGAAAGTTAATTCGCTTATATGAGTAAATATTTCACAACAGTTATCGATAAAAATCTTAATGATAGATATATATTTATTATAAATATATCACAACAGTTATTCATATGAACCATAGTGACACCCCTTTTAATTGGTACAAGGTTTGAATCCTGACAACAATATTTTTTTCATTTTACATAATTATTTATTCACGATTATAATAAGCAATCGTTGTAATATTTATTATAATTTTTTTTTCATTTTACATAATTATTTATTCACGGTTTGAATCCCAGGTATAATAATGATTTAAAAGTTTCTCCGTTTTTCAAAAATATCATTCAAGTATATCAACCATTACAAGTTATCATCATTGCAAGCATTAAACTATTAAACTTTTCATCTTCAACCTCATCTATAAATAGATATTTTTACATTTCTTCATAATATATTCTTCGTAACAATGAGTTCTACAAATGAGAATGCTAATAGGAACATCACCAATGAGATCACCATTGAAAAACATCATCAACGATCAAATGAGGAGGTCCAACCATATGAATCGTTGGTTATCAGAGATACGTTAAGGGTGAGGAAGACCAAGAAGAAGAAGAAACTGAAGAAGAAAAAGAAGTAGATGAGGATTTTTTTTATGATTTTGATTAGGGTAGTGAAGAGAGAGTACTAGATTATGAAGATGCATTTGTTGTTATAGACTAAGACATTTAATAAATATATGTAATATGATTATCAATGTACTCTTCTTTTATGAATTTTAATGAAGTTTTCTATCATATATATTCTTCTCTTTCACTTTAATTTTTTTATCAAACTCTTCTCTTTCGCTTAAAATAGAAAAAAAAGATGAATTTGTGGTTTTGAGGGTAAAGATAGTCCCGTAACATGAAAAAATGAAATAAAATATATATTTAAAATAAAAATAAAAAATAAAAAAAATATAGTTGATATAAGAACCGAAGGTTGTTACACATCATATATTACTATGGTTTTTAAGCCAACCATCATTATATCTGACGTAGTAAATCAGTTGCGAAAATTTTAACCTACGTAATCCTTTATCCAAAGGTGGAATGTAGAGATAAATCTCAATTTGATATTCATATATATTTTTGACACAAAATGTTATTATCTATTAGATTGAAAGATCGTCAAATGAACATTACGATTAATATCCCGATATTGTTTTTGATCGGGATAACATTGCCAAAGCAATAGATGATGATATAAATTAATAGGTAAAACATGTATAACAGATTAGTGAGCACGTGTAACTATAATACCATTATCACTTTGTTATGCTCATATTTTTCCTTTTGTTTTATGTTATTAAACAAAATCACTTTTCAAACTAAACCATTTTCTTCTTAAAATAGTAACTATTACATATAAAATATGTTATTGTTATGCTCATATAGTAATTTGTTGACACAACTACAAAACTGCTCTTTGCTAAGAAATACCGAACAACATATATCGCAAAACATCTGTTAAGTCATTCCAATAATTTCTTTTGAAAACACTTTTTTAACCGTTTTTAAAACAAAGTGTTCTAACACTAACAATAGTCCACATCCATAAAGAAAACACCAATAAAACTTGCAACTTTTATGACAAGAACTCATGTAACAACATCAAACAACCCTCAACAATCTAGACTGTCCATTAAATGCTAGACTATCAAGATTTCAGTTGGAGAAGGCGTTGATGAATTCGAGTAAACTCGAAATTCAAGCACCATTTTGCTCCATTTCTCTCTTTCTCTTCAATGAATCTTGTTTCTGCAAGATTATATTCCTTCTAAACCTTCTGATAAAAAGATCAGCAACTTCATCAATATCATCCTCAAGTTTAAACTCTTTCCCTGCTTCTTCCTTACAATTCTTCACCCTATCAATCACCGATCCTCCAAAATCCAAACCCTCTGAATCAAAAAGATTGTGAGTCAAATCAGGATACTTATCATCATCATCACCATCATCATAGTAACAATCATATCCATCTTCTTGATCCTGTTCATCCAAAACTTGTTGTGCTAATTCACTTGGATTTAGTAAGGCTTCATAAGTGTGAGCATTTTTGTTATAAACAACTATAGCTCTATTATGATAATCACAATTTCCACCTTCAATTAAGCAATCTTCCTTGGAATGATGATGAGGATGGTTTCCCCAAAGAGAGTGAAGTTTCTCTGAAATCGAACTCATAAGGAGCTTCTTATTCTTCATGAATGAGAATAGAATTAAACGAGCTTTGATGGCATTTGTTTTGGATTTTAAAGCTATAGTTTTTGAGGTTAAACTAGGTATGATTTGCTTGAATAATCTCACTGTTTTGTTCTTAATGTTACTCATTGTAGTAATACTAAAGTGAAAAATTGATGACTCTAGAGAAAAATAGAAAAATCAAAATTGTTTGAATGTTTAGGTTTAAGAAAGAGAGTGAGAGAGGTATTGATAGTATGAGTGTTATTGGAGTTTGGCACGAAAGAGTTCAAGGTGTGGACAAGCGTTTATATAGAGAAACTAGTTCGTAAAAAGAAAGAGTGAGGGTTAAGAAAACAAAAGTAAAGTGAAAAAACAAAAAAAAGTGAAGTCGGTGATAAAGTTGTGGGGCACTTGGCAATTCATGAGAGGTCTTTGAGTATTGCTGTTTAATTCGTATAGCATGTTCTGAAATTTTTTGTGGTAGAGTTGTAGAGATTAATTAGTAGGGTTGGGTTAAGGGAGTGCCTTTTAATAAATAAATAAATAAAAATGAATTTTAGGTTTGATTTCTCTTTATAATTATACATTAGTGTGTGGAAATGACCATAAGTGACTCTTCAACCGCCTTGGTGTTGTTATTGTTTGCCAAAGTATGATTCTCATACCTTTTTATTGTAATGGGAGGTGAGAAGCTCTTAATATTTGAGTAATGAAATTGAGATCTCTCCTTAATTTTAGAGTTGAAATATTTATAAAAAATTTGGACTTAATGTGGAAATGAACTATTTGATCTTCTATTATTTATATTATTTATAAGAATGTGATTAATTTCTTTTTGAGTTTTTTTCATAACGTTCTGGAATAGGACATGTCACTTTCCACACCCTCCGTAACATCTGAGGTCGAAGACGGTAGATAGTAATTACATGTAACATCTAAGAATGAGAGAGTGGTTGTCAATGCACGAGGCATGACAATGAGACATTCATAGTAGTTTTTTAGGAAAAATCGAATTCACATCGGAATGAGAGATCTCGAGGCTGTACAAGTATGAAATTGTATGGTTGAAGGAAGGTTTATAAGGATTAATTGGTACTACTTATACCAACAAGATGCATTTTCTTTTCGTTAGCCTAAAAAATAAGAACTCCTTAGTTACAGGAATGGAACCCTCATTTTAATTTCAAAAGAGACATGGTTCGAACCCTACTGGATTGAGTGAAGCTACCATCACTACGCCAAAAATGTTTTTTAACAGCGCATCTTAGACAGCGCTTTTAAGAGAAAGCGCTGTCTAAGGTTAAAATTAAAATAAAACACGGAAAATGTTCCAAAAAAATAATGAAAGCGCTGTCTAAGGGGGGGTCTTAGACAGCGCTTTTTAAAAGCGCTGTCTAAGACCCCCCCTTAGACAGCGCTTATAGAAAGCGCTTTTAAATATTCACCTTAGTCAGCGCTTTTGATAAAGCGCTGTTTAAAGTTTTTAAATTTTAAAAAAAATAAAACCATAAGCGCTGTCTAAGGGGGGGGGGGGGTTAGAAAGCGCTTTTGGAAAGCGCTGTCTAAGGCATACCTTAGAAAACGCTTTTCCCAAAAGCGCTGTCTAAGGGGGGGGGGGTTAGAAAGCGCTTTTGGAAAGCGCTGTCTAAGGCATACCTTAGAAAACGCTTTTCCCAAAAGCGCTGTCTAAGGTCTTACTAAAATTAAAATTCAGACTTCTATTTTCGTTCTCTGTTCTTTCTGTTTTCCCTCCTAACAGCGAAAGCGAACCCTAACAGCGAAAGCGAAATCGCATACATTGTTTCAGTCATTGAAAGTGTTTGAATCGTTCGTTCTTGATTGTGGTATGTTCTTCATTTCTTCACTTTTTCATTCATTCGGTTTCAGTTCTTCTTCATTCATTCACTGCGGTTTCATTTCGTCATTTCTTCAGTTCTTCGGTTTTAGGCATTGCAAAAGTTGAATCGTTCATTTCTGAAAGTGTTTGAAGAATCTCATTACGGTATGTGTTTCAGTTTTGATTTTTTTAGGGAAATATCAGTTTTGATGTTTTTAGGGAAAAATCAGTATTTTTCATGCTATGTTTTTGGTTTACATATAACAAGATTGTTCTGGTTGTGGTTGTTTGGTTTGGGTACATTCCATAACTCTGCGTGTTTCCCTGATTTAGCAAGCTTCTTGATGAGAATGTTTGGGTCCACATTCCCGGAGACTTTGTTTTTTGTTTCACTTAGGATGATTCTAATTAGTTTATCAAGAAGAGTGCAAATCATAAGACTTTGTTTTTTGTTTCACTTAGGATGATAAGTTTCATACTGAAATTATGGATGATATATATATTAAAGTAGTTCCTCATGGATGGTGGAAAGACTTCATTAATTTAGTTTTTCTTTGAATTGATGAAAAGATTCGAGTGAGATAATATGAGATGGAAAATAGTGATATTCTATTGTTTACTTTAGTTATGAAAATGATACTACCTTAGTTATGTATTTTCGTCTGGATTGATTGTTTACTTTAATAAGTAGGAAAACCATGGATAAAACATGGATCTGTGCCGATCGAATGACCAAAGAGTACGAGAGTGGGGTTGCGGAATTCGTTAAGTATGTTGTTCAACACGCTGAAAACCCCAGACGAATGCATTGTCCTTGCTTGCGTTGTTGTTATATTGGTAAGGTTGACGCACATGGATTGAAATCGCATTTGCTGAGGCATGGAATTGATCAAAGTTATCAGTGTTGGATATTTCATGGTGAGAAAATTAACGGGAATGTTGAATCGAGTGGAAAAAGTAATACGACCTATGCTTCATACGACAAAGACACGGAAACATATGATTGTGATCGAGTTGAAGAGATTGTAGAAGCACTGGAAGAAGATCTTCATGATTGTCCTGAAATGTTTGAGAGGATGGTAAGCGATGCAGAGAAACCGTTGTACAAAGGTTGCACTAAATTCTCAAGACTTTCTGCGGTATTAAAGTTGTACAACTTAAAGGCGGACAATGGATGGTCGAATAAAAGTTTCACAGAGTTGTTGGCCCTTATGAGAGAAATGCTACCGGATGATAATGTTCTTCCTAATCGAACCTATGAGGCAAAAAAAATGTTGTGCTCTATTGGCATGAGCTATGATAAGATACATGCTTGTCCTAACGATTGCATTTTGTTTCGTAACGAATATGCAACGTTAACTGAGTGCCCTAAATGCGGTTTGTCTCGATATAAGAAAAGATTATCTCCCGCAAAAGTCTTATGGTATTTTCCGATAATTCCGAGATTTAGGTGCATGTTTCGTAGTGAAACCGATGCAAGACATCTTACTTGGCATGCAGATGAAAGAATTACTGATGGAAAGTATCGGCATCCGGCTGATTCACCACAGTGGTCGAAGATTGATAATGATTATCCTGAGTTTGGATCAGAAGCAAGAAACCTTCGATTGGCATTATCTACTGATGGAATGAACCCACATGGTCTTCAAAGTATTTCACATACCACATGGCCTGTGATTCTTATGATTTATAACCTACCTCCGTGGCTATGTATGAAGCGTAAGTACATGATGTTATCTATGTTAATCTCTGGGCCTAAACAACCAGGTAATGACATAGACGTATACTTGACACCTCTGATCGAAGATTTAAAGATTTTGTGGGAGAACGGTGTGGAGGTTTATGATGGATATAGGAAAGAAAGTTTAAATTTGAGGGCGATGTTGTTTGGCACAATTAATGATTTTCCAGCATACGGGAATCTATCTGGGTATAGCATTAAAGGTCAACGTGCGTGTCCTATTTGTGAAGACGGAACCGATACGATTTGATTGGAACTTTGCCAGAAGAATGTGTTTCTCGGTCATCGTAGATTCTTACATTCTAAACATCACTACCGTGGGTGGAGAAAAGCATTCAATAGAGACACCGAACATCGTAGAGCTCCACCCGCATTGTCAAGTGAACAAGTTTTTGAAAAGGTGAAAGATGTGCGTACTGAGTTTGGCAAGCCTTTTGCACATAAGATTGTGAAAGGTGGGTGGAAGAAAAGGTCGATATTTTTTGAATTGCCATATTGGAAGTCTTTGTACGTGAGACATTTTCTCGATGTTATGCATATTGAAAAAAACGTATTTGAAAGTGTTATCGGTACATTACTCAATATAAAAGGCAAGTCTAAGGATGGCCTTAAAGCAAGGGAGGACATGTTAAAAATGGGAATGAGAACTGAATTAGCACCCGTGAAGAAAGGAAGACGAACATATCTACCACCTGCTGCTTTTACTTTATCTAGAAAGGAGAAAAAAAATTTGTGTAAGTCTCTGAGTGAAGTTAAGGTTCCAGAAGGATACTCATCTGATATCAGAAGACTTGTTTCTATGAAAGACCTCAAGTTGAAGAATTTGAAGACACATGATTGTCATGTTATAATGGAACATTTTCTACCGATCGGTATACGTTCTATTTTGCCAGAAAAAGTAAGAAGTTCCATAACTAAATTGTGTTTTTTCTTTAGGTCAATTTGTAGTAAGGTGATCGATCCCGAGATCTTACCAACACTACAAAAAGAGATTGTAATTACCTTGTGTGAGCTTGAAATGTATTTTCCTCCGTCATTTTTTGACATAATGGTTCATTTAGTTGTTCATCTTGTGAAAGAGACACAGTTGTGTGGACCAGCTTATATGAGATGGATGTACCCTGCTGAACGGTATATGAAAATATTAAAAGGGTACGTGAAATCCCGAAGTCGACCAGAGGTTTGTATTGTTGAACGATACATTGTTGAAGAAGCTGTTGAGTTTTGTACTGAATATTTGTCTAACGTTCAATCGATTGGACTCCCCAGAGCTCAGATTTTCGACAAAATGGAAGGTAAAAAATTAATTGGGAATAAAATTGTGACAATATCAAGGGATGAACAGGATCAAGTTCATTTGTATGTTCTGCACAATAATAATGAGGTTGAGCCATATGTTGAAATGCACAAGGATGTACTCCGAAGGTTAAATCCGAACAGAAATGAAAATTGGATAGTTATAGAGCACAATCAAATTTTCATACAATGGTTGAAGGATCATATTTATTTGAAGCGCTCTTCAGATCCTTCTTCGGTAACAGAAAGGTTGAGATGTTTGGCATATGGTCCAAGTTTTCATGTGTTTTCTCATAGCGCATATTCAATTAATGGATACACATTTTATACCAAAGAACAAGATGATAAGAGTACTATGCAAAATAGTGGTGTCACCGTGCTAGCTGAAGCAATGCATATATCAAGTATGAAGGACTTAAACCCCAAATATGCAAATTTGTCATATTTTGGAGTTATTGAGCACATTTGGGTGTTTGATTACGAGAAGTTTCAGATTCCCATCTTTGGTTGCAAGTGGGTGAATAGTAATGGCATACGAATGGATAAGTCTGGATTTTTGCAAGTTGATCTTACTAGGGTGGGGTACAAAGATGAACCTTTTATTCTAGCATCTCAAGCTAAACAAGTGTTCTATGTGAATGACCCGAAGAGTACAAAATGGTCTATAGTGCTTTTCTATAACAAAGTGACTGATGATAGCGGTGTCGATCAATGTGATATTGATGTTGAGAATGAGTCATGCATTAGACGGAATGAGTTGAATAGAAATGATGAAGTTGAGGATCTTATACCGGATAAGTCATATATAAGAAACAATCATAATGAGGGAATTTGGATCAATTCATCCGTACGCATTGCTAAGAAACAAGTGATTAATATTCCAACAAAGAAAAGAAAGAGATGTTAGTGACTTAGGTAAATTATCCATGGTTTCTTTATTTTATTTTTTCAATTGTTTTGATTATAAGTTATATGTGATAATGCATGATTTCATTATATTTTTGTTTTCAATTGCTTTGATTATAAGTTATATCTGATAATGCATGATTTCTTTATTTTTTTGTTTTCAATTGCTTTGATTATAAGTTATATATGATAATGCATGATTTCTTTATTTTTTTGTTTTCAATTGCTTTGATTATAAGTTATATTTGATATTTGATGGTTTCCTTGGTTTATTACAGGTTAGACATGGCTGATGACCAACATGAGGAAGTTAGTAAAAAAGTATCCGCGGAAGAAGAAATTCGAAGAGGCATCACAGTAATGAGAAGGGTGGTCCAAGGAAGATCTCGAGGCATCATACTAGATGTCTATTGGAGCACCCAGGGACAACTTATAGAACCTAATGGGCATACCTTAACTAGTTTTATCGGTGCACTAGTAAGGAATGAAATTCCCATTACATGTGATGATTGGAGAAACAAAGAGCTGAATGAGTCCAAAGAAAAAATTTGGAGTGAGATAAAGGTACAATCATTTGGCCCTTAATTATACGGTATCAATTATGTTTTTTCAATTACCGATACTAACTATCAATCTGTATGTTTTTCTTAGCGATGTTTTAACATCGAAGAAGAAAGAAGAGGCTTTTTTTGTATGAAATTGGCCGGAAAGCTTCTAAGAGGGTTTCGGACATTTTTATCATCCAAGTTCCTTAAGGATGCGAATGGTAATTTTGTGGATGCGGAGCTTCCTAAAAAATATGAAAGTTTGATATCGGCTGAAGAATGGGAAGCTTTCAAATCCAAAAGACAAGACCCGGTTTTTCAAAGAATAAGTGCTACAAATCGGGAAAGAGCATCAAGTCCCGCATATCCGTACCGAAAAGGACGTGTCGGATATGGACGCTTAGAACAATCCATGGTAAGTATTTATAAATTGCGATAACAAATTTGTTCATCATATATTAGTTTTATCTGATCAAATTGTATGACTTAATGTGTAGCTGCAGAAGGAGGAAAGTTCAGAAACATCTCTTCCTGCACATGTTTTGTGGAAGGAAGCCCGTGTGGGCAAATCTGGAGTTCCTCAAGAAGAAGTTTTACACGTATACCAGAAATGTGTAAGTATAACATTTTTTCATTAATTGAATAACATTTTTATACACAAATATTTGACAAGTGTACGGTATTCATCTGATTTTTCAGGAGAAGCTATCTCAGTCTTTATCTCCCGATGATACTAGGAGCATACTTGGTCGGGCATTAGATGTCCCTGAGTATTCTGGTCGGGTGAGGGGTAAGGGATTTGGAGTCACTCCGACCTCCCTGAGTATTAAAAAAGGAAAGGCTCCTAGTAATCGGGAGCTTCATGCAAGAATGGAAGCCATGCAAGCTGAGCTTGATGCATTGAGGAGAGAAAGAGAGGCTAGCGCCTCAACAGTATACAGAGATGCTTCGGACAAAGACAGTATCAACTGTACCTTTCAGCCGAACATTCCAGAGGTAATTACATATAATTGTCTTAAATTGAACTATTTGCTTAAATTATGTATTTGACATATATACACATTAACGATTTCTTGTTATTATTGGTTTTAGGGCATTTCCCATTGTCAGCTGTATTTGTCGTCACCATACTATCGGATGGTTGGCAAGGGAAAAGTGCATAACGTTAGCGGAGTATTACCCCACACTAGAGAGCTCCCTGTTGGATGTTTGAAGGTATCAGTTGATATTGCAGTTGAGCCGAATGCAGCATTACCATATCCTAGCGATGATTCGGATGCAACAACGGTGCACGAAGCAGTAGGTTCGTTTGTTGCATGGCCGACAAACCTCATATGCGTAGGATATGAGGTATGATTAAAACTTATGTTAACTTCCTTGGTATATTCAAAGTTTAAAATTTATGCTTAAAATTTTACTTACATATTTTCCTATGTTAAATAGACTCCCACAAAATCCAAATCAAAAGATAGTGCGATTCCACGGCATACCGAGTCCACGGTTTCAAGAAAAGAGGTAATATACAATTATATGACATATATTCATGGAAGTTGTTACATTCTTAATTTGATCTAACTATTTATATGACATGTAGCTTCAAGAAAATGAGGATAGCAATGCCTCCGCACAACAAAAAAAGGAGGTTAGCAACGCCTCCGCACGGGTAAAAAGTTCTGGTGCTAAGAAGACCGTAGCTAGGAAAAAACCTACCACCAAGTATAGGTCGTGCCTCAGGACATTTCTAGAGATGACCGATATACCGACCGGAGGTGTTCGGACTGTACATATGGAGGTAGGGATTTTCGGCTTTGATTACGAACAAATGATTGGTAATGAGGACTTCATGCAAGTTTTTGGTCGTGAAGAAATCGGCGTCAACGTTGTCAATACATATGTTAGGTAAATCCGGACTACTTTGTTTTATTAATTAAACAACTTATGTTAATGATGTTTACTTTATGTTAATGATGTTTTTATATTAGGTTTTTGTATGACAAATTGATGCGCCCCAATGGTTTGGACGTGTCATTCGGATTCTTAGCACCCGCGACCGCCAACTATGGTTTAATGTTAAGTAGACCGGATACCGTGACGGAGTACGTTCTTCGGATCCTCATGGACAATAAAGATGCGGAGAAGTTGTTTTTTATACCGTTTAATACCGGGTTAGCATTTCATTCTAAATTCATCTATTATAATTATTTTCCAAGTTACCATCTAACATTTGCCTAATCATTACAGTGGACATTGGTTGTTGCTCGCAATCAATCCTATCCGAGAAATTGTGTATTATCTTGACTCGTTAGGAAATGATTGGACAACATACCCGGATATGAAGGTCCTAATTGACACGTAAGTGAGAATGTTCAAAATTTTTCTTAGTTTATGTGAATTGTTCTAATTGCTTCATTTTTATTTTATTAGCGTCCTACAAGCTTTTCGGGCCCAACGAGTTATCCAAACCTCAAGGAGGGGCGCCAACTCCATTACATGGATTAAAGTGGCGGTATATTTTTAATTACCACGTTTTTTATTATATTAGTGATGACTACACTTGATAAAACTTAGGATTTATAATCCATATTTTTTTTTCATATGTAGTGTCCTCGTCAACGTAATCAAATAGATTGCGGGTATTTCATGTTGAGGTTTATGCGAGATACTCTCGTTTTGGGCCGATTAGAGATTCCCACCGATGTATGTATTTCTAACTTATGAGTTATTTTTATATTTACACATATCTCATAATTAAATAGTTGGAATTAATTCAAAATATGTTATATTATTATGTAGTACTTTGATGAATTCAAGTGTGCATCTTATACAAAGGATCAAGTGGACGAAATCAAAGAGGAGTGGTGTCAATTCATGATAGAGCTCAAAGTTTGTTCATAAATTTGTGTAATTAATGTGTACATTTGTAGTAGTATATGTAATGACTTATAAATGTAAACATAAATTTGTATATATTTTGATACATTTATGGCAAAATTGGTTTGAATTGGTTTGCCAAAAATTGGTAAAAAAAGGCCAAAATGGCATATATAAAATGTGATAATTGTCTGCCAAAATCTGGTTGAAAACAGGTAGAAATTCTGGTTTATAAACCTGGAAAAAATGTGGTTTCAAACAAATCCTTCAAAAAATTTCGTATACCTTAGACAGCGCTTTTGTAAAAAGCGTTGTCTAAGGGGGGGATTAGAAAGCGCTTTAGGCAAAAGCGCTGTCTAAGGGGGGGGCTAAGACAACGCTTTTTGAAAAGCGCTGTCTAAGGTATACCTAAAAAAATTAAAATAGGAGGGGCTTAGACAGCGCTTTTGGCCAAAGCGCTGTCTAAGGGGGGGGGGGGGGGCTTAGACAACGCTTTTCAAAAGCGCTGTCTAAGGTGTACCTAAAAAATTTAAAATAAGAGGGTCTTATAAAGCGCTTTTGGCCAAAGCGCTGTCTAAGGTTGGGGGCTTAGACAGCGCTTAAAATTTTAAAAAGCACTGTCTAAACCTTTAGCAGCGGAGGTTTAGACAGCGCTTTAAAGCGCTGTCTAAGGCTAAAAAAAGCGCTGTCTAAGGTCTTGTTTGTTGTAGTGCATACACCTATGGGGAGAAAAAAGCTTGTGGAAGAAATGAAGCGCTATGGGGAAACCTCTATTCACAAATGAATACTCAACAAAAAAGCTAAGAGTATCATAGGCTAGAATAAAGGATAATAAATGGAAGCGAATCAGTTAATATGTTGAGTTTGGATGGAAACCATGCCATTGTGAAGTTTTTCAAAAGATTGGACATTAATTCACCACAAAGAAAAAGCCCAATTCCACCGATCAAAAACTTGAAAAGCCATCAACCAACCTGAAGAAGTAGCAAGGACTCCTACCATGACAATTGAGCAAGGGAATAATTCATGGACACAAGTGAGAAATAATTGGAAAAGCAAAGGCGAGAATATGATGAATGAAAACACCTCCAAGAACTCTACAGCTGAAGTTACCTATAAAAATGGGTTTGAACCATTAAGGATTTTGAATGATCCTATAATGACCATTGATAAGGAGACATGATAATCTCATGGAATGTGAGGGGGCTAAATAACTCAGGAAAATACAGAGAGATATGCCCCCGTCTCAACAACATTAAATATGAAATTGCTATTTGTTGCTTGAAAATGTATCACATGCAAGTATACATGTATATTTAAAAGTAGCAAGTGATAAAAAATAAGGACGTCGTACCCACAAGGAGTGAATGTCACAGGGAATGGATGTCACAAGTTCAATATTTCCTCTATAAATCAGATCAGAGAGTAATGCAAGGTGTGAAATAATATTAAGAGAATGTGTGCTGAGCTAAAAACCATTAATGAATATGATGTAACAATGTCTTCATAAAGTGTAGTGTCATTCTAAGAAAGGTCAGAGTGATCCAAATGTGTATTTCTATAACATCAAAACATGTATTGTTAAGTCAAGGGAACAAATATCTATGTCACACTTAAACCCTAACATACGTCTATTATAATATGAAATCTTTTAAACTTATAGTTCCTTAAGTGAACTAATCAAGTGAATATTTTTATCCTACTCTTTTCAACTACTTTTATTATGAAGTCCACTTATTGTTGGATCTCTCAAAACAACAAATTTTTATCTTTTCCTAAGTTGATCACTTCTAGAATGATATTTGCAAACATGTTAATGTGAGAGTATTTGGTGTTTTAATGATGTCAAAATTAGGGGGTTTCAGGAAGGCATGATTGGATAAAAAATGTCGGCATCAAAGAAGTGGATTTCTGTTGTTTCAAAGAGAATGCATCGACTCATCATCTTGAACAGCTCGACTCATTCGGGTAAGAAAATTTGAGTTGACTCAAATTCTTGTGTCCTTCGCATTTTTCATTCGGTAGATTTTCTACACAAGTTGAAATAATTGAGTTTTGAAAAAATTTGTTTTGCATAGTTTAGTGCACACAAAGTGTTTGTGAAATTGTTGTTATTGTAATTACATAGCAACCTTAGAGAAAATTTGCACTAGACTATTTGGCAAAACACACCAAGTATGGTGTGCACACCAAGTGTTCGATAAAATTCAACACACATTATTTCTTGTTTGTTGTGCCTATTTCTTCTTTCTATATATTGTTGGAAGTAGTTTAATCAATTGCTTCAAATTTAAGTGATTAATTTTCTTGGAATTGATTTGTTAATTCACCTTCATTATCCCATTTGGTTTGATAACTCATATCCGATCACCGATGACTTAAAATAATTTGGACGTGATTTTTCCGGGGAACTTCCGCAAAATATTTTTCAATTAATTTTTTAAAAGTAAAATATTTTAAAAAGGGATCTATTTAACCCCCATTCTAGATCCGCGCCATCGTCCAACAAGTGGCAGGTGATGAATATTTTAGAGTCTCACATCATACCACAACTAAAGTTATATGGGAAGCATTACAGATTTCCCACGAGGGAACTGATGACGTGGAACTTGCTAGAATCAATACATTGCAACAAGAGTTTGATCGCTTTCACATGAACCAAGGGTGAACCATTGGTGATTTGGGAAAGATATTTTCTCATTTATTAAATCACTTGAATTTTCTTGATAAACCCACTCCTAGCGATGTAGCTACTAACAAAATTCTAAGATGTCTTACTAGGGAATGGTTGCCAAAAGTCACGACAATCAAAGAAGCTAATGATATAAGAATCTTGGATTTGACCAAGTTAATAGGCAAGCTATAAGAACATGAGCAAGAGCTATTGAATCTAAACGAGCATGAAGAAACTGAAAAGAAAGAAAAGAATGAGAAATCCAAAGACAACAAGATGAAGAAGAAGTCTATCGCATTGAAGGCTTCTACTTCCAAACCATCCACCAATAATGAGTGTGAGAGTGATTCTAATGATGAAGATGATGAATCAAATGAGGATATGGGGCTAAGTGTAAGAAGACACAATATGTATCTTAGAAAGAATGAAATCTCTCATTCAGATAAATGTCTCGTCAATTATATAGAAGGAAATCAAATCCCTCCAAGCAAGATCAAAGCAAGAGTATTGAGTCAAAAAGGTCATGCTACAATTGCGGAAAACCCGGTCATTATAAATCGGAATGTCCTATGTTGAAGAAAGACAGAGGTAAAGATAAATATCAAAAGAAGGGTAACAAGGCAAGGAGAGCTTATATCGCATGGGAAAGCGATAGTGAATACTCTAGCAACGACAACTCAAGTGATGAAGAAGAAAAAGTGAACCTTTGTCTTATGGCTCATAAAAAGGGCAAAAAGCAAGTAAGTCATGCCAAGTATAATAACTTTGAAAATTTGTCTTATTCCGATTTACTTAGTACTTTTAGAGTGTGTTTGGATGGGGTAATTGAGAATTTTTAAGGAATTCAAAATTCTAGGTAATTCAAATGATTCAATTATAATCCATTCAATTTTAAATTCTATTGTTTGGATAAAGTATTAAAATGATTCATTTTAAAAAACTTGGGGAAATTTTTATAATTTTTAAAGTTTTTGGGTCAAATCTAAAATATGAAAAATAAGGATCAATTTGTAATTTTTGAAATTTTGAAGGACCAATTTGTAAAATTTGAAAATTATTAGAGACTTATTTGTAATTTTTGGAAATTTTGGGGGTGAATTTGAAATTTTCATATAATATGAGGACTATTTTGCAAAATTTGAAAATTAATGATAAACAATTTAACTTTCATATTATATATAGTGATGAAGCAATTTGAAATTCCTTACTTTTTGGTGTCATTTTAAATTCCTTAAATTTAACATGAATAAAATACTCCATAAATTTACATCATTTTAACAATTCCCCATTTTTTTATCCAAACAATGAATTTTGATCCAATCATTTCAAATTCCCTTAAAAAATTACTTTCCCTCATTAAAATGCTTCATCCAAACACACTCTTAGAGTTCTCCACCATGAAGCCAAAAAAGCTTTTAAACACTTAGCCGCCAATAAGCCTATTTTTACACATTTGAAGAAAAAGGTTTCCGACTCTCAAAAACAGTTGGAAGCTCTTAAGCGTTCCATGGTGGAGCCAATTAAGGAAGACAAGCGAGAATGGTTTAATTTCCATGGTTGTGAAACTTGTTGTATTTGGCATAAAAATATCAATACTCTTCAAACCAAACTAGACAAAGTATCACAACCAAAGATGACATTTTCTATTGATCGTTCTAATTTAAGAAACTCTATGAATAATCCATATAAAAAAATACACCTATGTGGTGAAGGATCAAACTAGCAAATGGGACACTAAACCAACTTTAACTAGTCTTTATTGTTGCAAGAGGGGACATACTATTGCCAAATGCCGATTTAGGAGATTCTTAGTTCCTAAAGGCATTTTC
Source organism: Lathyrus aphaca (assembly GCA_963966055.1). NCBI lineage: Eukaryota > Viridiplantae > Streptophyta > Magnoliopsida > Fabales > Fabaceae > Lathyrus > Lathyrus aphaca. The sequence continues at coordinate 139,924,425 of OZ014525.1, forward strand.
CAATGCTTGCCCAAATGCAACCAAAGTTTCACTCACACGCAAGGACCCAATGAAAATTGGATACCTCTCTCTAGTTTAAATTTGTAGGTGGAGTGTCTTGAGGCTACGAAGAAAAGATGGTTTATCGATAGTGGTTGCAAGACATGTGACGAGTGACGTTTTCTTATTCTATTACTTTGTGGCTAAGAAGAAGGGGTTTGTTACTTATGGTGATAATAAAAAGGGTGCAATACTCGGTAAAGGTAATGTAGGTAATCCCTCTTCTACATCTATCTCCAATGTCCTTTTAGTTGAAGTCCTTAAGCACAATTTTATTAGCATTAGTAAATTATGTGACAAGGGATATAGAGTCTCCTTTTTATAATAAGGTTTCATAATTGAACATCATGATAAAAAGAACGATGTGTTTAAGGGCTTAAAGGTTAATAATTTATACCTGATTGATTTGAATGATGTGTTCGTTAATGATCCTAAGTGTCTAGCCTCCAAGAGTGATGGCTCTTGGATTTGGCATAAACTCTTAGCGCATATTAACTTTGACTTGCTAAACAAGATAGTTTCAAAAGATTTAGTAGTTGGTCTACCTAAAATAAAATTTACTAAAGATTACCTTTGCGATGCATGTCAAATGGGGAAGCAAACAAATGTCTCTTTTAAATCCAAAAATATTGTTTCAACGACTATACCTCTTGAACTTCTTCAAATGGATCTATTTGGTCCATCTAGAATTAAAAATCTAGGAGGAAACTATTATGATTTTGTCATTGTAGATGACTACTCAAGATTTTGTTGGACCATTTTTTTAGCAAGTAAAAGTGACACCTTCTTGGCATTTGAAATTTTTGCCAAGTTGTCTCAAAATAAACTAAACACTAGCATTGTTACAATTTGAAGTGACCATGGAGGTCAATTTGAAAATCATCTTTTTGAAGCGTTTTGTGAGAAACATGGAATTGAACATAATTTTTCCGCTCCTAGAACTCCGCAACAAAATGGTGTTGTGGAGCATAAAAACTATGTTCTAGAGGAGTTAGGAAGAACTATGATCAATGAGAATGGTCTTCCTAAATATTTTTGAGATGACGCCATAAGTATGGCGTGCTATATGTTGAATAGTGTGATTATTCCTCCTATTCTCAATAAAATTCCCTATGAACTCATAAAAGGTAGGAAGCCAAATGTATCTCATCTTCATGTCTTTGGTTGTAAATGTTATGTGTAAAATAATGGTAAGGAAAACCTTGGCTAATTTGACTCAAAAGCATATGAAGGTATCTTTCTTGGATACTCTAATTCAAATAAAGCTTATAGAGTATACAACAAGAGATTACTTATCGTTGAAGAATCTGTGCATGTATCCTTTGATGAATCTTATCCGAAAGTTGTCAGAAAAGGTAGTTGTGTTATTGGTGCCGGTGTTTCTTCTGAGAACATTTTTAAAGATCAAGAAGCTTCATGTGTTGAACCCATTCCAGATAGAGCTGAGGAGGAGCCGGATAAAGGGTCTGAAATCAAAGAGGGGGATCATTCATCAAATCAAGACGATCTCCCTTTGGAATGGAAAACCTCAAAGGATCATCCCATTGACAATATTCTTGGAGATATATCAAAGGCAGTCACTACACGATCAAGGGTAAGTAATTTTTGATATCATTATGCTTTCGTCTCTCAAATTTAGCCTAAAAACTCCAAAGATGCTCTACTCGATGAAAATTGGTTTTTGGCTGTGCAAGAGGAACTTAATCAGTTCAAAAGAAGTGAGGTTTGGGACCTTGTCCCTCCTCCATGAGGCCATCGAGTAATTGGAAACAAATGGTGTTTAGGAACAAGATGGATGAAAATGGTATTATCACTCGCAATAAGGCCCGTCTTGTTGCTCTAGGGTATAACCAAGAGGAGGGTATTGAATGTCGCTCTCGGGATTTTCATCCTAGTACAAACGCGAAAGTGGCGCGGAAAAGGAAGAGTCGCCAGCCAGACATTTTTATCCCGAATGAATGGGAAAGGTAATGCTTCACAAACCTAAGAGAAAAGTAAATGAAAAGGTCATTCGAACCAAAGATCTGGGTTCAGGATTCGGTTACGACCTGGGAAGGTATTAGCACCCCAGATCGTCTGCCGTACCCGACGGATCCACGCTTGTTTGTCTGTTTCAAAGGGTGAGAAATAAGATGTTGCTGAATGAAAGAACTGGAATGGAAGTGAGAAAGGGAACTGGAAAAAAGATCGAAAAGGGAAAATGTAGGGAAATAAAGAGTGTGCTCGAACAGGCCCTACCCCGCTGCCTACGTACCTCATCGGGAAAATGAGGATCAGAGTCGATGTAGTTCGCCTAACAAAGGTGGGAACTATTTATTTGTATTTTTTATGAGCTGGAACTGCTTATGTCTATGCTCAGGTGTTGTAGGCTCGCCTTGAACGAGTGTGTTTACCGTCTTGCAAATGAGACAAGTTGTCGCAAGTTCGCGTTTAGAGTGAGTGAGGTGAGAAAAGAATTCCCGAAGGAAAAGACGAGTGTTGTTTGTTTACTGTCTTGTAAAGAAGTGTTTTGAGTTTGTTGTTTGTGAGCCTTCTCATACTAAGACTTATTCATCGTGGTAGATGCCTTGCACCTCTTTCCGAAATGGGACGCGTATAAGTAACCCACAGAAAAGTCTCATGGCGTACGAGAAGATCAACATTTATTAGGTGTTTTTTTACTTTTCTTTGAGATGAGAAAGAAAGCAGAACGAACCAAAGGTAAAAGTCTAAGGGAAGACTAGTGGTCCTAAGTGTTATTATGCAGGTATGAACCTAGATTAGTGCGGTTTTCTAATCCTAATGAGAAAAAGGAAAAGAAAAGGAACTTAGAAATTTACTTCCTAAGGAAGCTAAGTCATTTCTAAAGGGGACTAGCATGGAGTTGTACAAACTAAATGCAAAATGCTAAGGCAATCACACTTTGAAAGCGTAAAGTATTTAAAAAAGAAGAAGTTGTGTGGACTTACCTCCACCTCCCTACAAAACAAAGGTTAGTAGGATAAATCAATGCGATAAAAGGAATGAGGTAAACAAATACCAAATAATTCCTAAGGGATCTAGGATCTAACTAGACTCATTCCTAAGTCTAAGGGTACTAAAATACTATGCAAAGCAAAAATCCAGCAGCTACTACAGCTCCTGTAGCACAAACAGCTACCAAATGCAATGCAAAATGCAAACAACCTATTACAGCTACCAAACAGCATACAAAATAGGTGTAAAATGGGTGAAAACACAACAAATAACATACATGTAATAGCTCCTGCTTCAAAATGCAGCTACGAAAAGCAAGACAGATTCGATCATTTTCAAAATGCACCAAGATGAATGACAAATAGTGAATAAACATCACCTAACATTGACAAGGGAAGTCAAAATGAATGGCATAGGCATGGTTATGTACATGTAAGAATTTTCAAGATTTGTTTATTAATGAAAACACAAAAAAACAACAATAAGCAACAAGTACGCATTTCCAAGATTTAAGCAAATAAGCACATAAGCATGGAGTGTGAACATGTATCACCAAGTATCAACAAAGTAAGCATGCCTTTGATACAAAATCAGAATTGCCAACAACATGAAAGTGTAATCAAGTAAGCAAGGATGAATGAATGAACATGCATGTGTGATAATACATTTTCAAGCAAAAACACAACATAGCTTATGCACTCAAGCGATTAAAGCACGTGTGTACCATGGAAGTGAAGCAAAATGGAGCTTGACACAGTTATTGGCATGTGGATAAGGAAGTTTGAACATAGAAATAACATTCACAAATCACTTCATGCACAATTTTCACCATTAGGCACCAAACATGAAAATTAACAAATATGCTTGTCGAAAGAACTCAAAACTTCAGAATCATGCACCTAAAGTGGTCCTAGAAATTACTTAAAACCATGATCTAACAAATCACAAAGATTAAAGAAGCAATGAAAGAAGCTATTTTTCAAAATCTGAACAGCGTTAACCGGTTAACGCTAGGGGTTAACCGGTTAACGGTCCCCAAACAGCCACAAACAGAAACGCAAAACATGTGTTAACCGGTTAACCCTTAACGTTAACCAATTAACACTGAATAGAAGCTAAAAAAAAGTTGTGAAAGGAACTTTTTAGCTAGCAACTTATTTTTAAAAGCTCCTAATACCTACCATATTCAATGAGCACGAATTATACTCCTAAAAGAAACATTTTAACTCCTAGTAAAACCACATGCACATCACAAATCTAGTTTCTAATGATTAATCAATTAAAGCATCAATAATCACACGAAAAAAACGATAAACGAAGAATGCCGCAAGGCAAGATGAAGAGGAATAAGCTAAATTGAGAAAGTGATTCGGATTCACCAACCTACAAAGAGGAGGCTTGCTTTGGTAATTGTTGTGATGTAAATCGAAACACGAATGAAGAGAATGCCGGAGATTCCAAACTTCGATCCACGAGAATGCAAAATAAATGCAATTGATGAAGATCTTGATGAATAACCACAAAAGCACTTCCGAAAATGAAGAATCAGTCCAAACAAAAGCAATTACTCCAATTAATCTTCAATAAACCATGGAATTAATGCTTGGATGAAAGTTTAGCTTCAAGTTCTTCAAGCTTCAATGCAAAAACTTGAAGAACTTATGATGAAGAAGCTTTGGTGAATTTATAAAATGGAGAGAAAAATTGAGAGAATTGAGATGAAAAATGAGATGAAAATGTGAAAAATGGTTTAAGCTGAGGTTTGGAGTGAAGTGAGCTTGTATAAAAGCTAGGTTTGGCATGAGGCTTGGGTATGGAGTTAGCTTGGGCACTAGGTTTGGAAAATATGGTTAGGAACTAGGCTTGGAGTTATTTAAAGTTAGTTGGGGTTTCTAGAATATTCCTTGGAAGGTGGTAGAAGGATCTAGAAAATGTTTAGGAATTCAAGATAAAGTTTAGTGGAAATGAGCTGGGTTATTTTTCCTTTGATGGGTTATTTTTGTGATATTATTTTCCTTCTTAAGCTCCAAAGATTGGCAAGAAACACTTAACCACATGTCTCATGCGTATGCAAATGATGATGATTTATTTATTATTATTTTTTAATGCAATGCGATGCTTGGACGAACATGCAAAAAAAGGCGAAGCATAAACCACTTGAGGTTGGCAATAAACTAAGAGGGCAGTTTCATAATTCAAACAAAATATTATAATGAGCTTCTCAAGAGATTTGATATGACGAATTCAAAAGTTATTGATACACCAAGGCCTACCGCAACAAGTTTAGATCGAGATGAGAATGGTAAGGAGGTGGACATAAAAAGGTATAGAGGTATGATCAGCTATCTTCTTTACCTTTCCGTATCTCGTCCGAATATCATGTTTAGTGTTTGTATGTGTTCTAGATTTCAATCTTGCCCTAAGGAATTACATTTGAAATCAGTTAAATGCATTCTTTGATACCTTTGTGGTACTCCTAAGTTCAGACTTTGGTATCCTAAGGGTAGTGATTATTCTTTGGTAGGTTATTCTGATTCCGACTTTGTCGATTTCAAAGTGGATAGGAAGAGCACTAGTGGTACATGTCATTTCTTCTCAAATTCTCTAGTAAGTTGGCATAGAAAAAAGCAAGTTTTTGTTGCTTTGTCATCTGCGGATGCGGAATACGTTGCGGCCAAAAATTGTTGTGCCCAAATCTTGTGGCTCAAAGAAAAATTGCTCGACTTCAATGACAATCTTGAAAATATCCTCATCTTATGTGACAACATTAGCGCAATAAACCTTACCAAAAATCCAATCTTACACTCATGAACTGAGCACATTGAAATCCGTTATCATTTCCTTAGAGATCATGTAGAGAAAGGAGACGTGGTATTTGAGCAGGTTGAAAGTTCAAATCAACTTGCCAATATTTTTACAAAATCACTTGCCCCATAACCTTTCTTTCACACCCGTAGGGAACTTGGTGTTCTTAATATTTTGGATCGTTCTTAATGCATGGCATGTGTTTATAATATATTATCACTTGAATTTTTGTATCTTGTCACTAACAAATAGCCTTCTTGAGAAATATTAATTTGGTTTCCTTCATTACACTTCATAAGCGAGAGGTAATATTGTTCCTTTTCTATTTTACTCAAATATTATGATTCATCTATGGTAAATTTTGATTCTCATCCTTGATATAAAGTTGATAACGAGAAATCGTATCGTATTATTACGATGTTTTTAGTCCGTTTTTATCATACATTGGTCCTTTTAACTCCCGATTGTTTCGAGTTTTTATGCCACATTGCAGGTACAATATGTCTAGAGCCAAAATTATGGAAAAAGATCAAAGGAACAAAATTTAGCATGAAAAGAAAAGAGAGAGCTCAATTCTGCTAAAAACTGCATAATTTGTTGCTCTCACGATCGTCACCAGGGTCTAACGACCGTGACGCGCCTTTTTGAGCTCTCACGATCGTCACCAGGGTCTAACGACCGTGACGCGCTAAATATGAGAAATCTTCCCGTTACACCAATGTCACGAACGTGACAAGCTTTATTTAATTTATTTGAATAAAATTGAAGACGTGCCAACGAATAGAAAGAGTCTTCAGAGACTCCTATAATCTCTCAACCTCAACAACGCCCAGTAAAGCATGTTCTCCTGGATTTTCTCAAAACTGAAGAACCGAAACCCAAGTTCCTATTCTTCAACTGTCAAATTTCTCTTCTATAAATATCAAAGAATCAGATGAAGAAAGTACGGAGTTTTTGATTGCAAAATTTATGCGAAAGCTCTGCCGTTTTTACAACCCAGTTTTATTTCCAGCTTTTGTTCTTGCTGCTTTCTTTTTAATTTCCAAACCCTTTAATAACAATTTCCAACATTAGGAAATTGTTATCTTAGTTAGATTTCTTTAAGCCTCAGATTTCGTTTTTTTATTTCGATTTCGACGCTCCAAGCTTGCCAGATTGTGGAAGAAGGAGCCGAAGAATTTATCTGTTCAGGTTTTTATTTTGCAATTAATATTAAGTTTATTTATTTATGTTAACTTCCTGTAGACATTATATAATGCATGTTTTAATATTTATTGATTTCATTTTGTGTTTGTCTATTATTTTAATTAATATGAGTAGCTAAATTAATTGAGTCGGTATGTAATAAAGCAACCAAAACGGATGAATCGAATCTAAGCTAAAAACATTTACGAACTTATATTCTGGCTGTGATTTTTTATAATTAAAATCAAGCTTTTTGTTACGAGAGTAAGAGAAGTGAAATAGGTTAGGTCGAGACCACGAGAGTGTGAGATTTTAACCGGATAGCTAAAGTTAGGCATTCGATTTAAATACAGCGAGAGCGCTTTAAAACGAATTGGACTTATTAAGTTTTCAAAAATTATTTTCTAAACACTTATGGGCTAGCAAGAGCAGACATAGGGCTTTAGGAGTATGATCTGAGATAAGACCACGAGAGTGTGAGTCGAGGGTTTTTAAACTGGTAATCTCTACAGAATTATTTAAGTGAAACATCTTTATAAGCTTAGATTAGATTGACCCACATAGGTTAATATTATTACATACCGACCGCCTTATCATTATTTCTTTACTTAAGTTTAGTTTCCCGTTTTTAATCCCTAAAACCATAACTGTGACAAATTTCCGCCTTAGCTAAACTAGCAGACCTTCTAGCACTAGAGTGATTACAAAGTCCCTGTGGGTTCGACATCTTTTTATTAATATTGCGATAGGCTGTGCACTTGCAGTTTAGATACCGTTAGACACATTACGTCTTCGCCCATCAAGTTTTTGGCGCCGTTGCCGGGGACCTTGATTTAGTCACTAGTGCACTATTAGAGTAGCACTGTCTAGACTAAGGCAACAATTTATTTTGCCTAATCTAATTTAACGAGTGTATGCCAAGTACTCGCTCTCAAGGCGAAGACTTGCAACCTCCAGTCCTTGAATTAGAACGCTTCTTACATTTAAGAAGACGACTATTCGAATACCAACGAAAATACAACATTCTAGATCTTCAAGTTGATCCACCTAAACCAGTTGGAACATCGAAGGACGCAGAAATGGATGAAGAACCAAATCATCCGCTCAAGTATTACGCTAGTCCTTCACAAACTGAGCCGCATTCCAACATTGTCATGCCAGCTATCAACCAAAACGATTTCGAGTTGAAACCTTCGCTGATATCAGCCGTGCAACAAAACCAATTCGCCGAAAATCCTACCGAGGATCCGAACCTTCATCTTTCGATATTTGTGCAGTACGCAGATACAGTGAAAGCTAATGGAGTTACCCAAGAAGCAATCAGATTACGCCTTTTTCCTTTCTCACTTCGAGACAGAGCAAGAGCCTGGCTTCAATCTCTACCCTCGAATTCAGTAACTACGTGGGAGGAACTAAAGAGAGTCTTCTTGACAAGATATTTCCCACCTAGCAAGACAGCTATGCTAAGAGCTCAAATCAACGGATTTAAGCAAAAGGTAAACGAGTCACTTTTCGAAGCTTGGGAACGCTACAAAGATATGCTGAGACTTTGTCCACATCACGGATTAGTAGAATGGATGGTCATCCATACTTTCTACAATGGACTCTTGTACAACACAAGAATGACGATTGACGCTGCCGCAGGCGGCGCACTAATGGACAAAGAATATAATGATGCTTATGCACTTATCGAGAGTATGACTCAGAATCATTACCAATGGGGAAGCGAAAGAGTCGCAACTGAGAAACCAACAAAAGGAGGTATGTACGAAGTGAGTAGTATGGACCAAGTTAATGCAAAGTTTGACCAACTTAACCAAAAGATCGACAACTTGGCCATAACACAAACAACCACCGTGGCTGCTGTAACACCTAACTGTGAGTTATGTGGAGTTCCAGGACATGCTGTCCCTGATTGTCAACTATTAGCAGGAATTCCCACAGATCAAGTGAATTATGCTCAAGGAAACCCGTACTCGAACACATACAACCCAGGTTGGAAGAATCATCTGAACTTCTCTTATAAGAACAACAATGCTTTATACGCACCAGGTCAAGCGCCAGCTACACCACCAGGATATCAAAAGACTGCTCATAATGTTCCTAGAAAATCAAACCTTGAATTAATGATGGAGAACTTCATAGCTACCCAATCTCAAACAAACAAGGAATTCTTGAACCAAAACATACAGACTAGTGAGCAGATTAAGCAATTGGTAAGCAAGGTAGATGTGTTAGCTACACATAACAAAATGCTTGAAACTCAGATTTCACAAGTAGCTCAACAACAAGCACCTACCGCTGCCCCAACTGGAGTATTTCTTGGACAACCCCAACCTAACCCAAAAGGACAGGCCAATGCTGTGATACTAAGAAGTGGAAAAGAACTTGACGGACCTTCCGATCCAAGACTTGACAATCCAACCATGTGCCAAAAGCAGGATAAGCCGACTGAAAAGGAGAATGAACCAGAAGAAAAGGAAGATAATAATCAAGAGGCAGTGGAGAAAGAGAAGCCTTATGTGCCTCCACCACCTTATAAACCACCGATTCCGTACCCTCAGAGATTAACCAATTCCAAGACGATGGGCCAGTTTAAGAAATTTGTTGAACTTCTGAAACAGTTAAATATTACTATTCCGTTTAAAGAAGCTATCACTCAAATGCCCTCGTATGCTAAATTTCTAAAGGAAATATTATCCAATAAGAAGAAGATAGAGGATAACGGAATCGTTACACTTACTGCTAAGTGTAGCGCAATAATTCAAAATAACATGCCTCCTAAGCTAAAAGATCCAGGTAGTTTCTCTATACCCTGTGTAATTGGAAAATTCGTCATTGACAAAGCTCTATGCGATTTAGGAGCCAGTATCAGTGTTATGCCCTTAACAATTTGCAAAAGGCTAGATATGGGAGAATTAAGACCTACTAAAATGTCTCAGCATCACTGAAGACTCCACTACACCTATCATGGACATCACTGAAGACTCCACTACACCTATCATACTAGGAAGACCATTCTTAGCTACCGCAGGAGCTATTATAGATGTAAAGAAAGGAAAGCTAACCTTTGAAGTAGGTGAAGAGAAAGTTGAATTTATTTTAACACAATTCTTACAATCACCAGCTATAGAGGACACATGCTATTTATTGGATGTCATTGATGAGTGTGTAAAGAGATGGGAATGAAAGAAACTACTTATTCTGAAATTATGAAAATTCAAATCCCTCCGATTTTCGAAGATGACAATTGGCGTGAACCGTATCAGGATGATAGTCTAAGCGAAAGTTTAGCACTTACACCAGATCCCATGCCAAGTAAGAAGAAACCTACATTAGAGTTAAAAACCATACCTAAGAACCTAAGATACGAATTCCTAGACACTGAATGTACGCGACCAGTTATAATCAATTCCGGTTTAGGAACACTCGAAACGAAGAAACTTTTAGATGTCTTAAAGAAATACCCAACTGCATTAGGATATAACATATCTGATCTCAAAGGAATATGTCCTTCAATCTGTATGCATCGTATTATGCTAGAAGAAGATTGCAAAACCTCTAGAGAATCTCAAAGAAGAATTAACCCAATCCTTAGAACTGTAGTAAAAGAAGAAGTTAAGAAACTACTAGACGCTGGAATAATATATCCAATCTCTGATAGTCAATGGGTTAGTCCAGTACACGTAGTACCAAAGAAAGGAGGTATCACTATTGTGAAAAATGATAAAGGTGAATCGATATCGCAAAGAGTAGTGACCGGACATAGAGTGTGCATCGATTATCGAAAACTAAACAAAGCCACTCGAAAATATCATTTCCCGCTACCTTTTATAGATCAAATGTTAGAACGATTAGCCAAACACTCGTATTTCTGTTATCTAGATGGTTACTCAGGATTTTTCCAAATCCCTATTCACCCAGATGATCAAGAGAAGACTACATTCACATGTCCTTATGGAACGTTCGCTTATAGACAAATGCACTTTGGATTATGTAACGCTCCTGCAACCTTTCAAAGATGTATGATGTCAATCTTCGCAGATTTCATAGATAACATCATGGAAGTATTCATGGACGACTTCTCTGTATGCGGACAAAGTTTTGAAGGATGTCTATCAAATTTAGAAATGGTGTTAGAAAGATGTGTAAAAGTAAACCTCGTACTTAACTGGGAAAAATGCCATTTTATGGTCAGAGAAGGAATCGTACTAGGACACGTTATATCTGACAAGGGAATTGAAGTTGATAAAGCTAAGATAGAAGTCATAAAAGATCTTCAACCCCCTAAGACCGTTCGAGAAATATGAAGCTTTTTAGGACACGCCGGTTTCTACCAACGATTCATCAAAGATTTCTCGAAAATCACTAAACCTCTTACCGATTTATTAATGAAAGACGCTGAGTTCATATTCGATAAAGATTGTCTTAAAGCATTCGAAACTCTAAAAACAGCCCTCATCACCGCACCAATCATACAACCACCTGACTGGAGATTACCTTTCGAAATCATGTGCGATGCGAATGAATATGCTGTAGGCGCAGTTCTAGGACAAAGGAAGGACAAGAAACTTCACGCAATTTACTATGCCAGTAGAACTTTAGATTCTGCTCAATTGAACTACGCCACTACTGAAAAAGAGTTGTTAGCAGTTGTCTTCGCGCTTGATAAATTCCGTTCCTACCTAGTAGGAGCAAAAATAATCATCTACACAGACCACGCTGCTATCAGATATTTACTAACCAAGAAAGATGCTAAACCAAGACTCTTGAGATGGATCTTACTCTTACAAGAGTTTGATCTTGAAATCAAAGATAAGAAAGACACTGAAAACGTCGTAGCGGACCATTTATCTAGAATAGAAGGTATTAAACCCGAACAAGTGCCGATTAACTACGATTTTCCGTATGAACAGCTGATAGCACAAATAAGAAGCGACCCAGCTCGGTTAGACATAAATGAACCAAAAGCCGTGGAAAAAATCCAAACAACCGTAGGACTGCCATGGTACGCTGACATTGTCAACTACTTAGCTGCAGGAGCACTTCCACCGGACTTAACCTATCAGCAGAAAAAGAAATTCTTCCACAATCTCAAGTATTACTATTGGGACGAACCATTATTGTTTAAGAGAGGACCTGACGGAATCTTCCGTCGGTGCATACCCGAAGAAGAAATAGAAGATGTCATTGCTCACTGTCATTCATCTCCTTATGGTGGACACGCAAGCACTTCCAAGACTTGTGCAAAAATCTTACAAGCCGGCCTATTTTGGCCTAATCTATGGAAAGATGTCCACATCGCTGTTATAAATTGCGATCGGTGTCAATGCACCGGTAACATTTCAAGACGAGATGAAATGCCTCAAAGAGGAATATTAGAAGTAGAAGTATTTGATGTTTGGGGAATCGATTTCATGGGACCATTCCCATCCTCTTTCGGTAACAAGTACATACTCGTAGCTGTCGATTATGTTTCAAAATGGATCGAGGCTATAGCTTCTCCTACAAATGACACACGAGTAGTAATTAAGCTTTTCAAGAATATAATCTTTCCAAGATTTGGTGTGCCTAGACTTGTCATTAGTGACGGTGGCTCGCATTTCATTTCGAAAATATTCGACAAATTACTATCTAAGTATGGAGTCAGACATCGTGTAGCAACACCGTATCATCCGCAAACAAGTGGACAGGTCGAAGTCTCGAACAGAGAAATAAAACAAATTCTAGAGAAGACTGTCGCCATATCTAGGAAGGATTGGTCATCTAAACTTAATGAAGCTTTATGGGCTTATAGGACAGCCTACAAGACACCCATAGGAACTACACCCTTTAAACTAGTGTATGGGAAGGTCTGTCATCTCCCGGTTGAACTAGAACACAAAGCATATTGGGCGATTAAAACACTCAATATAAACTACACTTCCGCTGGAGAAAAGCGAATCCTCGACATTAATGAATTGGAAGAATTAAGGTTGGACGCATACGAGAATGCTAAGATATACAAAGAAAGAACCAAGCGTTAGCACGATAAGCGTCTGTCTAGGAAAGAATTTAGTGTGGGAGACGTTGTGCTCCTCTTCAATTCAAGACTTAGGCTCTTTCCTGGAAAACTAAAATCTAGATGGTCAGGACCCTTTGAAATTACTAAAGTGTTCCCGAGCGGAGCAATAGAAATTAAGGGTAGGAATAGTGAACCTTTCACAATAAACGGACAACGATTAAAACATTACCATAATATTGAAAACAGAGATTATGCGAATAATTTAAAACTTTTAGAGTTGTCCACTAACTTCCCTGATTAATCTAGCACTAAGCACTACGTCAGGCTTATGACGATAAAAACAGCGCTTAGTGGGAGGCAACCCATTTTATTGTTTTATTTCATTTTTATTATTGACTTTATTTATCTATTTCTTTCCTTATTTTCTTTATTTTTAACTTTCCTTTTCTAAATCATTTTTAAATTTACCTTGCTACAGATTTTCTAAAAGTCTTTTCTACCTTACCTCTTTCTCCACTGATTTGTTTCTCCCGCTTTAACACTAACTATGGCTAACCAACCAAGGAACTTCATGGAAACCATATTTAGAGGTAGAAACCAAAGGAGGAAATTTGAGGAATTATCACAGAGACACATGGACTTGACTCTGTATTATGATGAACAAACTATGGAAACCTTAGGTATCAATGATAGCATCCTATACATGTTTAACCAGCTTGGATGGGAGAAAGCTCTCATAAAATATAAGTTTGTAACTTACCGCGAGCTCACCCTTGAATTTTTAAGCTCCCTAGTTTACCTACCTGAGCGCGGATTTGGACTACGGAAAGGATTTATTAGTTTCCGACTATTCGGTATCGAATATGTCTATAACCACAAGGAACTAGCTGGCCTACTAGGATTTCCTAGCGGACCTTTTGCTTTTACTACCACCCAGGTAGAACTGATGGATATTGAGCTAGATTTCTTCTGGGGAACTTTAACAGGAAACTACCACCCTGAGCCGGATAGCATGGAAAATAATGAAATACACAACTCCGCTATTCGCTATTTTCACAAAATCCTTGCCCACACCTTCTTTGGAAAGGAAGAGAACCTTACTGAAGTATCTAAGGATGAGATATTCATAATGAACTGTTTGACCGAAGGCAAACCCGTAAATGTTGTACCCTTCATGATGCAGACCTTTACCCGCATCCAGGAGGAACCTAATCTACCAATAATGGTAGGAGGCCTAGTCACCATGATTGCTAACGCCATCGGACTTAGATATCAGTTACACAAGTGCACCCGTTTCGGTACTATTCGCCCTATGAATTTGGATTTCTGCTTTAACCGCCGAATAATAGGAAACATAGGACAACCACCATTCGAGTACCTGATTAGGAATGAAATCGTAACCTTATTCACCTTGCCGAACCATGCTAAAGTCAGCGTTCACAACAGAGATAATTGGCTTTATGAGCTTACCCCTCCTAACCATCCAACAACACCTGAAACACCGCAATCCTACCAAATTAGGGATGATATGATGACTGATGTAGAGAGTGACCCTGAGACCCCTCCTGGTTACCATGACATCAACCACATTGATGAAGATATTGAGACCCCTGAAATCAACAAAGTAGGATATGCTGAAAGCTTGAACAAAATTTTGACGACTCATGAAGTATACCAAGCTGACATTAATGTTGTTAAGGATGAAGTTAAGAGCATGAGATTGGACATTATAGGCTTAACTGATTTAATATGTGAACAGTTTTACCATATAAATTCCGCACTTGAAGACCTGAAGAAACGACTTTGATGAGCTGTAGTAATTTGATTAATTTTACTTTTTGCTTTCTTGTTTCTAGTAGTTTTAAATTTTTGCAACATTTAATAGTTCATTTTTACTACTGCAATTTCTTTCTGTTCTGTCAAAAACAAAGTATTTCAATTAATGCAATTTTTCATTCAGTTTATTTACATGTTTTCATAATTTAGTGCATTTACCAAAAATTCTCACTGCATGTTTGATTAATACTGTGTGCATTTTGTTAATATCAATAATAACATATACTGCTACTTATGATTGCTGGATATTTTGATGAATTTTTGTGTGATGAAATTTAATGCTATCATATATTGATTCATTGTTATGTGGTATGTTGAAGTTAATTAATAAATATGATATGAATTATAGATGGATTGAACTGAGGTAAATATTCTATTGAAATTTCAAATTTTGTGAACATCACGGTCGTAACCTATCCCTCACGATCGTAACGACCAAATGAGCGTGTCACGACCATAACCTATCCCCTCACGATTGTGACAATCTTATCGCACGACCTCTGAGTTACAGAGGTCGTTCTTCTTCACAACTCCACTTTTATTTTCCAAATCTTCTAACCGTCCATTACCCCTTTCTCTCCCGTAACCACCCATTAATCCCTCCACTCCATTCCCCTTCCCCATTTAATTTCAACTCCACAAAATCCTTTCACTCCACTATAAATCCATCCACTTTCTTCACATTTTCATCACAAATCCTCCAAACACTATCTCACGTTCATATCCCTTTGCATGCAATGGCAAACATTCAATTTAGAGAGGGAGAACAAGGAGCAACACAGAGAGCTAAGTTTGAAAAGTTTCTAACCCGCGGGCTCCAAACGACTCAGTACGTCGACCTCGACTGTCTGAGAGAGTTAGGTTTGTTCGACGGAGTGAAGCTACTTCTTGAAAAAGTCGGCTTATGGGACTTATGCAGCCAACCGCAACTAACTTTTGCGAACCTCACTCTAGAGTTCCTGAGTTCTTTTCAATACATCACACCCTCTGGATCCACAAACCAACTCATAGGTATCACAAAATTCCGAATGCTTGGCAGAGAGTTTGAACTCACACAAACCAGAGTCGCAGAACTTTTAGGCTCCAGTCACGGTGATGGTGCCCACCTTCGTGTGCCCGACAACTTCAATGAGGCAGCTTTTACTCTGTGGTACAACATCACCAATAGCCGTGCTTCAGCTTATCAAAGTCTCAACGCCACTCACATTCATAATCCAGCAATCCGGTACTTTCATCGTATCATCTGCAACACCATTTTCGCAAGAGAGAGCAACCATAAGCTAAATTCTAAGGAGCTCCTGTTCTTGCACTGTGCTCTGAATGAAGAGCGCATCAATGCCACTCCGTTCCTACTGGCCCACATTCAATCCGTAGCACAAAGAGGCGCCACACCCTTCTATATTGGCGGGATTGTCACTTCTCTAGCTCTACAGTTGAATCTAGGTGCCCACCTCACTGATCTGCCTTATAGGGCACCGGAGCTGCTTACAATGAGCTACTGCAAGTCTGCGCACATGATCTCTCAGCGTGAGGATGGCAGGTTCAACCCTGTGATACAAGGCACCATTTATCATAACATCGTTTTGCCTTGCAGGAACCGAATTGATCCATCAAACAGAGCCAACTGGCTATTTGATTTACCAGCTCCCACAGGCCATGTTCCAATTGTTGACGACCAGCCTGATGCACCTGTGGATGAGATGCAAGATGCGATGGATCGTGCTGAGCCAGTTCAGGACATACCTGAAACTTCTACCAGGCAGCCGCCTTCTGCTGAGATCACCCTTGAAGACATCCTCCGTGCCATTCACCAGCAAAACCAGATGAATGCCGCACTTGAGCGGAAGCAACAGGCGCAGTATGATGCGCTCCTTGCCACTGTTGTCAAAAACCAGGAAACAACGGATGAGAAGTTAGGTGAGATCTTAAGCGAGTTAGAAGCTTTGCGGATGGACGTCACTGCTCTTACTGTCACTGGTTCTGATGAGGAAGCCACTCCTACCAGACGTTCCCGCACCAGAAGCCGAGGCCGTGGTCGTCAGTAGCATTAGTTTTTCTTTTTTGTTTTTGCATTCTCTTTTTGTATCGTATTTCCCCGCTATTATATCACAACATTGAGGACAATGTCTGATATAGTGTGGGAGAGGTACCTTTCCGTTTTCCATTCCTTGTATTTTTCCTTTCCGCATTTTCAATTGAACAAGTAATATTTATGCTATTTCTTAAGTTTCAATTCTTCCCCGCTTTATTTAGCCATACCGAAATTTTTTTGCTTTATCTTCGCATAACTTGACATACCTATGAAATCGTAGTTAGGAAGCTGAGAAAGATCCAACAAAATCAATACAGTCTTGACACCTTAGACGTCCTACTTAAGCAATCCATTTCAATAACTGTTATGCCTATATCTTAAGTCTTAGTTCTAAATTAACCCCTAGTAGTTTATACAAGCAGTCAGCACCGTCTAGACACAAACCACGTGGGGAGCCGATGAACATAAGTGTTTGATGCCTAATCTATAAACAATCATTCATATCTCGCTGCCATAAAAAGAGAATTTGCACCAAAGTACACGGTCGCATATAAGAGATGAGTAATATAAGAAGGAGTCCATTGCTGGTTGGTTCAGAGGTATCTGGTTCTGAACTTGGTAGGGCGTGCTACGGCTCGATCCCCCACAACCTCCAATTTGGATAATATGTAAAGGGTTGCCACATTCGTGTACCAGACCCCGTGCTAATAAAGGATCAAAGTCACTAACCGGCTACTCCACTACGTGCGTGCTAAGACAAAGGGCTTAATGTGATTGCGCTAGAACGAAACCAGGTGAAATAAGAACGAAGGACTCTAGGTAGAATCACAACAGAATTACTGAATGTTTCGTTTAAAGGGAAGTCAACGACTTAGCTTGTTGCTTGTGTCATTAGTGTATCGTTAGTGTTCTACTCTAGTATCGGTCTATCTAACTAAATGACTTCTCGTATGGTATGTTATGTGTATGCGTCTGACGAAAGCTGGCCGATCATTTTTCAATTGATTATTTGCTTGAGGACAAGCAAAGGTTTAAGTATGGGGGAGTTTGATAACGAGAAATCGTATCGTATTATTACTATGTTTTTAGTCCGTTTTTATCATACATTGGTCCTTTTAACTCCCGATTGTTTCGAATTTTTATGCCACATTGCAGGTACAATATGTCTAGAGCCAAAATTATGGAAAAAGATCAAAGGAACAAAATTTAGCATGAAAAGAAAAGAGAGAGCTCAATTCTGCTAAAAACTGCATAATTTGTTGCTCTCACGATCGTCACCAGGGTCTAACGACCGTGACGCGCCTTTTTGAGCTCTCACGACCGTCACCAGGGTCGAACGACCGTGACGCGCTAAATATGAGAAATCTGCCCGTTACACCAATGTCACGAACGTGGCAAGCTTTATTTAATTTATTTGAATAAAATTGAAGACGTGCCAACGAATAGAAAGAGTCTTCAGAGACTCCTATAATCTCTCAACCTCAACAACGCCCAGTAAAGCATGTTCTCTTGGATTTTCTCAAAACTGAAGAACCGAAGCCCACGTTCCTATTCTTCAACTGTCAAATTTCTCTTCTATAAATATCAAAGAATCAGATGAAGAAAGTACAGAGTTTTTGATTGCAAAATTTATGCGAAAGCTCTGCCGTTTTTACAACCCAGTTTTATTTCCAGTTTTTGTTCTTGCTGCTTTCTTTTTAATTTCCAAACCCTTTAATAACAATTTCCAACATTAGGAAATTGTTATCTTAGTTAGATTTCTTTAAGCCTCAGATTTCGTTTTTTTTATTTCGATTCCGACGCTCCAAGCTCACCAGATTGTGGAAGAAGGAGCCGAAGAATTTATTTGTTCAGGTTTTTATTTTTCAATTAATATTAAGTTTATTTATTTATGTTAACTTCCTGTAGACATTATATAATGCATGTTTTAATATTTATTGATTTCATTTTGTGTTTGTCTATTGTTTTAATTAATATGAGTAGCTAAATTAATTGAGTCGGTATGTAATAAAGCAACCAAAACGGATGAATCGAATCTAAGCTAAAAACATTTACGAACTTATATTCTGGTTGTGATTTTTTATAATTAAAATCAAGCTTTTTGTTACGAGAGTAAGAGAAGTGAAATAGGTTAGGTCGAGACCACGAGAGTGTGCGATTTTAACCGGATAGCTAAAGTTAGGCATTCGATTTAAATACAACGAGAGCGCTTTAAAACGAATTAGACTTATTAAGTTTTCAAAAATTATTTTCTAAACACTTATGGGCTAGCGAGAGCAGACATAGGGCTTTAGAAGTATGATCTGAGATAAGACCACGAGAGTGTGAGTCGAGGGTTTTTAAACTGGTAATCTCTACAGAATTATTTAAGTGAAACATCTTTATAAGCTTAGATTAGATTGACCCACATAGGTTAATATTATTACATACCGACCGCCTTATCATTATTTCTTTACTTAAGTTTAGTTTCCCGTTTTTAATCCCTAAAACCATAACTGTGACAAATTTCCGCCTTAGCTAAACTAGCAGACCTTCTAGCACTAGAGTGATTACAAAGTCCCTGTGGGTTCGACATCTTTTTATTACTATTGCGATAGGCTGTGCACTTGCAGTTTAGATACCGTTAGACACATTGCGTCTTCGCCCATCAAAAGTAATTGTTGTGTTTGTGATCATATGCTTGGGTGTTATTTATCTTTTTTGTAGGTCAATATGTCATAAAATTAGGATATGTGACACTAGAAAGCATTTCAGCATGTTATATGAAGTATTTGAGTGAAACCCTTGAAAAGTTTGGTGTCAAAATTGTTGGTATTCTTGGGTCCCAACAGGTCGACCCTTTAGGTTGAATTATAGACTCATTGCGTCGAACTATTGCTTGCTTGCGTCAACTCAATTTGAATTTTGAAATTTGTCAACTCATTCATAGTTTTAGGTCAACACATTAATGTTTCACGCTGACCAACACATGTTGGAAAACATGTTTTTCAGTCTTTGCAGCTTCCCTAGGTCGGCGCAACCCATTTATTTGTGCCATAATATTATTTTTAATGGATTTTAAGTTTCCTAATCATTTTATTATTCATTTCATTTCATACTATCATTTCATTTCATACTTATTATTCTCAAGAACCATCAAACTTCTTTCTAGAACCCTAAAACTCCTTTCTTGTCATATCCTTTCAAGAACATGCTTTATGGCTTCAAGAGTTACTGGTAAGAGAACATTGAGGGGATCTTCTTCTCAGTCTACACTTCCAGTTAGTACTTTGTCTCTTGTACCTTCTGATCTCAAAGAGATTTATGATAAGAGGTTCAAGAATAGAAAAGTTATCAACCAATATGTTTACTCCAAGAGAACTGCTTGTCAGATGCATATCCCACATATTGTTGAACTGATTGATTTTCAAGAAATTAATTCGTTTTTGGCTTTGGAAGTTGAGTATAATGAGGACATGGTCCGAATGTTTTATGCTGGTCTGGTTGGTAAGTTTAAGGGGTTTGAATTTCATTTTAGAATGGGTGATAAATGTATCTTGCGTCTCCTGGTATTTTGATGACAGATTCCGATCAGGTTGATGGGTATGAATTTCGTAGGGAATTGAATGGTATGCTCAAAGACCCATTCATTGAAGCGGTTGTCAATACTGAATTGTTTCCGACTTCCACCACCACAAGAAAAGTTAATCCCACCGATCTCATTCTTCACTAGATTGTCTCCCACAACCTTCGTCTAAAGAAAGGGGTTTTTTCTCGGATTGATATTCCTGAAGTTCACCTCATCTATATTCTTCGGAACAAGCTAAAAACGAACTGGCCTCATTACTTTTCTAATCTCATATTTGCTCTCAAGGAGAAGAAGGGAGCGACTCTAGCTTATCCATCCCTTGTTCAAGCAATTATCAACAGAGCCAAAATTGTTGTTGAAGGTATTCCCTTTACTTCTATTTCTGATAATAACCTCTTTAAGCAAAAGACTCTTAGCTTGATGGGTCACATGTGGGATCCTAAAGAGAAGCGTTATCAGTATATCACTTGAGCCGGTTATGGTGATGATCATGATGATGAGGGTGACGCTGAAGGTGATCAAAATCAAGATGAGGTTCCTAATTCTGAAATTGATCCAAATGTTGCACAAATAGATACTGATGAAGTATAGTTGGATAATGAAGATTGGCATCAAGTTGCTTCTGAAGATTCTACTCCATATGAAAACAAAGGATGGGGTGAATGACAATATACCAGGTGGACTTACAATGCAACATTGTTTGCTCCTCTGTCTCCACCGCCTCCACCACCTCATCAAGACAACAATTCCTGTATCATGGAAATGCTTCAAAAACATGCACTTGGAACAACAAAGATTTTATGAGGCCCAATCCGAAAGATATTATGCAATGGAGAAGCAAAGTCAGGAGTAAGACACTGTTTTTGGTTCCTATATGACCATTCAAGATGAGCGGTACACTACTTTGCAATGTCAATTTTATACTCAAAGTGAGAATTTTGATGCTTTCGCATCTAACTCCATGGCACGGCTAAATGAGATCAATGGTTCCCATATTTCACTTGCAAACTACTTCAACATACTCAACACAAATTTCATCCACTTCACTAACCAATATGAGCAAGATCATCAACCGGATGTGTATCATCTCCGCATCCTTCACAACGGGGTCCATGGCATTGAGAGCATTTTGTATTTCATTCCATAAGATCTTCATATGCATATGATGCTTTTGTATTGTTTTAATTTCTAAATGACAATGTTCTTGGTTATTTTCACCTTATATATATATATATATATATATATATATATATATATATATATATATATATTGGCTTGATTAGATTTATTTCCTTCTTATTTATTTGTCTATTTCTTTTCTTTCATCTTTTATTGTGTGTATGTTGATGATTGAATGCAATTGCAATGTATGCCTTTATATTTCTTTTTCGCTATTTGTGTTTCACTTCTAATCTGTTTTTCTCTTTTTGATGTTGTCAAAGGGAGATATGTGATTATGTAAAGAAATCGTCTTGTGTGGCATATATTCAAGGGGCTTATTTTTGTATGCGATACTCTTGTGATCTTAACAAATTTTGCCATCATCAAAAAAGGGGAATTTGTGAGAGTATTTTGTGTTTTAATGATGTCAAAATTAGGGTGTTTCAGGAAGGAATTATTGGATCACAAGATGCTGACATCAAAGAAGTGGATTTCTATTGTTTCAAAGAGAATGCGCCGACTCATCATCTTGAACAGGTCGACTCATTCAGTTAAGAAAATTTAGTCGACTCATTTGATGGTTTAGGTCGACTGAAATGAAGGCAAGAAATCTTTATAACTCACGGGTCCCAACAGGATGATTGAGGGTATATTTTAGGTCGACTCAACGCTTTAAATAGGTCGATGCAAATTATCCTTTAAGTCGAAGCATTCCTGGAAGTTAGGCGCCAATCACATAATTCTCTCTCTTACTTATTTTTAAGTCTTCCCATTATTCTTGCCTAGTAGTATAAATAGCTGAAGATTTTATTTTGGCAAATTAACAAGAAAAGTGAAAGATATACACAAGTGCTTTCTTCATCTTCTCCTTCTCTAACATTCATCAATAACTACACACAATAATTTTTGTTGATCAAAGTGCAAGATTCAAGGTAAAAACGTTTAAACTGTGGGATTGCGATTTCAGTTTGGGTTGAGAGATTTGTGGGTTTTCTTAAATAAACCTTGAGGGTTTGTCCTCCAAGATCATTGTGATTTGGGGGTTTTGCACACATCCTTTGTTCGTAGATTCAGCCGAGTGAAGAGGTTTGATGATTAAAGTGATTGTTCAACCATATCACGGTAATCAGAGGATTGCGAAGAACGGTGTGGGTTCACAAGTATCGAATCAAAGCATTCGTGCTCGAAGTTTGGAGAATCTTGGATTCTTGCAAGAAGGGAGCAATTAATCGGAGGTTTGTTTGACATGCGTGAAGAACTTGATTCAACTAGAATCAATGGGCAAAGAGAAACATAGCTACAACTACAATTAGGATTAGTTCGTCGTTCCTATTTTCTCTTTGTATAAAAATTGCAACTTTAATAAAATATCTCAATTCCTTTTTGAATTGGGGGCAGAGGTACCCTTAGCAAGGATGGTAAGGAGACTTCCTAAACAAATTCTTGTGTCTTTCACATTTTTCATTCGGTAAATTTTGTGCACAAGTTGAAATTATTGAGTTTTGAAAAGTTTTGTTTGCATAGTTTAGTGCACACCAAGTGTTTGTGAAATTGTTGCTATCATAATTACATAGCAACCTTAGAGAAAATTCTGCACTAGACTATTTGGTAAAACACACTAAGTGTGGTGCGCACACCAAGTGTTCGATAAAATTAAAAACACATTATTTCTTGTTTGTTGTGCCTATTTATTCTTTCTATACATTGTTGGAACTAGTTTAATCAATTGCTTCAAATTTAAGTGATTAATTTGCTTGGTATTGATTAATTAATTCATCTTCATTATCCCATTTGGTTTGATAACGCATATCCGATCACCGGTGACTTAAAATAATTTAGACGTGATTTTTCCGGGGAACTTCCGCAAAATATTTTTCAATTAATTTTTGAAAAGTAAAACAATTTTAAAATGGATCTATTCAACCCCCTTCTAGATCCGCATCATCGTCTAACAGTTAACACATAATAAAATAAGACACTAAACAACACTCCAATTAACATAAAAATATCATAACAATAATTTTCCATTGCTCAACATACAAAATGTTTAGCTCATAATGAGTTGAGTACAAACTACAAGCATGGTTCTCAAAATATACATTCTTAAAAAAAACACTGAAAAAGAATTGTAAGGCTAAGAGTAACTTGAAGACTCTTTGAGAGTATCACTCAGTCAGGGACGACTTCAATCGCACCAAGAATCAGCAGTTGGAACTAGAAGTGATGAGAAGAAAAACTCTCTTTGTCTCCACTAACCTCACACTATTATGCTATATCTAGTATTCTTGGAATGGTGAACTCCCTCTTCATTGTGTTACAAGTCTATTTATATAGGTTTTTCAACTACATATTGTCTCTCTTCGGTTCTTGTACCTTTACAATGATCCATTAACTTAAGCCCAAATAATAAATATATTCCTTTATGTTGTACTATGATAGTACAATATACACGGGAAACAACATGACATTGTAACAGTATTGCAACAACAACAGTAGTGTAGGAGCAGATGTGATACAACAGTAACAACACTTTGACAACTTTTCAGAATTTTGTCTTGTAGCATTTTCATTATTATCCATTCATTTTCTCCTTTGTCTTGTAGTATTTCATCCTTATTCATTCATTGTCTCCAACTCAACTCATTTTCTTCTCAAATTTCTGCCACATCAGCATTAGCACTGCAGTTGATAACGAATACTTGCATTTTCTAGCTCAAGGCCTGCTAGATGGTGTTCACAGATTCCTAGCGTGACAGAACTCGTCACCTGAGCTAATTCTGCACAAGCACAAACACATAAAATTTAAAAAAGAGAGCACCTAGTGTGCTCTATCCTAACTTAATTAACATAAATCATAAATAAATGATATTATTCAATATATAAAATACCCTAAAATTCAATCGTAAAAGGATTAAATATCTCACATAAAGTGAGTTATCAAACACACACTTATTTTTATTGAAAAAAGGAAAAATGTTGATGTTGGGATTTGAAGTTTATCATCCAAACTCTATGACCATGGTTGTTATAAGGAACCTTGATGAAAAGTTTCTTAATAAAAAAACACGTACGTAAAAAATATGATGTGACTATGGTGGAAAAATGGTCGTTGTAATATTGTCTCAACAAAGGTACATTTTCTAGTAGTGGAAGGAATGTATGTGCCTTTTCTACTTTTGATGAGTTTCAGGGAGCCATCCATAACTAGATTAACAATGCTTCTAATGAGAACTTCTTCTGCAAGGAAAACGAAAAGAGGAGATAATGGATCTCCTTATCTAACATCTCTTGTGCAATTATAGAAACCATGTTGAGCACCATTTATGGAAAGAGAAAGGAAGGTTGAAGCTATTATGTTGAAACCAAAATTTTGAAGAACATGAAGAAGAAATTTGCAACTTATGGTAACAAAAGCTTTAGCTATGTCCAACTTAAGGGCCATGTTGTCTCCAAAAGTTTTGTTATCAAGATGGTTTATGCCTTATGTATGCAGTCTTTAATGTATCTATCTCGGCTGAAACATATTTCCTCCTTGAAAATCAAATATAGCATGAGAATAGATAACCTATTAGCAAGGATTTTAGAGATAACATTGAATTTGAAATTGGCCAAGGCAATGGGCCTAAACTTGTCCAGAGTCAACTTCTTTGGATTTAGTCAAAGTTAATCCCACCGATCGCATTCTTCACTGGATTGTTTCCCACAACCTCCATCCAAATAAAGGGGGTTTTCTCGAATTGATATTCCTGATGTTCACCTCATCTATATTCTTCGAACAAGGTAAAAGTGAATTGGCCTCATTACTTTGCTAGTCGCATATTTTCTCTCAAGGAGAAGAAGGGAGTTGCTCTAGCTTATCCATCCCATGTTCAAGAAATTATCAACATAGCCAAAATTGTTGTTGAAGGTATTCCCTTTACTTCTATTTATGATAATAACCTCTTTCAGCAAAAGACTTTTAGCTTAAAGGGTCACATATGCGATCCTAAAGAGTAGAGTTATCGGTATATCACTCAAGCCGGTTATGGTGATGATCATGATGATGAAGGTGACGCTGAAGGTGATCAAAACCAAGATGAGGTTCTGAATCCTGAAATTGATCCAAATGTTGCACAAATTGATATTGATGAAGTACAGTTGGATAATGAAGATTGGCATTGAGTTTCTTTTGAAGATTCTACTCCATATGAAAACCAAGGATGGGGTGAATGGCAATATACCAGGTGGAATTATAATGCAACATCCTTTGCTCCTCCGTCTTTACCGCCTCCACCACCTCATCAAGACAACAATGTTAGTATCATGGAAATTCTTCAAAACATGCACTTGGAACAACAAAGCTTTTATGAGGCTCAATCCGAATAATATTCTTTATTAGAGCAGCGAATTGGGGAGCAAGACACTACTTTTTCTTCCTATGTGACCATTCAAGATGAGCGGTACATTGCTTTGCAACATCAGCTTCATACTCAAAGTGAGAATTTTGATGCTTTTGCATCCTACTCTGTGGCACGGCTAAATGAGATCAATAGTCACCATATTTCAATTGCAAACTCCTTCAACACACTCAACACAAATTTCATCCATTTCACCAACCAATATGAGCAAGATCGTCAACCGGATGTGTATCATTGTCGCCATCCTTCACAACGGGGTCCACGACATTGAGAGCATTTTGAATTTCATTCCATAACATCTTTATATGCATATGATGCTTTTGTTTTGTTGTAATTTCAAAATGAAAATGTTCTTGGTTATTTTCACCTTATATATATTTGCTTGATTAGCTTTATTTCCTTCTTGTTTATTTGTCTATTTCTTTTCTTTCATCTCTTATTGTGTGTATGTTGATGATTGAATGCAATTGCAATGTATTCCTTTATATTACTTTTTTGCTATTTGTGTTTCACCTCTAACCTATTTTTCTCTTTTTGATGTTGTCAAAGGGGGATATGTGATTATGTAAAGAAATCTTCTTGTGTGGCTTATATTCAAGGGGGCTTGTTTTTGTATGCGATACTCTTGTGATTGTAAGAAATTTTTCCATCATCAAAAAGGGGGAGTTTGTGAGAGTATTTGGTGTGCTAAAATTAGGGTGTTTCAGGAAGGCATGATTGGATCATAAAATGCTGACATCAAAGAAGTGGATTTTTGTTGTTTCAAAAAGAATGCGTCGACTCATTATTTTGAATAGGTAGACTCATTCAGTTAAGAAAATTTGAGTCGACTCATTTGATGGTTTAGGTCGACTCAAATGAAGGAAAGAAATCTTTATAACTCACGGATCCCAACAGGCTGATTGAGGGCATATTTTAGGTCAACTCAAAGTTTTAAATAGGTCTACGCAAATTATCCTTCAGGTCGACGCATTCCTAGAAGTTAGGCGCCAATCACATAATTCTCTCTCTTACTTATTTTTAAGTCTTCCCATTATTTTTGCCTACTAGTATAAATAGTTGTAGATTTTATTTTGGAAAATTAACAAGAAAACTGAAAGATATGCGCAAGTTCTCTCTTCATCTTCTCCTTCTCTAGCATTCATCAACAACTACACACAATAATTTTTGTTGATCAAAGTGAAAGATTCAAGGTGATAACATTCAAACGGTGTAATTGTGATTTCAGTTTGGGTTGAGAGATTTGTGGGTTTTTCTAGAATAAACCTTGAGGGTTTGTCCTCCAAGATCATTGTGATTTTGGGGTTTTGCACACATCATTTGTTCGTAGATTCAGCCGAGTGAAGAGGTTTGAAAATCAAGGTGATTGTTCAACCATATCATGGTAACTAGAGGATTGCAAAGAACGGTGTGGGTTCACAAGTATCGAATCAAAGCAGTTGTGCTCGAAGTTTGGAGAATCGAGGATTTTTGAAAGAAGGGAGCAATTAATCGGAGGTTTGTTCGACACGCATAAAGAATTTGATTCAACTAGAATCAAGGGGCAAAGAGAAACATAGCTACAACTACAATTAGGATTAGTTTGTCGTTCCTATTTTCTCTTTGTATAAAAATTACAACTTTAATAAAATATCCCAATTCCTTTTTTGAGCACCATTTATGGAAAGAGAAAGGAAGGTTGAAGCTATTATGTTGAAACCAAAATTTTAAAGAACATGAAGAAGAAATTTGCAACTTATGGTAACAAAAGCTTTACCTATGTCCAACTTAAGGGCCATGTTGTCGCCAAAGGTTTTGTTATCAAGATGGTTTATGCCTTATGTATGCAGTCTTTAATGCATCTATCTCGGCTGAAACATCTTTCCTCCTTGAAAATCAAATATAGCATGAGCATAGATAACCTATTAGCAAGGATTTTAGAGATATCATTGAATTTGAAATTGGCCAAGGCAATGGGCCTAAACTTGTCTAGAGTCAACTTCTTTGGATTTAGGCAGTAAAATGATAGCATTGGATTTGTGCTTAGAAATGAACTAACCACATTTATATAATTGAGGAATTGCACTGAATACATCATTCTTGATGATAGGCTAATAAGTTTGGAAGAACACTCCTCTAGATCATTGTCTTTCTTCAGGTTAAAAACTACCAATTTTATCTCTTCAGAAGAAGTAACTCTAGTGAGAAAAGTGTTCATGTTAGAGTCAAACAAACAAGATATCACTTCATCTATCATATGTAAGTCTTAAGGAGCATCTGTGAGAAAAAAAATGTTAGTAAAATAATTAACGGAAACAAATCATGATTACTGGATTTTATATTGGTTTTGAAGGAGTATCTGTGAGAAAAAAATGTTAGTAAAATAAGTAAAATTTTAGGTTCTCTATTCTAGGATTTTATATTGGTTTTGATTATTTGTAACTTCATGTTGAGGATATACATGGGACGACCAATGACTGAAACAGACCAACATTTAGCAATGAAGTTCTCACATCTATCATGCAAGGTCACATGCTATGAAACTTGAATTCTGAAGGATGCATGTGTTTAGAGAAGATATCCTATGAAAGAAAAAGGCAGTGATATGATCTTAATTTAGTAAGAGTTGAGATATTCATGATTTAATTTGCTGTTAACCGGGTTTTGCTGCAAAAAGCCATATGTTTACTATCTGACCAAGTGTATGAAGATCTCTTTTGTCGGAATGTCAATGAGGTTGTTGTTACCACTTACCAGACAATTTTTGAAATCCTCTTGTGTGTTTTGTTTGAAGTCTGGTTACCTCTGTGTTCATGAGAGCTAACAATTGCATTAAAATCTCCAATAATACATCAGGGCATTGTGTTGTTGATCAAGAAGGAAAAAAAAACTCCAACTAAAGCCTTATTCTTCTTATATGACAAGTTGGTGCATATAAAATTGTGATGCCTACTTGAATGGACTCTTGCATGATTGTTAAAGAGACTTATTGGTCGCAAGTTGAAGTTACTTAAGGATAAAGAGATTTATTGCATATATATACACAATAGGTTGGGAAGGAAACCAAACTTCAAATTGCAAGAAAAAGTTTTTAGACCTAGGGAGACCAAGAAATTAAAAGGTAAGTTGTTTATGTTTCTTCCATATTTATGCTATAAAAAATTTGGTTTGTAAATTTTGATCTGATTCTTGAGTGTCAATCTTACGGGGGAATTGACCAACACTTTAACATTCTAATAAAGGCATTTCATTGCAAAGGCTTAAAGCAAGCAGCCTTGACATAGTTATGTGTTTATTATGAAATTTAGTAAACAAAAATAAGTTTTATTTTATTTAATGGATTAAACTTTAAAAGATTCCGGAACATATTTATGTGAATCATATATTTTAAGCAAGTTTGACATCAAGGTCAAAATATAAAGTAAATTTAAAATAATGACTAAAGTTAAATGTGAAATCAAAATGAAAAGAAAAACTTAAAGTAATGTGACTGAAAGTAATTAAATTTCAGAAAATAACTAAAATAAAGACTTTAATTTATAAAAGCGGAACGTATACGTATATTCTTGACTTTTTTCTCATAAACACAAATACTTTGAGTTTTCTAGAATTTGCATACAATTGTAGACCCCCAAAACTCAAAGTTAATTCTACTTTTATACTGACCCTAAGTTAACCGTCTGCAATAGTCGACTAAGAAAAATACTCCATGTCTTCATCTCCAAATGTCCTTGAATAATTGTCTGATCTTATTCAATTACACCTCATTCAATTGTGTAGAGCAAAAAATCTTGGGAACTCTGAATTTCATTAAGTCCCAAAAACTAACTAACGCTCTGGTCCCCGTGTACTTACAATTTTGACCGAAGCTGGGGCCACTTCTTGGCAAATCAAATTAGTCGAGATCTTCATGGTCATAATTGGCCATTTCGACTTTTCCACAACCATTATTACATGATCCTTATCACATTTTTGTAATTAATGCTTGTGTCGAAAATTTGAGATAACATTATTTATAATTTCCTTTTGCCTTTGATCTTTGCCTCAATGTTTTCTTTTGATATTTTGATATTGCTAATTGGAAATCATGTAAACCAAAGGCATTTTATCCTTCTGACTCAATTAGGGACTCATCATCCTTCACTTCTTCCATGTAAGCCCGAGATTGTTTCTAAAAATCTTCATTTATTTTAGGCTTAATACCTTTTTTGTTCCTCTAACTACAGGACAAGGTCCAATTTGGTCCTCTTTCTTTTAAAAGTTCCAAATTGGTCCCATACGTTTTAAATGGTTCCACGTTTATCCATTCCGTTAGAAAAGTTAATGTTTGGCTTAAAATGTTGATTATGTGTAACTAGTTGGCTGATGTGTAATGTAGTGAATGGTGATGTGGCATGGTGTTGAGTATTAAATGACCCTTTAGTTGTATGACACAACACTCTTCATTTTTCTTCTCTCATTTCTTCAAGACGACGTTGCAAAGAATTTGTACCCTAGCACAGAGAAGAAGCTTCAAGAAGACGCTGCAAACGCATTTCTTTAAGACGAAGATGAAGAAAAAGACGAAGCAAACAAGGTTAGTGTAATCAATTCCTTTCCTGATTCTAGGGTCTGTGTATTTTGTATGTTTAGGAATTTTTGCCTGAGAAATTTGTAATTTTTACTTTAGGGTTTTTTTGCCTTCTTTCGAAAACTAGGGTTGATGTATGCCTTTTTCTATAATTTGCGCTTATAGGTGATTTTGGTTTAAAATGGAAGAACTAATAACTCTTAACATTCACCATAGTGGTGAATTTTTGGATTCTGAAAAAACTAATTATGTTGGTGGAAAATGCAATGAGTTAAGGGTAGATGTTTATTGGTGGTCGTATTTTGAGTTGATTGGTGTTTTAAAAGACCTAGAGTATACTTAGGTAGAGAATATATACTATAAGGATCCTACCTTTGGAATTAATTTTCTTAAGGATGATAAGGGAGCCTTAGATATAGCTGACTTATGTAGGGTTAACCTGAAAGTAGACATTTATATTGAACACCCTTTGTCCCAACCTGAGTATGTTGATGTTCCATTAGACGAACAACCATCAAACATGGCGGAGGAACCATGTAGCGGTGAGAATCGGATACCAAGCTATTAAGTGAGCTTGAATCGCAAAACTTTTATGTTCACCACCGACTTTAATTTAATCCAAAGGGAAAAGGGAAAAAGATCGTAAAAAAACCCTAAATGAGGAGAAACTAGGTTCGGGGGTTGATTATACCTAGGGAAGGTGTTAGCATCCTAAGCATCCGCAGTATCCTACGGGAACCTCTTGTTAATATTTGTATTATTGTTGTTTATTGCTTGTTAAAATTATGGGAACCTAAGGATTTTATTTCTAATGGTGCTCGCACAACGTCGCATCGATGCCTACGTATCGGGTATAGAATCAGAGCACTCGTAGTTCTCCTAAGGATTAACGAACACTTGGTTACGCTCAAGGTTCGCGGGGGAAGGTAAGTGTTATGGCAAACACTCACGTGACTTAACAAAGTCACAAAAAAGTTATAAAATAAAACGCTAAGGACCTAATGGTTAAGGACCTAAGGATGAGGGACCTAATTGCTAAGGTCAAAATGGTAACTAGGGACGGCTAAACTTCCTATGACATTGAGTCAACTGCAGGAGTTCTTTCCCTTTTGGATTGAAAAGCAAAAACGAAAGTAAATAAATAAATGAGGGTGCAAGCTCCTAAGTCTAAGGCATAGGTTGCTACTTGCAAAAATAAATTGGATAAAATAAACAGGAATACAAGACAAAGGCTTAGTAACTGGGCTATGGCTCGATATATGGATCGAGAATGCTGAGGTGGAAGACAAGCGTGGTGCGTCAATTTTCTTAAGTTAGAAAAGCTGTGAAGTGTAAGGAATGTGCAGATGGCGATCGTAAACGACCGACTTACGTGTGTGAGTGAAGTGTATGTGAAGTTCACTTGGCGTTGGACCAAGGACTTATTATTTTGAAAATTAATGTTAATATGGTGTAAAAGTGCGAGAAATAAATAATAAAAAATAAATAAGGTGAAATAAATTGAAATAGAATAAATTAAATAGAATAGAATAAAAATAAATGAATTAAATAGAATGGCCTCATATTGGTCACGATTAATCGGAAACGATTTATCGTGACTTTTTGTAATATCATCGGCCCAAATAAATAAAATATAAGTCGAGAAATCGATAAATGATAAAGAAATAGAAAAATTGGCCTCAAATTGGTTTAGACAAAATTGACAAAGTCAAATATCAATAAACCATCTATTCTTATCATAGGCCCTAAAAAGAGAAAAATAAATGGATAGATTATTAAATAATTATCTAACATATATTTCTTTTTTTAATAATTTTTTTTAAAATAAATTGAAAATAGAATAAATTAAATAGAATAAAATAAATAGAATAAAAATAAATAAATGAATGGCCTCATATTGGTCACGATTAATCGGAAACGATTTATCGTGACCTTTGTCATATCATCGGCCCGAAATAACATAAAATGAAAGATTAAAATAAAAAGAAAGATATCAAAATAAAAAGATAGAAAGATTTTTTACTTACAAATATACTACCAAATCAAATAACTCTAACAAAATAATAATAAAATCAAATAAAAGGAAATTAAATAAAATTTAAAAAATAACAAAAGAAAATGGATGGTGTATGTACTAATAATATGGTGGTGTATGTTATAAATCGTATAGGCAAAGGCCAACATGATTCAAAAATCTAGAAAAAATAATAAATAAATACAAAACTAATAGAATCCAAAACCTAGAAAAACAAAAAAATAAATAAAAGGTCATTGTGTATGATATGTGATAAGGTGCTGAGTAGTGAAACAGACGGATCAAAAATTAAAGTCCATATTAACAAACAACCAACTCATAAAAGCAAAACCATGTAAATAAATAAATAAGTAAATAACCAAAATTCTCAGTATCACGAGAAAAGAAAAACGCATACAATGAAATCACCGTCAACACACTTTTCCCTCAATCTCGCTCATTCTCAGTTCGGTGACGGAAAGTCTCACGGCGGTTGTTCTACGGTGAGGTCTCCTTCGCGAATCTCTCACTGTTTTTCTCTCGAATCTCTCCGCCTCCGCTTTTCAATCGACGGTGGAAGAAGAAAAAAACGGTGCAAACTTCTCTGTCTCTCTCGCTGATCTCACTGCGTTCTTTGATTTGTGGTGAGTTTCGGTGGATTTTGCGGTGTTTGCTCGCGGACTGCGTTTTGGTTTAAGGTTGTTCGAAGGTTTCAGATCGATTTTGAGTGAAGACGGTTAATGGGTTTGTTACGGTGGCTGAGATGGTGACGGATTTGAGAGGATTTCGTGTCCGGATGGTAGCAGATGGGTGGTCCGGTTGAGGTGTGGTGGTGAAGAAGTGGTTCGGTAGAAGGTGGTTCCGATTTTGGGGTAACGAGATGGTCGGCGGTTTGTTCGACGGTAGTTCGCGGCCGAGGGTTTGGGCTGAGGGTTTGGTTTGGAGGTTTCACAGCATGGTGAAGCTGGTGTTTGAGCAGCGGCCGGTGCTTGCTTGCGGACTGATTCAGTGGTGTTCGGGTCTGATGAAGGAGAGTCAGCTTGTGAGCTTATGATTTCGGGGTTAACGAAGGTAAGGTTTTGATTATTTCTGTTTTTTTCTTGAGTTTGCGTGTTCGGTTGTTAGAATGTGTTTATGAAGCTGAGGTTAGCGATGAAGAGTTAGTTGGCGGAGGACGGTTTCACTTGGTTTTGTTCAGTTTTGTTCAACGATTCTGGGTGTTTGAAAGGTTTTCGGTCCGGATCAATGAAGGTAGTGGTTTACTGTGTTTGTGTGTTGTTGGCATGACAGTAACAGGTGCTGGATTTGGTTGTTTGGTTATTTTAAACAGCTTTTTTTTGTTTTTTCAGGTGGTTCTATGGTGAGGGCAGCAGTGGTGTTGTTTCTGTGAACTGGTTTTAAGTTAAGCTTTTTTTGAAATTCTCTTTTTTAATATGAAGTTTTTACTCTATGTGCAGATTTGAAATGAAGCTAAAAAAGAAACTATCTATGAACACAAGCTGTAAAGAGGTGAAGGGAAAAGAAAAATCAATACCGACCCGAATGTTATCGGGGTGAAGGATCCACGGATGGTAAGCTCCTACTCCTTGCTACTGCTGTCTACTCTTTGTTGTTGTTGAAATTTTGTTCTCCTTTTTCTCCTCTTTTTTGAAGTTTAAGTTGGCTGGATTTCTGTGTTTTTGGACTGTTTTTGTGGTTATTTTTGAGACTGTTTTGGGTTGTTTTTGTGGGCTGGTCTTGTAGTGTTTTATGGCAGATTTTTGATGGTTTTAAGTGTATTTAGTGGCTGTTTAGGATGGGTTATGGGGCTGATTTTGGGACTGGTTTTTGTGTGTTTTGTTTCTAATGCAACAGTGTGTTATATGGCTGTTTGGTTCATGGTTTTTGATTTGAAATTGTACTATGAAACTTGTAGGTGAAGGGTGTCTTGAGAGAGGAGACACATGCTGAATTTTGCAGCAGTGGGTGGAGAAGTGGAGCAGGGAGCAGGCCTGTTTTGGGGGCTGATTGTGTTGGTGGCTGCATGCATTGTACTGCTGAATTTTTGCCTTGGGGCTGATTGTGTTGTAGCATTTTTGGCTTTTGTATTGTGCAGTTTTTTGTAATTGTAATATAAACAAATATTATTTGGAATAAAAGTTGTTATTTAAACTATGATTATAGCTTGAAACTGAAACTTGAAATGAGAATTTTAAATTAGAATATAAACCTAAACTAGAGGTGAATGAAAAATAAATAAACTTAAAATTAAAAATAATTTAGAAACTTAAATAATTAACTTGGAATTAAAATGACTTAGAACTAAAGAAACAAATTTGGAATTTAGAAAATAAATACATGAATTAGAAATTGACGTTAAATTTAGAAATTACAACTTGAAAATGAAATAAAATTAAAAATTGAAGAATAGAAAATAAAGTCAAAAATAAAAATTTGAAAATGAAATAAAAATTAATTTAAAAATGAAAAGAAGTAACAAATAAGTTTAGAAAAATTTGAAAATTGAACTAAACAATTAGAAATAGAAATTGAGATAAGATTTTAAAATAGGAACTTACAAATAGAAACGAACATAGAAATTAAAATTAAAAATATGAAGATGAATTAAAAAGTCATTAATAAGAAAAAAGAAATTAAATTAAAATAGAAGCTAGAAAATGAGAAGAAAGCAACGGAAAATAAATCTGGAATACCCTGCTAAATGCGATGAATTTATGATGCGAGCAGTTAGGGGTAAAATTTGGGGTATGACAGTTGCCCCTATTTAAATAACTTTACCAGATGGTTTGAATGACGATAGGCACTCATGAGATCATGGTGAAAGGTATTTAAATATAGAAATAACCGGAAATTTTGCCCCTAAATGCAATGCTATGCTGGACTACAAACTTATCTAACTCTGCAACTCTTATGCAATGAAATGATGATTATGGTATGAACGATTAGAATGAGAATGTCGACGACCACAAGCCACGACTCACTGGGGATGACAGACACTGGGGACGACAGACACTGGGGATAAATAAACGAAAATGGGGACATATTCAAAGTGATAAATCAACAGGTTCAAGTGTAACTGTTGACACTAAGAATAACAAAAGACGGGAACAAAATGAAATCCAAAACGTTGGATCAACGAACACAGACAAAATAAAATAAAATTCAAAGTGACTGCACAGTGGCTCGATGCAACCAACTGACACCAAGAACACAAACAAGACAAGGAAATAAATCGAAGTAGAAGACCAATGGCTCTATGCGACCAAATTAACTTTGAGAAATAAAAGGCAACATATTCAAAGTGAATGCGCAGCGGCCCGATGCGACCAGCTGACACCAAGAATACAAACTAGACAAGGAAATACATCGAAATGGTAAATCAATGGCTCTATGCGACCAAATTGACTCTGAGAATGACAACAAGCTTATTCAAGGTGAATGCGCAGCGGCTCGATGCGACCAACTGACACCAAGAATACAAACAAAGATAAACATTCACAGTGAATTGTGCAGCGGCTCGATGCGACCAACTGACACTAAGAATACAACAAGACAAGGAAATAAATCGAAGTGGTAGATCAATGGCTCTATGCGACCAAATGACTTTGAGAAGTAAAAGGCAACATATTCAAAGTGAATGCGCAGCGGCTCGATGCGACCAACTGACACTAAGAATACAACAAAATAAACATTCAAAGCGAAATGTGCAGTGGCTCTATGCGACCAACTGTCACTGAAAATGATAATCATAATATTCGAAGTGAATGCACAGCGGCTCGATGCGACCAACTGACACTAAGAATAAAACAAAATAAATATTCAAGGGGAAAGTGCAGCGGCTCGATGCGACCAACTGTCACTGGAAAATAGAAACGACACAATATTCAAAGTGAATGCGCAGCGGCTCGATGCGACCAACTGTCACCAAGAATACAACAAAATAAACATTCAAAGGGAATGTGCAGCGGCTCTATGCGACCTGATAGCACTGGAAAATGATAAACATAATATTCAAAGTGAATGCGCAGCGGCTCGATGCGACCAACTGTCACTGAGAATGACAACAAGCTTATTCAAGGTGAATGCGCAGCGGCTCAATGCGACCAACTGACGCCATGAATAACAACAAAAAATAAACTCGAAGTGGAAGCACAATAGGTTCGAAACCTATTGACACTACAAAAGAAAACCAAGATACACTCAAAGTGAATGCGCAACAAGTTAAAAAACCGGTTGACACTAAGAATGATAAAGACAAAGTAGTCAAAGTATTCAAAACGGTGAATTAGCAGGTTCAAATGTAACTGCTGACATCGAGGATAAGGAAGGAAATCACAGTGATTTAGTAGCGGCTCTATGCGACCAGCTAGCATTGGGGATAGAATGCAGATCACCCAAAGATAGATCAACGGCCCTAAACGACCGGCTAACGCAAAGAAGTAACAACAAAATATGTCGGAGTTTACAAGTAAGATAAAGCATCCAACCTCTGGAAATTCCTTCAGGAACCATCAGGAGAAAGGTACAGGTATGTGCCAAAATCAAATGGACTTGGATTTAAAGCAAAAGGTTTCAGGACCTGCTTAAAAGATTTGTGCCAATGACAATTGGACTTCAAGGAGATATTGGTGGTCATAAAGACAAATACCAACCACAATTTGAGTTTCACAGGGAACACCAGCAATTACTGGGGACAAAACAAATGGTAAACCACTTCGGGTACCAACAGCAATGAATTGAACGCTAATGATATCTGGACTTGGAGCTAGACAGACGACAACTGGGGAAAGACAAATGCTAATGTCAAATGCGCATGATTGAGCATGATGCGAATGATCATGATGTGCAAATGTTGACTCTAAAGAGACAAAGAGTTTTGACAAGACTCAAAGAGGAGTAGGCTCTCAACACCAATACTCAGATGAGCAAATAGCAAAACACTGGGGAGATGTCTTCGAACATGGAAATCATGCTGGTCCAAGGATCCATCCAAGAGTGTTATCAGTTTTGAACTTCTATGGAGATTTCTGTAATAAAAGCATAAAAGTGTTGTTGCAAACCAGGACTTCTTGGGGAAGCAGAAGTTTCTTTTTTTTTCCAATTTTCCAAAGTCAAAGAAACTTAAAATTTTTTCAGTATGTTTTCCAAAAAAAGATTTCCTAAAAAAACTTGTCATTTTCAGAGTTAAATTGTAATCAAGTGATGGCATTTTGCATAACAAAAGAAAATAAGAAGCTGAACAACAAAATTCACAGGCAAAGTTTGTATTTTATTCAAGAATGGTAGCTTGCCAATGGCAAAAACTCCATGAGAAATTACAATTTGAAAATGGCAATGGGGAAGGGTCTACATTGAATCCAACGACCACTACAATCCCTAATAACTAAGACTGCCCGACACCTTGCTTCCGACGAGAGCAATTGGATCGATCTTCCAGTATGATTCTTCAGTAATGGTAAACACCATCTGACACAGTCAAATGCCTTTGTCCCTAACTTTTTCCTGGACCGCCCTTTCGGGTTTTCAATCCACCGGGACGCTCTTTTTTTGCCTAAGCCGCCCTTTCGGGTTTTCAACTTAGCGAGCTCTTATTTTTTCATTTTTTTATCCCTAACTTTTGCCTGGATCTCCTTCATAGGTTTTGATCCACCGGGCTACCCATTTTTGCCTAGGTCGCCATTTCTGGTTTTCGACCTATCGGGTTTTATTTAGGCATAATATTTTTTGACTGCATCAGAATTCACTGGGTGTTTCAGCTGTTCACCATCCATAGTTGTAAGGATTAAGGAACCTCCGGAAAATGCCACCTTCACAACATATGGGCCTTCATAGTTGGGACTCCATTTTCCACGCATGTCTTTGTAGACTGGCAAGATTTTCTTGAGTACAAGATCTCCTTCTTTGAATTCTCGGATACGGACTTTCTTGTCAAATGCTCTCTTGATGCGCTTTTGGTACAACTGGCCATGGCACATGGCGGTCATTCTCTTCTCATCAATGAGGTTCAGTTGGTCAAACCTGTTCTGGACCCACTCAGCTTCCTCCAGTTTGGTTTCCATCAAGATTCTTAAAGATGGTATCTCTACTTCAATAGGGAGAACTGCATCCATCCCATACACCAGAGAGAAAGGGGTTGCCCCTGTTGAAGTGCGAACTGATGTTCTGTATCCGTGTAAAGCATATGGTAACATCTCGTGCCAATCTTTGTAAGTTTTTACCATCTTCTGCAGAATCTTTTTGATGTTCTTGTTTGCAGCTTCAACAGCTCCATTCATCTTCGGACGATACGGAGAAGAGTTATGATGTTCAATCTTGAATGTCTCACACAACTCTTTCATTGTTTTGTTGTTCAAATTGGTCCCATTATCTGTTATGATTCGGCTTGGGATTCCATAGCGGCAGATAATTTGGTTCTTGATGAAACGGGCAACCACTTGCTTTGTCACATTGGCGTAGGAAGCTGCTTCTACCCATTTGGTGAAATAATCGATTGCGACCAAGATAAACCGATGACCGTTGGAAGCTTTGGGCTCAATTGCCCCTATCATGTCAATGCCCCACATTGAGAAAGGCCAGGGCGATGACAGAACATTCAAAAGTGTTGGAGGTACGTGCACCTTGTCGGCATAAATCTGGCATTTATGACACTTCCTGGCATACTTGAAACAATCTGATTCCATGGTCAACCAGAAGTATCCAGCTCTCAAAATCTTCCGGGACATGGCATGTCCATTGGCATGTGTTCCAAATGATCCTTCATGGATTTCCCTGATCAATAAGTCTGCTTCGCGCTTGTCCACACACCTGAGCAGAACCATATCATGATTTCTCTTGTAAAGCACATTGTTGCTGAGGAAAAACTTGGACGCCAATCTCCTTAAAGTCTTCTTGTCTAGATTTGTTGCGTCAGCTGGGTACTCTTGATTCTGCAAATAATTCTTGATGTCATAGAACCACGGTTTCTCATCAGTTTCTTCTTCGACCAGTAGACAGTAGGCTGGTGCAGTTCTTCGTTCGATTGTAATGAGTGGAGCTTCATTAAGAAATCTGACTTGAAACATAGATGCCAACATAGCCAAGGCGTCTGCTATTTGATTCTCTGCCCTTGGAACATGATGGAAAGTGACTTCATCAAAGTATTTGATCAATTCCACAATGTGGGCACGGTAAGGGATCAACTTATCGTCACGGGTCTCCCATTCACCTTTAACTTGGTAGATTACCAAAGCTGAGTCTCCATACACATCCAGAATCTTGATTCTAGTATCGATTGCAGCTTCGATACCCAAGACACACGCTTCGTACTCAGCAATGTTGTTTGTACATTCAAAACACAATCTAGCCGTGAAGGGAGTATAACCGCCATCGGGGTTCATCAAGACAACTCCTACACCATGCCCCATGTAGTTAGAGGAACCATCAAACATCATCTTCCAACGGGACCCTGGCTCGGGGCCTTCATCTGGATCTGGAACTTCACAGTCCTTTATCAACATAATGTCTTCATCCGGGAAATCGAATTTCAAAGGTTCATAGTCTTCGACAGGATGATCAGCAAGGTATTCAGATAAAACACTGCCCTTAATAGACTTCTGGGTTACATACTGGATATCATATTCGGATAACAACATGTGCCAACGGGCGAGTCTTCCAGTCAAAGCGGGCTTCTCAAAGATGTACTTTATTGGATCCATTTTCGAGATCAACAAAGTAGTGTGACAAATCATGTACTGCCTGAGACGTCTGGCCGCCCATGCCAAAGCACAGCAAGTCTTCTCTAAAAGTGAGTATCTGCTCTCACAGTCTGTGAACTTCTTGCTTAAGTAATAAATGGCGTGCTCCTTACGACCAGTTTCGTCTTGTTGGCCTAATACGCAACCCATAGATCCCTCGAGCACAGTGAGATACATGAAAAGAGGCTTCCCTGGAATAGGTGGGATCAAGATAGGAGGTTCTTGCAGATAAACCTTAATCTTCTCAAATGCCAATTGACAATCAGGACTCCACTCAATTGCTTGATTCTTCCGGAGTAACTTGAATAAAGGCTCACAAGTAGCGGTCATATTGGAGATGAATCTGGAGATGTAGTTCAATCTTCCGAGGAAACCTCTGACTTGCTTTTCTGTTTTGGGAGCTGGCATCTCTTGA
Source organism: Lathyrus aphaca (assembly GCA_963966055.1). Lineage (NCBI taxonomy): Eukaryota > Viridiplantae > Streptophyta > Magnoliopsida > Fabales > Fabaceae > Lathyrus > Lathyrus aphaca. The sequence continues at coordinate 139,965,118 of OZ014525.1, forward strand.
ATTGCCCTGACCTTATCTGGATCTACTTCAATTCCTTGCTGACTAACAATAAAACCAAGTAACTTTCCTGATCGGACACCAAAAGTACACTTAGCTGGATTCAGACGCAGTTGGAACTTTCTGAGACGCTCAAATAACTTCAAGAGATGATTCAAATGATCCTCCTCACTCTGTGATTTGGCAATCATATCATCCACATAAACTTCTATCTCTTCATGCATCATATCATGGAAAAGGGTGACCATTGCTCTCTGATAAGTGGCTCCTGCATTTCTGAGACCAAATGGCATAACTTTGTAACAATAAGTGCCCCATGGTGTGATGAACGTAGTCTTTTCCATATCGTCAGGATCCATTTTGATCTGGTTGTATCCTGAAAACCCATCCATGAAGGAAAAAACAGCGAACTTAGCAGTGTTGTCAACCAAAGTATCAATATGCGGAAGAGGGAAATCGTCCTTCGGACTGGCTTTGTTCAAATCCCTATAATCCACACACATTCTGACTTTGCCATCTTTTTTAGGGACTGGCACAATATTAGCTACCCACTCAGGGTACTTCGCAACCGCGAGGAATCCAGCATCAAACTGCCTTTTGACCTCTTCTCGAATCTTCAGAGCCATGTCTGGTCTTGTTCTTCGAAGCTTTTGCTTTACAGGAGGACAATCTGGTCGAAGAGGTAACTTGTGGACCACTATGTCTGTGTCTAACCCGGGCATATCTTGATACGACCATGCAAACACATCTACATACTCTCTGAGAAGCTTGACCAATCTTTCTCTGATGTCTGCCCCAAGTGTTGTACCAATCTTGACTTCCTTCTTATCTTCATCAGTGCCAAGATTGATGGTCTCTACCTGCTCCTTATGTGGCTGGAGCTCTGTGTGCTCATTCTCAACTAATCTTGCCAGTTCTTCGGGAATGTCACAATCTTCCTCACTTTCATCTTCCGCTTGGTAGATGGGCGAATCAAAGTTAGGAGAGAATGTAGAGTCATTGGATTCAACAGGGTTTTCATTTATTCTGCATATGATAATGATTTGCTTTTATTAAAAGTGGAAAATAGAGAAATGCAAGAGAAAAAGCTTCTTTTTTTTTTTGGTTTAGAAAGATTGCCATTTTCTTTTAAAAGTGAAAAGAGGGAAAAACAGTAAATGATCAAAATAAGAGTTTAACAAAATGCCTTCATTGATAATAACTTTAAAAATGAGAAGGGGCCCTACAAAATACTCCCATAGCCTTGGGCAGAGCTAGGGAACTTTGAAAACATTTAAAAACAACAAATTACTTTGACAATGGAAACAATTCTGGGATCTCGACTGCCTCCCAATTGTCCAAGGCTTCTTCACACTGATACACCAAGTGATTCACATCTTCATCTTCAGAAACTCCATCAATTGCATTGACCTGATAACCAGCGCTGGAAAACACCTCTTGAATGGTCTTCGGACGTCCTTTAGCGGAGGTTGATGCTCCTTCCTTCACATGAGTTGGTTTGTAACCCAACCCGCAACGATCTAGCTTCTGTTTGACTTCGATGACATCACCCCAACCTTCATAACTTCTTTCTTCAATGGTGGAAATGGTACTCTTCAGCGATGCGAAAGATGGGATACCCTTCCCTTTCGGTTCCTCTACTTCCAGAAGGACAGCATTGGCTATCTCAAGAGCTTGGAAAGAAGTTTCCAAAGCATCTTCATCAGCCTCAATATAACTAAAGGATGAAAGGTTTCTAACCATGAGGTCTTCTTCCCCAGACACGGTTACCAGCTTGTTATCGACCACAAACTTCATCTTCTGATGTAGGGTAGAAGTGACGGCCCCAGCAGCATGGATCCAAGGTCTTCCCAGCAAGCAACTGTAATTGGGGTTGATGTCCATAACCTGGAAAGTGATTTTGAATACCTGTGGCCCAATCAAGATCGGTAGGTCTACTTCTCCAATAACGGTTCTCCTTGACCCATCAAAAGCTTTCACAATTAGTGCACTGGGCCTCATCTCTGCCCCTTGATAAGATAACTTAGCAAGTGTTCTTTTCGGCAAAACATTCAATGAAGATCCTGTATCTACAAGAACTCTTGCTAAAGTATCCTCTTGACATTTCACGGATATGTGGAGAGCACGGTTATGGTCTAAGCCTTCCTTTGGAAGATCTTCCATACTGAAGCTGAGATTGTTACATGCAGTGATATTGGCAATGACCCCATCAAACTGATTCACTGTTATATCATGCGTAACATGTGCTTGAGCTAGCAACTTCTGAAGCGCACTTCGATGAGCCGGAGAATGCATAAGAAGTGATAGGATAGATATTTTGGAAGGCGTTTGATGTAGCTGATCAATTACCTTATAATCACTCTTCTTTATGATTCTGAGAAATTCTGCATCCTCTTCTCCCAAGACTACTTCTTTATCCTTGTTGACAACAGCTGGAATGACTTCTTTAGGCGGAGCCGTACTGGCTTGCTGGGTATAAACACGACCACTGCGAGTCAAACGACCTGCACCCGCTATATCAGTACTTGCAACTTTTGAACCTTCCTTCTGATTAGCTTTATCGATCTTCTGATGAACTTTCCCTGTATCATACCTCCATGGAACTGCTTTAGCATCCTCATAAAGGAAAGGGTTACTCCTTTGTTCAAATCTTGGCTCAGGTATGTTGAAAATTGGCACCACAGATTCTGGAGTATTGAAGATAGGTTGAGCTCCTGAAGATTCAGGCAGGTTGAACACTGGCACCCAGGTAGAATCAGATTCAGGCAAGTTGAAGATTGGTTCAATCACTGCCACTTCATTCCTCTTCATATGACCGCTTACTTGTAAGACACCTTCATCCATCAAATCTTGAACATCTTCCAAGACCGATTCACATCCCTTTGAGTTATTTGCACAAGCTTCACAATTCTGATGGCAGCTCTTCAACATACCTGCCCCCACTAATTCTGCATGGAAGTCCCGAAGCGGAGTCTTGATCTCTGTGGCATTGAAAATCAAACCTTCTTCAGACTCATCAACAATAGCATTTATGGACCCATGCTTGGGTAAAGGATTATCTTTGACATTCGGACCAGTATTCCCAAATGACAGAATGTTCTTCTCCATCAAATCTTTCACGATGTACTTCAAAGCATAACAACCCTCCAAATCGTGCCCTGGGGCACCTTCATGGAATAAACAGTGGGCATTTGGGTTGTAATTTGGTGGGAGCGGATTTGGTGGAGGACCCAAAGGCCTTGGAGTAACCAAACCCTTCTTCAGCAGTGAAGGATATAACTCAGTATAAGTTATAGGGATTCGAGGATTAGGAGGCCTTCCACCTGGTCTTCTATTCTGAAAATTGGGATTTGGATGAGGAGCTGGAGTCCTCTGCTGGTAGGCTGAAGCATTGGGTGCTTGTTGGTAGCCTGGATTGTTGAGTATTTGTTGATGAGGTAGAATCATTGGAGCCGCCTGCTGATACATCGGTACTGCTTGAGTTGGCCGATACATCTGGACTTGAGGATTAAATGACGGTTGAACCGCCGCTACATAAGGATGTTGGGCATACGGTTGTTGATGAGCATACTGCTGTTGATGAGCATATTGCTGTTGAGCCATAGGTGAAGGTCTCTGCCAAAGCGGATTTCTTCTTTGACTTGTCATTATGGCGTTTGTCTCACCCTCTTTCTTCTTGTGGAAGTTACTGGTAAATTTCTTGCCAATATTTCCACTACCAGTGCTGGAACTGCCAGATGCACCACTCATCTTTCCACTTTTCAAACCGAGTTCTACCTTGATTCCCACAGCCACTAAATCAGAGAAGCTAGCAGTTATGCTTCCCACCATCCTCTCATAGAATTCTGGTCGCACAGTGTCAACAAACCAGTCAGCTAATTCTTTTTCAGTCAATGGGGGCTCTACCTGAGAAGCGGTTCCTCTCCACCTCTGAGCATACTCTTTAAAAGATTCAGAACTTTTTTGTGACATACTCAGCAGTTGCCTCCTATCGGGAGCAAGGTCCATGTTATACTTGTATTGCTGGATGAAAGCATCTGCCAAGTCTTGGAAACTGCGAATCTTCGACTGGTCAAGCGTCAGATACCATTTAGAGGAGATTCCCTTCAGACTGTCCTGGAAGCAATGGATCATTAATTTATCATTGTCCACCTGCGCGGCCATTCTTCGATAGTACATCAAGAGATGGTTCTTGGGACAAGTTGCACCCTCATACATATCAAACGTGGGTATCTTGAACTTTGGAGGTATTACCAATCCAGACACCAGACACATCTCTCTGGCAGCAGCCCCAAAGATCTGGTCACCTTCAATCGCTCTTAACCTTTTTTCAAGGGTATCAAAATTCTCTTGCATCTTCACATGTTTCTCATCTCCGTTTTCAGACATATCTGGCGCTTCATACCCCTGATGGTCATTAAAGTACGGTTGGGCACGGGTGTGCACAATGTCCTGTGTAAAATTAGCAACTGCATGATTCTCTTCATTAGTCACGGGAACAGTTTGTTGAGCAGCAAATCCCTGAGGAGGAGGCACAAAACCTTGGAAAGGAAATGCCATGCCCTGAGAAGGAGGTGCGAAACTTTGAGAAGCTAAGCCTTGGGACGGAGGGAAGAAACCCTGAGCAGCAAGTCCTTGGGAAGAAGGTATAAAACTCTGAGTAGAAAATCCTTGGGAAGAAGGAATAAAACTCTGAGCAGCAAATCCTTGGGAAGAAGGAATAAAACCCTGAGCAGCAAATCCTTGGGAAGAAGGAATAACACTCTGAGAAGCAAAACCTTGAGAAGGAGGGAAGAAACCCTGAGCAGCAAATCCTGAAGAAGAGGGAATAACACTCTGAGAAGCAAAACCTTGAGAAGGAGGGAAAAAACCAGGAGGAAACCCAAAAGGAGACCAGGTCACAGGGGTAGTGACTGATGATGTAGGCTCGGTCGTTGCAGTGACAATTTCAGTCGTTGCAGTGACAATTTCTGACACCACAGTCTGCTGGGTATCCATCTTTGCTCGAATAACCTGCAACATTTCCATCATCTGACCCATATCTCCACGAATATCAGAAAGCTCTTCGTTAACTCTGTCCATCTCTAGGTCTCTTTCAGCCATCCTCTTTCTGGCTTGAGCTCGAGTGTAGTATTTGCGTGAGAGCCTCAGTGTGAAAGCTGAATTGAGAGCAGATGACGGGAATGAGTTTTATATGAAAAAAATGCAAATGAAATGCAAAATGCATGAGTGCAATGCGAAAATTAAAATTTATTCAAGGAACTTAAGAAACAATTTGCAAATACCAAGGAAAACATAATAATCAAAAGGATATGATTTCATTAAATTCAAAAAGTGATACAAAGTCTTGAGTACATCTTCAAAAATCCCAAACAAAGCTTAATAAAGACAAAGACAAAGTCCTAAGGAGATTCTCCTAAAAGCCTCAAGTTGAGCTTCTCAATTTGTGCCTTCATCTGAGCCCTTTCAAGCATAAGTTGATCCACGATCGACTTCCAAGAAGTGTCCCCTTGAGTACTGGAGGAAAATAAATCCTCTTGTGCTTTCCTTTTCTTGCTGGAGAGCTCTTCTTCTTCCTTCATCTTCAGTTGTCTTCTAAGTTCTTCATTCTCACTACTGATGATCTGATGTCGATTCTTCCATGCATTCTTCTCTCGAATCTCTTTCTCCAAATCAATCTTCAGCTTCTCTACATCATCCATAAAGATTAGAATGGGTTTCTTGAAGGTCATAGGATCCTGGCGAGGGTAAGGCATCTTCAGAATGATTGCCCTATCTCGTACCCATTGGAGATAGGGTTCCATAGAAACACAATTCGGCTTTCCCAAGCTACTCCTCCCCTTCCTATGGATGTACTTCCAAGCTTGCATAATCTGCTTCTTGAGCTCTGGTTCTTCGTCATCCTTAAAGAAAATTCCTTCCACTTCAACACTTTTAGGTTTGTCCTTCAACGGGTACCCGAGTTGGCGGCGAGCCAAAACCGGATTATAGCTGATTCCTCCCTTAGTGCCAAGAAGAGGCACATTAGCAAAATCACCACAGCTATCAATAATCAATGCTCCATCATAAACACGATTGTACCAACTAATGTCAGAGTGGGTAAGAGACATGATCCTTTGTGACCACCACAAACCATCCTTAAGGTTCCAAAATGAAACTGACTTAGGCAAGTGCGAAATAAACCACTCGTACAACAATTATGCACAACAAGTAATCATCCCTCCCTTATGGAGATTCCTCAGATGGATGGAATGGTAAGTGTCTCCGAGCAAAGTAGGGACCGGGTTCTTCTTCAGAAATATCTTGATGGCGTTCAGGTCGACAAAGTCTTCAAAGTTTGGGAAAAGTAACACTCCATATATCAGCAGAATAAAGGTCGCCTCAAAAGCTTTCATATCCTTCACATCAACAAAATTCTTGGCCTTTTCTATCAGAAACTTTGTAGGGAATCCAAAAATCTTTCCTTTATAGGTCATATTTGCCTTGACCTCAGGAACACTCAAATATGTTGCCTTTGCAATCTCCGCTTCTTCAGGGTCCTTTTCTAGAACAGGGAATGGAAACTCATCCTTAACACAAGATCCCACCAGAAATGAATACTCTTCCAAAGTAGGCGCCAATTGGTAATCAGGGAACGTAAAACAGTGGTAGAGAGGATCATAAAACTGGAGCATCACAGAGAGCAACCTTCCATCCCAATCAGTCTTAAGTAAGGCTAAAAGTCTCCTATGCTTCTCCATGAAGGCTTCTTGATCCAAAACCAAATCTCTTAATCTCCTTAGGTCTTCAAGTTTGGGAGTTTTGAATGTGTACTTGACAGTCTTTCTTCTTCCAAAGTCCATGATGATTCCTACGATATTTGCAAAGATAGAGTTTCTGAGTTCCTTGAATAAAATGGTAAAAAATGATACTTCATGATGCGTGAATGCAACAAACACAAACAAGGCTTAGGTTCAAAGCTTGCATGAGGTCAAAGGTTCAACCCTCCCAAAGGTATGTACTATGAGTTTGTTTGTACCTGTACAACGGGTTCTAAAAGTTCCCAGAATCACTGTCCCATCTTTCGGATATTATCGACTTCCCAACTCAACTTGGTAATCAATAATATTCTCAAGAGAGTCTCATCCGAGTGCAGTATCGCGTATCAACCATTTTGGATTTGCACCCTCATAGTCATCGCACTACATCCCTAAAAGGCCAAGTGGGGGTAAATGTTCTACGGTCCTCAGCATTAATGGCTCTCAGGTCGAATATAGTGATGTTTTCACGACTGAACTCGATCAACAAAACTACATCCGAGGAGGCCTCCGCTGAGTGGTGGTGTCTCAAGTCAACTTGGTCGGGACTCAACTCCCTACAAGCTTTCTTGAATATACCACCGTCCTATCTTATTTTGCACTCAAGTCCGGGTTAGGACTTATCTCACCACACATGGAACACCCAACAAAAAAATCCAAAATAATAACAAGCAATACAACAACAAATATACAAATATACAAGGTGGGCTTAACCCTCAAAAATAGAGTCCCCAGTGAAGTCGCCATTTTCTGTAGCGGTGAGAATCGGATACCAAGCTATTAAGTGAGCTTGAATCGCAAAACTTTTATGTTCACCACCGACTTTAATTTAATCCAAAGGGAAAAGGGAAAAAGATCGTAAAAAAACCCTAAATGAGGAGAAACTAGGTTCGGGGGTTGATTATACTTAGGGAAGGTGTTAGCATCCTAAGCATCCGCAGTATCCTACGGGAACCTCTTGTTAATATTTGTATTATTGTTGTTTATTGCTTGTTAAAATTATGGGAACCTAAGGATTTTATTTCTAATGGTGCTCGCACAACGTCGCATTGATGCCTACGTATCGGGTATAGAATCAGAGCACTCGTAGTTCTCCTAAGGATTAACGAACACTTGGTTACGCTCAAGGTTCGCGGGGGAAGGTAAGTGTTATGGCAAACACTCACGTGACTTAACAAAGTCACAAAAAAGTTATAAAATAAAACGCTAAGGACCTAATGGTTAAGGACCTAAGGATGAGGGACCTAATTGCTAAGGTCAAAATGGTAACTAGGGACGGCTAAACTTCCTATGACATTGAGTCAACTGCAGGAGTTCTTTCCCTTTTGGATTGAAAAGCAAAAACGAAAGTAAATAAATAAATGAGGGTGCAAGCTCCTAAGTCTAAGGCATAGGTTGCTACTTGCAAAAATAAATTGGATAAAATAAACAGGAATACAAGACAAAGGCTTAGTAACTGGGCTATGGCTCGATATATGGATCGAGAATGCTGAGGTGGAAGACAAGCGTGGTGCGTCAATTTTCTTAAGTTAGAAAAGCTGTGAAGTGTAAGGAATGTGCAGATGGCGATCGTAAACGACCGACTTACGTGTGTGAGTGAAGTGTATGTGAAGTTCACTTGGCGTTGGACCAAGGACTTATTATTTTGAAAATTAATGTTAATATGGTGTAAAAGTGCGAGAAATAAATAATAAAAAATAAATAAGGTGAAATAAATTGAAATAGAATAAATTAAATAGAATAGAATAAAAATAAATGAATTAAATAGAATGGCCTCATATTGGTCACGATTAATCGGAAACGATTTATCGTGACTTTTTGTAATATCATCGGCCCAAATAAATAAAATATAAGTCGAGAAATCGATAAATGATAAAGAAATAGAAAAATTGGCCTCAAATTGGTTTAGACAAAATTGACAAAGTCAAATATCAATAAACCATCTATTCTTATCATAGGCCCTAAAAAGAGAAAAATAAATGGATAGATTATTAAATAATTATCTAACATATATTTCTTTTTTTAATAATTTTTTTTAAAATAAATTGAAAATAGAATAAATTAAATAGAATAAAATAAATAGAATAAAAATAAATAAATGAATGGCCTCATATTGGTCACGATTAATCGGAAACGATTTATCGTGACCTTTGTCATATCATCGGCCCGAAATAACATAAAATGAAAGATTAAAATAAAAAGAAAGATATCAAAATAAAAAGATAGAAAGATTTTTTACTTACAAATATACTACCAAATCAAATAACTCTAACAAAATAATAATAAAATCAAATAAAAGGAAATTAAATAAAATTTAAAAAATAACAAAAGAAAATGGATGGTGTATGTACTTAATAATATGGTGGTGTATGTTATAAATCGTATAGGCAAAGGCCAACATGATTCAAAAATCTAGAAAAAATAATAAATAAATACAAAACTAATAGAATCCAAAACCTAGAAAAACAAAAAAATAAATAAAAGGTCATTGTGTATGATATGTGATAAGGTGCTGAGTAGTGAAACAGACGGATCAAAAATTAAAGTCCATATTAACAAACAACCAACTCATAAAAGCAAAACCATGTAAATAAATAAATAAGTAAATAACCAAAATTCTCAGTATCACGAGAAAAGAAAAACGCATACAATGAAATCACCGTCAACACACTTTTCCCTCAATCTCGCTCATTCTCAGTTCGGTGACGGAAAGTCTCACGGCGGTTGTTCTACGGTGAGGTCTCCTTCGCGAATCTCTCACTGTTTTTCTCTCGAATCTCTCCGCCTCCGCTTTTCAATCGACGGTGGAAGAAGAAAAAAACGGTGCAAACTTCTCTGTCTCTCTCGCTGATCTCACTGCGTTCTTTGATTTGTGGTGAGTTTCGGTGGATTTTGCGGTGTTTGCTCGCGGACTGCGTTTTGGTTTAAGGTTGTTCGAAGGTTTCAGATCGATTTTGAGTGAAGACGGTTAATGGGTTTGTTACGGTGGCTGAGATGGTGACGGATTTGAGAGGATTTCGTGTCCGGATGGTAGCAGATGGGTGGTCCGGTTGAGGTGTGGTGGTGAAGAAGTGGTTCGGTAGAAGGTGGTTCCGATTTTGGGGTAACGAGATGGTCGGCGGTTTGTTCGACGGTAGTTCGCGGCCGAGGGTTTGGGCTGAGGGTTTGGTTTGGAGGTTTCACAGCATGGTGAAGCTGGTGTTTGAGCAGCGGCCGGTGCTTGCTTGCGGACTGATTCGGTGGTGTTCGGGTCTGATGAAGGAGAGTCAGCTTGTGAGCTTATGATTTCGGGGTTAACGAAGGTAAGGTTTTGATTATTTCTGTTTTTTTCTTGAGTTTGCGTGTTCGGTTGTTAGAATGTGTTTATGAAGCTGAGGTTAGCGATGAAGAGTTAGTTGGCGGAGGACGGTTTCACTTGGTTTTGTTCAGTTTTGTTCAACGATTCTGGGTGTTTGAAAGGTTTTCGGTCCGGATCAATGAAGGTAGTGGTTTACTGTGTTTGTGTGTTGTTGGCATGACAGTAACAGGTGCTGGATTTGGTTGTTTGGTTATTTTAAACAGCTTTTTTTTGTTTTTTCAGGTGGTTCTATGGTGAGGGCAGCAGTGGTGTTGTTTCTGTGAACTGGTTTTAAGTTAAGCTTTTTTTGAAATTCTCTTTTTTAATATGAAGTTTTTACTCTATGTGCAGATTTGAAATGAAGCTAAAAAAGAAACTATCTATGAACACAAGCTGTAAAGAGGTGAAGGGAAAAGAAAAATCAATACCGACCCGAATGTTATCGGGGTGAAGGATCCACGGATGGTAAGCTCCTACTCCTTGCTACTGCTGTCTACTCTTTGTTGTTGTTGAAATTTTGTTCTCCTTTTTCTCCTCTTTTTTGAAGTTTAAGTTGGCTGGATTTCTGTGTTTTTGGACTGTTTTTGTGGTTATTTTTGAGACTGTTTTGGGTTGTTTTTGTGGGCTGGTCTTGTAGTGTTTTATGGCAGATTTTTGATGGTTTTAAGTGTATTTAGTGGCTGTTTAGGATGGGTTATGGGGCTGATTTTGGGACTGGTTTTTGTGTGTTTTGTTTCTAATGCAACAGTGTGTTATATGGCTGTTTGGTTCATGGTTTTTGATTTGAAATTGTACTATGAAACTTGTAGGTGAAGGGTGTCTTGAGAGAGGAGACACATGCTGAATTTTGCAGCAGTGGGTGGAGAAGTGGAGCAGGGAGCAGGCCTGTTTTGGGGGCTGATTGTGTTGGTGGCTGCATGCATTGTACTGCTGAATTTTTGCCTTGGGGCTGATTGTGTTGTAGCATTTTTGGCTTTTGTATTGTGCAGTTTTTTGTAATTGTAATATAAACAAATATTATTTGGAATAAAAGTTGTTATTTAAACTATGATTATAGCTTGAAACTGAAACTTGAAATGAGAATTTTAAATTAGAATATAAACCTAAACTAGAGGTGAATGAAAAATAAATAAACTTAAAATTAAAAATAATTTAGAAACTTAAATAATTAACTTGGAATTAAAATGACTTAGAACTAAAGAAACAAATTTGGAATTTAGAAATAAATACATGAATTAGAAATTGACGTTAAATTTAGAAATTACAACTTGAAAATGAAATAAAATTAAAAATTGAAGAATAGAAAATAAAGTCAAAAATAAAAATTTGAAAATGAAATAAAAATTAATTTAAAAATGAAAAGAAGTAACAAATAAGTTTAGAAAAATTTGAAAATTGAACTAAACAATTAGAAATAGAAATTGAGATAAGATTTTAAAATAGGAACTTACAAATAGAAACGAACATAGAAATTAAAATTAAAAATATGAAGATGAATTAAAAAGTCATTAATAAGAAAAAAGAAATTAAATTAAAATAGAAGCTAGAAAATGAGAAGAAAGCAACGGAAAATAAATCTGGAATACCCTGCTAAATGCGATGAATTTATGATGCGAGCAGTTAAGGGTAAAATTTGGGGTATGACAAACCATTAAATGAAGAACCGTTGAACACGGTTGTTCATGAACATTATGACATTGTTGCAGAGTTGGTTGAACAAGTGATTAAGGATGCAGAGAAGTAGTATGAGGAAGTCAATGTAGGTTATGGAGTGAATGTTGATATTGATAAGGGAGCCAATCCAGGTGTGGGAGTGAATGTTGATGAGGGAGTCAATCTAGGTGAGAGAGTGAATAATGATGATGGAGTTAATCAAGGTGATGGACTGAGTACAGAAGAGGGATTAAAGTCTGTGAGGGACTGAAGACAGGTGGGAGTGTGAATGTTAATGAGGGTGTCAATCTTGATGAGGTAGTTAACACAAGTTCTGATGATGATGATTATTCATTTGTTTATGATAGTTCTATGGAAGTGTCATATATTGATTTTTTGTTAGTTTGGACAATGAGGAAAAGCATGATGCCAACATGGTTAGTTTTGATGATAACCTTGAAGGATGTAGTAACTTGAATAAAAAGAAAGGGGAAGGGCAAAGTGTACAGGATAATGATGGTTTATATGATAGTAACTTTTTAGAAAGTGGATGTGATAGTGAGGATAATTCAGTACCAAGGAAGAAGAAGCATCACATATTTAAGCCTATGAAAGATATGTCTGACTATAAGTGGATGTTGGGTACTTACTTTAATACCAAAAGTGAGTTTAAGGGAGCCATACAGACATATGCAATTCAAAATGGAAGAGGTTTAAAAAAATTTTAAAATGACAAAAAAGAAGAGTGAAAGTTATTTGTAAGGAAGGATGTGATTGGGAGGCATATTGTGGAAAGTTTCTTGATGAAGAGACTTAGCAACTTAGGAAACTACTGTCATGAGATTTTAAGGACCAATCCTGGTTCTAATGTGAAACTCAATGTCACACATGTTCAAGAGGGGGATGAGGATACAAGGCCTTATTTCAAGAGACTCTAGATTTGTTATGCTGCTTGCAAGAAGAGTTTCAGGTGTTGTAGGCCAATAATTGGACTTAATGGATGCTTTTTGAAAGGCCTATGTGGTGGTCAGATTCTGACAGCAATTGGAACAGACCTCAATGACCAAATGATGCCTATTGCTTTTGTTATTGTGGAAGGTGAGAATAGAGATAGTTGGACATGGATTTTGACCCTACTGATTGATGATTTAGGGGGAAGAGAAGAATGTAGGACATATACATTCATCTCTTATCAACAAAAGGTACCACTATATTGCTTTATGACTATATATTATTCTGATATATGACTGTACATTATTCTGATATGTATGTATGTATTTGCAGGTTTGCTTCATGCTATGGATGAATTATTACCAGGTGTTGAGCAAAGGTTTTGTGTGTGGCACTTATACAACAATTTTAGAAAGAGATTTCCAGGAAAAACATTGAAGGAGATAATTTGGAGAGCAGCTAGAGCAACTTACCCACAAGCTTGGGAAATGGAGATGAAAGGTATGAGACAAATACATGAAGATGCCTACAAGAACATGATGCAAACACCACCAAGATTTTAGAGTAAGTCATATTTTAGGACCACCACAAAATCTGATATTGTGAAAAATAATATGTCAGAGGCATTCAATAGTGTGATTGTAGAAGTAAGGGCAAAACTATTGGCAACAATGTTAGAAGAAATAAGGGGGTATATAATGGAAAAATGGGCAGGAAATAGATTGAGGTTCTCTAATTTGAATGATGTGATGTTTTACCAAATATCAAGAAGAAGTTGGAGAAAACTTGTAGCTACACCAATTCATGGATAGTAAGGTAACACTTATTCTTGTGTTTGTATAGATAGGTAGTATAACACTAATTCTAGTAAGGTAAAACTTATTCTTCTATTTATATAGGATGTCAGCATAGTATATATTTGAGGTGAAGCATATTGAGAACCAGGGTGATATCTTTATGGTCAACCTGAAGGACCATGATTGTTCTTGCAGGAAATGGAAACTGACAGGTCTTCTATGTGTCCATGGAATTGCTTCAATGAAGGCTAGAGGTCTTTGTATTGATGATTTTGCGCCAGATTATTACAAGAAGGCTAGGTATCTTCAGGTTTATGAACCAATAATCTATCCGCTTAATGGTACCAATTTATGGGTTAGGACTGAGTACCCTGATGTCCAACCACCCAAATACAAGAAGATGCCTGGAAGGCCCAAAAAAAAGGAGGAATCGTGAACAGGGTGAGATTGATGGACCTGACAGAAAAATTAGGAAACCTGGTATGGTTCTAAGGCGTACAAGGTGCAGAAAAACTAGACATAACAAATCTACCTGTAAGCAAACACCACAGACTACTCAAGCATCTGCATCAGGCCATTCAATAACTCAGTCTTCTCAAATAACTCAGGCTTCTCAACCAACTCCGGCTTCTCAACCAACTCAATCTTCTCAAATATCTCAGACAACTCACAAGAGGACTACACCACAGGCTAGACACAAGCTTCCTTTTAGAAAACCAACACATGTTTCAAGAGGTCCCACTACAATGTTGGGTGCATCATAGAATGCAATAGGTCCAACAACTAGGAGGACGACTCCTACTAAAAGGAACATCCCAAAGAAAACCTCTTAGAATTTGTATCTTAGGATCTGTGTACTGATCTATTTTGACTTGATATTTTGTGCAATGTTGCTATATAATGGTACTTGTTATGGTATGTTTCTATGTAATGTGCAAGACTTAAAAGCTGCATTTTGTTATGGTACTTGTTATGTAGTGATGTATCTTAGGATTCTGCTATGTAATGGTACTTGTTATGTGCAAGACTTAAAAGCTACATTTTGTGAAAACTTAGAATCTTCTATGTAATGCATTTTGTCAAAACCTGTTACTTAAGTATCAACTTGTTATATGCAAAAACTTGTTTATCAACTTGTTATATGTTTGTCAGTGTTAAGGAATCAAATTAAGCTATGCATAAAATCTATTATGTGTAAGAACATGTTATGTTCAAAACATGTCAAATTGTGTTAACAAATGTTATGGACAACAATTGTTATGTCACAACAAATTATGTTCAATTTATGTACACAAGAAATAACACTAGAACAACAGAAATGACAACTTTATGTTATGGTCAATTGTTATGTCAACAATAAATTATGTTCAAATTATGTCAACAACAAATGTTATAGTCAACAACTTAAGGCAATAACACTAAAACATAACAATTAAACCAACCATTTTTCATTCATAATAAACTTGGTGCAACAAAAATGACAACTTTAATACATCTCAACTACAACACCTAATTTTCATAACATCCTAACTACTATGACAAAGAAAGTGAGTAACACAAGCACTTCCATATAATCTTCCATTTCTTAGTGTTCTTCAAGCATTCATCTAACTGAAAATTCTCCACCTTCAAAACTTCCACCATTTCTTTTGCCTCACCCAATTCGTTTTTGAGTTCAGCCAACTCTTTGTATTGCATATCAATTTTTCATTGCATATTTCTTATGCTTTCTTCATTTTCACCATTAGAAACATCATAGAATCATTCAAAGAATCCACACCCTGAATTTGTGCTTCCCTGTACAACAATGATTTTCAGTCAGAGCATTGAAGAGAAGAATGTCAACCTAGAAGATGAAGATAGAACATTACCTTAAATTGTTGACAACCCCAAAAAATCTTTATGTAGTTGTTGGGTGTTTTTGCTTTTCGAAGAACAACTAGGTCTTCACAACCACACATAAGCTTCCCAAAACTTGTGTACACTTGTGGATCGAACCCAGTTCTTGACGAAGAAGATGAACCACATGAGGCACTCATAATTTAGGGAAGATTTTAGTTTCAATTTGAAGAAGAGGAATTTGTGCCCTAGCTTTTGGTAATGAAGAAGGAGATAACCACGTGACCTGATTTTATAAAAAAACACAGTACAATGTAAAAGGAGAGGATGAAGAGGATGATTGTACATTTACAATGCCACCTCAGAATACACCTCAACATTCTTAACACCGTTAACATCTATTTGACGGTTTGGACCAACGTGAAACCATTTAAAAACGTATGGGACCAATTTGAAACTTTTAAGAGAAAGAGGACCATTTTGGACCCTGACATATAGTTAGTGGACCAAAAAGAGTATTAAGCCTTTATTTTATATGTTAAAGTTATTATATCCTCCAATTCAATTGTTTGTGTTGCGTCAACATATTATGAATCATCATAGCCATTATGCTTCAATATAGTCAATTGTTGATTGTTCTCCAAGGAAGCTTTCATACTTCCTCCTTTGTCATTCCTATCACTCTAAATGTCATGATCAGCCTGTAAGTTTCCATGTGGTCCTTGCTTTTGAGATTGAGAGTTAACATAAATCTAAATCACATGCAAGTTTTCATTTGAGCCTTTCTCGTGAGCTTGAGGATTAACACCATCTTTTCTAACTCCACTAGCCTTACCAACATTTAAGTAATTTCTTCTCATTGTTAAGTCAACAACCTCTAGAACAGTATCCTTGAGTTTGTTTGTTACAAGCACATATATTTTTTGAGCCTAACATTTTTCTGTATTCTTGGAATCGTCCAATGTATTTTCACTCCTTTTTCTGGAAGCTCTAAGAGAGTGGCCTATTTCATGATGTTTTGGAACCGGTAAATGACTATGTGGGATGTTACAAACGTTGTTGACCGCCTCCACGAAATATTTGGTTGTCTTTGTTGCCTAGGCTATTTCATGAAGTTTTAGATGTTTCTTTTGAGTGGTGCAAGGAATGTTGGTCTCTAGGAATAACTCATGCAGATGGATTGTAGTCATTTCGGGAGAAGAAAAGAAGAAGATTTAGGTCAGCATTATTTAGAGCTTCAAATGTGTTAGAAAAAAAAAAGAAAAAAAAAATCTATATGGTAGTAAAAACATGTTCACAAAAGAACTTAAATTAACAAAACAAAAATAACAAATAACAAATCAATTATAGTTCGATATTTCTTACCTACGACCAATATATTTCAACAAAAATATTTTATTAATTAACTTGTAATTTTGACAAGAACAAAAGTCTCTCTCTCTCTCAAAAAAAAAAAATTGTAATGTTTTGTAAATATTATTAATTCCAAAATAAATGTCATTTTTAATTTCCAATACAATTTATAATTTTATCTTTCAGTTTTACCCTCATATTTATATTTATTTTTTTTCACTTTTCATTAAGGATTATTAGAATACACCAATAACTAATAATGATAATTTGATAAAATCATTATTCTCTCTTTCATTTATCTCATATTTTTAACTTGTGGGAAAGTGTCACGTATGAAACTTCTTTTGAGACGGATAAAATACTATTTTTGTATGGAAAAATTGCAAATCTTTGTAATTATAATATTTGTGCGGAAACATTGAAAACCTATCGACTATAATTTTTGCACTTCAAAATTACAAACTCTTTCCTAACACATAACTACACAAATCCCATTTGTATAAGTATAAGTGTAAAGGTCTTCCCATAGGCGCCCGAAGTTCCTCAAAATGGGCCAAGTGATATAATCTCCGTGTGAGAGAATCTCTAGTCGTCTTTTTAACATGATGGATGTCCATTTCTCAACTACATCACCCGTTCCCTTGTTAACTCGTATGATGCGAGAGGGTGTAACAAACTAGACTACTTTCAAGATCACCGACTGATCTCACAAATCAACACAAGTCTTTTCAGCATGTTTTGTCCTCACTCACACGTTTTCTGGGAAACTTCCCAGAAGGTCACTCATCAAAATACTACTCAAAGTCAAGCACAATATAGGTATGTTATGGATTGTGTATGGTCCTCTCATAGTACCATATCTTTGTCTTTGAATGATCAAAATTTCAATAGAAAATAACTCTCTTCATGATAAAAACATATCCGACAATTGAATAAAGTTGCATAATCTTATAATGTATATGTTTCACTGTATTCATGCTTAGATATCTACCTAACACATACATAATAAGAAAGGATTCCCATAATTTTACCTTAGATTCCACATTGGTGTCTTCGATTTCTACTTCAATTTCTCCTTCCACGATCTTGAGCGCGACAAATTCAATAGCCATTTTGTTCGCTGGAATTCAGTTACCATAGTTTCTCCTAGATCAGTTGTTGCGTTCTTCAACTCTAGCGAATGATTTTCATATAGGGCTTAAGAGATCATCTCCTCTTAAATACTATCATCATGTTTTCCTTCATTCTCTTTCTTCTCATTCCCTTAGTCACTATCAAGTTTTCTCATTTTGTCTGGCCTTTCCTTCTTGTCTGATTGATGATCTGGTGGCGACGACACCTTCTTCTGCGGCCATCCTCGTCCTCGAGTCATGTTCTTTTATACAATGCTCTTTTATCGTATTTATATTTTTCACTACTACAATATTCTTCATAATATTTCAACAAATCAACTAAAGATAAAATTATTGATTTTTCACTTATACAAATATAGAGTTTCCCTAAAGTGATTTATAATTTCTTTATTTTTGTAGGGTTAAGTATGTTTTTTATCCCTATAAATATCTCACATTTCATTTTTAGTCCCAATTAAAAAAGAATATTTGGTAGTCCTTGTTATTTTCTAAAATTTTGAAAACTATTTAATTATCCCTAAACTTTTAAATTTTTGAATAATTTATTTCATACGTATTCAGATTACTATAAAATATTTCTTTACCAAGTTATATAATTTTTTAAAATAGGAAGAATTAAATATGAATTTTTTAAATTTCAAAAGATAATGATAAAAGTAATGAAAATCTCGATTTATAAATTAAATTTTAAGTTGCTTTTTTTTTCGAGGGACTTTTTATAACGCTCTAAACACATCTGTAAAATAATTATTCAAAAATACACATTAATTTAACAATAGGCACTAAAAATATGTGCATAATTATTTTGTAGGAACCAAAATACGCGGTTATTTTTTAGGAACCAAAAACATATTTAACAATTTTTGTATAATAATAACCACATGGATTGTAAAAAAAAAAAAAATAGAGATTGTAATGCCTAAAATAAGAATGATCATATTTCAACAAATATCAAGAACAAAATCACATAAATTTTATACAATATTATTAATAACTAATTAAGATAATTATTTATTTAAAAATAAATTAATTTAATATAATAATTTCCATTTCAAACCACATATTCATCATATAACTAATGTTAGACAATATAGACATAAACTTGTAAGTAGTTAAAATTTTATTCGACAACAATTGCAAATAAAATTAACATTTTATTCACTACTAAAAATAAATACACATCATTAAAAACTTAAAATTATATATATATATATATATATATATATATATATATATATATATATATATATATATATATATATATATATATATATATATATATATATATATATATATTTCAAAATAAATTCTAGATGTCTCTCTAAACACACAAGTATATATATTTTCTTTCAAGTAAAATGTAATTTTCTTTTGTCAATAATTCATATTATATGCTTAATTATAATCAATAATAATTTATTATAATATAAATTTATCAATTATATATATATATATATATATATATATATATATATATATATATATATATATATATATATATATATATATATATATATATATATATATATATATATATATATATATATATATAATTCTTTAACATCAATAAAAGAAACTAATTATAAAAAATAAGGTTAAATATATTTTGAATCCTTATAAATATCTTAATTTTGGATTTTAGTTTCTACTAAAAAAGATCGAATTTTAATGCTTATAAAATTTCTTATATACTTAGATTAATATCTATATAAAGAAATTAAAACTATATGCAAAAATAATTTTAAACAAAAATTAGAAAACCATGCATTGCGAATGTTAATGGATATTAATCTAGTTACATTTAATCCAGATTTGACTTTATCATATTGAGAGAATGAGAGAGACTCATACCATGATGCCACAAAACTAAATTATGAATAAAAGATACACAATATGAAACAATCCAAAGGTGCATAAATACATACGTATGTCATAACTTTCTAAAATGCTTTGTGGATCATATACTTTGTAGCTTTTCAAACGGCTTCTTCTGTAGTACACCTTGATTTGATATTTTTAATAGTGGAACGTTAGGTTGTAGTCGTGTTCGACGATACCTTTAGCGGTGGTTTTAGTGACCTTGTTTGTTTGGCTAAAATGCTTTAGTAGTGGCCATGTTGATGCGATATTATATCCATATATTTGTAGTTATATATCTTTGTTCCAATCAAAACCGGAAGAGGTGCACTTAGTTGCACGGACAAGATTTGATCTTGCTTTTCCGTTTTAGGTGTACTTAGTTGCAATCTAGGCTGTAAAGATTAATCGATCGCCAAATTATATATATGTTTTTCTTTCTTAAGAGTTTTACCACATAAAACTAATAATAACCTATGAATATACTTAAATAACTTACCTCTCAAAGCTGTCCGCTTTTGGCTTTCTCTTTGCTTTAACATTGCTTTTGTTGATTAAAAAGCATGTTGCTTTTGTCCTTACATTATGTATTTATATTTTAGTAATTTAATTAACATGTGAATCATTAACTCGTGAAATTAAGGCCAAAAATAGTGCTATATCTAACTTGAAAAAATAATGGACAACGAAGATTTTACCTACCTCCGAAAATTTAACTAATATATATATATATATATATATATATATATATATATATATATATATATATATATATATATATATATATATATATAAAATAAATTTTATAATTTTAGTAATCAGTATTTTATATTTCATAAATCAATTTTGTTTTTTTACTAAAAATTATTTTTAATATATTTTTAATTTTTTATGGGTTGATATAGTTTTTCATTCCTCTAAATATTTCAAATTTCTTGTTTAATCTCCGAAAATATTTGTTTAAAGAATCGTCCCCTAAAGTTTTTCGTTCTTGTCGTCAATTCTACTTAACATGGCTAACGTGTCACGCAAAGTGACTTTGTCAACGTGACAAAGATGCTGACGTGACATGCCATGTGGACAAGGTCAAGAGCAGACCTTAAAGACATAAAATTTCGTAATTAATATGTAGCTAAAGTCGTTGTTAATCTGTAGTTAATTTATTACATAAAAAATACAGTCTCTTCATCCAAAAAGCTCCATAGTCTTTCATCATTAACATCCTAAATATTAGTTTCTACAACAATATTTAGCTAACTCATAACTAATTACAATTAAATTAGTTTACACGTACACTTGTGAAACTGTTTAGTTTACAGGAAGACTTGATATCACATCAAAGCATGCTCTCATTGTTTCAGGTTTTTGAACTATTACGTGAACACTCTTGGTATCAAACCAAACACAGTCACCTACAACACCCTTATTATTCACATGCACTAAAGGTGAATAATAATCATGTTCTAATTCAAACCCAATGCAGAATTAACAGATTACGTTCACTTTGACTGTTTCGAATATGGAGAAACCAGTTTGGTCTATAAGGGTATGGATATCTGGTTATGATATTGGATGTGTTCTTAATTTGTTTGTGGTTTATGGAAGGTACCGACAAATTTATCTGTATCAAGGAGATGCTCTAAGCCTTTCTAATATGGAACTACAAAGGAACAGTGAAGACACAAGGTATGAAGCACGGACACCTCTAAGAGTAGGCGTGTCGCGGTGTCCGACACGCGTCAGTGTCTGACACTTGTATGACACCCGTACGACATGTGTCAGAAAAGTCAAAGTGTCGGAAAAGTCAGACAAGTGTCCGCTAAAAAATATTTTTTTTGTTTCGATACTCTTTGAATCAATTGTTGACACATGTATTACACTCATAACACATATATAAGACAATTTAGACAAGTGTTTCAAACAAAAATTTGTTTTTTCTCTGGTTCAGCACACCTTTATACATATTTTGGACAAATCTCACACAAATTTAAAATTGTTAAACATATTTTTAAGTTATGTTATCAATAAATAATTAAAGACATTAATTTTGATTAGAATATTTTCAATTTTTTTAATCATAGATGGATAAATAAATTTCAAATTCTCTCTTATATATAGCGGTGTCGGTGTCTTATATTTTAACATTATTTGTATCGGAGTGTCCGTGTCGTGTCGTGTCCCAGTATCCGTGTCGGAGTCCGTGTTTCACCGTATTCTATGCACTTTCAATCTTCAATTTTTTTTTTGGGTCAATTTTGTTATTAGTGATGTATAATTGTAATATAGTATTATAGTACTTAAAAATAAGTTATATCTCATAACCCATGTAAGGTATTAGTCTCTGAGCATGCTTAAAAATGGAGTAGCAATGGTTGACATCAATCCGCCATCATGTTTTTGGTTTGAGAATTCAAAAAAGAAATTTATCTCCTGAATAGAGTATGAAAGAATCTATTGTTTATTGCAATGATCTTTTCAATTTAATTAAGAACAAATCAGGTGAAAAATGAAAAGGCTTGATAAACTTATAGTCATCAATCCAAGTTTAGTTAGAGAACGAGTTCTATTTATAGTTATGCAAAATAGATACCAAAAATCAAAGAGAAAGTGGCAAATTTAAAAAACTTATAATCAAAATCAAAGCTTGGGAATTTCAGAAAGTCCTCCATTAACATTAACAGAAGAAGATTTACTTAAGTGGGTTTTCTTGGTTAGTTAGGGAAGAGGATTGCCATGAATGAATTAGTTAGAGATTAGCTACGATTTTAGCTAAGTATTAGTTACGATTTTTTATGGGTTCAAGTATGTTCTTAACCTTAGCCACGTGGCATGTCACGTCAGCATCTTGGACACCATGACAAAGCCATGCGGCATGACACATCAACTCTGTTAAGTGAAATAGACGGCAGAGACGAAAATTAGGGACGAAAAACTTTATGAGGATAATTGCTTGAACGAAAATGTTTTAGGGACTAAACACAAAGTTTGAAATATTTAGAGGGACGGAAAATATATATTTAACCTTTTTTTTACTATTTTACTTTTCATTAACCAACTTTGTTTTACTATTAAATATTATTTTTAATATCTGACCATCTATTAATCAACTTCATAACTTTATAAACCAATTTTTTACTTTTCATTAATCAACTTTGATTTACTATATTAAAAATTATTTTTAATATTTGGACGTTTATTAACCAACATTTACATTTCACTAACCAATTTTGTTTTACTATTAAAAGTCATTGTTCATGCATTGTTTATAGGCACTGTTTACGGTTACTATCCATACATTGTTCACCATATTTATGAACAGTGAATACGATGTAGATGAAATGAAGGGTGTAGGAATAACATAGTTGAATACATTAATGTAACTCTACTAGCGTGGACTAGTAAAGTCTCAGCTTTCTTGTTTATGAGTTGTTTGTCTTCTTCCTTCCACTATAATTTGTATTTCCATTATATATGAATCTGAGCAACCATCGTGTTTAAGGTCAATTAATGGTCCAAAATGCTCTTCCCCATGTCTAAGCCTGACCCATCATAATCATTAGTCAGTCATGAATGTGTTGTCAATATATTAAAGCTCTTTTACTGAATTGTCTCATCTTGTTTGGGCAATTCATGAGGATCAACGAGGGAGCATTTCTACTTGGGACACACCTTTGTGAGAAACACACCACATATCCACCTAACACTTTAAGGTGATAGGTATGTGAGTTCTCTCAATTACATTGTGTTAAATCTTTCATTTTCTAATCAATGTGGAACTTCTTCATCACACTTTATTCTCAACACCCCCCTCAAGTGAGTCTATACACAATTCTCCCCCTCAAGTGGAAGTTCTCTCATCCACATACACTTGTATCACCCGCACCTGCGGGAACACACTCATACTTGCGGGAAGTGTTTCAATACAAGTAAGTCGGTCCCTTCACTCGAAACCAATGGCTCATGATACCATTGTTGGGACAATTCAGGGGGTCAACGATAGAGCATTTCTACTTGGGACACACCTTTGTGATAGACACACCACATATCTACCTAAAACCTTAAGGTGATAGGTGTGTGGGTTCTCTCAATTATATAATGTTAAATCTTTCATTTTCTAATCAATGCGAGACTTTTTCCTCACACTTTATTCTCAACACATCTAAGATGACTGAGTTGTTATCCTCACTTACGTGTGAAGACAAGTTTCTATCACTATCTTATGTTTTAATTAAGATAAAAGATCTGATTCAAATGCTTTATCAAAGAAGGAAAAAGCTCAAAGTTTCAAAAAAATTGATTGCTAAAACTTGGTACTAAAGTATCCTTCAAGGCATTGGATAAAGATGATTTGATCTTGAACTAAAGGTATCAATTGTAATTATATTATGTATATCATTTTATTAGCTCATAACAAATCATGCATTTTTCATCCCAAATCTTCCTTGCAACTTTAAAAATCATATGAAACCAAGTCTTGCAAGTACAAACTGTTATTAAGCATTTACAAATAGATGTAATAGGCACGGAAAAATTATTTTATTTTTTAAATGTTGCAATGTGTAATCGGTTACCACTAAAGCAATAGGACTTTTCTGATTTATTTTGAATTCAATGTTTTTCAAACCATGGTCATGAATCATGGCAATGTTTCATGCCACTTTAATCCTTCCAAGAGGTATATTTAAAATATAAATAGCTTTGAAGTCCAAACTTTAAAAATTACCTCCTCCGATCAATTCAAATTTACAAATCTTTCTCACTTTCATTATTAAGTGTTTTTGTTTCAAAACTTTGTAAATCTTCCTTCATAATTTTAAAGTTTCTTTGAAAGTTTTATAATCAGTTTTGAGCATTTATATTCTTATACATTGTGAATTAGATCATTTGGAAGGGAAGATCAAATCTCTACATAATTGATTCAAGTATAACAACTTAGTTCATATCTTACTCAAATTTTGATTTTGATCACAAAGTATTTAGTGATCATTGTGTTTTATTAGAAAATAGTGTGTTTTATATTCAAGTGTAAAATGAGAAGGTGACATGTCTTTGTGATTGTGTTATAAAGTTAATAGAGTCATGTGGATCAGCTGTAACGTTGTTAACATAGTGAAATCTCTCACGTGAGTGTGAGGGGACTAGACGCACCCTTAATTGGAAAGAGGAACTAGTATATATCCTGGTATTCATTACTAAATAATCTAATTCAACCCCTATCTTAGATTACATTTTATACTTAAATTTGGTTGCAGAGAAGGTTATATGTAATTTGTTCATAAGATCCATAAAATGGCTTATGTTAATCCAATTTTTAGAGACAGTGGTAGTGATAACAAGCCTCTTTTCTTTGTTAGATAATAATATGATTTTTAGAAGATCCGCGTGAGAGCATATCTTGAGGCACAAGGTGGTGATATTTGGGATGTTGTAGAAAATGGTTTGTTCGTTCCTACAAGTGTTGTCAATGGATTTGGTACATCCAATGTCAAAAGTGCTTGGGATGTAGATGATAAGAAAAAAAATCTCTACGACAAGAAAGCGAAGAACTTGCTTCAATCAACACTTGGAATGGATAAGTTCTATCGTGTTTCTCAATTCACAATAGCAAAATAAATATGAGATACGTTAGAAGTCACTCATGAAGGAACCGCAGAAGTGAAAAGATCAAAACTGAACACATTATCTAAAGAGTATAAATTGTTCAGGATGCATCTTGAAGAATCAATACTTGATTTGCTAAAAAGATTCTCACACTTGACAAATCACTTGGCAGTGCTTGGAAATACGTTTTCTAATGATGAACTTAATCTTAAAATTATTAGATCTTTAACCAAGGCGTGGAAACTGAAAGTGACAGCGATATCGGAAAAGAATAGCATATGAAATATGACGTCTGCAATATTATTCAGAAAAAATCAAGAGAATGAGATTGAACTTGGAAGACTAGAGAAACATAATGCTCAAAAAAGAATTCCAAAAGGATTTATTTAAAAGATGATTCAAGGGACGGATTGGAAGAATACTTACCATATGAAGATGAGAACTTCATTTTTCTTGTAAAAAGGTTAGGCAAGTGTAGCACCCTAATTTTTTCCCTAAGTTTTCTTTGCATTTTCATATGCATCTTGCATACGAACAAGATCGCACTGGTGGCTCGGTTCTTCTCGGGTTAGGTTTATGCCTCACGGGGGATCACAGTGGCTTTTAATTTCTTTATTTGTTTATGTTTACTAACCATTAATCAAAATCCAAAAAAAAATTGTTTTCTTTCACTAACTTTTTCAGGAAGAGGAACCATGTGAAAATGCCAAAAATAGCAGTCTTGTAGCTCGAGTAAAATTTCACACACAAAAGTCGAAAATGATCCGCAAGTAATTCAAATTTATCTGATCAAGGATTTCCCAAGTTAATTGATTCATTCAAGGAATTCCTAGTTTCATGTGTTTATTTCCATGCCTTCTTCGGCGTACAAAAAGAATCGGGCCACAACAACCAAGCAACCACATTTGAATAAAATATTCAAATTTTGGCTTGGTTAACCAATGCGAAATTTGAATATTTTATTCAAATTCAGCACCATTAGATCATTGATATAATTGGAATATTCTAGATCCATTGGTCTCACTAATCACCACTATTTTCCATTTCCCACCAAATTTGCAATTACCAAGCCTAATTTTAATTACCAAAGCAAGCTCCATTCCACCAAATTCCCATACCTAAGGCTTTTAAATAGGACCACAATTTCATTCATTTACCAAGCTTTGAAGAGCCAACAAATCCCTTGCAAAATACTTCCCCAAAACCAAAAATTCACTAAAGCGCTTTTTCTTTCTTTTGAAGTTATCAAGAATTCACATTGAATTCTTGACTAACTTGAGCTAAACCTTCATCCTATTCTTCTTTTTGTTCATCCATTGCAGTAGATCTAGCTTAATTTGGTCTAATTTGAAGAAGTGCTTTTGGTAATTCACTCACTCCATAAACCCATATTCACCATCAATATTCAAGATGTAGATCTTTGGTGCCTTTGTTTCTAGATCCTTTGGATCTCAATTTGTTGTTTGATTGCAGGGATTCCACTGTATTTTGGTTTTAAAAAATTCGTGCAAATTCAGATCATGATCACCAAATGTTTGAAAAGGGTTTTGAAAATGGATCATGCTGAATTTCTGCAATTTTTCTGCTACCGGTTCAGCGTTAACCGGTTAACCATTTTAAAAACTGCGCAGGTTTTGATTGCGTTAACCGGTTAACCAAATTGGTTAACTAGTTAACACAAGTCAAAATTGTGTTTTTGGCTTGTTTTAAGCTCCTCTTTGGTTCCTCTTTCTTCTTCTTCTTCCTCCTTTTTATTTTTACCTTGGGAAGCACTTTTGGGAGTGATTTCTCCTTAATTTCAATGAACTTTGGGTGTAGATTAGAGTAGTTAATGTTCATTAATTCAAAACTACATTTAAGTGAATTATTTAATTCATTTAAGGTACTTTGCATTAGTGATACATTTTCATGCTTGAATCCACTGAGATGAGTGATTGAACTTAAGGATGGAAGAATACCATGAGTGTGACTCAATTTGGTATTCGTCTTTAGTTTTGTGCGGTATTGCGTCCGGATAGTGATTTATATATCGTTTATCTCGCATGCATTAGCACTAACATTGTGCACCTTAATTGGTGGTGGCTGGCCTCATTTGTAGGGTAATTACTTCGTAAATTAATCTGCGATTACTTAACATAGACCTAAATGTGTCTCGAATTCAGAATAAAAATCTAATTGGGTACTTTCGCTTTTGTGGACCGGACCTCTTGTTGGTCGTGTAATCCCAAAGTGGTTAATCATATTGCATAAAGAGTCGAGACTTATGAATTTTTTATGCGTGGGTGCTTTGGGTCTCCCAATCTCCTTTCAAATTTCATTGAATTCGATTCGGTTTGCCTTGTTTAATCGCTATAGTGTAAAATGCTAAGCGGATCCGGTTGCCTTTCGATTTTGGTTACTCTTTTGGTTGTGGTTGATTAATTTCACCATACCACTTTTATGTAAATACTATTATACTATTATTATTATTAATATTTTAGATTCTTGCACTTTAATTTCTTTTGCTACTAACATTTAATTTCTTGCACTTTTATTGCTTTTATTTTACTTTGCTTTATTATGCTTTATTCATCCATATCATGTTTATTATTTGCTCTTATTTTGTTGATGATTTTCCCTTTGTCCATTTGGATACAAAAACATTAATAAAGGACTAAATCTCTAAAAAACTTGTGACTTTAATTTGTGGACTATTGGTTACTATCATTGGCTTTGGAATGAAGATTTGGACTTAGGTTCTTAGGACACATATCCTTTGCCTTGATCTTCACGAAGTTAGTGCTTGCCTATTTGGCCACTTTCTAGCTTATAAGGATGAAATTCTTATTCTCATAATTTGAAGTATCATCAATTTTGGTTAGATCTTTCTTTCCTTATCTCTTTATTTTCTTTTTTAGGATAGTCTCTTCATCTTCACTCCTTCTTTAATTTTCAAAACCTTCTCTCTTTTTCAAAGGATTCTTTCTTTCTAAAATCACCACTTCTTTAATAAACCAAAACCTTGACTTTTGTCAAGTGGCTTTTACTTTTTCTTTGCTTTTAAAAATCAATGAATTTAATCATCTTGACCTTAATTCAAAAAATAAAAAGAACCAAGTCCATTCAAGTTGTTTTGTGTCTTTGTTCACTTTTGTTTGTTATCTTTAAAAGAGTGCCGATTATGAGTCATTATTCTTTAGTCGGGTGCAAGTCTTTCAATCTCCATGGTTGTAGTTTTATGTAATTGAGTATCTTGTCATTCGTGGGGGTTTATTGGTATACTCGTTGATTTTATCCGAGTTGGCGCCCTCCCCATAATGATGTATGAGTCCATGCCTTCATTCTTATGGTAGTTTGTTTGGCTATCCACTTGAAGATGACAAATTCTCTTCACTAATAAAATCAATTATAACCCACCCTTTTCACCATTTGTACCACGAACTACGGAGTTTTGATCTCGCATTGCACTTTGTGGGTACATAGGCGTGAGGTGGTAAACTTCTCCAAACACAAAAATATTAAAAATAATTCTTTTCTCATCCCCCCACTCTCATTTAATAAACATTTTTTCAAACCAAAAGCAGTAAATTTTTCAAAGGGCTCCCATGGAGTACCACAGACATTTTGGGTGCATAAAACTTTCTCATTGTGTAACCTATCCCCTTACTTGTTTCTCTATTGTGTTTCTTTAGGTCTTTTTGCTTTTAGATTCATTAGGATTTATTCGTTTTTTTTCCTTTTCCTTTTAGAATAAAATAAAAACGCGGTGGCGACTCTGTTTACTTTGAGTTAAGTTAACTAATAGCTTACACTTATGATTTTACCGCTACAACAAGTTTTTCAATAATAATATATCTTTAAACTTTTCAAAAAGAAAGGAATTTTTCAATAAGAAGAAAGCTTCTACATCAACCCAAAATTTCACTTGCTTTGCATGTGGAATGCAAGGACACATGAAAAAGGGGGGGGGGGGGGGTTATCCAAAATTTTCTAAGAAAAATGGCCATAAAGGGAGAAAGGAATCAAAATCCAAAAATGGTTATATCGCATGGAATGATAATGAAGTAATTTCATAATCATTTTGGAAAACGGAGAATGCACAAATATTGCATTAATGGCATCACATCATTTCGATGATGAAGAATATGAGGTTAGTAGCATAAGACTTTCTTAAGATGATAATGCACAATAAGCAATAAACGAATTATTTAGTGAATGTAAATTTATGTACAAATTGATGTCAATATAAATGGAACAAATTCCATCTCTTTAATAGAAAATTGACTCCATGCAAAACGATTTTGACAAAGAAAAACATAATTATATGCAATAATTGTAATCATTAGGCAAATCTTGAAAAATACTCCATATGAACTCTTCAAGGGAAGAAAGCTAAACATTGCTCACTTTCATGTTTTTGGATGTAAATGTTTTGTCCTCAATAATGACAAAGACAATCTTTGTAAGCTCAACAAAAAATGTGAGGAAGGTATATTTCTTGGTTACTCTCTCACAAGTAAGACATATAGAATTTATAATGAAAGAAATTTAACTATTGAAGAATTTATGCATGTATCTTTTGATGAATCTAACCCCTCCAATGAGGATATAATTGTATGTGATGATGATGATATTTTAGAAGTACCTATGGAAAAGATTACCAAAGATGATAATGTTGAACAACTGAATCATAAATAGGAAATCATTCAACAAGAGAAAAATCAAAGTGATCTCCCAGAAGAATGAAGAACCCATCGGGATCACCATATTGACAAAATCATTGGTGAAATTAGCAAAAGAGTATTAATAAGGCTAAATCTCAATTATGTCGAAATGGAGTCTGAGAAAAAGGTGTGGATATGTTGTTAACTTGTGAGAGATGGATGAATTCGGGGATTTCATTCAAAATATGGAGTTGGGTAATGTTTCTATGGATGGTAACAAGTTCATTTGGTAAGGTTTGGACGACAAGTCTATGAGTAGATTGGATAGGTTTCCATTGTTGGAGGATTTGATTCTTAAGTGGAATATCAGTTGTCAGCAGGTGGATGTTAGGGACATTTCAGATCACACTCATATTTGTATTAAAGATATCAATTTGAATTGTGGGCCCAAACCGTTTAAAGTTTTCAATTGTTGGTTGGGAAATGATAAATGAATTCCTTTGATCAAGAATTTTTTGGAGTTTATTATTATTTAGGGTAAAGCGGCTTATGTCCTGAAAGAGAAGATTAGGTTGTTGAGAGGGGTTTTAAGAAAGTAGAATAAGAAGGTTTTTGGTGTGATCAATTTGGAGGTCGATAGTGCAATAAAGGACCTTACTCAATTGGATTGTTTAGCTTCTATTCATGGGAAGGTTGAGGATCAAATAAATGGTGTTGATTTTTCTAGGTTAAGGTGAGACGCTACCAGGAAGGTGTGGAAGTCCCTGCATAATAGAGAAATCATCCTAAGGAAGAAATCTAGAAGCGTTTGGATCAAGGAGAGTGATTAGAACACGAAGTTTTTCATTAACTTGTTAAAGGTAAAACTTATAAGAAATAGCATTGCGGGGCTTAACACTAGCAGTGGAAAACATGAGCAAGTCCAAGATGTGAAGGCAGAAATCAAAAATCATTTTGAGCTTAGGTTTTATGAGTCTAACTACTTGAGGCCTTCATTGGAGGGAGTGGATTTAAGGAAACTTTCTTTGGATGATTAGGCTTTTCTTGAAGAACCTTTTGCTTTGGAAGAGATTAAACAAATGGTTTGAATTGGAGACAAATACAAGAATCTGGGTCCGAACGGTTTCAGTTTGGGTTTATTTAAGGTTTGTTGGCATTTTCTTAAATATGATATTTTCATATTTTCTAAGGAGTTTCATGATTGTGGTAAAGTGTTGAAGACAGTTACGAAGAGATTGACGACTTTAAATTGATTTTTCTTATCGGTAGTCTCTATAGGATTCTATCTAAGATCTTGGCTAACAGGATCAAGAGCATCATGAACAATTTGGTTTCATAATCTCAAACTGCTTTCTTGGCGGGAAAGCAAATGTTGGACGGTATCCTAGTGGTAAATGAAGTTATGTATTTTGCTAAGCGTAATAAGGAGGAGTGTTTTCTCGTGAAGGTTAATTTTGCAAAGGCATGCGACTGCGTCTCTTAGGATTACTTGCGAAACATTTGGGTAGGATGGGATTTTGGTTTAGGTGGATGCTTTGGATGAATGGTTTGATCTTCAACAACTCTATGTCGATTCTTGTGAACATTAGTTCGACGAAATATTATTTTTTTTGGAAGAGGGATTCGGCAAGGCGATCAACTTTCTCTTTTTTGTTTTTACTTGTTGTAGAAGGTCTTTTGGGGTTGATGTATAATGTTGTGAATTTGGGTCATTTTAGTGGATTTAAGGTTAATGATGTTGTTCATTTCGAGTTGTCATAGTTTTTAGACGATACAATGGTTATATACGATGGAAAATGGAAAATATGTGAAGTTTGAAAGCTATTTTAAGAGGATTTCAGTTGTCATAAGGACTTTGTCTTAATCTGAATAAAATCAGGGTGTTGGTGTTAATATCAAAGTTGTTATTGGAACTATTATATTCATGTTCTTGTGCATGTTAGTGGGAGCTAATCATCGAAGAAGAGCAACTTGAAATCCTATTATTTGTAAGATGCAGCAAAGACTCTCAGTTTTGCACAACAAGTCCTTATATTTGGGAGGCAGGGTCATGACATTGAATGCGATTTTGGCTAACATTTTGATTTATTTTCTTTCTTTTTTCAAGGCTCATAAGGTGGTCGTGCAGGATTTGATCTCAATTCAGAACATATTATTTTATGGCGGGTGGACAAAGTTAAGAAGGTGTGTTGGATAAATTGGGAAGATATTTGTAAGCACGAGAAAAATGAGGGGATTGGTGTGAAGCATATAAAAAGGTTTAATATTGTGTTGCTAAGTAAATGGCTTTAGAGTATTTGGTTGAGAAGGATGATTTCTGGATTTGTCTTTTAACAACAAGGTATGGTAATTTGAGTTACAACACTCTTGCAAACTCTTATTATGAGAATGTGGTTAAGCATAAATATTCATTGTGATGGAGAGACTTTAGTTCCATTGGATCACTTTTCTCTCCAAACCTTAACTAGTTTAATAAGACCGTTAGCAGGAAAATTGGTGTAGGCGATAAAATTGATTTTTGGCAGCGTTGTTGGATTGATGCAAAACCTATAGTTAGTATTTTGCATGGTATGTTTAGAAGCATTGCAGTAGGCCCTGTCAAGATTAAAAATATAGGTGACTGGAACGGTAACAATTGGTCATGGAAGCTATCAGACAATGTTGTTACTCTTAGTGTGCAGACCCAGGAACAACTTGTGAGTTGGAACAAATTTTGGTGTTGGTCCATCCTAATCAGATGGGGACGGATTCGTTTGTTTAGAAATTGGATGAGAACGGGATCTACGGCTAGAAGTAACAAGCGGATAAATTCGTTCAATGAGGGGGTTCAATTACTGAGTCTTTGGTTCTAAAGTGCTTATCCAAAATTTGGAGATCGAAGGTGCCGAGTAAAATCTAGTTTTTGGTTGGAGAGGTTTGTTGAATTGGTTACCTATTAAGTTGAATTTATTGAGAAGAGACATAAATTTGGGTAATTTTATATGTCCCCCTTGTCTTAATGTCGACGAAAGTCTCTTTCGTCTTTTTTATTCTTGTGAGGTGGCGACATCGATTTGGTCTCCTTTGTGTTGTTGGCTTGGTATCGATCAATTGGTGGAGTAGAATTCTTTAGTCACTATGTTTTTAAATTTTAAGTTCTTGTGTAAAATCAAGTTTAAAGTTGAGTTCCACTGTTATTTTTGGCTTGTTGTTTGTGGGTTTTGTGGAAGTCTAGAAACTTTATCCTCTTTGATGAAGGAAGGCTGAAGGAGATGGATATTTTGGGGCTCATTAAATCCTTGTCTAGGGAGTGGATTTTAGCTAAGTATTATAGGTTAGTCTATGTGAATTCTTTCGTGTGGAAAACCAATCCTTCTTACTTTTTAGTCGGGTGAGTTCAAAGTGGTTTGTGTTATTTGCATGGGTGTGTTATCTTTGACAGCATGTTGCAATCAATGTTTATGTTGCAGGTTTAAGAGGATTAGTCGTGTATGTGTTTAATTTTCTTTTTCTTTTGTGTAGTTAGCGCTCAGGGTAATCATAGTTGGAGCTCAGTCCTATCTTACATCAACTGCTTTGATTTTGAAGTGTGTGTAGGGCTTAATTCTTGAGCAACCAAATTAGTTTTGGTTAGTCATTTGTTGAGGGGAGTTATAGCAGCCATGGTGATAGCTAACCAAATTAGTTTTGGTTAGTCATTTGTTGAGGGGATTTATAGCAACCATGGTGATAGCTAAAAGCATATCAGAGGACTTATATTCTCATGTAGTGTGTTAAAGTCTTGTAGTGTGTTAAATTAGTTTTGGTTAGTCATTTGTAAAGGGCAAATGTTAATGTTGTATTTTGTTATGGTATTGTGTATGAAGTCTTGGCACATCTTGTATCTTGATATTTTTTGTTAATGTTATTGCTTTGCTTATTAAAAAAAAGGGAAAATACTCAAATTGGTCCTTTAACTCTATCCCTGGATCCAATTTGGTCCCTTAGTTCTAAAAAGTGTCAAAATAGTCCTTTAATTGTTCAAAAAGGTTCACGTTAGTCCTTTCCGTCCATTTTTTACTAACGCCGTTTGTTTATACATGCGTGGAAGCTGAGTTGGCAATGAATTGTCATCTTCATCAGCAAGGTCACCAAAATTTTAAAATAAAACCCCAAAACTTTTCCTTATACACGAATCGAACCAAGGCCACCATATTTATTTTGAAAGAAATTTACCACTGGGCTATATCACATCTATTGATTTATTTCATGAATAAAATACTTATCTCTTATTTATTTCATGAAAGTGTACCACTATCATCTTATATGCATCGTTTTCTCTCAAACCAAATCCTTTCTTCTCTCTCTACAACTTGTTTTGGAAATACTGGATCTATCATCCATAATGCATCTTAAAAAAATGTATAAAATGCATTCTTCTATGCTTATTATTGCCAATGAAACTGGAAATTGGAACCAATGGAAGTAAGCACGCCATATATTCATTGTGGTTTGCTGGTCTCTAAATTGAATAATATGAATTAAAATAGAGTGATGTCAATCAAGATTCAAGAGTAAAATACTATCATTTCTGAGGGCATGTCAGATAAGTTCATCCTCGTGATTCATATTTTGAGCTTTAAATGAACTAGAATGCATCAATAATTCACACATTTTTACAATGGCTACAAAATAAGTAATTCCTTTCTTCCATCTCATACTTCTGTTTCTCCTAAAAATTCACATTTGTTTACAATGGCAACAAAATAAGAAATTGTCTGGTACCAGCCATTGACATCTGTGTACAAAAATATGACAACTTTCCAGCTTCTGATCAATTTCAAAATTCAAATGAAAAAAAAGGAGAGAGGGCGAGAGATTAATGGAAGAGGAATATGAAAGTAGAATAGAACTTGAATTAAACATATGACATGAAAAAGTGATATTTTATAGGCAAAATACTGTACGTCATACACTACACAAGTACAAAACATGAAACAAAACAGGTTATGTATATATTTAAGAATACAATTATTTTGTGTAAGTTATTATAATTTAATAGGAAAGCAGATCGTGCATGCATGCATTGGTGAAAATATATGCTAAAAGAAAATAAAGATACACAATTTTAGTATGAGACATACCCTCATTGAGGATAAACCATCAGGAAGCTTCAAGGAGCGGCATTGTTATGGTTCGTTAATCTCTACTAACTTCCATATCCTAGATTTTTCCACAGCTTCATCAACAATTTTGGGTTTGACATCAACTAAACTTCGAGAATCATTATTCTACAAGTAAAATAGTAGAAGATTAAATACACCCCAGAAATATGCAATCAACTACATGTGCATATGCGAGTTCATGTAATTGTAGCTTTTTCTGTATACTGGTACTTTTGGCATTGCATGTAAAGAAGAATGAAGAATTAGATTTACTCTTAATAATTTCATTGTACACACATAATAGTACATACAAACATTGCAGAGATATAATTCATTTTAGTCTCAGATGGAAGAAAAATAATGGATTGTGTTAGTTATGCTAATGGTTATATCAAACAAATATTATAGTTTCAGTTTGCAAATATTGAACAAAAACTATGGAGTGGCTTAATGGTTTAACTTGCTTTATAATCTAGATGGCCTTAGTTCAAATCATGCAAACTACAAAATTTTGGATTTTTTCTTGTATTTTTTTATGAATTTTGTGATACACAGTCACATCATAGTCCACACGTGATTCCACATGGGCGCTAGATTCCACATCAGATACAAGTGTGAGCCACTTGTACTTTACCGTTGACTTTGACTAACGGTGTTGACGGCAAGGACTAACGTGGCACCATTTAAAAACTTAAGGGATCAATTTGGAACTTTTTATAATTAAGGGATCAAAATGGACCCCGAGATAAATTTAAGGTACCAATTTGAGTATTTTGCCTTAAAAAATGATTTACAAATAATAATAATAATAATAATAATAATAATAATAATAATAGATAGCTTCTAAAGTGAGAGAGCAATTAAATCCCTCACCATTGTACCACTCGTAAAATACCATTAGATCTTCTAAAATAAATTAAAGGCTTAGATTTCTTAAAAAGAATTATTGAACACCTATATCTTGTAGTATCCAATTCTAATTTCTTTTTTTACCTTTTCTTTTTATTTTACGGTTACTTTTACATACACTTCATCTTCTTTTCTTCTCTCATTACCCTCGCCACCACCCTCCAAACTCAGAAGAAGAAAAAATTCATGGTGTCCATCATCCAAACTCAAAAGAAGAAAAGAAAAATACATGATCGATAGATATTTTTTCCTTTCTATATTTTGAGATCCATTGAAGGCTTCTTTTTATTTTAATTCTAGAATTTTCTCTTTTATAGAATAGATATGGAAGAAAAAGGGAAAAAAAGGATGTAGAGAGATGGTAGAGGGAGGAAGAATATAGTAAATTGTTATTTTGATAAAAATTTATCTATCCAAAAATGTATTACTGTAACATCCTTCCTTTGCTCACGCATAACATTAATAATGATAATTATTATTTTGATAGAGATTGAAATTAAAAGCGCAGCAGTATGGAAAAAAACTAAAACTAAAACTTCATGAAAAATACCATGAAAATAATCTCTAATTTTCTAAAATTTTAAATTTTATTTAAACACTAGAAAGTGGAAAATGAAGTTTTCAAATGTTATCCACACCACAACTTTGATTTTCCTGAAATGTTGATTGTCTTTGCCACATCAATGAAGATTTTACTGATAAAAAATTAAAAAGAGTAGGGATTGGATAAAGGAAGGCATTCCTCTTTCTTCTTTAATTTAAAAGAATCTAAACCCTTCAATTATTTTAATAAATCTAACGGTATATTATTAATGGTACACGGGTGAAGGATTTAATTACTCTCTCACCTTAGACGCCACCATAATAATAATAATAATAATAATAATAATAATAATATATACAATATATAAAAGGGAATACTTTATTTTGGTGTAGTCTTTTTTTCTATAATTTCTAGTTTACTCTTACTTTATTTTGTAATTTACTTAATAATTTTTTATCGGTAACTTTCACACAACTTCTATTATTAACTTCCACCTAACTTTTTATTATTAATTTTCACATAATATATATTTCTAATTAATTGATTTTTTATTTTTTAAAAAAATCTTAAATTATTTTCTATACTAGCATCTATTAAGAAATAAGAATGTATGATAATAATAACCATTTAAGATAATGTTATATGATTGGTTAATTTTAAAACTTAAATCCTCTTAAATATTCAGAGATCTTGTGTAAGTTAAACATGGTTTAAGTGTGAAAATTAAATAGGGGTCCTATTTAATTTTCATTAAAACATAATTAATATTTTTTTAAGCCCCTTTTTTACCACGATTTAAACGGGAAATGTTTTAGACCCTATCGCGTAATAAGTCTTACACATCCTTGAGGACAGTCCTATTAAAAGTCATACTTATAAATAATAAACATTTAAATTGTCTTACAAACAAGAATATTTGAAATTCAAGGTATTTTTAAGAACTTTGGTAATGTTTTGATTATGATATTTTTTAAATAATTAGTAGAGTATTTAGATGTGTTGATTTTATTATTAATTTAAAATAAAATATTAAATAAAATTGATTATAATTTTCTTATAATTTTTAATTTTTAAAAACTTAAAATTAAAATTCATTAATCTAAAATAAAAATACTTTTATTATATCTAATTTTTTATCTAAATTTTTGCCTCAAATCTCTAAGAAGTGTGTCTGTGTTTTTAAATAACGTAACAACAACATATAAAATGCAAGAACCACTTCTTAAATTAATAACATTAGTCTATTTTTTTATTACAAAAAGATCATCAGTCTTAATCAATAAGGAAGGGTTGTAGGGGAACATAACATTAACATAATTTTATAGAATTTCTTTGATAATTCCATTTCCTAACCAACCAATGAAGCTTCTATCTATTTTCCATGACACAAAAACAACATAACCTATGGGTCCCTTTGTTTGCTGTTCACTCTTTTTGCCAGTTCATATTTTAGCCGTTGAATTATTCTTTCAAAACGAGTATACACTTTAGCTGTACTTAAACTCATCAACACCTCAACCACTACTACTACATTTCAACACTTTGTAACGTTACCATTAATTTAATTTCTTAAACCTCCCAATAATTCTTTTAATATTTAATTGACATTTTTAATACAGATACAAACAAACAAACAAATGGAATGCATGTAGGAGCGCTTGGTCAAAATTTGAACACCATTCCATTTTCCTCAACTATTATATAACCTCTACTCTTCATCTTTAAAATTCTCACACACATCTGGTTTCTTTTCTTCTACGAGGTTTAGGAGCCTCAACCTCGTAGAGAAACAAGAAACTCGAAAAATACTTCAATATATTTTTTAAATGAAGACGCATTCATCTATAGTAGCTAAAAGACTATGGAATGTGTTGAGAATTACATTCTTTATGATGCGGAAAGGTTTTATATCAAAGAGAAAGATGATTATGGATATGAACTTGATGATGAAGAAAGGGAAAGTGCTGAGAAAATCATTGAGCAGTTTAATGTCATCATCGCAAAACCGTCACCGGAATAAAATTGGTGGGGGATTTATGGTACATGATTATGAATTTTCTTGTAGTAATAGTCCAAATCCTGGTTATTTCAACCTATCAAAACGTAAGCATCATTTCAATTTTCCTTGTATTAATGCACCAGAGGTTATTGAAGATGAAACTTTACCTTTTCAATATCAACTGTCACCACTTGAAATTGAAAATGTGTGTAAGAGTAGTGTGGCTATGGTGCCTAAGACTCCTGAATATACATTCAATTTTAGGTTTGATACATCTGATGAGAGAAAAAGCCCACGTTTTTCTGTGAGAGTCTCGAATTATTCTGCCTTGGAGGAAAATGAAGAGATTGGAAATTGTCAGGTTGACGATGAAGCTGAGGATTTCATTAGAAAGTTCTATGAACAACTAAGGACGCAAAGCTGCGTGCAATTGCCAGGGTTTTAAGAAACAACAATCGCGGCCGCGCAATGTTAATCGCGATGAATCTCATTGAAAATCTGCAGTATCAATCATGGTAACATTGTTATTATGATTGCAATATTTTTGTTTTCATCATTTTAGTCTGATTTGAGAATCAGTTTTGATATTAAGTGATTCGAGTCCATACTGATCACAGTTATGGGTATTGAACCGAGGCGTTCGCAATTTTAAACATAGTGAAATTGGAAATTTCTATGATAGCAAGAGATGTAAAGATGAATTGAATAAAAATATATGAATGTCTTATTTGTATTATGGAATGCTCATTATTGATCGACTAGTTCTCGAAGAGTATCTCTAAGAATGTGTTGTATAAGGATTTTCTTTTTTCTTGTGCATAATTTTTGTGTGCATAATCATAATTTTTTATCATTGAGTTTTTTTTCCATCTGGTAATTGTATTGGAATAAACCATCACAATATATAATATCTACGGTATAATTAGTAATTTTTTAAGAGTCAGCAACCTACTTCAACATTAAGTCTTTTTTACTATTCCATAATCGTAATTAATCTAACTATTAATTAGTCTTTTTTACTATTCCATAATCGTAATTAATCTAATTATTAATTAAATTTAATTTAAAGGCTATGATTATTAAATAAGTTAAAAAGATTTTCATTGATCTGACTATTTTTTAAATATTTAAAAATTTGTCTAAAAATGAAAATATTTAGATATGTTTTTCTAGAACTATTTTTACTTATATCAAAATAATTTTGTTTTATTTAAAAATTGAGACTACACATAATTTATATACGACTCACATTGCTCTCTTTTATTCCACTTTATTTTTACTTAAATATATTTAAATATAATTGAATATTTACAGCTGAATATTTTGTCTCGAATTTAAATTATGTATTTTACGAAATTACTCTTTTATTTTTTAAAATATTAATATGATTTAACAAATTTAAATATTTTAATTAATTTTCCATATAAAATTGATTTACACAGTACATTAATTTTCAATTACTATTTTATTTTAGAGATTAATTAATATACTCTATAAAAAGTTTTACAAAATCATCGGAACATCACAATTATTCATATAAAATTTAACGGTTATAACTGTTCGGATAATATGGTTACTGTTATATCAATTATTCATATTATAGAGCTCCAATTATAGAAATATACAATGCAAGATCATCCATTTTATCAATAACATTCTTGCTCAACTGGAAATGAATAAACATAGGTGTATTGACACCATTAAAATCATCTATGTTGACTTTGTACATAATATCTTTGATGTACAATGTTTGTTTCAGAAGCATAGAATAATTTGATTGATATTGGACCTTAATACTAAGGAAGTATTTTGGTGTTTCCAACTTTTTCAATGCAAACTTATCATGGAGCTTATCATGGAGCTTAGTAATAATTTCATGAAAAAGTTTAAGGGATGTACTAGTTACACTATGGCATCCACATAAACTAGTGCATATAGTGTGATGTCTTCATGCTTGTACACCAAGAGTGAATAATCACACTTGCTAAATGAGAAGGCAAATTGAAGTAGAGTTTGATGGAGATTCTCATACCATGTTATTGGAGCTTGGTTTAGACCATATATGACCTTCTTTAATTTGCACATGTCAGTTGAGTTAGAATTAACAAAACCAGGTGAATGTTGCATATAAATCTCTTCTTAAAGTTCACCATTTAAAAAAGCATAATTTATATCAATATGGTGAATTTCCCAATTTTATATGAACGTTGAAGACAAAATGACTCTAATAGTGGTAGATTTTACCATTAGTGAGAAGGTTTTATGAAAATCTAAACCTTGTTGTTGGTGAAAGCCCTTAGCTAAAAGTTTTGTCTTATACTTGTTTATGCTCCCATCTGATTATTTTTTACTTTGAAAACCCATTGTAATCATAGACTTCCTGTGAGGAAGAAGTTTTGTAACAGTTCATGTGTTATTATTTATAAGTGAATTGTACTCATATTTCATAGCTTCAAACTATTCAGAATGAGTCAAGACTTATTTTGTGGTGCTAGGTTTTGAGTGAGAAAGAAAGACCTTTGTTTTGGACTTACCATTTTGAGCTCTTGTAAACATAAGATGATCATTTATAGAGCATTTTTATTTTCAAGTTTCTTAATAATCTTGTGTTTTTAATTAATAACAGAGGTATGGTGGCATTATTTCCCCTAAAGGGAAGAGTTTTTAATGAGGAACCCTATTTTCTTAACTTATGTGTGTCATGAGTTTGTTATATGTTATAGGTCTTATTGGACCCTTACAGATGAATTGTATTTGTCTTATCAGACTATACATTGTTGGAGCCTTACAAACGGAGCCTTGCTGCCTTATATGGTTATGCATTGTTGGACCCTTACAAAGGGATCATTGGTGGCACTCACCACCTAACATTACAATGAACATAATGGCACTCTCCACCCTCTTTGTGAGGGAATTCCTTTCTCATCTCAAATTTTCCTGCATCTTACTTAATCATATATCAGTCACCGATTGTTTAGGATTCCAACCAGTTCTCTCAATAATTCGATATGATCATATCAATCCCAAAATATCCCCACGATTATAATTCCAGTTCCTCACCAGTTTCAACAGAATACTCATCAATTCAAACTCAGATAAACTATCACTACCGATCAATTAAATCTAATATAATAACAACAATTACACACCAAT
Organism: Lathyrus aphaca; assembly: GCA_963966055.1. NCBI lineage: Eukaryota > Viridiplantae > Streptophyta > Magnoliopsida > Fabales > Fabaceae > Lathyrus > Lathyrus aphaca. The sequence goes on from OZ014525.1 coordinate 140,006,804, forward strand.
AAAATCAGTAAAACTTCAACTTATAAAACAAAAAATTCATCACATTCATCATGGGCTCCCATAAACCATTCACATCTAATCTAAAATCTATATCAATTATAATGAAAGATAATACTCCTCATACCTTAGATGTTAAACCTTGATTTCCCTTTCCTTGAGATCTTCAAGAAACCTTTGAGCCCTAGCCTTTCCGCCTCCGTTCCTCATAGCACTTCTCACAAAAATACGATCGATAAAAGAATTCTCTCCAAAAATTCAATTTTATGTTTGCCTTTCTTACCCCCTTGGGTCTCACTGTGTTATTTCGTCTTTATCCTCGCTAACTCCACCTATATTTACCACTTTATCCTTAAAATCTCTAATATTATTATTTATCTAATTATTTAGATTAATCTTCTATTAGATCTAAATAATCTTAATGAAATAATAACTTAGAACTTATCCTCATAATTTATTCTTACTCCAACACCATCCCATATCACATTAGTATATCATCATACATCATACATCATAATCATCAAACATCACTTAACTCACAAAACCATGTTAAATTAATTAAATAATTAATTAAATAATTAATTTAGATTTTTGGGGTGTTACACTCGGGGGATTATGTACATCTCAGGTATCCCATCCATGTGTAAATCACGGGCATCCCATCCCGAGGAACTGGTGGGATATGCTAGGAGCGGGATACCGAGTCTAGGGGGAATACCAACTATATCCATCCAGGTACCCTACCCCGGTTACCTGGAAAAAATACGGGGATTATATAAGGGCCGATAAAATCGAAACACGCTTTGATGAACATTCATTGTTGTGATGTCATTATGTTCCAACAAGTCCGCCGAATCCCATAATGAATAATCAATTGTGTCTATGACTATTCATTGACGTTGAAATTTTGTTGTCTCCCTTACCTCTGATATGGGTATGGGAGTCACTATTTAAAGGAAGATATTTCAAACAAGAAGGAGTCTCTAAGACCTACATCTCAAAAGACAAAAGACAGAAAACTCAATATAACACTCTAATGACCCTATCTAACTAGCACTATAGGGGTTATCAACTTGGTGTTCTTAATAGAAACACTGATAAAAGATACCATCATGTTTTTTATAATATTTGTTTGTCAAAAAATACACTATAAAGAACTATTCTCGTAAAAAAAGGTATATTTTAATTGAAAATACTTATATTCAATGCATTAAAAATTAAAACAACTGATTTTTTTAAAAAATAAAAATATATGTTTATTTAAAAGAGTTCTATTCAATATAATATTTTCTTGGGTTAATTATACAAACCCTCTGCCATTAGGGTGGGATTTGGTATTCACCCCTGAAGTTTTTTTATAGAACCCCCCTTATAAAATCCTAAATCAGATTTTACCACACCCTCTTACCCTCTATGCTGACTGGGCGTCTGGCCATTGGGTAGGTGACATGCTAACTGTGTAATTGCATGCTGATTGAGCAAGAAAAAGCATTCAAAGGCCCTGACCATACCACTTCTCTCTCATCCAAAGGCCCTGAACATATGTGTGAAGCATATGACTCAACAACAGTAACGCAGCAAACGCCACCACCATATATACTTCAATAACAACAACACTTTCGATTTCATTTATTTTTTCTTTCCATTAACTATCACCAACAACAATGACAAAATCACCAAAAACAACTTGCGACCAAAACTCCACAATCACCTCTCTCTGTTTCTAGCACAAAACCGTCTATGTTTCTTTCAACAAGGGTGGGATATCAATTTATTGGATACATTGGATCCACATAATCAACACAATTCATTTGATGAAAAAAATAGTACAAAACATACACACCAAGAGAAATTGAAATGGAAGGGAGCCGAGAACGTGACTGGTGATGTTGAAGGATGATCGACGGTGGTGACGGGTTAGTGGGTTTGTCGGTTTGCTGAATATGAGTGAAGAGAGAGTTAAATGAGGGTTGAAGGGTGTTGCGGATGGTTTGTTTGGTGAAGAGGGTGAGGTAAAATCAAACCCCAAATTTGAACACTAAAATCAAGCCCCAAATCAAAACCTTTGAATATGTGTGGGGTCAAAGAATATTGTGTTGAGAAATGTTTTTCTGATTGTGTTCCCTGAAGCATGTTTAGAACGTGTTCTTGACACCCCATATGTATGTGCTTTTGTTGAAATGTAGGTTTCTTAGGGAGCTAGATTTTTAAGTGAATGAAGTTGATGAACAATGTTGTTGTTGCAAATCGGAGAAGGAAATACAATGATGATGTTTTGTTGTTGAGTTGTGAATCGAACTACTATTGTTACTGAAGAATGAGAAACGATGAGTTGTAGGTTGGTGTGAAGATTTCATCGTTGACAACGAGAAACAAGTGTGTGTTGATGGTTGCTCCGCCATTACGTGGTGAGATTATAGAGATGAGGGTTTGAAATGGTGAGGAAGTAAAGGATTTGAAGAAATGATGAAAAGGTTATGGTTTGAATGAAATAGATTCACGGATGTGGTTTATTTATGTTGTGTTTATGTTGTGTATGAAACAAAACAACAATGGTGAAGAAGAATATGGAAGATGGGTTTTTATTCAAATATGAATTAAATACACAATCAACATGCCACCTACCTAATGACCAGACACACAGTCAGTATAGAGGGTAAGAGGGTGTGGTAAAATATAATTTTGGGTTTTATAAGAGGGGTTCTATAAAAAAAACTTCAGGGAGGAATACTAAATCTTGCCCTAATGGCAGGGGTTTATATAATTAACCCTATTTTCTTTATTAAAATCCTTAAAAAAAATCTTGGCTAGTGTCACTAGTGTGTCCTACCAATTCAATCTCATGGGAGAGTATTCACAATTTCTTCAGGCAAAAAGAGGCATCAGACAAGGTGACCCCATATCACCCCTACTTTTTGTCCTTCTCATGAAGTATTTAAATAGACTCTTGATGAAAATGCATACAGACCACAACTTCAATTTCCATGCCAAGTGTGAAACCTTAAAAATCACCAATCTCACTTTTGCAGATGACATTCTTCTCTTCTGCAGAGGAGATGAAATCTCCGTGAAAATGATGTTGAACACCATGAAAATCTTCTCTAAGTCTATTGGTATGGTGATGAATCCTAGCAAATGAAACATTTATTTTGGTGGCCTAGACATTGCTAGCAAGGGATCTCTCCTTGATGCTTCTAGTTTTCGAGAAGGTACCCCCCCCCCTTTAGGTACCTTGGGGTCCCCTTAACCACCAAGAAGCTTACTATTAATCCCTTTATGCCCCTTATGGGCCGAATTGTTGCAAGAATCCACCATTAGTCTGCTCGTTTACTAAGTTATGCAGGCAGAGCCCAACTGGTTCGTAGCATTCTCCATGCCATGGCTCAGTATTGGATGCAATGTTTCCTGTTCCCAAAATCTGTTATTAGGAAAATCGACTCTATTTGTCGCAGCTTCATCTAGACTGGCCAGGATCATCTCAGCCGCAAATGTCTCGTTGCATGGAATAACGTCTGCAAACCAATTGCTCATGGTGGCCTTCAGTTACTTAATCTCAATATTTGGAATGAAATTATGCTTCTTAAATATCTTTGAAACCTTTGTCGTAAACCTGATAACTTATGGGTTAAGTGGATTCGTCACCACTATTTCAAAGCTATTGGTATTATGGATTACAATATTCGTCTCCAAGATTCGTGGATCATGAAAGGGATAATGAAACAGAGAGATCTCTCTATTAAATATCTGGATACTTGGAACAAGGCTCTACATTCAAACAAATTCAGAGCTCGATCCTTCTATACCGACATTATGGAAGAGGATCAAAAGGTTGTTTGGAAAGACCTCATCCAAGGCAATCGGGCCAGACCAAAGATGGTTCATTGCTTATAGTTAACTTGCCACGGTAGGCTGGCAACCAAAGACATGCTTAAGAAGTTTGGCATGATCCAAGACAACATTTGTGTCCTATGCAGAAACAAAGAGGAAAACTGTAACCATCTCTTCTTTGGTTGTCCCAAAACAGGTCCCATTTGGCAGGAAGTTATGCACTCTTTTGATGCTCCACATGATCCTAAATATTGGAATGAGGAAATTCATTGGATCCTGAATAAGGAAAAAGGCAAAGGCTGGAAACCAACAATTCTTAAAATGTTGGTGGCGGAAACTGTTTATAATATCTGGCACTATCGTAATAGTATCGTTTTTTTGTAGATATGTGGATGATATTAAAATAGGCACCATTATTTTAGAGAATATGCTCAATAGAGGATGGCTTAATAAAAACCTTAGAAGTCATCTTGTTCCCTTTTTGTTATAAATCTTTTTTATGGTTGGATCCCGTTTTAGACCACCTTGTGTGTAATTGTCTTTTTGATGGTTGGATCCCGTTTTAGATCACTTTGTTAGAAGTCTCTTTGATTCAAAAAAAATCCTTAAAAAAAGTGTCTCGAATACACTAGTTAGCATAAAAAGTTTATCGTTTTCGAAAATCTTTGAGTTTCTAATAATATATTTTGTTAAAATATACTTCTGAAAATCTTTTAGTTTCTAATAATATATTTTGTTAAAATATACTTCTAAAAACATTTTTTCCCTAAAATGCATATCTCAGTTTAGGAGATGTTTTGGAGATAAGTTGAGAATCTACAACTTGAGACCATCATCAATAATACGGGCGTTTCCAGTTTGGTTTGGATCAATTTTGAAGCAAAATATTATTTAATCCAAAGATAAATTGGTTTGGTTCAATTTTGGATTATTGATTAAAAAATCCGATTTGATCCGATTCAATTTCATACGATTTAATTTAGATTGATTTTTTTGTATATCCAAATTTTAAATTATAACTTTTATTAATATTTTTAAAATGGGATTAATTGATATGCCCTCGTATTGTAAAATATTATAAATTTAAATAATACAAAAATAAATTTAACTACATTTTAAAATTTGATTAATTTTATTCAAAAATTAACTAATGATAAAATTAATAAGTAAAAAATATTTAAACAAACAAAAATGTGAGAGAGAGAGAGAGAGAGAGAGAAATAAACCTGCAAAATCTCATTCCCCAAGGTAAAAAAAAAAAACACAAACAAACATGAAATTTTCTCATTATCGAAAACTATACTTTCTACTTTACATTTTGGGCCAAATTATTTATATCCAGCCCACTAAACTATTATCAGCCCATCACCACCGGTTTTCAAAATACGGGCCGGACTGCCAATGACTAGTCTCAGGCCCAATAGGCGGGTAAAGCCGCTCCCTCGGAGGAGACGGAGGGTACGGATACATCGACGGCGGCGGTGGATAATAATAATTACATTCCCCGGCAAACGGATATGAAACAGGAGGCGCCGCCGCTGCCATCCCCGCAACTGGTGCGTAAAACGGTCTCTCCTGAACAGAACAACCTGTAGAATAACAACACGGTCTCTCGATTTCTGATATTGGATATTGTACCGGAGCAGGAGCACAATCCTCCGGCGTCAGAACAGGGTAACCCGAGATTCTCCCGTCAAGAATCTGCGACGATTGTTTCCCAACTCTGTCCAACATATACGAAAAATTGAAGATCCCATTCGGCTTCCCATCAGCGGAACGAATCTCATAGCTAACAAACCGCGTGATACCGTGGACGTCACTGATCAGATCTGTAATCGGGACACGGCTCTCTCCGATGAATTTATCGCCGAGGATAACGCCGTCGTGTCGAAACTCGAAACATAGGAAAAACTCGGCGGGATCTGAATGTTGAGAGAGAAAAGCCAAATCGAAAAGCATATCATAGTTCCATTCGGGGTTGGTTCCATCTTCGTCGATGTCTCTGTGCGTCGGTGTTTTCTGTTGCTGTGTGTTTCGTTCGTTGAGTTGAATTCTGGGGTTGTTGGAGGAGATTGAGACTTGTGCGTAGAGGGTTAGTTTTTGGAAGAAGTTGAAGGCGTGAATGTCTTTGCATGAAATGAGTTTTAGGTTTATGAAACTGGAATCCATTTTGACGTTGGAAACAAGAGTTGGTTGGTGTTAATTATTTATTTATTTATTTATGTGTTTGTTTTGTTTGATCGGTAGGTTTTTTATATTAGTTTGATTGGTAGGTTTAAAGCAAACAAAGAAGAAAGTAGATGAATGAATTGATAATGAATTAATGAGTTCTTCTTTGTTGCTTCTGCCTATACTTCAGCGTTAAGGAATTTAATGCGAAGGTTGGTTTGCTGTATATTGGCGTTGTATGCACGGTCGTTTTAGGCGTGATAGAAATTCATGGTGAAGGTTGTATTAGGACATGTATGTGGCTCATATTATTATCACCAATTATCACCAGTGCGCAGATTTACACTCACTTCGTTTTTCAATATATGTCTTTATCCATCTTTTTTACTATTTCATGCCACGCGTATTGATGCATGTACTTTTTTTCTTACTTCTAAATCTCATATTTTTTGTTTTCTTACTTCTAAATCGTCAATTTGGCACAAAATGATACCGTCAAAAGTATTGTCTTGTGTGGAGATTGATAGACAATAGACTACCAACCAAAGATAACTTAGCAAAGAGAGGAGTCATAGATTAGGATATCATTTAGTGTGTCAGCGGGTGTAGTGAGATTGAGTCGGTTTCTCATCTTTTCTTTGAGTGTCCTATATATGTAGGTATTCGGCAACTGGTAATCAAGTGATTTAGAGTTCAGCCAGTGCTGCCAAAAGAGTGTGCAAATAATCTAATTCAGTTTGAAGCTTTATGTGGCAGTGGAAGAATTACAGCGGGTGGAGTCAGAGTGATATGGCTCGCAAGCGTCTGATGCATTTGGAAAGCGAGGAATAAGAAGATTTTTAGCAACAAAGCTGAATCGGAGGATCACCCATTTAAAAATATACAAAGGACGTCATAGAACTGGTTGAGTACTAATAGCAAATATCAAAAGTGCAAGGTGTCGCAGTGGTACTTGAATAACAAGTTAATCCTTCGTTACGAGGAAAAGAGTTAGATATGAATTAGGCGGTTGTGGTAGGGGTCATGAGGTTGATCTCGATCGAACAGTATGAAATTATCACGAAACCATTGTCGGCATCAATTTTGGCAGGCTGAATCAATCCTAATTCTGGACTCTGCGCTCTGTTATTGTGAGGTATATTGCAGTCCCAATGCTATGAAGCTAAGTTGGGTTCTGTTGGAGCGTTTTTGTGTGGTATGGTTGGTGGCTTGTGCGCTCGGGCCTTGCGGCAGGTGTTTTGTGGTGCAGAGATGCTCTGACATATCAGTCGAACCATTCAATGGATTGACCGCAAACTATAGAGTAAGAAGTCTTTTGAATTTGTGTCGACAACCAATAGTTATAGAGAGCTTTGAATTTGGTCGCTAAGAGAGTAAGAGACAAATGCATTAAATGTTGGTCTTGTCATCTCGTTGCTTCGTACGATTCAATACATGTGGCTTCCCATTTCGTAGGTTATGGTATTTGAGTGCACTCAAGTGTTGTTGTATTTCTAATACACAAATCTGACGTTGTTTTCCATATACCCATCATCCTTCAACTTGGATCGTTGATTGGTTTGGCTCGTTCTCCTATATTATGACAGATTTGGTTTTCAAATAATTTTTTTCTCATTACCCTTTGGAACTTATTGTTATCTTGCAACCTCGTTGCTTTTGCGAACGTTGGTAACCTTCGGTATTTTCGTTCCCTTAGTAATTTAGGACTCGTAGCTTTGATCTACTAAGTCTTTTTGAGTTTCCTTCGTTATTTATGCACTTTCAACTTCTTTTTCTTCAAGTATCTTTGTGTTTCTTTACTCATATAGTGTACCTTTCTTCTCCTTGTAATGGTTAATCTGAGGAACGCTTATGCAAATGTGTTGAACGACTTCGACTATGGAAATTATTTATCGTTGTCTGAGGTTGACCACGCAAGCCTCTTAGAGATTTTTATGGCAACTCTTTAGGAGTTGATTCTCCTATTCATGAAAATCATATATATGATTGGACATAAAAGGAAACAAATATAAAAAATGTGAGATATACTTCATTCAACCTTTCGCGACAAGCAATCAACTCGAGATAGAATGTGTGCATTTTGCCTAACATGTTACTTTCCATTGATGTATCATATCCACTTCGAGACAGGATGTCCCATAACTTGACATAAATTTTTGTTTCACATGTTACCTACAACATATCGTCAATCAAAAGTAATAACAAACTTGATCATACCTGAGATCGGAATCTCCAATGGCTGTTGACATGGACTCCAAGGTCGGCTCGTATGCTGAGGAGAATGGGGGGTGTGCCTGCAAGGTACTCCAAAGCCTAAGTCAGAATGGGCACAAGAGATGGCAAGTACTAGTAAGAGTGTTAAGGACAAATATTTGATACCTGACCCCCTCAAATGAGAGGGTTTATATAAGGAGCCCCCAGCGCGTGGCCAACGGTTCCTATTTTTGGACCTGGATCGCGGATCCCCAAAAATAGGTAACTTCCAGGAACTGGCTGACGAACGAGCATCATGGTCGGGAATACTGTGTCGGACACAAAGTCCTTCGAGCAGGAACCATCCAAGTCGACCATGGGCGGTCTCTGCGGTTGTCGAGAAGAGACCCTGGTCGAGGAGCCTGGAACGACCACTAATACAATGGATTCCCTGGATTATGGGTCATTGGGCCATTTCAGGGGCCAAAAAGGATTGGGTCATGCCTAGTCGTTGGTCTAGTCCAGAACAAAACTCCTCCTTTTACCAATTTTTAGGAAAATCAAAACGTGCAAGATGATATACACATTCTTATTGGCATTCTTATTGTCCTTTAAAAAGGCTAACACAAGTTACATAATTTCTTACAATTGTAACATGGTGACCAACATACATCAAAATACAGTGGAGCTAGTAAAGAACATGTTAAGAATAAGGACTATATCTGATAAGCATACCACTTGCACAAAATAAAATGTGTTTTTACTCTCCTTATTTGCCATAAATGAACAAAGGATGGAGACAAGTTTATTTGGACCTTAAGGGTATATATATCAGAATAATTATTATTCGGCCTAACCAAGGGCAAAGCACAAAAGATCATAGAAACCCAGTCCACACATAGGCAATAGTAGTGCCAATAACACCAACCAACACAGGGAAAACATAGAATAAAATCATTATTTTTCCATACATATGGCTTACAAGAACACATTATCAAAAGAATAAAAACTAAAATTCTTCATCACCAAACTACAAATCACTAAAAAGCTCTAGTACTGGAATCAGTCTCATATTCCACCTTTTCTTCACATTCACTAATTGTATGATATTCATTCTTACTTAATGTTCCAACATCTTTCTTAGCATTTTGAGTTGTATCATGAGAAGTATATGCACTAGCATCCTTCGGGTCATCATTAGGATAAGACCATCAACCACACTTTTTATGGTGGTCGAAGTGCTATCATTTCTTGTAAGCCTTTTGAATTATGAATAAGAACATTAAAAGGGTGGCCTCTAATAACCTAAACATGGGTGGGACTTTAGAAATATTATCACTAGCATGCAAAAAAGATTTACCAAAATTCGGAAGGTTGAGGAGAACAATGTCTGGGACATATTTTCCAACAAGAATCATGTAACTAAAATTCAGAGGACTTAGTGGAACACCAATAACATTATCGCCAGTCACAATATCAAGTTTTAATTAATTAAAGTACCATAGATTAAAGACAAAAAACAATGGGAAGCTTGATGGCAAAATACACAATATGTTTTAGTACTTGATCAAACACATAATCTCTGAAGTCAAAAGCAACCATAGTTCTTATTTGGTAAAGTAAACTAGCAAGACTTGGAGTCATACATGATTCATGATTTGCATGTGCCCAATTGGTACCCCTTATCTTGTATAGGACGAAATATTTTACACTAAAGTTTGAGTAAGTGAGAAAACCCATGGACGACTAGTCTTCATGGATGTTATGAGTAATTTGTTTAGCGATTATCTTCATTGAGCATACACAATTAGTAGTGATAAGTTTTTCTATATCCAGGTACTCATTGATAATGGTTGGAGAAAAATTGAAATAATGTCCATGAACATGAACTTTACTATACTTAGAACTCTCTGCATGATTGAAACCTTTTGGAAGGTTTATAATGAATTCCTTCATAAGTCTTGGGTCAGAAAGACCAACATGGACCACGGTCTTTCGGACTTGTGCATCATTCAAGAATTCCATAATTTCTAAAAATGTTTAGGCTTCTTTGGACAACTCTATATTTGGTTTTATATGCATATGGAAGACATGCTTCCATTTTAAGAAACCCCCCTAAATGGAGTGAGACATTGTGTAAAGGCACAACAGGTACATTAACAGGAAACTTCTTCACGTCTATAACCCTCTTGCTCATTTTAGCAGTAGGAATCTACATCTCATCAGGAATGTTTGTGACATCCTCTTCAACAACTTCCTTTCAGGGACCTTCTTCATTTTTAAAACAACATTCTCCTTTATGGAAATTTTTTTCTGTAGTTTTATTTCCCTTTTCAATAGATTTTTTTTCAACACATCTTCCTTTTTATCGAAATTCTTTTCTTTTTACTTGGAGTAGAATACTTTTTGGTGGTAGATTTCTTGGGCTTTAACATGTACTTTGTAGATATTTTAGATTGGCAATATTTTATGGTAAAACTTGTTTTTGTTCCTGAATGTCATGTGTGATGTTATGACATGTGATTTAAGCATTTTGCAGGTGTGAAGGTTTAATGTGTGCAACTGTTTTATCAAGATGTCAGGACTGATATCATGACATCTCTGACTGAGCTTGATGACCTAGTTGAATCCTTATTTTATGTGCGCGTTTTTGCTATCATTAACTGTGTAATTTGCTGAGTATTAATAGGCACGGTTTGTTAGAAGGAAAGGATTCAGTATGGAGTAATATTAGCAGAAGATTTTATATGTTACTATTTTAGTAACAACATATTTTCATGGAAACAACTTGAAACAACAACAAAGTAACTAGGTGTTCATCCCCCGAGTGTTACGTATCAGAGTATCGACACCGACTCGAACTAACAAAGATAGCAATCTTACTTCAAGCTAACCTTCACGTTACCAACATAGGGGTAACATTCAAATTGAAGGGGTGAGATATTGAACAATATAAACAAGAATATGATAATTAATACGTTAGATAGAATTATACAATTTCACTACTATCCAACAACAACAACAACTTAACAATCACCCACATTTTATCAACATACTTTATTGACTTATTACACCTATAAACATTTACCACATAATCAACAAATCAACATCATCATAGTCAACGTAATCAACTTCAACAACTTCAACAACTTCAACAAACATAATCAACTTCAACAGCTTCAGCAAACATAATCAATTTTATCAACATAATCATATAAGTAACTTCATCAACATAATCATATAATCAACTTAAACCAACCTAATCATATAAGCAACTTCATCAACATGATCACATAATCAACTTAATCTACTTCACGATATAATCAACATAAACATATAATCCACTTAAGCAACAAAATCAACTTTATTGACATAACTTACATAAACAACTTAATTAACTTAATCAACGTAAACACTTCATCAACTTAATCAACATGAACAACTAAATCCACTTAATCCACATAAACAACTTCATCAACTTAATCAACACAAACAACTTCTTCAACTTAAGCAACATAAACAACTTTCTCAATTTAAGCAACATAAACAACTTCCTTAACTTAAGCAACATAAACGACTTCGTTAACTTAAGCAACATAAACAACATAAATAATGCAACATAAGATTCGACTCGACTATGCATATGCATGTGGTACCATCAGAGTAAACTCCCAACATAAAATATACCATGTTATCGAGGTATCTGCAAGACATAAGCCTTCAAATTAATAATTTTTCCAATCCAGAGCAACGTGGCGAGCATCCGCTCCAACTTAGAAAAATGCAATGTATGCCATGATACAACGACTCAACACATAACAACAATCAACTCCAAACAACATACAACAAACAAATAGCAACTTCAATTCATAACCGATTCAACTTTGGCCATAGGCCTACAACTTATGTACATCAATGTTGGTCATACGACCTACAACTTTAATATCAACATTGGTCATTTGACCTACAACTTAAATAATCAACATTGGTTCTTCGACCTACAACTTAAAACATCCATAAATTGGAACAAAACAACATACTCAATGGCACGCGAAACCCACCCATTTCAACACGAATTCAACAAAATAAACCGACTAAAATATCCTACAATTATTACGAACTACCTCGTCAATTTCCAGACAACTAATTTTATCGCGTAATTTCACCTGGTCGACAAAATCAGTATTGTTTTACTACCTTGCGATTACTACCAATAATTCTTCTGATTCTGGTAAATTTCAATTTACTGATACAATACATATTATGCTCCCAATTATCCTACCATCCAAAACATCAATCTGATATGAAACCTGCTAAACTTTTATCATCTGCTAAATGCCTGCTAAAATCTGCTACTGCCATACATCCCCTCTTGCTAACTGATAATCGTTGTCATACTTTATTTATTTCCTTGTACTATACTGACCGATATTAATTTTAATAAACAAGTTATATAATCTAAACATACTTATATATAATTATGTATGTGTTGTGACCAAAAAGAAAACAAGAAAGGCCATGTGGCCCCCACCATACCTATGGCCAGCGCCACCCTTCATTGAGGTGTGTGGCTGGCGCCACTTTTTGCCTTAAGGTCCTGGTGGCTTGCGCCACCTCTTACGTGCCATGGGTGGCCTGCGCCACCCCTATATATAATGGGTGGCATGTGCCACCCCAATCATCATAATAGGGAGACTTCCATCACCCAAATTTTCCAGTTTTCCCAACTTATTTCAATATTTCCGGACGGTGTAACCTTCAACCCGCAAGAAATTCACAAAACCCGATTACACAGTTATGTCACCGAAACATATTTTTACAGCAAATTTGGAACAACTTAAATCAGTACCAAATCAACGCAGAAAGTATAGAAATTATAAAATCTCAATCCCACATACTAATCTTCATAATCCCAGTTATAAAATTCGAACTCCACCCTTACCTTAAATTGATGACCACTCGAATTTTCGATCGACTTTTCCTGGAATTGGCTCCAACGGCAATTCTCCCTCGTAACCGCTTTCTCACACTTAGTTCCTCTTTCTCAACTTATACTGATATCACAAACCTAGTTTCCATTTCTTTTTATTCTTTTATTATAACTATTATTATAACTATAATCTCTATTGGGCCTACTAATCAACACCTCCACAATTACTACTACCAACACAACAACTAAGCCCATTTAAGTAAACACTCTTATAATTCCATAATATTAATTTCAATATTATTTCTCCAGAATAAATCGACTAATTATCGAATATCGAATAAATCGTCCAAACAACCCAAATCAACATATTCAACCATAAACGGAAAATATTCAATATCATTTTCCACAACTTAAATCAACTTATTTAATTAATCCAACTTAAATTAACTTAGAAACATCAACGTAACATTCTGATATTTTGGAAATCAACTTAAATCAACTCAAATACACAAATCAACGCAAAACAACACAACATAATACAATATATTTAATTAAATAGTTAATTAAATAAACGAGCATTACAGCTTATCCCCGTGAACACCAACTCGACCTGTGGGTTGACCATTTTCAGCTAATCTACAATATTGTTGAAAGACTTAGAGGCCACCACCTAGAAATCCTCTTCAGTTTGGTCGATCTTTGCGATCAACTTTGTCCTGCTTTGTAGCCTTTTCTGCTCATCATTCTCGTCGTCAACAAGTTCCATAGCCGACCCAGCTTAGCGACCAGATCCTCAACAACTTTCCTCTCCGTCTCCTCAGCACTCAAAGCTTCACCCAGATCCTTGATCTTCTCGTCTGCTTATTCTTATCTTCGGCATCCTTCCAGTACTTTTCTTCCACCGTAACCAACAAGGACTTCAGGTCCTTCACTTCGTGCTCATGGGCAGAAGATCCTTCAGGGTACAAAGAGACAATGGTCAGCATCCTCACGACCGCATAAGCATCCTAGGCAACGACTAACCTCTTGCTCGGGTGATCCATCTCTTCCAAGCAAAGGGATTTCTCCTGCAGTTTCAAAGAGGTAGCTTCAAAGAAGTTCGACTTAAGGAAGCAAGGGGGAAGCTCGCATTCTTCCTTTGCAACTTCAGCGGTAAGATCCAAAACGGTGACATCCTTTGTCCTCGCTCTTTTGCTCCTCTGAGAGAGATGTGAACATTGAAATGCTCGCGGGACTGTCGAAGATGTCCCTGCTCTAGGGCCCGTCACCGTACGTAGTTTGGTTTGTGTCACTTTCTTGCCCTTTTTCACAGATGGTGCCACTGATCTTTTCGGTTGATCAAAACCTTAAGTGGGCCACAGACTGCACTGAGGATTCTGGATTGTTGAGGAGATGAGGGGATGTACCTGTAAGGCACTCTGATGTTAAAGCAAGAAAACAAGCACAAAAATGGGCAAGTACGAGAGAGTATTGTTAGCGTGAATATTAAATACATGACCCTCTCATGTGAGAGGGTTTATATACTGCCCCCAACACGTGGCCAACAATCCCTATTTTGGGTTTGGATCATGGATCACCCAAAAATAGGTAAATGCCAGAAACTAGCCATTGGTCTGAGCATGTCGCTCGAGTATGATGCGCGTCGGACAAGGGTATACCTGAACATAGGTCATCTGTGACTGAGTCTGGAGACTTCTTCCAGGTGTCAGGCAAGAGTCTTAAAGAGCAGAGAAAACATTGTTATTTCCAAGGAAGCCTTGGATCCAAGTCCAATGCGACTATAAATATCCCAAAATCATGGGTTCATTAGAACAACCAAACTCAAATATGGAAATACATGTATACATAGTTATTCATCCCATTTGTGAGCTAGCTCCCAACTTCACAACAACCTTAAAACTTCTAAAAGACCCTTAATTGCTCGGGATTGTTACACATTTATATTTTTATCAAGTAGATGACATATGCAAAAAATAAAATTATGTTATTACATACTTACCCATCAAAATTTGAGAAAGAAAGAGGGAAATATCATATCTTACATAATTGATATTGAAAATTGTTGAAGAGCATATAACAAAACATTAACCATTAATGACTTCAAGAGGTAGGTTTCCTGAAGAGCATATATCAAACATTGACCATTAATGACTTCAATAGTCAAAAGGTAGGTTTGCTTAAGAGCATATAATAAACATTGACCATTAATGACTTCAAGAGGTAAGTTTTAAACTATCTCATTTAATATTAATATTGTTCTAATTCATGTACCTATCATCAAAGTTTATTATTTAGAATATATAAATTAGGTTTCATGATGTATGAGATCCTTAGTTGTTTGTATAAATTAGTCTGATAAGACATTTATGATGTATGAAAAAAAACAATGAAATGAAAATAATATATTAGAATGTGAACACTTAATAAGAAGACAAAAATTACTTTTAAAATAAAATTAATATAATTGATTGGACCACTATGTAAAATTAGTCTAAATGAGTTTACTCAATTGGACTCAACTGATTGGACCACTATGTAAAATTAGTTTGAATGAGTTTACTCAACCGGACTCAACTGATTGGGCCACTATGTGCGTGTTTCTTGATTTCGAACCAACGCAATCATCAACTATGATTTCATATGAAACACCTCCTGTGCAACTACAACAACCACCGCCTAGGTGACCACAAAGACACATACATCCCCGAAGATGCGGAACTGACAGGCGAATCGGAAGTCATTGTCGTAGAAACTAATGTGTTTATTATCCAATATAATCTATTTATTAATAAATAAAATTAATTATTTTTTTTATTATTAAATATCCAAAATATCCAAAATAAAATTAAAAATCCATAAAATATGGTGTCGCCATTGCCAATGGCGCCCCCCATATATTTTAAAGGGTGACTCCATTGGTGATGACACCCCCCTTTTAAAATATATAGGGACTGAGTTGCTGATGGTGTTCCTTTTAAAATATACAAGGGTTGAGTTGCTGATGACGTCCCCCTTGCGATTTGTTTTTTTATTTGTGAAAGATGGGTATTTTGGAAAATTTGATGAAAACACTACTAGATTGGTCATTAATTCACGGAAACATGATTATTATGGTAAAAATTTCAAATTTTGGATGAACGGATTATTTTAAATAAAAAAATTTACTCCTTCTCTCAAATTATAAAATAATAAAATCATATTTTATATAAAAAATTGAAACATAATAATTTAAAACATAATTTTTACTTTTATTTTTATAAAATCAAATTAGTCTTACTAGTTACTACTTTCTTTTCAATTTTTAAAAATAATTTAATTGATATATAGCGTAAAAAATTTACATTATCGATTAATTGCAATCGTTAAATTTTAATTATAATTTAATTTTGATTATTTACAAAATAATATCTATAATTGGTTGTGATATAGTACAACAATAATTTATACTGGTACATAGCCATTATTCTCATTTAAAAATAATTCAACGACTAATACTACAAAGGATTAAGTATAATTTAAACATTTTATTATATTTCATATACTAAAATCGGGAGAAAAATAATCGTTAATCTTCCCGCTGGTTCATTTAAAAAACCAAATCCCCTTTTCACTTTCAATGTTTTTCGCGCCGGTATGAACGAGCCGTCATTATCCACCGCCTCACCTCCACCGGAGTTAGAAGACGGATGCTTACGTCAAGACGGAGACTGTCACAACATCCACGACGATGGCGCTTCGTTCGATGCCTTTTTACTGGACGACGAAGGCTTCCCGTCACAAGTCCCAGGGGAAGACGCTTCGCCAAACGAATCTGAGAAAAGCAGTTTCGCCGCCGATTTCTATCGCTCCGGATCCGATTTCTCGTCGCTGTTGTCACCAGAAGTTAACCAACACAGGGACCTCACGCTGACGCCGGATTCGTTGTCTTCCGGGAAGAAACTGAAACAGGCCAATCTGTTCCAAATTTGGGGATTCAAAAAAAGTGTTGCTGTTGGTTCTGTTGAATTTGAATCCAAACAAGTTGGTTATTGTGATGATATAGGTGTGGGTAGTGTTTCATCTGAGAAGAAGATTGTTACACCTGGAAGTTGGGGTTCGATTTTGAGTGGCAAAGGGAAAGTGTTTGAGAAATCAAATTCTTCTAGCAAGAGAAAGAGTTTTCATGGAGAGAATAGGGTTACACGTTCGTGTCCCTTTTATAAGAAAATGCCAGGTGAAATGGAATTTCTTCTATTTTTATTGATAGTTTGATACAATTTTGTTACTTTTTTAGGTTAAAAGCAGTTCCAAGTCATATCAATGTTTTTGAAAAGCCTTTTCTTTATTTTGTTATCATAATGTGTAATCTGATGTTATACATATATTACCATGGGAAATCTGGTACAAAATACAAACCTAGAACTTATGAATAACGGTTAGACATCTGACATGATAGTTACACCAACATGTAGACACCGATAAAATAATTAGAATATGAAAGTGATTGAATGTTTCTACATGTGTAAGTGTGGTAGAAGTGGGCACTCAGGCATGCCTTCATCCTGAAGTGTCAATGTTACATAGCTTAAAGCGGAGTTAAATCTTGAGTGGCTGGTGTTAGACTAGACGAGTGTATGAGTGCGGAAAATCCAATGAACAGATTGAGTTGGAAAATCAGTTAGCCAATATTTACATGTTGATATGTTTTTTTGGTTTGTTATGATAAGAAAAAACTGTATAGTTTCTGAAGTTTAGTCTATTTGCCAATGCAGGAACAAACTTCACAGTTGATGCTTTTCGTTATGGATGTGTTGAGGAGTGTTCAGCTTACTTTCTTAGTCATTTCCATGCTGATCACTATGGTGGTCTTAGCAAGAAATGGTCACATGGTCCTATTTATTGCTCACCTCTTACTGGACGGCTAGTTAAAATGTGTCTCTATGTAAATCCTTCGTAAGAACTCAGAAACTCTTCTATCTTTTACGCCTTCTGTTTAGATTACTCACTTACACGGACAGAAAAATCAAAGTGCACTTGATCATGATTTTATCTTTTCCATTTCAATGAAGTGATTAGCTTTTATACTATTTGTTTATATAGGTACATATGCCCTTTGGAATTTGACACTGAATATGTGATTGATGGTATCAAAGTGACTTTGATAGATGCTAACCATTGCCCTGGTGCAGCTTTGATTCACTTTGAGCTCCCAAATGGACAATGTTATTTGCATACCGGTGACTTTAGAGCTTGTAAACTGATGCAAGACTACCATCTTTTTGTAAATAAACATGTGAATGTACTATATCTGGATACGACGTATTGCAACCCAAAGTACAAGTAAGACACTGATCATGTTAAAAATTTGAATAGATTTGTCATTTGGTTACAATATATTTGGCTCTTTAAACATAAATTGATGGTTCTTATCTTAGTAATAAATTTTTGCTTCAGGTTTCCTTTCAAGGAAGATGTACTAAACTATGTTGTCAAAATTACTAAGAACCACCTCAAAATGCATCCCAGAACTTTAGTGGTTGTTGGGGCATATAGTATTGGCAAGGAATGTGTATATCTTGCAATTTCTAAGGCACTTGGGGTAAGTGTGCTTTTTTTCTCTCTCTAGAAAAAGTTGTGTGTTAAGAATTATCAGGTACCTCTTCATGGGCTGTAGATTGTTTTTGCACCCATATTATACATGGCTTTAGGTTGTCTTCTTCTAGACTGTTTGATTCATTAATACAGTTCTGTGGCTCTTACCTGATTCAGGTAAAAATCTATGCAAATGCTTCAAGAAGAAGGATTTTGCTAGCTTATGATTGCCCTGACTATTCAGATAGGCTCTGTACAAATGGAAATAACACCCTTCTCCATGTTATGCCGATGTCATCTCTGAGAATTGAGGTTAAACTTTGTGCCTTTGCATTTTTATCAAAAAGTTTATTTTTCTTATAATTCTATTCTGTTATCTCATAATTCACCATCCATATTTTTCTCGTCACATTAGACTTTGAAGGAATATTTGAAAACCTACAAGGAACAATTCACATCAGTATTAGCATTTCGTCCAACAGGTATATTACCAGTATAATTTTAATGAAAATGACTTATTGATCATCTTCGTCTATTTTCAAGTATTCTATGGAGAAGCTATTTGTGCTGATAGAGTAGTTTGAATTTTGATGCTATATCTTTTGTATTTTCAGGTTGGACTTTTAGTGAGAAGATAGGCAATGATTTGGAACTAATTAAACCTATTTCCAAAGGAAATATAACGATATATGGTAAGATTAGCTGCAGATCAACTGCCACACTTGATATTAAATTTCAACTTAGGTTTAGTGCTTAGTTATTTATCAATAATGAATGTAACTGAAATGCTTAGTAGGTCATGTTTCTAACCGAAAAAAGCTTTTCTTCTGTTTATTTGCTCCCGGTCATTCAGTGCTTATTTATCGAGCTATCAGACTAATAGTATTTCTTATGAGTCCCTTTTCTACCTTCTTCTAGGGGTTCCCTACAGCGAGCATTCCAGCTTCACAGAACTGCGAGACTTTGTTCAGGTCCGTAACTGAACATGATTATTACTTTTTTCTTATTCACTTGATAACTTTTTTATGGTAGCTGTATAGTTGCATTATTTTCTGTCTTGTATTTTAAGCGGATTTATCTATATCTTTCCACAGTTTTTGAAGCCTGACAAGATAATTCCTACTGTGAATGTTGGCAATGCTGCTAATCGAGAAAAGATGCAATCTTACTTTCGAGATTGGTTGAAGGGATGAAGTCCTCCCCGTTCCTTAAAAAGATCGAGTTTATAATTAAAAACCTATTTGTGGAGACTTCACCTTTAATGTTGCTTGAAGGGGATACTGAAAAGAAATCCTCTCCCCTTAACTGTTATGGTTGCTTGCTTCATCAAATGGTGGTGGTTTTCCTAAACTTTTCTGGTTAAACTTAATCATTCTTCCCAATTGTCATCTCTTCAAAAAGTCTCCTTGGAAGATCCTACTCTGCAGGGTCTGCAACAACTTTTCGTCATCCAAAATAGAAAAATATAAAGTGAATTGTTGTACTAGGCAATTAAGCAACTTGCCTACTTTGAACATTCTTGGAATTTACAACATGATTCCAATTATTTAATCCCAAAGGAGGCTCGGATAGTAAATGTAGGAGTTGTATAATGCAGAACCTTGTTATATTTATTGCAGCTCTCGTTAAAGTTATTGAGAAATACACCATTAACATATAGTATACTTTTTTTCTCTATATATAATACTTAGTCTTCAATTACCTAAAAACAGAGAAAACGAATCAATATTCCCTCTTCAAAATTTTATGATTTTTACAAGGTTAAAACATATAGCTTGAATTTTAAAGAGGTTGAGTCTAACTATCTTTAAAAAATCGACTTGTAAGATAAGGATTGTACTTATAAGATATGTTTAAATTATATATTATTTGATGTGAGACTCTTAATACACCCTTATGTATATGACTAACATATAGAGCATGAAAATAGTTGATGAGTGGTTTGAATTTGATATAGTAGGTGACTCACCGGATCTTAAATGAGACTATTGATATATATCATGTTAACAAATATGGTTGACATACTTTATCTCTATAAAACTGACTTATAAGATGAGAATTGCCTCAATTTATAAGAATATCCTCAGGTCACATATTATCTATATTATCTGATGTGAGATTCGTATAAGTAAGATAAACTTTATTTTTTAGAGTAACCAAGGTTCTTGTGGAGTTGAGGTAGTGCTCTATTTATGAGAATTTTTACCCCTTATCTTAACAATTATTCCTTGTTTAAAATTTTCATTTTTTTTAATTCCATTTTGAAGTTCTTCGACCCATTATAAAAAGTTGAAAGAATTTGAGAAAAATGTATATCGGAAGTCTTACCACCAAAATCTCATGTACACTGAAACTTTTGAAAGTTTTATTTACTAAGTTCTTCTGTGCACTACAACTCCTGAATTTTTTTTACCAAGTTATTTTGTGCACTACTACTCTAAAGTTTTTCTACTAAGTTCTTAGGTCCAAGTAAAAGAAAAATATTTTAAAAAATTGCATTTCGAATAATTTATAGGTAAGTTATCGGATGACTTAAAAAAAAAAAAGAGTTTAGCTAACATTGAAAAACATTGGTTTACATTAAAGAAAATTGTTATCCGAAGCCTAATGATATTGTTTTATGACATAAGATATACGTTTTTTTTATCTACTCTAAAAATTAGAGGTGTCAATTTATGAGACTAAGACCTAATTTTTAAGACAAAATGTAAGGGCCTAGAATTTTAAAAATGAGGCATTACTTTTTCCATTCTATGTGGTGTTAATTCACCTTGGTGAAATGTTATAAGAGTCCCTAGATTTTAAATTTGCATCTTCGAACACATCTAAATTAAATACCCTTAATGCTTTCTTGAGCGAGCCATCTCATGTTGCTCAAAAATATTTTTGGATATGCATTTTCGTAATAATTTACTGAGCGTAAAAGACTGAGTTTTAAAATAAGGGTTATTACGAAGATGCATCTCCGAAAAACCTATTTTAAAACTTAGTGTTTACGTTTAGTGAGTTTTACGGAGATGTATCTTCGGACAAGTTTAATTAAAATAACTTGCGCCAAACTTTTTCCTCTTCCTTCATCATTTGGTACACTTCCACAAACCCTTCAAGTGCTTGTGAGCAAGGTTCAAGTGCACCACTTTTCAAGCTTCAACACTACTTCTACCTCATTGCAATCAATGTCAGTATATTCCACTCACTCCATCCAAACTTTCGCACAACAACCCTCAATCAGTAAGTTTCTCAACCTTTCTATTTTTTGAGTTGTTATGCATGTTTTTAGGTAAAATAGGTTGTTTAAAATGCACTAGTTTGTAGTTACATTCAAAGTAGGTAGTTTTTATAGACATGCATTCACATTTGTTGGTGTTTAAGAAATTTTATGCGTTTTTTGCATTTTCTGCAATCACGTATTTTTACGGAGATGTATCCCCGGATTTTGCCTTTCTTATTTTATGGAGACACGTCTTTGAATTTTACTTGTCTTGATTTTGATATGATTTTGAAGTTTGTATTATAGGAATAATGGGTGAAAACCAGGACAAATTGAGGCACAATCGTGTATCCCAACATGCGTTTTTTCAGGGAAAAGGGCAGTGCACTTGAGGCCACATGTTAGTGCTAGTTTATTTGACGCGTGTTATCCTTAAATTTCGACGTTAGCATTAATGAGGTCATTTGGCTTAAGAAAGAGTTTTTGTTATGAGCTAAAAATGAGGTTTTCGACCTTACTCATTAAAAGGATGAAAGTTGAAGGAACCCACTTACAGGTTATGTACTTAGAGAAATTCTGAGTTGAAATATTTTTTAAGTGTTGGGATGATTCGACCATGCAACAATTCGACAAAGATGGCAGTTTCATAAGTTTTGCACGTTCAAGTTTGGAGGGAAAATATGTAATTTTCAATTCAAATGCAGAGACAAGTGGTGCAAGATCAAGCTTTTTCAGCACGTTAGTGGGACAATTGTCATCATCTTAGGATAGTCTTAGGAAGAAACCGTCGAAAACGGTTACTTTGTAATGTATATAAATAGCTTAGTCTAGTGCTAGAATAAGTGTGTGGAAATCATACGTACTAGTAACTCCGTAACGCTCAAAGTATCCTCGTGTAGAGAAAAAAGTGCAATGAGAATGTACGTGATTAAAACACCACTAATTTATCTTCAAATGTCAATTTATCTTCAAATTAGTTATCTTTGAAGTCATTTAAACTTTCAAAGTCTTTTATGTTAAATCATTTATCTTTCAAAGTCATTTACTTTTCAAGCAATTTACTGCATATCTTTACAATTCCTGCTTTTTACTTTTTCAGCACTTTAACATTCTGCCTCGCACTTATCTTTCCTTTACATTTTCAGTCATTTAAATTCCCTTGCCTTGTCTTCAATTTTCATTTACCTTCAAGTCTTGTCTTTAACTTTCCTTTAAATCTTCAAGCCTTGCTCTTTCTTTTATTTTACTTTGAAAGTCTTTGCTTTTACTTCATTTTCTTTTATTTTAAACACCTTCTGAATCCTGTCGAAGGATTCAAGACCTTTTTTCCCCAAAAACATCATAAGTCACAAACCTTTTAGCACACGTCCTAGGATCAATATGATCAATCTCGTGAGTAACTGAGGGTATTTTGGTATCTTCAGAGGACCAGCGGTTGTTTACCAATTTTGGGGGTAAACAAATTGGCACGCCCAATGGGACAGTGCTAAAAACAGTTTTTAGAAGTTTCATAACTTCACTTTTCATAACTTCCTTTTTATAACTTCTTTTGTAACTTCTTTTACATGGGCATACTGGTCGAAAAGAACGGTTACTTCTGTTGCATGCATTTGAGAAGTGGAAAAGTAGCCAGTACAGACCATTATATACCCAGAAGAAGAAATACAAGGAGGATGTCATCTAGCCAGGGAAACCTAAGTGATTCAATTTCCGTAACAAGTGGGTCGAATCCCCAAGTGAGCAGTTCAAATGTTCATAGTATGAATACACAAGATGTGCCTAGGAGTGAGGCCATCCCAGTCTTCAACCCTTTGACAGGGGCTTCGACGATGCCAAGTGTGGTGTCAGAACCAACCCCTTTGACAAGTCCAGGAGGAGTAGTTACTAACACATATACTAGTTACTATGATCAACCAGTGGTGGAGTACATTGAGCCAAATGCTCAAACTCCACCACCAAATTCGTCCGCATTCAGACCTTACATACCTACAGGATTTTCTTAGCCTTTGACCAGAAATTCACCCTATGGTATGCCAACAACCATGATGACGAACCTAAGGAATGCACCTTCAGTCTTTTCAGACAATGTTGTTCCTTCACCTTTGCAAGAATTTGGTTATGCAATAAACATGAGAAGAAATAGCCAAATTGTTGGTTTAGGGCATTCGACTCAGGGTCATGCTTTAACAAATGAGTCTGCAGCCTATATAAGACAACAAATGGATGAGAGCAACATGAAAATGGTTCACACTCTATCCCAAACCATGGGAGAGGTTTTTCAGCATTTGATTCAAAATACAACTCAGACGAATTAACAAATGATGTCTCAAATGGTTTGTATATAAGAATTTATGGGTCTCAACACCAGTTCGACAACCTAATCTAAGAGATGCTATGTAGCCACCAAATCAAGATAATCCGCCAGTGGTTGAACCATTGGAAGTCGAAGCCATCAGGAA
The DNA here is from genome assembly GCA_963966055.1 of Lathyrus aphaca. Taxonomy (NCBI): domain Eukaryota; kingdom Viridiplantae; phylum Streptophyta; class Magnoliopsida; order Fabales; family Fabaceae; genus Lathyrus; species Lathyrus aphaca. The sequence goes on from OZ014525.1 coordinate 140,031,162, forward strand.
TCAAAGGCAAATTCTAGTAGAGGAGGAACCAAGGGTGATGATGGTGAATAGACATCAGGATGCAGACTATGTGGTTCAACAAGTTCGACAGAATAATTTGGCTGCAGAAAACAATTTGGCAGCCCTTGTCGAACGAAAAATGGCTAGAAGTGGGATAAATACAGGTTTTGCCATGCCACATTTCACTTCACCAATATTAGAATATATATATATTTCAGTCAGAACTACCTCATAGGACAAAGGTTCCCAAATTCACTAAGTTCTCAAGAGATATGACTGAATCTACGGTCGAACATGTGGCACGTTACATGATAGAGGTTGAAGAGATTGCTAATTATGAAAGTCTAAGGATTAAATATTTCCCTAGCTCCCTCACCAAGAATGCTTTCACTTGTTTCACTATGTTGCCACCTGGTTCAATATGTAACTGGACTTAATTTAAGTGTTTGTTTCATGAGCAATTCTACATGGGTCAGACCAAGAACAGTTTGAAAGAATTGGTCAGTGTTAACGAAAGTTCAATGAGTCCATTGATGATTACTTGAACAGATTTCGACTTCTCAAATCCAGATGTTTTACACAAGTACCGTAGCATGAACTAGTCAAAATGGTTGTTGTTGGCCTTGACTATTTGTTGGAGTACAAATAGATTAGGGTTTTTGTTATCGATCCACATATATTGTTTTGTGTTATCACAGTTGTTCTCAGTTGCGATAGTTTAAGACTTAGAGTAACAGGGGTTTTGGGGTTTTGGTAATGGAAAGTTTAGTTTGCATTCGAATTAAAAGCTACGAGTTAAAAATATCGGTTGGTAAAAGATTATAAAAAGCACATGCCAAAGTTAGGGTTCGATATGCCCATTTGCACGTTAGAAGTCCAAATTAGCTCTTGAAAAGTGCCAAAAACTATACTACAAATTAACATAAATTGGCACGTATCAACTCTCCTCAACTTGCTTCTTTGTTTGTCCTCAAACAAAGGTGAGATCAAAGAGAAACAAGCACAAACAAAATAAAGATAACACACTCAAATTGATGGTTCAAACCAAAAGATTTCGCTTACAAGTAATGTTCGGCCTCACAAAGAATCACAACATGATCATGAACTAACTTCTAAACACAAATGATAAGAAAACAACATAAGCAATGAAATGTTCAAACAAGAATCACCTAATCACTTAACAAAGTGAAGCTTAATATCTCAAGGACTTTTCAATGTTGTAATGGGGAAAGGGTCACTAAGAAAGGGATATATATATATATAAAGGCCAATGATTCAAAGTGGTTTTTAAAGGTTTTTGAAAAATAAAGAACATGCCACACTAAATCAACCAATAAATTCCACACTTTTCCCTAAATCCTCCTTTCCTCTTTTTCTTCTCTTTTTTCTTTTTTTCTTTTTTTTATATGGTGCCCCCTCTAAAGATTTTTTTATTTTTCAAATGATCTTTTCATTTTCAAGCAACTCTATCTTAGAGTGCAATGCTATTAACACATCTCATTTCATTTTTTCTTTTCTTTTCACAAGAGGCACCACTTCCATCCATTCTTTTTCACACCAACAACTCTCCCCAACTTTAAATCAAACCATAATAACATGACAATGTTCTTCAAGAAATTATGTTCAAACAAAAGGGGTAAAGTGTATACAAAAAAAAAGAAAATCAAACTAGAATGAGTCACAATGGTTTTTCTATTCTTTTTCACAACAAGGATCACCAAAGAATGGTAACTCGACAATTTACCGACTCTTGCTTTATGATTCATTCTAGTTGTGTGAAATGCTCAAAATTGGTTAGCAAATGCTCACACTACTCATCGGGTAAACTAAAACCTAAAGAAATGGATGGTTTTTCTCGATTAACAAACAATGCCTATGTCATTTCAATGTTTCCAACATTTACAAAAGAATACAAAATACAAGCATGAATCGCACGGGTTCACAACAATTACATAAACACTAACATTTATGAACAATGGAGGTCACTCACTTTGTGGTTTGTCCTAAATGATTCTCATATGAACACTTATGCGAAATGAGCAAAGCTTGAAATTTGCGGAAATTAAATAGTTCATGTGCATGTTATTTTCTATAAAGCACAAATGGAATACCTTTTTCGCGCAAACTTAAGGATTCATATCATCACCATCAAAGAAAGGTGAAGCACAAAAGTTGCTTTGATCAAAGAAATAACATTTACTTCCTCAATAATATCACCTTAAAATCAAGAACAAACACATAAAAAAACTGCACCAATAAATAAAAAACAAAAGCATTCGCCCGGATGTTAACTATAATAAGTGTTAAAGGTACAAAATCGTACCATCCGTCTGGATGGTGACACATATCCACAATAGTAGTACAAAACACACCCAATGGGATGTTTACTAATAATATCCAGATAAACATAAAAATAAACTACATAAACACCCTAATAACATGCTAATATAACAAAAACAACAAATGAAAGAAGGATGATCAAACCGTCCGGTGGTCAATCAATCAAAAGAACTAGAACTGCCATCAAAATCATCAATATCATCAGCACCAGCATCATCATCCTCGTCATCACCATCACATGCACCCCCCGAAGAAGATGACATGTCCCCATGCCATGTTGAATAGGCTATAAATTCATCCATGGAACACAGACTGTGGTCCACATCAGGCTCCCTAATCTGCAGCTGCAACTGAAGCATAAAATCATATATAAAAGAGAGAGAGAGAGAGAGAGAGAGAGAGAGAGTGGTGGTGAGACTCATGCATTTCCCAGTTGGCAGTTGTATTTGGATCCACACCATTTCCCCTACCAAAAGGACTTCCTACAGGAGGAGGTGCAGAAGCAACAGGAGGAGCAACAACAAGAGGCTCGCAAAACCTGACAGCAAACTTATCATCCAACATGCCTAGCTTCACATTCCCAAGAGAGGGAAGTGCAACGCAAGGTGCCTTTCATAAGGCCATAACCAACCTCGGGTGAGTGATTCTGCAGGAAGCTCTCGAACCATAAACAATACCACTCGTCGCAATCTTGCGGAACTCAAATGATACTATCTATGCAAGGTCTACAGTTTTCCCGTCCATGATGCAATACAAGAGGGCAACTACCTCAATAGTGATGTCAGATGTGTGGCTCTGAGGAATCAGGTTGTGCAAGACAACCACCATGAATATCTGAACGTTGCTTTTCAGAGCTCCCCTCTTGAAGCGAATAGGTGCTCCTGTGGACCCCACCTCATAAGTACGATCCCCCTCACAGATAACCCTTTTGATCTCATTCATATCACAGTTCCTTCTGGCTCTCATTCTTCCGAAATCACACAGGCCATGTTCATCCAACTCGACATTACTTTTCAAATAGCAACTTATAACGTCCCTAGAGAAATCAATCACCTTACCCCGCACCCAGGTTTTGTATGCAAAAGGTTCATCCTTTGGACCAGTTGGAAGGGCGTTCACAAAGAACTCCCTAACAACTTCCAAATGGAACTCATGGTGGGGCTCACAAAGCACAACAAAGTCTTTATTCTCCAATTGTTCCCCAATAAAGTAGTAATGCCCAGTCGGGCTCAATCTCACAATCCTATCCGACCACACCGCCCTTTTTTCCAATAACATGTAACGCTCTTGGTGTGTCGGAGTCAGAAACCTTTTTCCATCATAGAATGAACGACCCCTCGAAGAAGTAGGGCAGCAGAAGATGGAATTCTTCCTCTCTTCGACCTACCAGACATCTGAAAAACAAAATCGAAACAACAAACAAAATACATGCAAACAGGTGACATTAGGTACCACTAACCAGTAGCAAAAAAAATCTTAAAATCCCTATTAAGAGCATAGAAAGTACCCCATCCCTTTGAAACAATTAAAAAAAAAGGGAATTTTTCTGCAACCTGAGGCTCGCTTAGTAGGCTCTGCGGATTATGTAGAAAAATTCCCCTGAACCAGAGATACTTCCACACTTTAAAAACAAACATATTATACTCCAATACACACCAGAACAAAGGGACTTCCACACAATATTAACAAAAAACAATACAAAAATCATGAAATTCCTAAGTTTTGCCCTAATGCTTCAAATTTCTTAACCTAAACCACATGCATTTGAACTTTCTACTAGAGTTCAACAATAAGAGAAGGTAGAAGCATTAAGGAGGAAAGTTCATAAGGAATTTCATGAAAAAGCTTACAAAATTCCCAAAATGGGTTTTACGGGAAAAAAAATGAAGAACAAAATAAACAAAACTAAAACTTACCTTGATAAAATGGACGGGATGAAGATTGAAATTCAAAAAGGAAGATCAAATAGCTCGCATTATGAAGAAGAAGAGAGAAAGGGAGGGTTTCCTTGAAATATTTGTGAAAAAAATGAGAATGAGGCAACCCTAACCCTTTTACTCTCTTCAGAAACACGCTTAGAGACTGGGTCGGGTCAGCCAAGATGGGCCCAGTTCGCTGCTAATATTTTTTTTAAAACGCTCGTTTAGCGAGTAACCTCCTAGAAGACGCTCGCTTAGCGAGAAAATTCCCGCTTAGCGCGCTCTCTGCAACACAAACTACTTCCAGCAGAAAACAAATCACATTTTTAGGTATAAAAACACTTCTACAACACATTTTTGACATAAAAAATAACAAATACTTACAAAATTGGGGTGCCTCCCAACGAGCACTTGTTTAACACCGGATAAGCTCGACGATCCACAATAATCCATGATCATTGAGGACAACAAATTTGGTTTCCCGATCGAAGCTACCTCCTAGGTAGAATTTGAGACGTTGCCCGTTAACCGACCAACTATCTTTATTTTCCAAGTCTTCAATCACCACAACTCTATATTCTCTCACTTCTTTTACCCGAAAAGGTCTGGACCATTTACTTTTCAACTTTCCCGGAAAAAGATTTAATCGGGAGTTAAAAAGCAAAACAAGTTGTCCGGCTTTGAACTTTTTTAGCTTGATTTTCTTGTCATGGTACTTTTTCACTTTTTCTTTGTACAACCAGCTTGAATGATACGCTGCATTTCTCATTTCCTCAAGCTCACTCAATTGTACTTTCCTCTTTGTCCTATCCAAGGTTGGATCAAAATTTAAAAACATTAAAGCTCATAAAGCCTTGTGCTCCATTTCAACCAGTAAATGGCATGTTTTTCCATAAACCATTTGGAATGGAGTTAAGCCTATTGGAGCTTTGTACCCGATGCGATATGCCCACAAAGCTTCTGTAACACCCCAAATTTGCCCTCTTCTTGTTTAGCATCGTTATCATATCATAATCATCATGAGCATACCATATCCTTATCATTTTGCATAGAAAAATAAAGCATAACACTCACATGTTCTAGCATAAGGCATATGATCGGTCATCTGGGAAAATCTGAATCTGCGAGTCAAAATCAAGAGCATGGTAATCTGGCAAGAATCTCTCAGGATCATTTTGCACAAGCCTGGTATCATGTTCAGAGCCCTAGAAAGAGAAGATGGATCAAAATTTGCTTGAAACGGTTGATGCAGGTCTATTTTTGAAGGTTCCCACCAAAAGGAGGGAAATTCAAATTTTTCATGCGTTAACCGGTTAACGCATATGGTTAACCGGTTAACAGCTGCGAAATTTGAATTTCCAGCAGCAATTTCAGCATGTGTGTTTTGGCCCCATTTTCCAATTTTCTGATTTTTATTCATTTTGAATTAAATTTGAATTTGAGAGAAGGATCTAGAGCATTTATCCAAGCCTCATTCCTACCCTAAATCCAAATCACTTTCTAAGCTAATCCCAAACCATAATTTTGGATCCCAAACCAAAATTTTGGGCCCCAAACCTAAACCATATTTATTCCATTTCCTTCCAAACCAAGGGAGCTCTCACTCATTTTTCACTCTCATTTCTGAATTTTCATTCCTCTCACTCACAATTCTCTCACTTTTCTCTCCCAATTTTCCAAATCACTCAAAGTTCCTCTTTGAAGATCACACAACCTTGCCTTGAGGTGTGTAGATCTTGGAACTAAACCTCCATTCATAGCTTCTTTGCATCTTTTTGCTGGTTTTATTGGAGATTCAGATTCTGCATCAAGAGCTTGTTCTTGCATTTATTTTGCATGGAGTGTGGAGCTTAGCATCGGATCTTCAAAGTTTTGCGCGAGATCTACTGTTTTCAGCTCAATCAACAATTACCAAAGCATACCTCAGCTTTGTAGGTTGGTTAATTTCAGATCTAGCTCTGTTTTTAGCTTATTTGCATGCTTGTGCTTTAGATCCACCATGTGTTTGTGTATTTGATTGTGTTGCATGAAGTGATCGGTTGATTTGTATCCGGATCCGAATGTTATTTGTTCATGAGCTTAATGATATGGATTAATGTGAATTGATCTAATTTTTCCATGTGTAATTGATTGCTGGTCTGGTGCAAGCTTATTTGAATAAGCTGTTTTGAGATGCTGTTTTCTGCAGGATTTGCTGCTGTTTTATCAGTGTTAACCGGTTAACGTATATGGTTAACCGGTTAACGCCCCTGTTTTGTGCGTATTTTGTGCAGGTTTGAGCTGGTTAACCGGTTAACGCATATGGTTAACCGGTTAACACTGAAGCAGAATGGCTTTTTAGTGTTGTTTTGAGCTTGTTTGATCCCTTTGCTTGTTCTAATTGCCTTGGATCATCGCATGATCATTAAACATGAGATTTTAGGGTGATTTGCTTGCTGGTTGATGTATGCTTTCATGTTTTCGACGCGTAAGTCGTGTACTTGCAATGCTTGGCATGTTTGTTTGTTTCTTGTTTACAAGAACCCTTGAGCATGACTAATTCCATGATTGTGTTGGTCACTTTGCTGGATTTTTTTTGCATACTAACCTTGCAGGGGCTATGGTAAGTGAGAGATGTGGGAATTGAGTTCCACATCTCCAATTCTCATCTTCCTCTTATGTTTATGTTACTAACCCTTTGTTGTTGGGCTTAGGCCTTTCTCATCTCTCCTTCTATCTTCTTCTTCTTCATTAGGATAGAAACCTCACTAACCCTTAGGGCATCCATGCATGTGAATACTTAGGATTATTTTAGTCCCCCTTTAGAATTTTTCCTTTGAGATCTTTTGGTTCTTCTTCTCTTCTCATCTCATAACTCTTAAAAAGAAAACACTTTAATAAATGTGAAGTGATGCATTGATCCATAGCCTTATTCCATGAGGTATGCTTGTAGTCTTCCCATCTTGGGATAGTACATGTTTACCTTGTGATGCACAAGTCTGATCAAGGTATCTTCTTCATAAAGAAAAGCATAAAAAACATTTCTTCATGTAAGTAACCAAAAAACACTTAATAATTAAGCAAGTTAGTGAGCCTAAGCCCTAATCTTTGGGTTCAAGTTTTGGGGATCTTCTCCTTACTTGAGTGTGCTTGTTCTATTATTCCATCTTGGAATGTAGTGACAAGTGCACATTCCATTGGTGAGAGCTTGAGTTCACTTACTTGTGACACACTCATAAAAGCTTCTAAAAAACACAAAACAAACAATAAGCGTATTTTCCTTCGGGAATTCTTTTCTCATCTCCTTCGCTCCGTACGCGAACTTGCTCCTACTTGTCATTTTGCAAGACGGTTACGCACTCGTCGTCCGAGCCTGCAACACCTGAGCAATGGCATAGGCAGTTCAAGCCTTAATTCACAAGCAATTTCCTTTTAGTACCCCTAGTTAGGGGAACTACGACGTCTCTGATCCTCATTATCCCGATGAGGTACGTAGGCAGCGGGGTAGGGCCCGTTCGAGCACAATCTTTATTTTCCCTACATTTTTTCCTTTTGCTTTCTCATTCAGTTCTTTTCCAGTTCCAGTTTCTTTTCATTTTCATTTCTTTTGCTGCAGTTTTCATACCCTCACCCTTTGAAACAGTTTCTTTGCAAGCGTGGATCCCGTCGGGTACGGCGGACGATCTGGGTGCTAATACCTTCCCAGGTCGTAACCTACTCCCGAACTCAGTCTCTTTGGTTCGCAGGACCCGTGTCCTTCCTTTTCTTTCTTCTGGTTTGTGCAGCATTACCATTCCCTTTCTTCGGGATAAAAATGCCTGGCTGGCGACTCTATTCTTCTTCCGCGCCACTTTCGCGTTTGTACCAGGATGGAAATCCCGGGAGCGACAGCTTGGCGACTCTGCTGGGGACTGCACACCAGATGATCTCTGGTTCCCTTGTGAGTCTCTCCTAGCGCTTGTTTGTTTCTGTTTCATTGGGTGATGTTTGTTTGATGTGGCTTGTTGTATTATATTGCTGTTTGTTTATTGCTTTATTTACAGCTTTATTTACAGCTTTATTTACAGTCTTCAGTATTTATTTTCCGCATCATTTATATCATACTGGACTGTCTGGACTGGTTTCCTTTGGTGGGATGGGAGTTACTGGTTCTTGAGAGATATGAGCCAAGTACCCGGCTCGAGTGCACCGTAGGACTTAGAGTGGTTCCACTTTGGCCTCATGAGATCTTGTCATGAGGGTAGTAGTGAGTTCCACACCCAGGTTGCGATTGTCTTGGAAATGTCCTGATTTGGGGATTTTCCTCTCTCATTACATAACCCTGACAGTTATGTGCAGCTGGGGACCGATCATTGAGAACCTTTGTGGAAACAACCTTCTCCAGTGGTGACAGTGGCAGACCACATTTTGTGGCAAACCCATTCGCACCCGAGGGTCCACTGGGAACTCGCATAGGATGGCCTGGTTCTCTTATAAGAACTCAGTTAAAGCATCTGGTCATATGACATTAGTACTGTATCCTACGGGCTGAATGTACTATTGTTTCTTGATTTCAGCGCTTGAGGCTAGGGACTTATAAGGGATGCTTGTTTTTCCCGGACTCAGCTGAGGCCTCCCTGCATAGTACATAATGCCTAACCGATTCCCTGATTTGGTCATGAGCCATTTCTCGGAGATGGTGACAGTATTATTGCTATGTGGCTTTGAGAGTCCGTGATGTCTGACCCGGAGCCTTTTACCCGTGAGATTGGGGGGTGTGTACAGGTGTGCAGGAACCCATGACCTCAACATACACTCATCTGTTCAGTTATGATCTTTGGTCCTGTGAATATGACCGGTGGTTCTATTGATTCTATGGTTCCGAGGTTATGGTCCTGGAATTCTGGATTTCTTGATACCGTGAGTCCGAGATCTTCTATCAGAGGGTTGTGATTACCAGAGGGGGTGACTCAGTGAACTGTTGAGTTTGCCAGTTGTTCCGAGGGGCCCTTGTCAGTGTGCCAGTTCAGATGGTCCCCGTTGGTCATATGCTTGCATTGCATTACATTTGCATCATTCTTTGCATTAACTGTTTATGTTTCCCATTTTTCAGGTCATTACTCACATCTGTTCCCGGTTCTGGTATTCTTATCTCCATGGCAGAAATTAAAAGCGATCCGAGAAAAAAGAATGTGCATTACACCTTTCTTCAGCCGGAAGTCAAAAGTGTTCAAAGGTTAGCAGGTCTGATGAACGATCAAGTCTTGGGTAATTTCAAGAGAAGATATGGCCAGATACTGAAGTTTGTGGACAAGCCTACTACAGACCAAAAGGACAGCTTGCATACCTTGTTGCAATTTTATGATCCCCTGCTGCGTTGTTTTATTCTTCCAGGTTACATCTTAGCTCCGACATTGGAAGAGATCTCCAGCATGCTGAGTGTTCCGATCAGAGAGACATTGCCGTTCTACGGGTCAGAGGTTGTGCTCAGAGATGAAGACATAGCCAAGGTTTGTAGGTTGCCAGTTGCTTCAGTCAGAAAGGCTTTGCAAGAGAGTAAAGGCAGAGGTCTACCATGGAGTGTGCTTATCCCAGAAGCTGAGAAGTATGCTACAGAAGCTAAGTGGAATGACTTTGGAGCTTTGCTCGCATTGATGGTATATGGGTCTAGCTTGTTTCCCGGAGAGAAAGAGTTTGTCAGCTTAGAAGTGATCTCAATATTCGCAAAAGGCAATCCTGTGCCTACTTTATTGGGTGACTTTTATTTTAGTGTCCATTACAGAAACGAGAAAGGTAGAGGTGGTCCAGTGGCCTGCTGTGCTCCTTTGTTTGCTGAATGGTTCGCTAGACAGTTGCCTAAATCAGGTGCCTTCAAAGATATACGAGACGAATGGAGATGGTCCAGAAGACTGATGGGTTTGACTGAAGAAGACATTTCTTGGGGTTATGACAGGGATTTGCTAGGAAAAGAGGTGATGGTTAGCTGCGGAAGGTTTGCCGGAGTACCTTTGCTGGGAAGGAAAGGTGTCATCAGTTACTACCCGACATTAGCCAGAAGGCAGTTTGGCTACCCTTTGAAGGATCCTCCTCAGATGGAAATGTTTGCTGAATCTTTGTATTTTCCTGTTGATGGAAACAGAGAGCTAGTCCAACAAGCAGTTCAATCCTGGGATCACAGGAAAAGGAAAGGGAAGAAGGACTTCGGCCGAGTTGATCCCAAAGCATATCCACCATACGTTGAATGGTTGCAAAGGCATATCGAGTCAGTTCTCATGCCTTTTTCAGTCGAAGCTCCACTTTATCCTCGAGAGGTACCAGGTCCGAGCAGTACGGTTTCCTTGGAGGAGTACAAGAAGCTAGAAGCTCAGCTGCATGCGGTCAGAGTAGAGAATGTTGAGATGGTAAGCTTATACCACCAGGCCAATGGAGCCAAGAAGGAAGCTGAAGATAAACTGCAAAAGCTCCAGTCCTCCTTGGAAAACAAAGAGAAGGATTTTGCCGGAAGAGAAGCCCATTTCCACCGATTGGGTATGATGGAAGCGCAAAGAGAAGCCAAGCACAAGGAGACTTTAAAGACTCTCAGGAGTGCTCGACAGTCCATTGTTTGGATGAAAGGCCAAAGGGAGGAAGAGCAAAAGAAATTCAAAGAGAAGGAAGAGTTCTTTGAAGTTCAGATGGCTTTTAAGAAGGAGGAAGTGGAACAAGCCCACGCCATCCGGAGGGAGAGGACCCAACAGCTAATCCAAAGTCAATTAGCTCTGGAGGAAGCCAGGAAAGAGATTGAAGAGCTCAAGCTGAGAGCAGGCGTCAAGAAGAGCAGGGCAGAGGTGGCAGAGCCGGGGTCTTTAGTTTAGTTTATTTTTCAGACTACCTACAGGCTTGTTGTAGGGGTCTTGCTTTTATTTCTTTTGTCTTTATGTACTGATTTGTAACCCTTCGGGGAATATTCTTGGATGTATTCTGACTTTTAGCCTATAGTGGTTTGTCCATATTCAGTATTAATGTGCAAGTTATCGTTTTGAATGTGCAAGACTCGTTTGTCTGGATACTACTAACGTCTGAACACTTATCAAAGAGAAAGTTTGAAAGCTAAACACTGAAAGTGATTGCCGAGATAGATACCAGAACTGGGGCATGCCAAATGCTTAAAATTGGGAACATGAACAGTTACATTGCATTGCATATAACCTGTTTGTCTGTTTTGCAGGTGTTGCATCAATTACTAACGTATTTTGTGTTTCAGGCACTATAGCTCCTCGAAAAGTTCGAGAACAACCGGCAGTACACAGGTACCCAACCAAGATTAACAGAGAGCGGGCCATGGATCAAATGCAGGCAGATTTGGCAGACCTAAGGCAGAGAATGGATAACTTCATGACGTTAATGACCGGCATGGGGCAGAATCAAGAACGGCTGCGAGAGTTGGTTGAAAATCAGAACCGGAACGCTGCTGCTGCTGCTAATGCTGATAATCATACCGGTGCGGGCGCACGTCAGGGAGGACCTCATGTTATACAACCAGGGACGACCGTAGTCAATGACGGGATGCATAACATTCATGTGGATCACCAGGAGGACCAGTTCACTTTACTTGATGAGACCGAGGGTCAAGGGGTCGAAATGAATAAGAGATTCGAAGAGATGGCCGAGCAAATCAAGGCTATTCAGTCCCAAAGTTCCTTGGGGTTCGATATAACAGACTTGGGCTTGGTTCCGGGAGTCAGAATCCCGTACAAATTCAAAGTTCCTACTTTCGAGAAGTATAACGGCACTGCTTGCCCAAAGACCCATCTGCAATCATATGTGGGAAGAATCGCCGCTCATACAGACGATGAGAAGCTATGGATGTATTACTTTCAGGACAGCTTGGTGGGAGCTTCCCTTGAGTGGTACATGAAGCTCAGCAGGGTCAATGTTAAGAGCTGGAAGGATCTCGCTGAGGCCTTCGTGAAGCAGTACCAGTACAACATGGATATGGCTCCGAATCGCACCCAGTTGCAACATATGGCTCAGACAGCAAAAGAAGGCTTTAAAGAATACGCCCAGAGGTGGCGTCAGCTAGCTGCTAGGGTGCAGCCACCCTTGTTAGAGAATGAGATGGCCGATATGTTTATGGGTACCCTCCAGGGAGTATTTCTTGAAAGATTGGCGTCAAGTTCTGCTACAAAGTTCAACGATATTGTCATTGCGGGAGAAAGGGTTGAAACACTGTTGAAAATGGGGAAGATACAAGACCCCGATGCTAGTAGTTCAAATGGAGCGAGGAAAGCTTTTAGCGGACCTCCAAGAAGGCGAGAAGGAGAGACCAATGCTGTATTCGGCCGAAGCCAGGGTCGTGGTTACAGAAGACCTTATGAACATGTGGCTGCTGTCACTATTCCTGCGGCTCCCGTACAACAGATGCCACCTCCACCACAACAACAACAACAACCCAGAGCCAACTACCAGCAAAGACCTTATCAGCCGAGGCAGACTCGTCCTGCTAACAGGGTGATTGAAGCTATTCCGATGACATATGCTGCCTTGTTGCCGAGACTACTAGATTTGAACCTTATTCAATTGAGGACTTTGGCACCACCACCTCCTGGAGAGCTTCCAGCTGGTTATGACGTCAACGCGCGATGCGCTTTTCATTCAGGGGCACCCGGGCACTCAACCGAGAAGTGCATGGCGCTACATCACAAAGTTCAAGATCTCGTGGATTCAAAGGCAATCAACTTTGCGCCACCACCGAATATCAACTCGAACCCTATACCTAATCATGGAGGGGCAAGAGTTAATGCTGTTGAGCGTGATGACAAGTTGAGTTTGGTACTGAGAATTGATGAAGTCAAGACGCCGTTGAAGGTGGTGAAAGAGAGACTGTTGAAAGGTCAAGTATTTCCTGGTTGTTCTCTCGATTGTGAAGACTGTATAAGTGTTGTGAATGGCTGCGAGAAATTGAAGACGGGTTTGCAAGAGTTGATTGATGTTGGGTCTCTACAATTTAGCAATATTAGTAATGAAAAGGCTGATGATGTGTCAACCATTACTATCTTTTACGATGAGGCTGACATGCCCGTTCGACAAGAGCCTGTTACCGTTTACGCTCCTCAGATTAGTCCTGTGACTATAACTGTACCTGGGCCAATGCCGTATAATGATGATAGAGCCATTCCGTGGCATTATGGTTCCGATGTCTATGTGGCGGGACAGAAGATGGAAAGTAGACCTGTTGCTGACTTGACCATTGAAAATGTGGGAGGTGTTGGGGGATTTACTCGAAGTGGCCGTTTATTTGCTCCCCCTGCATTGAGAAAGGATCCCGAGGCCGAAGCTTCGTCCAAAGACAAAGGGAAGCAGATTGCGAATGACGAGTCAGATATTCCTGTGGCTGGGCAGGGGACGTTTGAAAAGGAGGTAGAGGAGTTTATGAAGATCATCAAAAGGAGTGACTACAAGGTGGTTGACCAACTGAACCAGACGCCTTCAAAGATTTCTATCTTGTCACTGTTGATGTGCTCTCCCGCGCATAGAGAAGCTTTACTGAAAGTACTTCAAATGGCCTATGTTCCCCAAGAGATCACTGTTAATCAACTCGAAGCTGTTGTTGGAAGTGTAAATGCCAGCCATGGTTTAGGCTTCACTGACCGAGATCTCACCTCGGAGGGAAGGAATCACAATAAAGCACTGCATATCACGATGGAATGCAAGGGCGCTGTTTTGTCTCATGTTCTTGTGGACACAGGCTCTTCCTTGAATGTGCTCCCGAAGAAGGCGTTGATGAAGCTTAACATTGATGGGGTTATTCTGACGCCGAGTGATCTAGTGGTTAAAGCTTTCGATGGTTCAAGAAGATCCGTTTTCGGAGAGGTTGAGTTGCCTGTCAAGATAGGCTCTCAAGTCTTCAAGAGTGTCTTCTATGTCATGGATATCCAGCCTGCGTATAGTTGCTTGTTGGGCAGACCGTGGATACACGCAGCTGGAGCTGTCACTTCAACCCTGCACCAAAAGCTTAAATATGTGGTGGATGGTCAGGTCATCACAGTTTGCGGGGAAGAAGATATTTTCGTCAGCCACCTGTCGACGTTTAAATATGTGGAAATGGACGGAGAAATTCACGAGACTTTGTGCCAAGCTTTTGAGGCAGATGTCAGTATCTTGACTCCGGTGAAGAAAAACAACGAAGGCACGTCAATTCATTCCTACCGGGAAGCAAAGGAGGTCGTCCAATCAGGCAATGCCCAGGGCTGGGGCAAGCTGTTGGAGATGGAAAAGAAGGGTGATAAATTCGGCTTAGGGTATCAACCTGGGGGGTCTATTCAGAGTGGTAAAGCTATCTCATTCACAAGTGCTGGGTCGCTCGACCGCGATCAAATCTGTATGGCAAGCCAAGACGGGGATAGTGACAGAGACTGGGACAACAATTGGATCCGCCCGTGTGCACCCGGCGAGGAGCTAGGAAATTGGTCTGCTGAGGACATTGTTCAAGTCACCTGGCTCTCAAAGTAATTGTTTTGTTTCCTTTTATTAGCATACTGCATTGTCAAATCCAGCATTCTGCCCAAGATGTTTGGATCCATTGTACTGGGCCACCATGTTTTGTATTGCATCGTTATTTTTGCCATGAAATAAAAGGACATTTTCAGACAAATTGTGCTCTCTTTCTTTGTTTTTAAACTTTTTCAAAAAAAAAACAACATAAAAATGGCAACGTGTTTTTTTTCATTTTTTGCTTTGTGTTAGCGTCTCTTTTCAAAATAAGCAGATTCTGAATAAGCACATCATTTGTGCAGTATTGATCATCCGGATTCCACGGATAACGTTCCTGCTATGACTATGCATGACTTTGATAATCCAGTCTACCAAGCTGATGAAGGGGTTGAGGAAGACTGTGACCTCCCTGAAGAGTTGGTCAGATTGTTGAAACAAGAGGAACGAGTTATTCAGCCTCATCAAGAAGAGATTGAGACCATCAATATTGGCAGTGAAGATGCAAAGAAAGAAATCAAGATAGGAGCCAATCTGCAGGCCGACGTCAAGCAAGAGCTGATCAGTATGCTGAGAGAGTATGTAGATATCTTTGCTTGGTCATATCAAGATATGCCAGGGTTGGATACCGACATCGTGATGCATAAGCTACCTCTGAGAGAAGACTGTCCTCCTGTGAAGCAAAAGTTGAGAAGAACTCGCCCGGATATGGCGATGAAGATTAAAGAGGAGGTACAGAAGCAGTGGGATGCCGGGTTCCTTGCCGTGACTAGTTACCCACCTTGGGTAGCTAACATTGTACCAGTGCCTAAGAAGGACGGCAAGGTCCGGATGTGCGTTGACTATCGAGATTTGAACAGAGCAAGCCCAAAGGATGATTTTCCGTTGCCACACATTGACGTGTTGGTCGACAGTACTGCTCAATTCTCAGTATTCTCCTTCATGGATGGATTCTCCGGTTATAATCAGATAAAAATGGCGCCGGAAGACATGGAGAAGACAACGTTCATTACCCCGTGGGGAACATTCTGCTACAAGGTCATGCCCTTCGGTTTGAAGAACGCTGGGGCAACTTATCAGCGGGCAATGGTCACGTTGTTCCATGACATGATCCACAAGGAGATCGAATGTTATGTGGATGATGTGATTGCAAAGTCCAAAGACGAAGAGGAGCATTTGGTTAACCTAAAGAAGTTGTTTGACAGATTGATCAAGTATAAATTGAGGTTGAATCCGAACAAGTGCACTTTCGGAGTGCGTTCTGGAAAGTTGCTGGGTTTCATTGTAAGTCAAAGAGGAATTGAGGTAGATCCTGCTAAAGTGAAAGCTATTCAAGATATGCCTGCACCAAAGACAGAAAAAGAAGTGCGCGGGTTCTTAGGTAGATTGAACTACATTTCTCGGTTCATATCTCACCTAACTGCCACGTGCGAACCGATATTCAAGCTGCTAAGAAAAGAGCAAACAGTCAGGTGGAATGATGATTGCCAAAGGGCTTTCGACAAAATAAAGGAATATTTGCAGGAACCTCCAATTCTGATGCCTCCAGTGGAGGGGAGACCGTTAATCATGTACTTGACCGTGCTTGAAGGGTCGATGGGGTGTGTGCTCGGCCAACATGACGAGTCTGGTCGAAAAGAGTACGCCATTTATTACCTTAGCAAAAAGTTTACCGACTGTGAATCCCGATACTCACTGCTCGAGAAAACTTGCTGCGCTTTGGTATGGGCTGCTCGCCGACTGAGGCAGTACATGTTGACCCATACTACACTTCTCATTTCCAAGATGGATCCCGTCAAGTACATCTTTGAGAAACCAGCATTGACCGGAAGGGTTGCTAGATGGCAGATGATTTTAACTGAATACGACATCCAGTACACTTCTCAGAAAGCCATCAAAGGAAGTGTATTGTCGGAATACCTTGCTCAGCAACCTCTTGAGGATGACTATCAGCCGATGAGATTTGATTTCCCTGATGAGGACATCATGTACCTCAGAACAAACGATTATGAGGAACCACTTCCGGAGGAGGGGCCTGACCCTGAATCCAAATGGAAGTTGATGTTTGATGGGGCTGTCAATATCAATGGTCGTGGAGTTGGTGCCGTACTTATTACTCCTGAAGGTGGTCACTTACCCTTCGCTGCCAGAATTACTTTTGGCTGCACCAACAATGAAGCGGAATACGAGGCGTGTATAATGGGAATAGAGGAGGCAATTGATCTTAGGATTAAGAACCTCGACATATTCGGAGATTCAGCCCTCGTCATTAACCAAATTACCGGCAAGTGGTATACACATCAAGAGCATCTAGTTCCGTACAGGGATTATGCTAGAAAACTGTTGACATTCTTCACGACAGTTGAGCTCAAATACATACCACGGGACGAAAATCAATTTGTCGATGCTTTGGCCACTCTCTCTTCGTCGATTAAAGTCCTATGTTGGAATTTTGTGCCCAGAATTGACATCTCCAGGCTTGACTCTCCGGCTTATGCTTTCTCTGTAGACGCCGTGTCTGACGAGAAACCTTGGTATTTTGATATCAAGTTGTTCCTGGAGAAGCAAGAATACCCAACAGGGGCATCTTCCAAAGACAAGAAGACCTTGAGACGACTTGCTGCTAGTTTCTTCTTGAGCACAGACGGGGTTTTGTACAAGAGGAACTTCGACATGGTTTTGCTCAGATGCGTGGATAGACACGAAGCAAGCCTGTTGATGCAGGAAGTCCATGAAGGATCTTTTGGTACCCATGCAGGAGGGCATGCTATGGCAAAGAAACTGCTGAGATTAGGGTATTACTGGATGACAATGGATGCAGACTGTTGTTCATTCGCTCGTAAATGCCACAAGTGCCAAATATATGCAGATAAAGTGCATGTCCCTCCAAATCCGCTCAACGTCATGTCATCTCCTTGGCCTTTCTCTATGTGGGGCATTGACATGATCGGGAAGATTGAACCGACTGCTTCGAACGGTCATCGCTTCATCCTGGTCGCGATTGATTACTTTACCAAGTGGGTAGAAGCAGCGTCTTATGCCAATGTCACTCGTCAAGTGGTGGCAAGATTTCTGAAAAGAGATATCATATGCAGATATGGAGTGCCCGAAAGGATCATTACTGATAATGGTTCTAATCTCAACAACAAGATGATGGCAGACTTATGTCGGGACTTCAAAATACAGCATCACAATTCTTCTCCTTACCGACCAAAGATGAATGGTGCGGTAGAGGCAGCTAACAAGAATATCAAGAAGATTGTGCAGAAAATGGTTGTCACCTACAAGGATTGGCATGAGATGTTACCGTTTGCTTTGCATGGGTACCGAACGTCGGTCAGGACGTCAACAGGGGCAACTCCCTTCTCTCTAGTGTATGGCATGGAAGCAGTCCTGCCTGTTGAAGTAGAGATTCCTTCACTGCGTGTGATGATGGACGTCAAACTGGATGAGGCTGAATGGGTGCGTGCTCGTTACAACCAGCTATGTCTAATTGAGGAAAAGAGATTAGCGGCTATCTGTCATGGTCAGCTTTATCAGAGGAGAATGAAGCGGGCATTCGACCAACGAGTACGTACTCGAGAGTATCGAGTGGGAGAGCTTGTATTGAAGAGGATCGTTCCTCCAGGTTCAGATAACAGGGGCAAGTGGACCCCAAACTACGAAGGACCATTCATAGTGAAGAAAGTATTCTCAGGAGGGGCACTGATGCTCACCACTATGGATGGAGAAGACTTCCCATCCCCTGTTAACTCGGACGCAGTTAAAAAATACTTCGCATAAAGAGACCCGCTGGACACAAAAACAGAATGTAAGTCCAGGCAAGAAAAGGGCATCCCGGCGAGCTAAAAACAGAATAAAAAGCTCGGGCAAAAATTAGGGAAAATAAACAAAAAAAAATGTACACCCGCTGAGTTGAAAAGCCGCATTGGACAGCTCAGGCAAAAAAAGGGTATCCCGGTGGATTGAAAACCCGAGAGGGCGATCCACGCAAAATAAGGGAATAAGCGAACAACTGTGATCCAAGTTATCTGAACCACGTCATCGTTTCGTACGGTTTGACAATATCAGAAGGATAGGAAACAGTCCCCTTGTCTTCTCAGAAAGCCAAAGCAGAATGGAGAGTCTTGAAGACATGCAGGTCATAGCAGAAATGGAACTCTTTGGAATGCCGCGTACATTGCCATTAGGATAGTTTCTTTTCTCAATTTTTATAGTGGCTACCTCTTTCCAGGTGGTTGCTTCTTGATGTAAATCTGTGCCTATTCAGAGGCCATTCAATAAAAATAATATTCAGTCAGAAAGCTGTGTGTGTTTATTTTTGTTTGCAAAATGTCCTGAATTTTTGGCAAAAATAGCATTGCATCTAAACATGGTGATAATCTTGAAAAGAAAACTGACATGCAGGGAAACTGTAACCCTCTTTGAGTGTCGGGTGATAATGGATGAACGGATCACGCCATGCAAATCCCCGGGACACACGTGTGTTTTCTGTTGTTGCAGGTTGCAGGATGGCGTCACATCGAGCAATTTACTCTCCCCCAGTAGAGTATCTCCCCAAGCAGAGATTTTTTCTTCTCCAGCAGGTAGCTGAAAGCCTGACTTGTCTAAATAGATATTTTCCTCCAACTAAGTCTTGGCAGCAGCCCAAGCAGGTTCTTCTTCCCAAGTGAAGTAGTAGTCCATTCTTCCCCAGCGGAGTGTGCCTAGCAAGTACCTGAGAGCATGTCATCATCAGAGGTGGAATTGACGGTATTTTATCATCAACAAGATTATTCCCCAGCAAGAGTCCTTGCCTATCAGGTACCCGAAAGCCTGATATCCCCTCAGAGTCTTGAATCATCGGATGCTCTCCCCAGCCAGAGTATTTGCCCAGGAAGCTTCCCCAGCCAAGTCTGAAGATGATTGGTTCCCACAGAGTTCATATTTGATTTTCACTTCCGTCCGTGAAATATTCCCCAGCAGATTTGCCCTATTGTTGTTTTTTATTTGATGATGCAGCCAGGTATTCATCACCTCAGTCGGAGTGGGTATCCAGACCTTTTGATTTTTTTCCCCTGCAGAGTTGTATCTCTTGTTGCTGATCAGGCATTCGTTTATTGCTCGTCTGCAATCTTCAACACTCGTATGTGTTATCCCTAAGCAAGTTTCCCCAGCGAGGACATATCACTGCTTTATGGCTGCTCGACTGCATCTTTCAACACTCGTCTGTGTTAGCTCTGTGTTGCTGTTTGCTCGTCTGCAATTTTCGGCATGCGTCTGTGTTTTGAAGTGATTACCTTATTATTGCTCGTCTGCAATTTCCAACACTCGTCTGTGTCATGATGCCTCCGTTGTTGCTCGTCCGCAACTCCTCAACACTCGTCTGTGTTCTGAGACGATATTTGCTGTTGCTCGTCTGCAACCTTCTAACACTCGTCTGTGTTTGGTATTGGATCCCTCGCTGCACTCGTCTGTGCCTTGATATGTATTCTCTGTTGTTGCTCGTCTGCAACTGTCCAGCACTCGTCTGTGTGTTTGAAGCTCGTCTGCTTTTATCCTCCCAGAAGTCGTTTGTGTTCTGAAGCTCGTCTGCTTTGCCTGGATACTCGTCTGTATCATCCTCAGCACGCGTCTGTGCTAGCTCGCACCTGAATGTGAAGATTTGTCGTTCATCCTGATATTGCTGTTGCTACTTCAAATGCTCGTCTGTGTTTGAACTTCTGGTATTCGTCTATACCAGTGGCTGATACTCGTCTGTATCATCGCCTGAAGCACTCGTCTGTGTTTCTCAGATCATCGTCCGATACTCGTCTGTATCTTTGACTATTGGCACTCGTCTGTGTTCTCTTGATGATCATCCAATACTCGTCTGTATTGAAGAGGTTTAAAATCCTGACAGTGGGAATTAAATGTCGAAATGGTTACCGGGCCTGGCGTAACAGGTAAATCCGAGGGAGGCTCGTCCGTCTCAAGCACCAATTATTATGGTTGCTGCACCTGGCGTAACAGGTTTGCTCAGAAGACTCGTCTGTCTTATGCCATATATCCGCGGATAATATATGAGGAAGGTTCGTCTACCTTGATCGCATGTCTATCCCACAGACTTATATGCATTCCCGGAGCCTGCGTAAGGGTTATCCGAAGAAGACTCGTCCGTCTTATTCCACTTATCTGCGTAAGGATTAGTGAAGGAGATTCGTCCATCTCAGGTTACTTTGAAGATCCTTAAGGGCTCGTCCGCTCTCTGCACCTGGCGTCACAGGTCATGCGAAGACTCGTCTGTCAGCATGATAGTATTCCAGATATCAGTTTCAACTTGGAAGAAGCTCGTCTGCTTTTTTCTCTCCTTCTTATCCCCAGAGCGTCATCTGGTTGGGTTTATTTCCCAGTGTTGCATTCTTCGTCAGAGTGCAAATTTCAGGTCTTCTTGGTATTCAATCACAGTTTATCTCGAATGTCTGATAGCCGTTGCTCTCATCCTTTTCAGATTAACAGTTGATTGAATAGGGGCAGCTGTAACACCCCAAATTTGCCCTCTTCTTGTTTAGCATCGTTATCATATCATAATCAT
Organism: Lathyrus aphaca; assembly: GCA_963966055.1. NCBI lineage: Eukaryota > Viridiplantae > Streptophyta > Magnoliopsida > Fabales > Fabaceae > Lathyrus > Lathyrus aphaca. Next base: position 140,052,402 of record OZ014525.1, read on the forward strand.
CATGAGCATACCATATCCTTATCATTTTGCATAGAAAAATAAAGCATAACACTCACATGTTCTAGCATAAGGCATATGATCGGTCATCTGGGAAAATCTGAATCTGCGAGTCAAAATCAAGAGCATGGTAATCTGGCAAGAATCTCTCAGGATCATTTTGCACAAGCCTGGTATCATGTTCAGAGCCCTAGAAAGAGAAGATGGATCAAAATTTGCTTGAAACGGTTGATGCAGGTCTATTTTTGAAGGTTCCCACCAAAAGGAGGGAAATTCAAATTTTTCATGCGTTAACCGGTTAACGCATATGGTTAACCGGTTAACAGCTGCGAAATTTGAATTTCCAGCAGCAATTTCAGCATGTGTGTTTTGGCCCCATTTTCCAATTTTCTGATTTTTATTCATTTTGAATTAAATTTGAATTTGAGAGAAGGATCTAGAGCATTTATCCAAGCCTCATTCCTACCCTAAATCCAAATCACTTTCTAAGCTAATCCCAAACCATAATTTTGGATCCCAAACCAAAATTTTGGGCCCCAAACCTAAACCATATTTATTCCATTTCCTTCCAAACCAAGGGAGCTCTCACTCATTTTTCACTCTCATTTCTGAATTTTCATTCCTCTCACTCACAATTCTCTCACTTTTCTCTCCCAATTTTCCAAATCACTCAAAGTTCCTCTTTGAAGATCACACAACCTTGCCTTGAGGTGTGTAGATCTTGGAACTAAACCTCCATTCATAGCTTCTTTGCATCTTTTTGCTGGTTTTATTGGAGATTCAGATTCTGCATCAAGAGCTTGTTCTTGCATTTATTTTGCATGGAGTGTGGAGCTTAGCATCGGATCTTCAAAGTTTTGCGCGAGATCTACTGTTTTCAGCTCAATCAACAATTACCAAAGCATACCTCAGCTTTGTAGGTTGGTTAATTTCAGATCTAGCTCTGTTTTTAGCTTATTTGCATGCTTGTGCTTTAGATCCACCATGTGTTTGTGTATTTGATTGTGTTGCATGAAGTGATCGGTTGATTTGTATCCGGATCCGAATGTTATTTGTTCATGAGCTTAATGATATGGATTAATGTGAATTGATCTAATTTTTCCATGTGTAATTGATTGCTGGTCTGGTGCAAGCTTATTTGAATAAGCTGTTTTGAGATGCTGTTTTCTGCAGGATTTGCTGCTGTTTTATCAGTGTTAACCGGTTAACGTATATGGTTAACCGGTTAACGCCCCTGTTTTGTGCGTATTTTGTGCAGGTTTGAGCTGGTTAACCGGTTAACGCATATGGTTAACCGGTTAACACTGAAGCAGAATGGCTTTTTAGTGTTGTTTTGAGCTTGTTTGATCCCTTTGCTTGTTCTAATTGCCTTGGATCATCGCATGATCATTAAACATGAGATTTTAGGGTGATTTGCTTGCTGGTTGATGTATGCTTTCATGTTTTCGACGCGTAAGTCGTGTACTTGCAATGCTTGGCATGTTTGTTTGTTTCTTGTTTACAAGAACCCTTGAGCATGACTAATTCCATGATTGTGTTGGTCACTTTGCTGGATTTTTTTTGCATACTAACCTTGCAGGGGCTATGGTAAGTGAGAGATGTGGGAATTGAGTTCCACATCTCCAATTCTCATCTTCCTCTTATGTTTATGTTACTAACCCTTTGTTGTTGGGCTTAGGCCTTTCTCATCTCTCCTTCTATCTTCTTCTTCTTCATTAGGATAGAAACCTCACTAACCCTTAGGGCATCCATGCATGTGAATACTTAGGATTATTTTAGTCCCCCTTTAGAATTTTTCCTTTGAGATCTTTTGGTTCTTCTTCTCTTCTCATCTCATAACTCTTAAAAAGAAAACACTTTAATAAATGTGAAGTGATGCATTGATCCATAGCCTTATTCCATGAGGTATGCTTGTAGTCTTCCCATCTTGGGATAGTACATGTTTACCTTGTGATGCACAAGTCTGATCAAGGTATCTTCTTCATAAAGAAAAGCATAAAAAACATTTCTTCATGTAAGTAACCAAAAAACACTTAATAATTAAGCAAGTTAGTGAGCCTAAGCCCTAATCTTTGGGTTCAAGTTTTGGGGATCTTCTCCTTACTTGAGTGTGCTTGTTCTATTATTCCATCTTGGAATGTAGTGACAAGTGCACATTCCATTGGTGAGAGCTTGAGTTCACTTACTTGTGACACACTCATAAAAGCTTCTAAAAAACACAAAACAAACAATAAGCGTATTTTCCTTCGGGAATTCTTTTCTCATCTCCTTCGCTCCGTACGCGAACTTGCTCCTACTTGTCATTTTGCAAGACGGTTACGCACTCGTCGTCCGAGCCTGCAACACCTGAGCAATGGCATAGGCAGTTCAAGCCTTAATTCACAAGCAATTTCCTTTTAGTACCCCTAGTTAGGGGAACTACGGCGTCTCTGATCCTCATTATCCCGATGAGGTACGTAGGCAGCGGGGTAGGGCCCGTTCGAGCACAATCTTTATTTTCCCTACATTTTTTCCTTTTGCTTTCTCATTCAGTTCTTTTCCAGTTCCAGTTTCTTTTCATTTTCATTTCTTTTGCTGCAGTTTTCATACCCTCACCCTTTGAAACAGTTTCTTTGCAAGCGTGGATCCCGTCGGGTACGGCGGACGATCTGGGTGCTAATACCTTCCCAGGTCGTAACCGACTCCCGAACTCAGTCTCTTTGGTTCGCAGGACCCGTGTCCTTCCTTTTCTTTCTTCTGGTTTGTGCAGCATTACCATTCCCTTTCTTCGGGATAAAAATGCCTGGCTGGCGACTCTATTCTTCTTCCGCGCCACTTTCGCGTTTGTACCAGGATGGAAATCCCGGGAGCGACAGCTTCGTCTAACTTTTGCGACCAATCCTTCCTTAATCCCGAAACAGTTTTTTCCAAAATTTTCTTCACTTCCCTATTAGACACCTCGGCTTGCCCATTTGATTGGGGATGGTAGGGAGTCGCAACCTTATGTGACACACTGTAATGTTTTAAAACGCTTTCAAGCGGTGCATTACAAAAGTGTGACCCACCATCACTAATCAACACTCGAGGGGTTCCAAAACGGTAAAAAATGTTTTTCTTGAGAAGTTTAATCACCGTTTTTCCATCTTCCCTCGAAGCAATAACTTCCACCCATTTAAAAACATAATCCATTGCAACCAAAATGTACTCATTTGTGAAAGATGGTGGAAACGGGCCAACGAAATCATTTCCCCAGCAATCAAAGATTTCAACCTCTTGAATATTCTAGAGGGGCATTTCATCACGCTTGCCTATTCCACCTGATCTTTGAAAAATGTCACAACTCTTCGCATGGAGGTTGGCATCCTTGAAAATAGTAGGCCAATAAAATCCCGATTGAAGGATTTTTATGGCCGTCCTAGATCCGTTAAAATGACCTCCATACGGAGAGTTATGACAATGCTAAAGGATACTATTAGCCTCATCACTAGTAACACACCTTCTTAGAAAATTATCCCCACAAATTTTAAAAAGATACGATCCATCCGCAACATAGTATTGAGCATCCTCTAAGAAATTATGTTTTTGGTTCTAAGTTAGGTCTTCGGGTATCCATCTCGTTGCCTTGTGATTAGCAAAATCGGCAAACCATGGCCTAACTTGGACCATAAACAGTTTTTCATCTGGAAATTCTTCTCGGATCTCAATTTCAAATTTAGTTACATCTACATTCACCAACCGCGATAAATGATCTGCCACCAAATTTTCTGATTGTCATACCCCAAATTTGTCCTACCCGCATATTTATTGTTAATTCAAAAAAAAATTGTTTTAGTTTGTTCAGTCGGGTTTTTATTCCGGATTACCAGACCATGTGTGCGGTAAGATCAGTGGAGGTCCAACTCGCAACCATTATCTTTTCTTTCCATTTTTTTGTTATAATAAAAAATTATTTTTAATCCAAATTTTCTTTTTATTATTCTTCATTATTTCATTCTAGATTAAAATCATAATTCCATTTATTATTATTATTATTATTGTTGTTGTTGTTGTTGTTTCAATGACTAATTCAATTTCCATGACCATAAATAAAACACAGCAAAATGCAATAGAGGAGACACACAATTTTTTACATAACCATTACGTAGTATCCATCCACATATGTTATTCACAATTCAAAAGGGACCCACTGCAGTCTTGACAATATCCAACACACATGATTTTTTTCCACACAACAACATGAGCAATTCACAGCTTCCACCACCAAAACGCAACCCACGATTCGTATGACCTCAATTCACGATTCCACTACACCAACATTTTTGCAAGAACGCACAACAAGAACAACTCACAGCAGTTAAAAAGAATATTCCCTCAAGCCTTTTCCTCCAAGTTTGCCTCAAATACTCTAAAGTTTCCTCTCTATAAAACCATAAACAAACCTTTCTTCTTCGGGTTCTTAACCCACAAATCTGCAAAAAAATAGTAAAAACAGAACTTTGTATTTCAACCTTCCATTCTCTGAAAAATTAACAGAACATTATCCTTTCTTCTTCTTCATCCAACCCAACTCACCTTCATTGTTTCACACCACCACCAAAGCTCATAAACCTTCATCCTCATATCAACCTCCATAACTACCACAACCAAACTCAGAAAAAACAAAAAACAAAACAGGACCATAAACACCACCACCGCAACCTTCATTTTCCTTTAATCTCTTCATAAACCTTCACCGCAACCACTGCAAGTAACAGAACAACAAGCTCAAACTGAATTCATCTTTTTCATAAACCCAAACCACACAGCTTCAAAACCATAAAACTATGAAAGTAAAAGCAGATTGAAACCAAAACACCCAAATCCGAAATAAATTTGAGAGATTTCGAGATCTGAGCATACCACAAAATAGAGCGAGACAGAGAGGGATCCGCCGTGAAATTGTGAGAGCAGTCTGAAACTCATCGCGAGCTACGGCTTTGTATCCGTCGTCCTTTCTTTTCGGTTTCTGTGAAGAGAGTGAGTGAGAAACATTGTGTCTTTTTTTCCAAATGAACGATTCTTAGTTTTTTCAACTTTACCTTGTTTTATTTTATAATTATTATTCCATTTTCATGTTAAATGTTTATTGGGTATGGGTTCTTATGCCCATATGTTATTGTCGGTCACACACCCCCATATGCACCAACACATCCTCATTTATTTGGTGTTTTTCATTGGTAGTTGTTGGGCCTTGATAAGCCCATACAAGTTTTTGTCTGCACCACTGGATCTATGTAGACATCCCCTTCCTTTTATTTTGATTTGTTTAATCTTACTATTTCATTTTTTTATTATTAGAGTTTCTGAATTTTTATTTTGATTTTATATTGTTTGTATATTTATTTTGGCCGATGATATAATATAATGGTTTATCAATATTCGATTTTTTAATTGACGTTATCTAAACCTATATGAGGCCAACTTTTTCATTTTTCCATTATTTATCGATTTATTCACATATTTGTTGGTCTATGATATTATTATCCGATTTGTGACATTCGATTTACCGACGTTGTCCAAATTGATATGAGACCTCTTTTCCATTATTTTTATGGTTTCTAATTAATGTTAGATCCATTGCCATATATCGACTTTATTTATTATTTTGGCCCATGATAAATGGTGATATTCGATTTCTAATAAGTCGACGTTATCACCTAATTTGAGGCCACTCTTTTTATTTTCCTTATTATTTCCCATTATCCTGGTTTATTTTTTATTCGGCCGATGAGTAAATGTTTAGATATTCAATTTCGAATAAATCGACGTTATCTAAACTAAATATGAGGCCATTCTTTCATTTTATCTATTATTTTTCGAATTTACTTTATTTTATGGTCGATGATATAACAAACGATCTAAATGTTCGATTTCGACAAATTGACGTCATTTAGATCAATATGAGACCAACTTTATTTTTTATCGCATTTCTTTCTTTTATTTAAATAATTATTTGATTATAAAGTGACGCTCGACTTCTTATAGAATGATTCTAATATTGAATCGATTCTAAGATAGTTAAAGAGCTACATTTTGACGCCTTCGGTTTAATCCGAGCTCCAACGGCTCCGCATTAGCTTAGGACTAGGACTAGATCCCGCGTAATCAATCAACCTTTACACTCCATTTTGCATTCACCCGTAAGTCGAGTGTTTCGCGCATCGCCATCAAACCAAAAACCAAAACAATTCATTTAGATCCAAACACTTGATCCAACATCAAGTGGTCTTAGGTAATAAAACACCTTAATAATACGAGGATAATTGTATGCCACGAGCCTTAAGCGGTAGAAAAGAGGACTACAAGTTGTCGTTACTCACTCCGATTATTTCGTCGTCGGACGCTGGCCCGGATCGAGCGGAATAAACTACCCATAGTCTTTAGTGCAATTCAAATCCTAAATCCTTTCACCGAAGAAAGGTAATAAAATCAACAGCCATCACCCGTAGTAAGCCAAACTACGAGGCTCTGACTTTCCCATTGCACGAGGGAATACGTAGGCACACGGATCTTAATCTTTGTCGAGCACCTATGATCAATCAAATTTTAATATCAACTTTTTTTCCCTTTAGCAAGTAACTCATTAGGCATATATATCCTTTCTCGTGTGACAACTTAGATGGTTCCCATCGAGTAGATGGATGTAGGGGGTGCTAATACCTTCCCCCTACATAACCGACTTCCGAACCCATGCAATGGTTTCGACGACCTTATCTTTATCCTTTCTTCCCGGGTTTTATCTATATTTTCCCTTTCCCTATTTTGGGAATAAATTAAAATTAGGTGGCGACTCTCATGTCAGCCCAATCGCGACCGCATTCGCGAGGATCGTATTTTCCGAGGTACGATAGATGGCGACTCTGTTGGGGATTGGTTCATCCCTATGCAAGTCAGGCCTAATCTAGGTTGTTTCACATTTGTTTGGTTGTTTACCTTTATGTATTACTTGCCCATTTTTATTCCTTTCTTTATCACTTTCAATATTATATCTTGTGGTACTATTGGATCGATACTTGGATTGCAAAAGAAACTTGAGTGAAAGGTTCTATACCCGGGCCTTTGAGCATAAACATAAGTTAGGAGAGGTTGTGTAGTATTGGCTCCCGAAAGAAATGCTTTCGTGGACGGTTGATACGAAGACCTCGCTTGGAGTAGATTCTAGTGCGAATGCTGACAACCGTCATATTGATGGTGTGGACGATCAGTGTTTTCATTAGGATCGTCGACTCTAAGAACCTTAGAACCTTAAACTTTTTGGCCCAAACAAAGGGTTGATGGTCGCGTAGTATGGGGCACCGAGGGGTTACTATCGTGTAGTTCTATACGAAGATCTCACTCAGAATAGATTTTCTCAATAGAGTTGACTGACTGTCGAATCGTCGACATGTCCAGCAAACAATTGAGACAAGTCCATAACTCTGAGACTTTTGTTTAAAGCCATGTGTCGATGGTTGCGTAGTATGGGGCACCGAGAGGTTGCTTTCGTGTAGTTCGATACGAAAACCTCACCCAAATCAAATTCATATGGGGGAGTCATTCAACCTTCATATTGATGGCGTGTCTGATGAAAAACCATATGGATTTATAACTTTGGGTTCCTCTAAACTCTAGAACTTAACCATTGAGATCCTTGTGAGGAGAGGAATCTTAGTATCCTCCATCTGTACCATGGACTGTTGAAATCCTGACTTTTTGTGTAACATTTCCTCGCATTTTATTTGCATATCATTGAATTCATATTTGCATTCATAGTCGCTCATGTTCACCCATTCTCGTCCTCAAATTTGTTGAGTCTCCGTCAAGCTGATTCCTAAGCACAGATTCAGAACTAAAGCCAACATCGGAAGAAGAATGGAAAATCAAGAACAACATAATAGCAGGGTTAGAGAAGACCTCAATGAGTTGAAGGGAAACATGAATGTACTCATGGAGATGATGCAAACATTGTTGGCTAGAGATGCTCAGTCTCAAAGGATTATCATACCTCAAATCAATGTTACCCCGATGGGTATTATTTTCCAAGTTATTTATGAAGATTCCCGCTTTTTGCACCATACTGCTGAATCTTCTGGAAAATCCTCTAAGATGTTTCAAAAGAGGAAGGAGGTTGAGACAAAAGCTGAAGATAAGCCTCCTCCACAAAGGAATGCTTGTCATAATCAGACTCGCAATCCCAGACCTAGAACTCAAATTGATCCTATTCCCATGAAATATGTTGAGTTATATCCTTACTTGTCTCTAAAAGGTCTTATCACGACTAGACCTCTCAATCCTCCGAATACTCTTCCAGTTGGGTTTATGATTGATCTCCATTACCCATTCCATGAAGGAGCTACAGGTCAAAATATCGAAAGTTGTTATGCCTTCCAAGCTCGAGTTCAAGATTTGGTCAGAGGAGACGTGCTCACCTTCACACTGATAGGGATTCCCTATATTGGCAGAGATCATATGTCAAATCAAAGTGGCTGAAGACTTAGTTAGAGAATCACAAGTTGTTACCTAAAGCCAGTGGATCAGACAGGAAAGCTCATCCTTGCTGCTGATTAGACACTAGGCCCTGTTTCTTTTCAGTTTTAATTTCCTTGTTTGTATTGGGTGAACTTGCTTAAGACTTGTTTTTCTTTAATGTTAATGTTAATGAATTGAGCATCACATATTTTGAATCAATTCATTCACTTTCATATTTGTGCATATTCATGCTTTTCCTTTTCAAATATTCAAAAAATATATATACCGTTGTTTCTCTTATTCATCTGTTATTTAAGCAATGATTGGAGGGAGAGTGACAAAAACAAAATACCCAAATTGTTGAATGGTATGCTTTCAAAATAAAACCTTGCTGATGATATCCAGGCATTGTTTCAACTCCCAAATATTAGAGAAATAAGGAAGTTAATCCATTGTTAACCCCTTTGAGCCTTGAAGTTGGAGTTTCTTTCTACACAAAAAAACCTGCAATCTTAACCCGGGGCAGGGTAGTTCTCAATTAATTCGAATATGCATTCAATTTCAGAAGAATCCTTCCTCACATATTTCAATAAGGGTTTCAAGCCCAAGTTTTCCTTCGCACACATCAAAGAAATGTCGATGAAGCAGATGGCAGTCATTGTCCAAAAATCAAGAAAAAGAAAAAAATTGCCAAGTCAAAGCTCAAAAAGGCGACTTAGACATATCAGTGGACTGAAAATGTCAAAAACACAATTCAAATTAAAAGAGGTCAACAAAGACGAAAAAGAGGTCACCAAAATTCCTCAACAAAGACAAAGATGAGTTGACCCAAAGTCCTCAACAAATACAACTAAATGTTGTGAAAAAGAAATGACTGCTATTTCAATACAATAATCCCTTGGCTTTTGAGCCACCATCATCAGTGCAATCTCAAAACCTGAATGCATAGGTTGGATTATTTGAGCGTAGGACTGGAGATCATCATGGAGAATGGGTTGGGTAAAAAATAAATTTTGAGCCTTATATCCTTTGTTTCATAAAACTGTGAACCAGACCACGTTACAACCCTTTAAAGACCTAATTGAAGCTAGGTTTGTTTTGAATGCATATCGCAGCAAGGTTGCATAAGCTGACTCCCAAGGGATTTTCCAATCATTTGATTTGGTATCATACCTTTTTCATTATCGTCCACTTTGCATGTCTGAATAAACATTGCATTATTACCAGTGATTCATCTTCTTTACCCCAATATCATTCCAATAATGATTTCGATTTCAAAAATTGCTTGAGCATTGCATTAAAATTTTAACATTTTTGAATGAATATTTTATTTGCAAGTAAGCACTCATCATCAAAGAATTTTAAACAGTTGAGAAACATGATCAGTGATCCTATCAGGGGCATATCACAATCAAAGTTCTTGCTATTTAGAGAAACTCTCTTTAAGACTCATGTTGGGGCAAGCATTTCAAGCAACCAGTAAAACAATCATTCCAGAATCAATCAACATGGGACACTCTACTTCAAGCAATCCCCAAGCAAAGCTTATCACTCCTTCCCAACAGGATCATCATCCTGATACTTCTAACAAGTATAATAGAAGTTGCGTTCATGACATATTTCAAAGGCGTAATTGGCAAAAGTTCATTGTGTTGTGGAATCAGCTTTCAGTCGCACCTCTCCAAAAGGGTCTCACCCAGTGGTCTTAGCATTTTCATTGAGAGCATTGGCCATTTTACATCATACAAATTTCATATCAAGCATAGATCAAAGTTTACTTCGTGTTCATTTGCATTTCCCGATGTCTTGTCATCTTACCTTGTGGTCAAAGTCCAATTCTGTTTGGCACTCTTAAAGTCCAATTTTCATTGGCAACCACCAAAAGTCAAAGTCCAACTCACTTGACACCTATCAAAGCAGTCGTGTCTGTCACCCTGTCTTTCACATGTTTATCTTTTATTCCTTCAAATGTTGTTAAGTTTGACGTGGACCATTTCCTTCAAATGTCTCTCTTTGGATAATTCCCATTGAGAATTTGACGTGGATATTTTCTCTTCCTTCAAATGTTGTTAAGTTTGATGTGGACCATTTCCTTCAAATGTCTCTCTTTGGATAATTCCCATTGAGAAATTTGACGTGCATATCTTTATTTTTCTTTAAACTATGTTAAATTTGACGTGGATCCCTTTCCTTCAAATTTGTCTTGTTAAGAAATTTGACGTGGATATTTCCCTCTTCCTTCAAACGTTGTTAAGTTTGACATGGACCATTTCCTTCAAAGGCCTCTCTTTGGATAATTCCTATTGAGAAATTTGACGTGGATATTTTTCTTTCCTTCAAATTTTTCTTGTTAAGAAGTTTGACGTGGATTATTTTCTCTTCCTTCAAACTTTGTTAAGTTTGACGTGGATATTTCCTCTTCCTTCAAACGTTGTTAAGTTTGACGTGGACTCCTTCCTTCAGAGGCCTCTCTTTGGATAACTCCCACTGAGAAATTTGACGTGGATATTTTCTTTTCCTTCAAACGTTGTTAAGTTTGACGTGGATCCCTTTCCTTCACATTTGTCTTGTTAAGAAATTTGACGTGGATATTTCCATTTCCTTCAAATTTATCTTGTTAAGAAATTTGACGTGTATATTTTTATTTTCCTTCAAACTTTGTTAAGTTTGACGTGGACCACTTTCCTTCAAAGATCTCTCTTTGGATAATTTCCATTGAGAAATTTGACATGGATATCTTCCTTTTCCTTCAAACGTTGTTAAGTTTGACGTGGACCTCTTTTCTTCAAATTTGTCTTGTTAAGAAATTTGACGTGGATTTTCATCTTTCATTTCCTTCAAATATTGTGAAGTTTGACGTGGATACTTACCAAATATTCGTGTATGTCCAAGCTCAGCTTGTTTAGTTCATCTGATATTTTCTTGTTTCCATATGTCCCTTCGTTCTGATGTTTTGGCTTTCCAGAACCATTTCAAGTTCATCTAATATTTTCTTGTTTCCTGATGTCCCTTCGTTCTGATGTTTTTCTTCCCAAAACCAATTCAAACCCATTTGATATTTTGATAACACTTATCTGATGCTCCTCCAGTTATGTGTGTCATTTTGACAATCTTCATGAATTTGTCCTTTTACACTCTGATTGTTTCAGAGGTATCTTCATAATTTGGTCTCATTCCACATCTAGTACTCTTCTAGATGTTTCGGGCGTTGGTTTCCAAATTGGGTACTTGGGCATCTAAAGCATTGCTAAGATGTCTTTAATACCTCTTCCAGGGTTTAATCCCATTTTTGTCCAAGTGTTCCTGATTATCCTCCGTCGTTTAGACAGATTCTCATAAATATCTTGTTTTCCCTAACCATTTTCTTTACCTCATTGTTTTCAATGTTTTCTCCTCATTCAATCATTTCATTCATCCCCGCAGACTTTGTGTCTCATACCATATTGCATACCTAAACCTTCCAGCAATTGCATCCATACATGCATTTCATGCTTCACCATCCCATATCATTTTGTATCGGACAAATTTTGGGTCTTCTTATATCTAATTGAATTTTACCCTAAAATCGAACGACATGCGATAGTTCACTTTCTCGGGTTCAAGACAATTAGATAGGGGCATCTGTCATACCCCAAAAAAAAATATTTGTTTCAGTTTGTTCAGTCGGGTTTTTATTCCGGATTACCAGACCATGTGTGCGGTAAGATCAGTGGAGGTCCAACTCGCAACCATTATCTTTTCTTTCCATTTTTTTTGTTATAATAAAAAATTATTTAATCCAAATTTTCTTTTTATTATTCTTCATTATTTCATTCTATATTAAAATCATAATTCCATTTATTATTATTATTATTATTATTGTTTCAATGACTAATTCAATTTCCATGACCATAAATAAAACACATCAAAATGCAATAGAGGAGGCACGCAATTTTTTACACAGCCATTACGTAGTATCCATCCACATATGTTATTCACAATTCAAAAGAGACCCACTGCAATCTTGACAATATTGAGCGCACATGATTTTTTTTCCACACAACCACATGAGCAATTCACAGCTTCCACCACCAAAACGCAACCCATGATTCGTACGACCTCAATTCACGATTCCACTACACCAACATTTCCGCAAGAACGCACAACAAGAACAACTCACAGCAGTTAAAAAGAATATTCCCTCAAGTATTTTCCTCCAAGTTTTCCTCAAATACTCTAAAGTTTCCTCTCTATAAAACCATAAACAAACCTTTCTTCTTCGGGTTCTTAACCCACAAATCTGCAAAAAAATAGTAAAAACAGAACTTTGTATTTTAACCTTCCATTCTCTGAAAAATTAATAGAACACTATCCTTTCTTCTTCATCCAACCCAACTCACCTTCTTTGTTTCACACCAGCACCAAATCTCATAAACCTTCATCCTTATATCAACCTCCATAACTACCACAACCAAACTCAGAAAAAACGAAAAAAAAACAGGACCATAAACACCACCATCGCGGCTTTCATTTTCCTTTAATCTCTTCATAAAACTTCACCGCAACCACCGCAAATAACAGAACAACAAGCTCAAACTGAACTCATCTTTTTCATAAACCCAAACCACAAAGCTTCAAAACCATAAAACCATGAAAGTAAAAGCAGATTGAAACCAAAACACCCAAATCCGAAATAAATTTGAGAGATTTCGAGATCAGAGCATACCGCGAAATAGAGCGAGACAGAGAGGGATCCGCCGTGAAATTGTGAGAGCAGTCTGAAACTCATTGCGAGCTACAACTTTGTATCCTCCGTCCTTTCTTTTCGGTTTCTGTGAAGAGAGTGAGTGAGAAACATTGTGTCTTTTTTTTCTTCAAAAGAACGATTCTGAGTTTTTTCAACTTTACCTTGTTTTATTTTATAATTATTATTCCATTTTCATGTTAAATATTTATTGGGTATGGGTTCTTAAGCCCATATGCTATTGTCGGTTACACACCCCCATATGCACCAGTACATCCTCATTTATTTGGTGTTTTTCATTGGTAGTTGTTGGGCCTTAATAAGCCCATACGAGTTTCTGTTTGCACCAATGGATCTATGCAGACATCCCCTCCCTTTTATTTTGATTTGTTTAATCTTACTATTTCATTTTTTTATTATTAGAGTTTCTGAATTTTTATTTTGATTTTATATTGTTCGTATATTTATTTTGGACGATGATATAATATAATGGTTTATCGATATTCGATTTTTTAATCGACGTTATCTAAACCTATATGAGGCCAACTTTTTCATTTTTCCATTATTTATCGATTTATTCACATATTTGTTGGTCTATGATATTATTATCCGATTTGTGACATTCGATTTACCGACGTTGTCCAAATTGATATGAGACCTCTTTCCATTATTTTTATGGTTTCTAATTAATTTTAGATCCATTGCCATATATCGACTTTATTTATTATTTCGGCCCATGATAAATGGTGATATTCGATTTCTAATAAGTCGACGTTATCACCTAATTTGAGGCCACTCTTTTTATTTTCCTTATTATTTCCCATTATCCTGATTTATTTTTTATTCGGCCGATGAGTAAATGTTTAGATATTCGATTTCGAATAAATCGACGTTATTTAAACTAAATATGAGGCCATTCTTTTATTTTATCTATTATTTTTCGACTTTACTTTATTTTATGGTCGATGATATAGCAAACGATCTAAATGTTCGATTTCAACAAATCAACATCATTTAGATCAATATGAGACCAAATTTATGTTTTATCTCATTTCTTTCTTTTATTTAAATAATTATTTGATTATAAAGTGACGCTCGACTTCTCATAGAATGATTCTAATATTTAATCGATTCTAAGATAGTTAAAGAGCTATATTTTGACGCCTTCGGTTTAATCCGAGCTCCAACGACTCTGTGTTAACTTAGGACTAGGACTAGATCTCGCGTGATCAATCAACCTTTACACTCCATTTTGCATTCACCCGTAAGTCGAGTGTTTCGCGCATCGCCATCAAACCAAAAACCAAAACAATTCATTTAGATCCAACATCAAGTGGTCTTAGGTAATAAAACACCTTAATAATACAAGGAGAATTGTACGCCACGAGCCTTAAGCGTTAGAAAGGAGGACTACGAGTTGTCGTTACTCACTCCGATTATTTCGTCATTGATGCTAGTATGGATTGAGCGGAATAAACTACCCATAGTCTTTAGTGCAATTCGACTCCTAAATATTTTCATCGAAGAAAGGTAATAAAATCAATAGCCATCACCCGTAGTAAGCCGAACTACGAGGCTCTGACTTTCCCATTGCACGAGGGAATACGTAGGCACACGGATCTTAATCCCTGTCGAGCACTTAGGATCAATCAAACTTTAATATCAACTTTTTTCCCTTTAGCAAGTAACTCATTAGGCATAGACATCCTTTCTCGCATGACAACTTAGATGGTTCCCATTGAGTACGATGGATGTAGGGGGTGTAACACGGTGGGAGAACTGACTTTAAGTAATGTTGCGGATAGCAGGAGTCGCCACCGACTTTTATTTTATCCAAAAGGAAAGGTTATAAAAGAACAGGAAAGACCTTAAGAGAATATTTTGGGTCCGGGGGGTAGGTTATGAAAAGGGAAGGTATTAGCACCCTTTTCATCCATGGTTATCCATGGGCTCTTAGGTACTTAAGCTCACTTTAAATTGTTTTTGAAAATGTAGTGTGTGAATAGAAAAATTTTCAGAATAGCTTAATAATAATCCATGTAAGGATGTGTAGAAAACTTGTTTGAAAATTTGTTTAAGTGTGAGAAGTTTTGAAGTGAGCAAGTACATAAGAGGAACCTACCTTAGAATTTAAAGTCTTTCTTGTTCTTTTTTCCTTTCCTTGGTAAGACTATCCCTACTATTAAGGAGTAGGTAGTCTTTACCTTGGATGTAAGGGACATGAGAGGGACATTCTGTTTATGAAGGCAACTGTGGGGTGTAATAAGCACATACGCGGGACTATCATCATTTATTCGAAAGGGACTCGATCCGTAAAGGCAACCATGAGGGACTTTGATGATTTTCTATTTTAAGGGACTTGCTTTATACACCCCACTTGACCATTATTCATAGGCAACTTGAGGGATAACCTTAGGAAGTGAGACGGCGATTAAAAATCGACTTACGTGTGTGTGTGAGTGTTTATTTTAATTATCTTATATTAACATGATCTAGATTTATTTTAAATAACATACATATTAGCACTCCCTAATTACTAACCATAGCAAAAAAATAATTAGAATATTTACAAAATTACATCCGGGAAACAGTTACATAATTATAATAATAATCAAAAAAAATAATAATAAGCAAATAATAATAATTTAACAATAAATAAATAAGGGGTTAGTAAATATAATAAAAAATAATAAGGTTAGTGAGAATAAAATAATAATAGGAATAATAGAAAAAATATAAGATATAATAATAATATGGTTAGTAAGAATATAATAAAGAAACAAGGTTAGTGAAAATTATAATAAGCAAAAGTTAGTAATAATAAATAATCAAAATTATAATAACATGATAAAAAATTTTATAGGGATTTTTACTTAAAAAACTATTGAACAATTAAGGGATTATGGTAATATTTTTATGTACAAATTACTAAATTATTTCTAGGCATATATTAAAAATTATTCATAAAAAATATTTACATATTATATGGAGAAAATAAATTATAATTATATTTACAAAAAAAAAATTAGTCATATTTATAAAATTTTAACTTTTACTAATTATATTTACAAAATATTTTAAACATGCACAAAAGTATAATTATTTAAATTGTCTCTTAAACATATAATAAAAGAAACATAGTTTGAATTATAAATTTACAAATAAGTTATAATTATTTTTAAATAAACACATACAATAATAATCATAAATTAAACAATTAGGTTTTAATAAGCATTTAGAAAAAAAAATAAATTAGGGTTTGGTTAGAAAAATATTTTTAGGATTTAAATTGTAATACAAAAATTATTTTAATATATATACATATAAAATTAAACAAAATAGAAAAAAATAGAAAGAAATTGCAAAAAGAGAGGAACTTACCTGACCAGGATTTGATCCCATGTCCTCATGTTTGCCAGCACCAATAACAACCATCAGGCTAGCCCATGCGCAGGCAGTATTGAGGTGAAGGGAATTTGTTTTATGCTTCATCTAAAAAAAATCCAGAAAAATAGAGAGACCAAAAAAAAGGCCTGGGGGGGATTCGTACCCAGGACCTTTCAGTGACAAGCATGCATACGTAACCGCCTGGCTGGGAGAGCCTTCCTGTCAGCTTGTTGGCAATAATCAATAATATATCAAACCTGCAAAGTAAACAAAATAAAAGCACAAAATGTCATAAACGGGGAATCGAACCCCAGACTAAGTCCATGTACGCGCATGTCCCAACCACTGGGCCAACCTCATAGTTGTGATTACAAAACAGCAAAACAACATAAAATAAATTAATCATAATGTGAATTTGAATCTTGGCGCCAGGGGATCGTCTTCAACCTTGTGACCTTCAAAATTTGCTGCGGTTTCTTCTATGACTTTTCCTGCGAAAAACAAAACCCTAGCAAAACCTACGAAATACAATGGGCAACCAAACAGTGAAATTTTACAAAATTGAAAACGCAAACATGATACAGAGGTCAATTCAAATCAAACCATGGTCTTAAAATTCATTTATGTTCACTGGATCCTTAAACCCTAATATGAAGGTCATGAACCCTAAAATGGCATTATGAGTTTCGGCCATGTTTTCTTCAATTAACCTGCCCAGAATTCATCACAAACCTTCATTGAACACAAATCAATAAGCAAAATTCATTAATATCAAGTAAATTGTTATGAACGAAAAATCAAAAAAAACATGAAAAGAATGATTCGGGTTCATCCATATGTTATGCTATAAGGCCATGTAGTGATCTGGTTATGCTCAATGATCATCATAGAAGAGATTGGTGTGCTTGGAATGTGTTAAAACTACCTTCAATTCAAAATCCGATTATGAGTTTTGTTTGAAATTTTTGAAGTTGGAGAGTGTTATTTGAGGCTGCCAAATTCGTCCATGAGAGTTGCTTTATGTTGTATACTTATAGTAGACTCAATTAGGTCAAAAAGATAATGGATTTATGGGCTTTTGGGAAGACTTCATGGTGAAGGAATGTCATGATCTTAAAGTGTGAAAAAATCAAATATTTGCCTTCTAATTTAGTCTAGCACGAATTTGGACAAGATCAAATCATATTAAACATCATTGATTAATTTTTAAAAGAAGAATCATGTTCCAACTTTGATTTTTAGATTTTATTTTGATTTAATTTGATTTAAAATGAATAAAATTCAAATAAATATCAAATAAAAATATAAAAATCAGAATTTCTCACCATTGGGTCGTGCATGATGTTGTGACATGGATTGGGTCATGAATTAGCAAGCCCATTTGGAAAGAATTACTTCTAAGCCTCCATTTTCAACATAAACCATCACAAAATTTCCCAACTTTGCAAGGGCACATCTCCCTCAATTTTAAAGGTATGAGGGTGTTCTTGGACTTTTTGGAAAGCTTGAAGAGTCCTCTAAACAACCCCATTGGTTTCAGGTCCATATCATTTACCAATCTCAAGTTATGCCCTTTTGAAGTTGTTGACTTTTTGTTGACTTTTGAAATGACCTATAATGTCTTAGATCATATCTTTCAAATGAAGCATTTTTGAGCTTAACTTTCAACATCAAAGTTGTAGGGAATTCAATTTCCTTCAAAATGAGCTTTGGATGGATACTTGGTGATGAAGTATGTGAAAGTTATGCCTGGTCAAAGTTCAGTTGACTTTTACTAAGGAAACCCTAATTTAGAAACTCCTGATTATTGATGATCTGGAATCTCCTTGATGAATCATGATCAACCCTTGATCAAATGATGAATTTTACTTCATATACTTGATGTTGGCAAAAAATCATGAAGTTTGACTTTGGTTTGACCACAGTTGACCTCAGTTTGACTTTTTAACTGCATTGACTGATTTTGACTTATCTGATCATCTGACTGAGCAAACTTTTGAGAAAAGTCTTGAAACTTGTCATGGGGGTTCTTACACACATATAAGATGTTATGAAACTCACTTGAGGTATTGGAAGTCCACTTAGCCTGATTAAAGTCAAAACCCTAGTTTAGGATGCACTGCTTAGGAGATGCATTGTCTGAGGGAATTGTCCACTTTTTGACCAATTGTGAACTTTGTGAACCTTGTGAAGCTTCATAAAGTGTCTTGTGATACTCATGGGAGGTATTGTGAAGCTTGTGAACCTCATGAAGTGGCTTTGTACTTCATGAACCTTATGAAAGGTTTTGTAAATGTTGAGAAGCTTGTGAACCTTGTGAACCTTCAAGAAGTATCTTGTAGACTTCATGAACCTCATGAAAGGTTATATAAGCATTGAGAAACTTGTGAACCTTGTGAACCTTCAAGAAGTAACTTGTAGACTTCATGAACCTCATGCAAGGTCTTGAAAGCATTGTGGGACTTGTGAACCTTGTGAAGCTTCATAAAGTAGCTTGTGGACTTTATGAACCTCATGAAAGGTTATGCAAGTGTTGGAGAACTTGTGAACCTTGTGAACCTTCTTAGAACACAAAGTCTTGTATTGTGAGGGCAAATTTTGGGGTGCAACAGCTGCCCCTGTTCAATTTTCTGAAACCTGAGGGGTTAGATTGGTATATTTGCCAGTCGTGACCTGGAAGGTTGAAGGGGATTGAACACAAAAGCCCAAAAATTTGCACTCACCAGTGCATTAGAGTGGTACAGATGGCTAGTTGAATATGATTGAGTGGGCTTAAAGATGCCACTAGAGGAAAGTTCTTCAGTAGTCCAAAATATGGAGGTATAATGAAAGCTGTCAAGAGTCTGGAGCAGTCCTGAGGTATTGATGATATGCTTTCAGGATACTGGAGTAATACTGATGTAACAGCATGTCTTCATGAGGATAGAGCAATCAATAATGATAACCCTAAAGCAGTCTTGAAGTAATGATTTCAGGAGGATAGAGCCATCAATAATGATAACTCCAAAGCAGTCTTGAAACGTGATATGTCTTCAGGAGGATAGAGCAATCAATAATGATAACTCCAAAGCAGTCTTGAAGTAATGATTTCAGGAGGATAGAGCCATCAATAATGACAACTCCAAAGCAGTCTTGAAATAATGGCTTCAGGAGGATAGAGCCATCAATAATGATAACTCTAAAGCAGTCTTGAAGTAATGGCTTCAGGAGGATAGAGCAATCAATAATGATAACTCTAAAGCAGTCTTGAAGTAATGGCTTCAGGAGGATAGAGCAATCAATAATGATAACTCTAAAGCAGTCTTGAAGTAATGGCTTCAGGAGGATAGAGCAATCAATAATGATAACTCTAAAGCAGTCTTGAAGTAATGGCTTCAGGAGGATAGAGCAATCAATAATGATAACTCTAAAGCAGTCTTGAAGTAATGGCTTCAGGAGGATAGAGCAATCAATAATGATAACTCTAAAGCAGTCTTGAAGTAATGGCTTCAGGAGGATAGAGCAATCAATAATGATAACTCTAAAGCAGTCTTGAAGTAATGGCTTCAGGAGGATAGAGCAATCAATAATGATAACTCTAAAGCAGTCTTGAAGTAATGGCTTCAGGAGGATAGAGCCATCAATGATGATAACTCTAAAGCAGTCTTGAAGTAATGGCTTCAGGAGGATAGAGCAATCAATAATGATAACTCCAAAGCAGTCTTGAAGTAATGGCTTCAGGAGGATAGAGCAATCAATAATGATAACTCTAAAGCAGTCTTGAAGTAATGGCTTCAGGAGGATAGAGCAATCAATAATGATAACTCTAAAGCAGTCTTGAAGTAATGGCTTCAGGAGGATAGAGCAATCAATTATGATAACTCTAAAGCAGTCTTGAAGTAATGGCTTCAGGAGGATAGAGCAATCAATAATGATAACTCTAAAGCAGTCTTGAAATAATAATGTGATTTCAGGAGGATAGAGCAATCAATAACTCTAAAGCAGTCTTGAAGTCATGAGAATTTATCAGGAGGATAAAGTAACCCTGAGGTGACAATAAAGCAGTCCTAAAGTAATAAGAAGCTTATCAGGAGGACAAAGTAACCCTGAGGTTACGATAAAGCAGTCCCGAAGATCATAAGTTTGTTTGTTGGATAATTAACCTGAAAACAAGGTAGCATTCTGTATAATAACATTAGTTTATGCTTTATGTATGCATGTATAACATGATGTGCTCAAGTAATGTACTATATGTTTATGGATATATGTGCTATGGTATGATGTAAATGATGTATGTATGATATGATACTGCCGGAAGCGTCTGGATATCTTTGTATAACAACTGCTGGCTAGGGAAAATAAATCCCGATTCGTTGTTGAAGAATATATAACCCTCTGTCTGCTAGGGGTAACAGGGTATAGATAACTTCCCGTATGATGGGGATAGTAAGGATAGATATCACCTCCCGTATGTTGGGATAGTAAGGTATATATAACCTTCATCTTCGTTTGATGGTAGGGTAGACATAACATCCCATCTTCGTTTGATAGTAGAGTAGATACAACATCCCGTCTTTGTTCGTCGTACCCTTATTGGAAAGTAAATTCCCGAATATCCGTATGAGGATAAAAGAGATGGATATAAATTCCAGGGGAGATGAGACTTTATGAAGATGGATTTGCCCTACTGAGGGTTTTGTAACTGTCTTGTAAAGGTGAACCGGCGAAGCTTCGTTGAGATCCTTCCCTCGTTCGTCCTTAGTAAATACTATTACTGCATTTTCATGCATTTCTGGTAAACATTAATCGTATTAAAAGCATACATGCATTTCTGGTAAACATCAATCATATTCAAAAGCATGATACATTCAAACATAACCAATGGACGTTTCGCTTAGGGTAAAAGTAAATCTGGATTCAGAGGGAAAAGTAAAGCTGAACTTGAAAACAGAATCGTTTCAACTTCGAGAGTGTATAACCAATTGGATCTATGGCTCCTGAAATTCTTTAACTTTCCTGAGTACCTTTCCAGAAATCCTCATAGCTGGATCTGAATACATGATATTGACACCATCTGATACTACTGGCGTAGACAACTAATTTGCATCATGGTTTCAGCTGAGAATCCAATATCAAGGTAATACAATGAGAGGAATGTGTCTTCAAACTGTAATGGACCATATACGCTCCAGGTATTAGATTTGAAGAGAAAGCATTGCCCCTTGGTTGAGGATGAATTGTCCCATAATGGAAGTATCTGTAATGAGTTATCTCAAGAGAAACAAGCAGAATGCCCCATAAGCATATGCCCCTGGCATTGTGAACTCTGTAATGTCACCTTTGGTAATTTAACTGTATGAGGAAAAATGCCCCTGGCATTGTGAACTCTGTAATGTCACCTTTGGTAATTCAACTGTATGAGGAAAAATGCCCCTGGCTATTAAGCACAGATGAGTCTGGACCTAATTGCCCCAACTGAATTGAACAGTAACTTGGTATGCCTCTTGACTGGGAAACAGTGACTATGCCCTTGGCATTTCAGATAGATGAGGAGATCTGCCTCTGGCTGCTTAAACATAGTTGAATCTTGTCCTGATTGCCCCAAATGAGTTAGGAAGTATCATGGCCTGCCCCCTTGATTGGGAGGTCATGACTATGCCCCTTTGTATACATGGACTTTGATCCAGGAAGCAACTTTGTTTATCGGAAGGACTTTGGTTCATTGAACATTCATCCTGTAAGCTTCTCCATTTGTCAAACACTTAGGTATATGCAAACAAATATATTAAAAAAATGCAATGCTTATGTCTGTCTTGAAAAAAAAAAAAAAAAAAAATTTTTTTTTTTTTGAAAAACTGTTTATTATTATTTTTTTATTGAAAACTGCGATATTAACTCAAGTTTTATGACAAGCCCTAAAGGAGTCAGGATACCTTTTTGTAGCAGTACGCTTTCGAACTAACCATGCTTCAGTTAGGACTTTTAAAGGGTTATAACGTGGCCTGGTTCATGGTTTAAGAAACAAAGGATAAAGGCTCAAATTTTATTTGTACCCAACCCAATCTCCATGATGTTCTTCAGTCCTATGCTCAGTTCACTTATGCATTGAGATTCCACAGAAGTGTGGTATTGTAACATTGATATTTTGTGATGGTTTGGCAACCAAAAGTTTATTTGAACCTTCAGTCATCTTTCTTTGTTGAGGATTCATAGTGACCTCTTTTTTTTTTCTTTTTGACTTTATTATCCCTTCTTTTTGCCTGAACTGCTTATTTCAAGATTACAGTCAGTGGGATGTCTTAATGTTTTACTAAGTCTCCTTCATAGGTTTTGACTTAGCAAGCTTTTTTTTTTTTTAGAAATTGACTGTCAGGATTAATGATTACAGAGAACCATCATTAGTTGTGTACAACACACATAACTGGCATATTTTGAGTTAACTGAGTAACTACCCTGCCCCAGGTTATGAATAAGGGTTTTAATTTGTGCGAGAATAAAAACTCCTACTTCATAGGCTCAAAAGGGTTGACTAGGGATTAACTTCCTTATATCTCCACTGTTTAGGAATTGAAACAATGCCTGTACATCGTCAGCATAGTCTGTTCAAAAGCATACTGCATAAGATTATGGTATTGTTTTCGTCATCCTCCCTCTACAGGCTTATAGCTTTATCAGGAGTTAAATATCACAAGATAGAAATAAAAAGCATAATTCAAAATATAGTGGAACGAATGGATTAATTCAAGACAAACATATGCAATGCATTAAAGAAGACAAAAGTTTAACATAATAATAAGTGTTCAAACAAATAAGAGAAATTACAAATGAAAATTCAAATGTTCTCAAAGTCTCTTCCTCTAACCTTGTCACTTCAGTATTCTGGAAACTTTGATGCTTGATGGATGATAGAAGAACTCAACCTGGCCTTCTGGCGTAACCTCGAGTATTCTTTCGTCAATTAGGTCTTGAATCTTATTCTTCAATGCCCAACAGTTATTAGTGTCATGTCCAGGACAATTGGAGTGGTACATACACCTTGCTTTGGGATTATAGCGAGGAGAAGAGGTATTAGGATTTTTAGGAGAATTTTCCAAGGAAATCAGCTTCATCTCCAACAGGCATTGCAAAACTTGTGACATTGGAGTGCTGAACTTGATAAACTGCCTTCTACCTTTCTGGTATTGACGTGGATTAACCTTATCAGGTCTTTCTCCTTCAATTGAAGAATAGTCAATGGCAACCTGTCTCTTACCCTCTTTTATCCTCATCCTCCTTTCAACCAAATCAGCTTGTTTTAACGGAGGTTGACTGAAAATTAGATCCCTGACTCTATCACTTTGAAGTTTTTGGACAAAGGTTCTCAGCTCTTCTTGCCCCTGAGCTAAATTTTGGATAAGAGCCACCTGGCCATTCATCTAGATCCTCATTCCTGTCATCTCAGCTTGTAGTTGTTTCAGCTGACTATCCTTGTTGTCCTCAGGATTCTTCTTCTTAGCCAGCAGTGTCTTCAATTCATCCTGTCCCTTGGTCAGGTTCAGAATTAGCTCTTGGAACTGTGCATTTTGTGCCTGGAGGTCCTTAACTGTTTGTTCAAGAGCCATTGCTGAAATAAACAGCGAGAAGATGAGAAACCTGTGCACAATTATAAACCTGTGATGAAATGATATGGGAATGCATATGCAATGATTTCAAAGACCGCAGGATTTAAATTTGCTTAAACAAACAAGAAAGTAACTTTTTATTAGTAATAACTTGTTTTGCCTTTTAGGCTTACAAAAAATGAAAGTGAAATAAGTACAAAAGATGGGGTTTTAAGTCTCCCATGGACGTTTCCTCTTTGTGTTGAGGTATGAGTTGAGGTTTCGTCCCTCGTGAAGTTGCTTTGTGAGCTCTAGGATTCTTGCTTGGCTTGCTTTGTAATGAGCCTCGAAAGTATCCCTTTGCTCCTTCAGTTGGATCCATGATCTCTGCAAGTCTTCCTTATCAGTAGGCATGTCTGGGTGAAGGATGGTATAAGATGTGTCTCCTTCAGCAACAGGTTCCATGGTAACTGGTAGGATGGCAGGATATGGCATCATGAGTGTCTGAGCACGAGATCGTACCCATCTGAGATAAGCTTCCATAGGAATAGTGTACTTAGGCTCCAGTGTCTTGCTGTCAATCCTGTTTACCTTTCCCCAAGCTCGTATGAATCTCTGACGGTAACCCTGAAGATCGTTGTCGTAATCAAACACAATGCCCTGAATCAACATGTCATGTGGACCATCACTCCGAGCATAACCAAACTGTCGTAAAGCTAAAGATGGGTTGTAGGTGATGCCTCCTCTTATGCCTAGAAGTGGCACATTAGGAAACCCCCCACAACGGTCAATGATGGTGACATTCTGCATAGATCTGGAGCACCAATGGATATCTGAGTGAGAAAGTGACATGATCCTCTTAGACCATCTGAATCCTTGCTCATTCTTCATTACTGAGCGAGGAAGGTGAGAAATAAACCACCTAGATAGCAAAGGTATGCAGCACATCAACGTTCCTCTTGCCCTTGTAGTGCGGGTGTGAAGAGAATGCAGGATGCCTCCAAGCAATGTAGGCACTGGATTGTGACTCAGGAAAATGTTGATGGCATGAACATCTATGAACTGATCTGGATTGGGGAACAATACTAAGCCATATATCAGCAAGGCTAAGACCTCCTCAAAAGCATCATAGCTCATGGCCTTCAAGAACATTTGAGCTTTATCCATTAATACCTTAGCAAGAATACCCTTGACTCCACTTCTCGTTTCTAGAACAATGTCAGACTTCTTCAGATGTAGGGCTGCAGCAATATCCTCTGGTTTGGGCTCCTTCTCCAAGCCTGTGAAGGGTCTTTGATCAAGAACAGGTATACCCAAAAGCTTAGAGAACTCCTCCATGGTAGGGACCAACTGATAGTCAGGGAATGTAAAGCAGTGGTGCTTAGGGTCAAAGAACTGAAACAGAACACTCATCATGTCTTCATTGAACCCTGAAGTGACTAGATCCAATAGATGACCCTGTCTCTTGTTGAATCGGGAGTGATCAGACATTTGAGAAACCAACTCTTTAAGCTTAGGAGGTATCCCCACAAAGTTGATCCTGATGGTGTTTCTACGAGCTGAAGCCATGACCTGCAACAAAGAACAAAGATAAATCCCTTGGTCCTTGAAATGGTTAGGGAAAATGGCATGCTCATGATGCATGATGATGTCATGATGTTATGCTCAATCACAAACATGTGGCACACACAAACAAGTCACACCATAGCCCTAGGTTTAAAGGCTTGCATGAGGTTCAAAGGTAAGTACCCTCCCCTGAAGTTAGATGGTTCATCCTGTCCTACAAAAGTAACCAGGTTCTAAGGGATCTCAATATCATTGATCCTTCACAAGGGTGGTTGATCAGAAGGCAACTTACTTGCCAACCAAAACCCTCCAAGTTTAAGATCTCAATGAGCGTAGCATCGAGTGTCAACCAACTTTAGTCTGCACCAAAGCCGGTTACCTCACTACTTTCTAAAGGCCAAGATGAGTTAACTAGGGTTCTAAAAGTTAGTTAGTGCATTGACAACATATGGCAGCCTCAATATTATCCTCAACTTGACTTAAGGAATATAAGCACCAACCAAGAAGTCGCACTAACTATGGCCACCAGATCAACCGTATCGATATACGTCGTACAGTTTTCTTGGTCTATTGCCATTTACCTAAGGTACACTAGATCCGGGTTAGGACCTTTCACACATAAGAGCACCCCAACAAGTAATATAAATCAAACAAGGCAAGCAATTCAAAGTGATCTTAATTCCTAAGGGTACCCCTCTTAAAATAGATCCCCAGCAGAGTCGCCAGTTCTGTAACACGGTGGGAGAACTGACTTTAAGTAATGTTGCGGATAGCCGGAGTCGCCACCGACTTTTATTTTATCCAAAAGGAAAGGTTATAAAAGAACAGGAAAGACCTTAAGAGAATATTTTGGGTCCGGGGGGTAGGTTATGAAAAGGGAATGTATTAGCACCCTTTTCATCCATGGTTATCCATGGGCTCTTAGGTACTTAAGCTCACTTTAAATTGTTTTTGAAAATGTAGTGTGTGAATAGAAAAATTTTCAGAATAGCTTAATAATAATCCATGTAAGGATGTGTAGAAAACTTGTTTGAAAATTTGTTTAAGTGTGAGAAGTTTTGAAGTGAGCAAGTACATAAGAGGAACCTACCTTAGAATTTAAAGTCTTTCTTGTTCTTTTTTCCTTTCCTTGGTAAGACTATCCCTACTATTAAGGAGTAGGTAGTCTTTACCTTGGATGTAAGGGACATGAGAGGGACATTCTGTTTATGAAGGCAACTGTGGGGTGTAATAAGCACATACGCGGGACTATCATCATTTATTCGAAAGGGACTCGATCCGTAAAGGCAACCATGAGGGACTTTGATGATTTTCTATTTTAAGGGACTTGCTTTATACACCCCACTTGACCATTATTCATAGGCAACTTGAGGGATAACCTTAGGAAGTGAGACGGCGATTAAAAATCGACTTACGTGTGTGTGAGTGTTTATTTTAATTATCTTATATTAACATGATCTAGATTTATTTTAAATAACATACATATTAGCACTCCCTAATTACTAACCATAGCAAAAAAATAATTAGAATATTTACAAAATTACATCCGGGAAACAGTTACATAATTATAATAATAATCAAAAAAAATAATAATAAGCAAATAATAATAATTTAACAATAAATAAATAAGGGGTTAGTAAATATAATAAAAAATAATAAGGTTAGTGAGAATAAAATAATAATAGGAATAATAGAAAAAATATAAGATATAATAATAATATGGTTAGTAAGAATATAATAAAGAAACAAGGTTAGTGAAAATTATAATAAGCAAAAGTTAGTAATAATAAATAATCAAAATTATAATAACATGATAAAAAATTTTATAGGGATTTTTACTTAAAAAACTATTGAACAATTAAGGGATTATGGTAATATTTTTATGTACAAATTACTAAATTATTTCTAGGCATATATTAAAAATTATTCATAAAAAATATTTACATATTATATGGAGAAAATAAATTATAATTATATTTACAAAAAAAAAATTAGTCATATTTATAAAATTTTAACTTTTACTAATTATATTTACAAAATATTTTAAACATGCACAAAAGTATAATTATTTAAATTGTCTCTTAAACATATAATAAAAGAAACATAGTTTGAATTATAAATTTACAAATAAGTTATAATTATTTTTAAATAAACACATACAATAATAATCATAAATTAAACAATTAGGTTTTAATAAGCATTTAGAAAAAAAAATAAATTAGGGTTTGGTTAGAAAAATATTTTTAGGATTTAAATTGTAATACAAAAATTATTTTAATATATATACATATAAAATTAAACAAAATAGAAAAAAATAGAAAGAAATTGCAAAAAGAGAGGAACTTACCTGACCAGGATTTGATCCCATGTCCTCATGTTTGCCAGCACCAATAACAACCATCAGGCTAGCCCATGCGCAGGCAGTATTGAGGTGAAGGGAATTTGTTTTATGCTTCATCTAAAAAAAATCCAGAAAAATAGAGAGACCAAAAAAAAGGCCTGGGGGGGATTCGTACCCAGGACCTTTCAGTGACAAGCATGCATACGTAACCGCCTGGCTGGGAGAGCCTTCCTGTCAGCTTGTTGGCAATAATCAATAATATATCAAACCTGCAAAGTAAACAAAATAAAAGCACAAAATGTCATAAACGGGGAATCGAACCCCAGACTAAGTCCATGTACGCGCATGTCCCAACCACTGGGCCAACCTCATAGTTGTGATTACAAAACAGCAAAACAACATAAAATAAATTAATCATAATGTGAATTTGAATCTTGGCGCCAGGGGATCGTCTTCAACCTTGTGACCTTCAAAATTTGCTGCGGTTTCTTCTATGACTTTTCCTGCGAAAAACAAAACCCTAGCAAAACCTACGAAATACAATGGGCAACCAAACAGTGAAATTTTACAAAATTGAAAACGCAAACATGATACAGAGGTCAATTCAAATCAAACCATGGTCTTAAAATTCATTTATGTTCACTGGATCCTTAAACCCTAATATGAAGGTCATGAACCCTAAAATGGCATTATGAGTTTCGGCCATGTTTTCTTCAATTAACCTGCCCAGAATTCATCACAAACCTTCATTGAACACAAATCAATAAGCAAAATTCATTAATATCAAGTAAATTGTTATGAACGAAAAATCAAAAAAAACATGAAAAGAATGATTCGGGTTCATCCATATGTTATGCTATAAGGCCATGTAGTGATCTGGTTATGCTCAATGATCATCATAGAAGAGATTGGTGTGCTTGGAATGTGTTAAAACTACCTTCAATTCAAAATCCGATTATGAGTTTTGTTTGAAATTTTTGAAGTTGGAGAGTGTTATTTGAGGCTGCCAAATTCGTCCATGAGAGTTGCTTTATGTTGTATACTTATAGTAGACTCAATTAGGTCAAAAAGATAATGGATTTATGGGCTTTTGGGAAGACTTCATGGTGAAGGAATGTCATGATCTTAAAGTGTGAAAAAATCAAATATTTGCCTTCTAATTTAGTCTAGCACGAATTTGGACAAGATCAAATCATATTAAACATCATTGATTAATTTTTAAAAGAAGAATCATGTTCCAACTTTGATTTTTAGATTTTATTTTGATTTAATTTGATTTAAAATGAATAAAATTCAAATAAATATCAAATAAAAATATAAAAATCAGAATTTCTCACCATTGGGTCGTGCATGATGTTGTGACATGGATTGGGTCATGAATTAGCAAGCCCATTTGGAAAGAATTACTTCTAAGCCTCCATTTTCAACATAAACCATCACAAAATTTCCCAACTTTGCAAGGGCACATCTCCCTCAATTTTAAAGGTATGAGGGTGTTCTTGGACTTTTTGGAAAGCTTGAAGAGTCCTCTAAACAACCCCATTGGTTTCAGGTCCATATCATTTACCAATCTCAAGTTATGCCCTTTTGAAGTTGTTGACTTTTTGTTGACTTTTGAAATGACCTATAATGTCTTAGATCATATCTTTCAAATGAAGCATTTTTGAGCTTAACTTTCAACATCAAAGTTGTAGGGAATTCAATTTTCTTCAAAATGAGCTTTGAATGGAGACTTGGTGATGAAGTATGTGAAAGTTATGCCTGGTCAAAGTTCAGTTGACTTTTACTGAGGAAACCCTAATTTAGAAACTCCTGATTATTGATGATCTGGAATCTCCTTGATGAATCATGATCAACCCTTGATCAAATGATGAAT
The DNA here is from genome assembly GCA_963966055.1 of Lathyrus aphaca. Classification (NCBI taxonomy): domain Eukaryota; kingdom Viridiplantae; phylum Streptophyta; class Magnoliopsida; order Fabales; family Fabaceae; genus Lathyrus; species Lathyrus aphaca. Next base: position 140,082,317 of record OZ014525.1, read on the forward strand.
TTTACTTCATATACTTGATGTTGGCAAAAAATCATGAAGTTTGACTTTGGTTTGACCACAGTTGACCTCAGTTTGACTTTTTAACTGCATTGACTGATTTTGACTTATCTGATCATCTGACTGAGCAAACTTTTGAGAAAAGTCTTGAAACTTGTCATGGGGGTTATTACACACATATAAGATGTTATGAAACTCACTTGAGGTATTGGAAGTCCACTTAGCCTGATTAAAGTCAAAACCCTAGTTTAGGATGCACTGCTTAGGAGATGCATTGTCTGAGGGAATTGTCCACTTTTTGACCAATTGTGAACTTTGTGAACCTTGTGAAGCTTCATAAAGTGTCTTGTGATACTCATGGGAGGTATTGTGAAGCTTGTGAACCTTGTGAACCTCATGAAGTGGCTTTGTACTTCATGAACCTTATGAAAGGTTTTGTAAATGTTGAGAAGCTTGTGAACCTTGTGAACCTTCAAGAAGTATCTTGTAGACTTCATGAACCTCATGAAAGGTTATATAAGCATTGAGAAACTTGTGAACCTTGTGAACCTTCAAGAAGTAACTTGTAGACTTCATGAACCTCATGCAAGGTCTTGAAAGCATTGTGGGACTTGTGAACCTTGTGAAGCTTCATAAAGTGTCTTGTGATACTCATGGGAGGTATTGTGAAGCTTGTGAACCTTGTGAACCTCATGAAGTGGCTTTGTACTTCATGAACCTTATGAAAGGTTTTGTAAATGTTGAGAAGCTTGTGAACCTTGTGAACCTTCAAGAAGTATCTTGTAGACTTCATGAACCTCATGAAAGGTTATATAAGCATTGAGAAACTTGTGAACCTTGTGAACCTTCAAGAAGTAACTTGTAGACTTCATGAACCTCATGCAAGGTCTTGAAAGCATTGTGGGACTTGTGAACCTTGTGAAGCTTCATAAAGTAGCTTGTGGACTTTATGAACCTCATGAAAGGTTATGCAAGTGTTGGAGAACTTGTGAACCTTGTGAACCTTCTTAGAACACAAAGTCTTGTATTGTGAGGGCAAATTTTGGGGTGCAACAGGGGGTACTAATACCTTCCCCCTACATAATCGAATTCTGAACCCATGCAATGGTTTTGACAACCTTGTCTTTATCCTTTCTTCCTGAGTTTTATCTATATTTACCATTTCCCTATTTTGGGAATAAATCAAAATTAGGTGGCGACTCTCATGTCATCCCAGCCACAACCGCATTCGCGAGGATCGTATTTTCCGAGGTACGACACCGATCCCTTCTTATCTTTAATTTCCAAATCAAATTCTTGAAGAAGAAGTATCCAACGGATAAGCTTTTGCTTAGAATCCGGTTTGGCGAGCAAATATTTTATCGCGGCATGGTCGGTGTAAACAATAACTTTTGAACCGATCAAGTAGGAGAGAAACTTTTCAAGTGCATACATTATCGCTAGCAAATATTTTTCCGTTGTTGCATAATTCACTTGTGCTTCGTTAAGCACTTTGCTAGCGTAGTGTATTGCATGAAAAACTTTTTCTTTCCTTTGTCCGAGCCTCGCTCCAATGGCGTAATCATTAGTGGTACACATAAGTTCAAAGTTTGAATTCCAATTGGAGCAATGATTACGGGAGCGGTGACAAGGTTTTCTTTAAGAGCTTGGAAAGATAAAAGGCAAAGTTCTTCAAAGAAGAATACCTGATCTTTGTTTAGAAAATTACTAAGTGGCCGCACCACTTTGGCAAAGTCTTTGATGAACCTCCAATAAAAGCTCGCATGTCCCAAGAAGCTTCAGATTCCTTTGATGTTAGTTTGAGGAGGTAACTTTGCAATTACTTCCACTTTCGCTTGATCCACCTCAAGTCCTCTCGAAGACACCTTGTGACCAAATACAATTCCTTCCTTCACCATGAAATGACATTTCTCCAAATTCAAGACCAAGTTTGTTTTCGCACACCTCTCTAACACCGCTTCCAAGTTCTTCAATCACAAATCAAATGAAGCTCCAAATAACGAAAAATCATCCATGAAAACCTCCATCGTCTTTTCAATAAGATCGGAAAATATAGCTTGCATACATCGTTGGAAAGTTGTCGGTGCATTGCACAACCCAAAGGGCATTTTTCGATACACAAAAATTCCAAAAGGACATGTGAACACCATCTTCTCATGGTCCGCCAGGTCAACCACAATTTGGTTGTACCCCGAATACCCATCCAAAAAACAATAGAATTCTTGCTCGGACAACCTTTTGTAGCATTTGATCCATGAACGGTAGTGGGAAATGATATTTTCTAGTAGTCGTGCTCAAACGCCTATAGTCTATACACATTCGCCATCCCGTCACAACTTTTGTCGGTATGAGCTCATTTTTCTCATTTTGGATAACGCTAATTCCACCCTTCTTTGGTACCACATGTACGGGACTCACCCAAGGTCTATCGGAAATCGGGTAAATCATTCCCGCATCAATAAATTTTACTACCTCCTTTCGAACCACTTCTTTCATAGTTGGATTCAAACAGAGTTGAGGTTGTGCCACCGCTTTGAAGTCATCTTCCATAAGAATCTTGTGCATGCAATAAGATGGGCTTATTCCTTTTAGATCGGAAAGAACCTATCCTAAATCCTCTTGATTTTTCTTAAGCACATTAACCAAACGAAACTCTTCATCGGTAGACAATGTATTGCTTATAATCACCTGTTTTCTTCCATTATCATCCAAAAATGCATACTTTAAGTTCGAAGGTAGCACCTTCAATTCCACTTCAACTTTCTCATCACTTTTTTTCTTTCTTCAATTCTTCTAACTCAACTTCCCATGGTTGTAATTCTTTCAAGACCTCTAACTCTTTCAAACATTCTTCAAGCTCTTTTTCTTCTTCACTAGTGAGTGTGTCAATTTCCTCATCTAGTGCTAGCTCAAAAGGAGTTTACACATGAATATGCTTTGCAACTTCCATAATAGCCATATCGGATGCATCAATGCGGAAACTATCATGTCTTTCTTTTGAATGTTTCATTTCTTCAAACAAATTAAAAGTGACCTCCTCATTTAGCACCCTCATTTTCATTAGACCATCATCAACATTTATCATCATTCGGGCCGTCTTCATGAAAGCGCGACCAAGAATCAAAGGAGTGTCATCATCTTCTTCCATGTCAATAACAATGAAATCGATCGAAAAGAAGAACTTGTTAACTTTTACCAAAACATCTCTTGCCACTCCAATTGGGTAAGTGGTAGATTTGTCAGGGAGTTGCAAAGTCATTCTTATACCTTTGATAGCAATGTTATCAAGCCTTTTTACAATAGAGAGAGGGATAAGGCTTAAGCTTGAACCCAAATCAATGAGAACATTTCCTACAAACATGTTTCCAATGGTGACCGACAAAGTAACACGTCCCGGACCGACTTCTTTCTTTGGAAGAATGCGTTGAATGATAGCACTATAATTAGCCGCAAGAATAATCGTCTCCGATTCCGTATAATGCTATCTTTTTGAGAGAACGTACTTCAACAATTTAGCATATTTAGGCATTTGCTCAAGAGTCTCGGAAAATGGAAAACTAATTTGAAGTTGTTTGAAAATATCCATGAACCGAGTGTATTGCCTTGCATTATCTTTCTTTGATGGCACACGAGGATATGGCTTGTGTGTAGGAATTTGGTTCATCGCTTTTTTCCCTTCCTCACTCTCCTATTAGTTTCTTTTTTATTCTCATCCTCCACTTTTGTATTTTCAACTACATCCAAATTATCATGATTGTTTTCAACTACTTCCTCAATTTTTTTCTTCTTTTCAACTTCCTCCTCATCACTAACTTCTTCTACCACACCATCAATTTTTTCTTCCACCAATTTCTTCTCTTTAGGTTGATCCATATCCTTCCCACTCCTAGTAATAATAGCTTTGAAATGCTCTTTAGGATTAACTTGAGTGTTGTCGGAAAAAGAAGGTCCTGATTGGTTCTCGACAATTTGTTTCGCAAGTTTCCCAAGTTGATTTTCAAGATTTTTTATCACCGCATCATTTGACTTTTGACTGGCCATAGACATTTGAATGAGACATGTTACGAATGATTTTCTTGCAACCGTTTATGAAAAGCAAAAGTTAGATTTGAAATTTGTCGATTTGATGATGAATGAGAATGAGGATTTTCAAGGTTGATAATTTTGGGGTTTTGAGATTCCGTGGTCGTATTTGTATTCCCGATGATGTGGAATTGAAAAAGATGATATTGGAAGAGGGACACCGAAGTAATTTAAGTATTCATCCGAGAGCGAATAAGATGTATCAAGATTAGAAGAAGATCTTTTGGTGGTCCGGATTGAAGAGAGATGTAGCTCATTTTGTGTATGCGTGTTTGACTTGTCAGAAGTCTAAGGTGGAACATCAGAAGCCCAGTGGTTTGATGCAACCGTTGGATATTCCGGAATGGAAATGGGATAGTATATCAATGGATTTTGTTACGGGATTGCCGAATACACAAAGATGTCATAATGATATTGGGTGATTGTGGATAGGCTTACTAAATCTGCTCACTTTATTCCGATTGATATAAGTTATCCATTGGAGAAGCTAGCCAAGATTATGTTTCTGTGATTGTAAAGTTACATGGAGTTACTAAGAGTATTGTATTAGATAGAGATCCTAGATTTACATCGAGGTTTTGGGAAAGTTTGAAAAGGGTGTTAGGTTCTAAGCTAAGGTTAAGTTCGGCTTACCATCCGCAAATGGACGGTCAAACCGAAAGGACAATTCAACCGTTGGAGGATTTGTTGTGTGATTGTGTGCTAGAGCAAGGTGGCATTTGAGATAGTTATTTAGCGTTGATTGAGTTCACCTATAATAAGAGTTTTCATTCAAGTATTGGTATGACACCATTTGAGGCCGTGTATGGTCGGAGATATCGAACACCTTTGTGTTGGCATGAAATCGGAGAGAGAACGGTAGTTGGACCGGAGATGGTACAACAAACGACGAAAAAAGTAAAGTTTATTCGGGAGAAGATGAGAGCTTCTCAAAGTAGAGAAAAAAGTTAGCATAACAAGAGAAGGAACGATCTTGAGTTTTAGGAGGGAGATCATATGTTTCTGAGAGTTACACCGGTTACGGGTGTGGGTCGTGCTTTGAAGTCGAAGAAGTTGACTTCTTGTTCTATTGGGCCGTATCGGATTACTGCACGAGTTGGTGTTGTGGCTTATCATGTGGCGTTGCCTCCGAACCTTTCGAATTTGCATGATGTGTTCCATGTTTCGCAACTTCGAAAGTATGTTCCGGATACGTCACATGTTATTCTTATGGACGAGGTTGAAGTAAGAGATAACCTTACAGTATAAGCTTTGCCGGTTAGGATTTTGGATCGTGAAATCAAGAAGCTAAGAGGCAAGGATATTGCGCTTGTAAAAGTAGCGTGGGGAGGCGATGCGGAAGGCAATATAAATTAGGAATTAGAGAGTGGGATGCACAAGTCGTATCTGGAGTTGTTTGAATCAGGTAATATTTTCGAGGACAAAAATTTCTAAAGTGGGGGAGAGTTGTAACGCCCCGACTCAATATTTCCCAATTTTTGTCGAGTCTTTTATTTTATTTGAGTGATAATTATCTTATTTGTTAAATTGACATGATAATATGATATGTTGATATGTTAATGTGGTATGTTGATATGATTTGTCATTTTACCGTTTTGTGAATTTTCGGGTAAAATTAGATTGGAGGGTATTTTAGACATTTACTAATTAGTGATAAGTTAGAATTAGATGGAGTTGTATTTTTGTGAGAAAAATGATATTTGGTGGAAAGAATAGTTAGTAAGAGAAATAGAGAGAAAAGAATATAAGTGTGAGAAAGAGAAAGAAAGGAGAATAGAAAGGAAATAGAAGAGAAAGAAAGGAAGAGAAGAGAAAAGAGGAGAAAAAAGGAAAAACTTGGATTCTTCAAGATTGCTCCTAGGAATCGAAATAATCGGGTAAGGGTGATAAACATTGTTATCTTAATCTTGTATATGATTATGTATGTGTGTGAATGATTGGGTTTTGGTTTTGATGAAGTTTAGAGAAGATGAATAGTTAGGGTTTTAGTGAAATTGTGAGAAATTGGTAGATTAATCGGTTAGAAATCGTTATAATCGAAGTATGATAGCTAGTATATGCTGTTGATCATGTTTCTGGAAGTATTTTGGGGATTTGGAGATGTTTTGGTGGTCTGTTACACAACTGAGAAATTATGGAATTCGCAGTTGTCGCTCAGCGAGCTATCCCTCGCTCAGCGAGAATTCCATGGATTTCCTCGCTCAGCGAGCCTGTAGGTTTTTGAGGAAATTGTGTTTTTAATCCATAACTTTAGTTTTGGTTATCCGTTTTAGGCGTTCCTTATATGAAGTCGAAGCTAGAAATGCGTAGAAACTAATGATGCTGAGAAATGTAATTTTTAGCCGACTTTCACCCGACTTTTCTGATAAAACGTAAATGAGTTAATTATGGAAATGTGGGTTTGATGTGATGGTGTGGCCGTTTGGCAAATGAATACATTGCTTGAATTGAATGTCAATGTATACTAATTGAATGAGTTGAGTGCATAATTATGTTGTGAATAATGTATGCATTTTCAAGAATATATGTGTGTCATTTTGCATGTGAAGCATAATGTATGCATTCTTGTGTTGTGGGATTCTTTGTGAATCCGTTGTAGCATCGTGTGCTTGTGTGGAGTGCGAGCGATGACTACAACACGATCGTGTTCCCATGTGGGGTGTGAGCAATCGGATTGTGTGCCTGTGTGGGGTGTGAGCAATCCAGAAACATCGTGTGCCCGTGTGGGGTGTGAGCGATGGGTGATTTATTCACATTTATTGTGTGCCCGTTTAGGGTGTGAACAATCGGATTGTGTGCCCGTGTGGGGTGTGAGTAATCCATAAACATTGTGTGCTCATGTTGTCGCTCCCCGGATTTCCATCCTGGTACAAACGCGAAAGTGGCGCGGAAAATAATAGAGTCGCCAGCCAGACATTTTTATCCCGAAGGAACGGGAATGGTAATGTTGCACAAACCAGAAGAAAAGAAGGGGAAGGACACGGGTCTTGCGAACCAAAGAGACTGAGTTCGGGAGTCGGTTACGACCTGGGAAGGTATTAGCACCCAGATCGTCCGCCGTACCCGACGGGATCCACGCTTGCAAAGAAACTGTTTCAAAGGGTGAAGGAATGAAAACTGATGCGAAGAAATGGAACTGATTGGATAAAAGAAAAGAAAAGGGAACTGAAAAAGAAATGAAAAGGACAAATGTAGGGAAAATAAAGATTATGCTCGAACGGGCCCTACCTCGTTGCCTAAGTACCTCATCTGGACAATGAGGATCAGAGTCGCCGTAGTTCCCCTAACTAGGGGTGGAAAGGATTGCTTGTGTATTAAGGCTTGAACTGCTTATGTCAATGCTCAGGTGTTGCAGGCTCGGACGACGAGTGCGTTACCGTCTTGCAAAGTGACAAGTAGGAGCAAGTTCGCGTACGGAGCGAAGGAGATGAGAAAAGAATTCCCGAAGGAGAGACGCTTATTGTTTGTTTGTGTTTTTTAGAAGCTTTTTATGAGTGTGTCACAAGGAAGTGAACTCAAGCTCTTTTCTATGGAATGTGCACTTGTCACCACATTCCAAGATGGAATAATAGAACAAGCACACTCAAGTAAGGAGAAGATCCCCAAAACTTGAACCCAAAGATTAGGGCTTAAGCTCACTAACTCATTAACTTATTAAGTGCTTTTTGTATTTACAGTGAAGAAGTATTTTTTATGATTTTCTTGGTGAAGATGATATCTTGATCAGACTTGTACATCACAAGGCAAGCTTGTACTATCCCAAGATGGGAAGACTACAAGTATCTCATGGGAGAAGGTTGTTGCTCAAGATATTACTTCATTCTTTATTAAGTGTCTTCTTTAGAGTTTTGAGATGAGAAGAGAAGAGAAACCAAAAGGATCACAAAGGCAAAAGTCTAATGGGGGACTAATGAATCCTAAGTGTTGTCATGCATGGAAATCCTAGGTTAGTGAGGCTTACTATCCTAAAGAAGAAAGAAAGAAGAAGAGAAGAAGAAGAAGAAAGAAGAATAGAAGAGGAGGGAAGTAAGGCCTAAGAACAACAATCACAAGGTTAGAACAAATAATGATAAGAATAGAAGAGATAAGATTTGGAGATGTGGGAATCACATCCACACCTCTCACTTACCAAAGCCCCTGAAAAGGTTAGTAACACAAGTATAAAGGCAATATAAAATGATCACAATTCCATACCAACATCATACAAACATAAGTGAAGTCATACACACGAATGCTTAATGCTAACACAAGTCATAAGAATGAGAAAAGAAGCACACCAATCAACATGAGGTAACATGAAGCACATAGCAAAGTAAAGTAAACTTGATAAGATACAAAGCAAAATAAACAAAAAAATACCCTCAAGGCACAAGACCATAAACCTAATCAAGTTAAAAAAAGTGCTTAAGAAGCAAGAGAGATGAAGATAAGAGAAGCACAAAGCTAAGCAAACACATTATGGGAAGAAAGAAGCAAAGGAGGTGAGATGGATATACAAAAGAAAGGAAGAACTTCAAAGGTAAACAAATTACAAGATTTCCAAAACACAAACCCCAACCCAAGATCAGAAAGGTATCCATGCCCTAAAGAGACCCCAAACAAGATGAAGAAGTTGGCACAAGTGCCCTTCTAAGCTAAGGAGGGGACTTATGATAAAAAAGAAGCAAAATGGGACAAGTTAAGAACAAAAATTCAAATCAAATCAAGTATGCACCCAAAAATTCCACAACCTTGGACAGGAGATCTTCAATCATGATATAACAACATGCCAAAAGGAGAGGAAGAAATTCAGAAGTCAAGTAAGTCAAATGAGGGGTCAAACATCAACTAGGGTTAAGAAACTTCACTCACAAGCCAAGGAACAAAACCAATTAAACAAGCTTCTAAAAAATCAGGACAAAAATCACATATAAAGTACACTCTATTATAAATCCAGAGCAAAAAGAACCAATCAAAAATTCAAAATGAGGATCAATATAGAAAATGGACAAGACAGCATGCTTAAAAATGAAATAAAATGAATTAATTAAATGGGAGAATTAATTTACACGTGTCAAAATAAAATAAATGGAAAATAAAAATGTTAAAAATTAAATAAAACTAAAAGTGATATCCATGAATTACTTCATAATTTTTTGAAACTTAGAACTATTTTTAAAAATTAAAAACCAAAACTGAAATAAAGTGAAATAAAAAAAGAATTAAAAATGAAAGAATGAAGCCGGGGGTGCGAAGAGAAAGGAATTCAGCTTAAAACAACTGGGCCTCACGCAAGGGGGGGTGTGGATAGCCATCCAGGCCCACTGGGTCCTGCGCTGGTTCACAACATTGGGGTGGATATTCAGAAAATATGGGGAAAAAACAAGGGCCTTGAGATCAAATGGACGCAGGAGATTGGTCAGCTCATTAATCCCAGTCATCAAAACAATTGGACAAGAGAGAGGGAGCATGTTAGTTAGCGTATGGTGAGAAACACATGGATTAATCAGAATGAAAATATAAAAAACAAAACACGTGAGGGGGAGGATCTTCATTAAATGAGGTGGCAGCTTAATGGACGTTGAGATGAGAGATCCAATGGTCCTGAGATCTTTTTCTTCATTTGAAACCCTAAATAACCAGCCCAGAATCCGGTGACCGAAGCTAGGGCTCCAGCACCGGAAAATGCAAATAATGAACAAATCTCAATGAAAATACATAAAACACTCCAGATCAGATCATCAAGCTACACTGAATCCAAATATGGCCACGAAATTCACAAATGAACAGACTGGATCAAAGGGAAACAGGTTTCACCATGAAACTTCAAATCAACATACAAAGCTCAATAATGCATCATTTTCGAATTTAAAACAAGCAGAATCATCAGCACAACCAGTAGATCACAATGCACACATCTATTTTCAATTCTAGATCCAAGGATTTTGAGCTTACCTGAGACTTGTAGATCTGGAAATAGCTTGTTAGAAGCCAAGAATAGTTGCCAATCCACTCCAAATACAATCTAGTTACAAAATAAATGCAACTAGAGCCTTGAAAGTTGCTGGATCTAAGAGCTTGAAGCTTGCTTCTTTGAAATGGCAAGGTGTGGAATCTTGAGAATCAACTTGAACAAAGTATGGATTTGTGATCCTGAACCCTCAAAGATGAAGAATATATGATTGGTTTGTGAAGAGAGTAAGTGTAGAGAGTGATTCGAAGGAAATTGCAAAATGAGGAAAAACTTGAGAGGTCAGAAATGAGATGGATCTGAAGCACACTAAAACCCTAATTCTCTTATAAATGAGCTCATGAAACAATGCTGAAAGGATGAAGGCATTGGCACGTGGGAAGAGAGTGTGGGAGAGAATTTGCACAATTTGAAAATCTGGTGTGATGAGGTGAAACACTAGTGCATTGTTCTCTCTCTTTGCCCATGTGCATTCCAAATCTCACCCTTGATTTAAATCCACAAAGATTCTGGCCCTTCGATGTAAGTATCACACAATTCTCACGATCATGCAAATTTTACACTTATGAAATAACACTCACATTATGCATGAATTTGGTGTTATTTTTGGAGAAAAATGGATCATTTGCATTGCTTTGTAACATTTTAACCTCATTTGGTTCATACCAACACTCAAAAATAAATTTCAAAACCTTTTGCATTTATGGAACATTGAAAATTCATGCCTTGCCCTAATTTCCTTGTAATTTTCGAGGGCCTCATCTTTTAAACCATGAAGGCTATGAAAAAGTACTTGTACTTTTTGAAAATGGGAGGCTTTAATCTCCAACTTTCATGTTTGACTTTGGTACATTTGAAGATTTTTTCACCAAGTTATGCTTACTTGAAAATTAGGGCAAAAACTTGCTAAAAATGGCATTTTCCATGACCAAGCTTATACCAATTTTGCAAAACACCTCAAAACCTCATGATTCTTGATATTTGATCTTTCCAAACCTCTTTTAACATTATAAGAACATCCCTTGGCTAGAAAAATGGGGTTGGACCCCTTGAAATCTCACAATTGACTTATCTAAGGCACAGTTGACCAATTTCTTCATTTACAAGCAACTGAAGAAATACTTGACTTCCACAAGGAATTTTCTCACCAAATTTCATCCCTAGGATCCTCTTAACATGTAAAAGACTTTGTACAAATTAAATGGCCAAAGTATTGAGGTTTTCATGCTTGAAACTCAAACCCTAATTTGGGATCATTGTGTAGGAGCTTTGCCCTAGCTTGAATTCCCTGATGATCTTCCAACCTTCTGAGCTTTTGTGAATGATCATGAACTTATGAATGCAATATAGACCCCTCATAGGACTTTAACAAATACATTGGGCCCCTTGTCATAGCTTGTGATGCTTCAAAAGACCTCCACAGATGATCATATGCCTAATGTTAGGTCATGAGAATGTTATGCCTCATCTTTCCATGCTAAGATGCCAAGAATATGATATGCTTATGATGAATATGATGTGATATGATGCTTAAAAAGAAGAGGGCAAATTTGGGGTGTTACACATGTGGGATGTGAGCAATGGGTGAACATCGTATACCCGACGGGGAGTTACTTTAGGTAACGAGCAATGGTTCCATTAGTTCCTGAGTGAACTTCCTGATGATTGAGTCGGTACCGCATTGCATTTGCATAGAGTCGTGAGTCGGTCTCTATGATTTGCATTTATCATCTATAATTGATGTTGGTGAATGAACATGAATAATGTATGTTTATTAGAGTGATTGATATTGATGAATAAACATGAATGTAGATGTTTATATCTAATAACGTGAATGGTGAATTGGTGCATGATGAATATGCTTGATTTGTGTATGTATACATTATGATGTATATAGGTGATGAGCAGTGATTGTGGTGAGAACGTTTTATGTGCATTTTATATGATGAGATATATAATTATATGCAATGTTATTATGATAATGTTTCTCACCCTTCTGCTATTTTATGATGCTCTATGAGGCATTGCAGAGTAGGTTGCTGGAGGTATTTTTGTGAAGCTCGTCTTCATATTTTGGTCGGTCAGCTCTGATACGTAGGACCGGGTAGCTAGGGTCAGCTTGATGCCTTTTGTGATACATTTGTACATGTATTTTGGTGATGAATGTTTTATGTAAACATGAAATATTTTGGTGATGAATGATCTTGACAGAATATGACATACAGTATAATACTCAGAAGGCCATTAAGGGAAGTGTTGTTGCTGATCATTTGGCTCATCAAGCAGTGGATGATTACCAGTCAATGAGTTTTGAGTTCCCTGATGAAAACATTATGATTATTACCAAAGAACCTGGACAATATGGCGGACCTGAACAAGGATCCCGATGGACTATGGTTTTTGATGGTGCCTCCAATGCACTTGGTAATGGTGTTGGTGTTGTGATTAGTTCCCCTGAAGGTTGTCATACCCCGATTACTGCCAGACTTTGTTTCTATTGTACCAATAACATGGCTGAGTATGAGGCATGTATCCTGGGTATTAAAGCTGCCATTGATATGAAGATTCAGTTCCTTGACGTGTATGGAGATTCAGCCCTGGTAGTTAGTCAGATCAAAGGAGATTGGGATACCAAACATGATAACCTCATTCCTTACAGAGAGCATGTGTTGTCTTTGATCCCACATTTCAAAGAGATTACCTTTGGACATATTCCACGAAGAGAGAATCAGTTGGCAGATGCTTTGGCCACCATGGCATCCATGTTTGAGATCAGTTGGGATGATGAAGCTCCTAAGATTACTATTGATAGATTTGAAAAGCCTGCATACTGCAATGAAATTGACACAGAAGGGGCAGAGGAGAAGCCTTGGTTCTATGAAGTGAAAAGATATCTTGAAGCTCAGGAGTTCCCTGAAGGGGCATCTGTCAAAGATAGGAAATTTCTGAGAAGGTTCTCTGCTAAGTTCTTTTTGAGTAATGGCATTTTGTACAAGCGCAATCATGATTCAACTTTGCTTCGTTGTGTGGATAAGAAGGAAGCAACTGAGATTATGGAAGATATGCATGATGGGATCTTTGGCACTCATTCTAGTGGTCATACTATGGCAAAGAAGATATTGAGAGCAGGTTACTATTGGTCTACCATGGAAGCTGATTGCTATCAACACTCTAGAACATGTCACAAATGTCAAATCTATGCTGATAAAGTCCATGTACCTCCATCACCATTGAATGTGTTGACTGCTCCTTGGCCCTTTGCCATGTGGGGCATTGATATGATTGGTGAGATCAAGCCTACCGCTTCTAATGGGCATCGTTTCATCCTGGTTGCTATTGATTACTTCACGAAGTGGGTGGAGGCAGCTTCATTTGCATCTGTTACCAAGAATGTTGTGGCTCGATTCATTAAGAATAATCTCATATGTAGGTATGGCATCCCTGAAAGGATTATCACTGACAATGGCTCTAATCTGAACAACACTATGATTACTGATCTTTGCACGCTGTTCAAGATTAAGCATCACAACTCTTCTCCGTATCGTCCAAAGATGAATGGGGCAGTTGAAGCTGCTAATAAGAACATTAAGAAGATTGTACAGAAGATGACTGTTACTTACAAAGATTGGCATGAGATGTTACCATTTGCTCTTCATGGCTATCGCACTACAATACGTACTTCAACAGGGGCAACCCCATTCTCCTTAGTCTATGGTATGGAAGCAGTTCTGCCCATTGAAGTTCAGATTCCCTCCTTGAGAATTATGAAGGATGCAGGCTTGGATGAAGATGAGTGGATTCAAACTCGACTTGACCAGATAAATTTGATTGATGAGAAGAGGTTAGCAGCAGTTTTTCATGGCCAGATGTACCAGAAACGAATGATCAAAGCTTTTAACAAGAAGGTTAAGCCAAAGGTATATCAGGTTGGTGACTTGGTAATCAAGCGTATCATATTACCACAGGGTGATCCTAGGGGCAAGTGGACTCCAACATATGAAGGACCATTTGTAGTCAAGACAGTGTTCTTAGGAGGTGCCATGATACTTACCACTATGGATGGTGAAGACTTCCCACAGCCTGTAAACGCAGACATAGTTAAAAAATACTACGCATGAAAAGAGACCCACTAGGTTGACATGCCTAGGCAAAAATAAGGGCATCCCGGCAAACCAAAAGGGTTTGGGCAAAAATTAGGGATATATATAAAAAAGATGTACACCCGGCAAGTCGAAAACCTGAAAAGGTGGCTTGGGCAAAAAAGGGTATCCCGGTGGATTGAAAACCTGAAAGGGCAATCCAGGCAAAAGTTAGGGATTAAAGCGTATGACTATGTCTCGTTTGGATCACCCATGAAACTGCAATCAGTTATACTACTTACTCAAGCTCGAACAGATAAAGCTCAATCCAATCGTTTTCGTCTCGACAGCATAAGATGAGATACTTGAAGATAATGGCAATAGTAGAATTGAAACTCAATAGGGTTATTTCCCACATAGCTGATTTTCTTTGTTTTGTAAAAGTTTATGACAAAATCCTCTTACTAGGGCTTATGTCTCCTTGTACAAACTTACCCATGTATGGGTCACTTTTGATATGAATAAATTCCATCTTTTGAATCCAGATTTACTTTTACCCTATTTACATAAGCGAAACGTCCGTTGGTTGTGTTTGAATGTATGTATGCTTTTTGAATATGATTGATGTTTACCAGAAATGCATGTATATTTAATATGATTGATGTTTACCAGAAATGCATGAAAATGCAGTAATAGTATTTACTAAGGACGAACGAGGGAAGGATTTCAACGAAGCTTCGCCGGTTCATCTCTACAAAACAGCTATAAACCCTCAGTAGGACGAATCCATCTTCATAAAGTCTTATCTCCCCTGGAATTTATATCCATCTCTTTTATCCTCATACGGATATTCGGGAATTTACTTTCCAATAAGGGTACGACGAACGAAGACGGGAGGTTATATCTGCCCTACTATCAAACGAAGACGGGAGGTTATCTATACCTTGCTATCCCCAGCATACGGAAGGTTAGGTATAATATATTATCAAGCAAGACGGGAACGAGTTCCTCATATTCTTCAACGACAAATCAGGATTTATTTTCCCTGGCCAGCAGTTGTTATACGAAGATATCCAGACACTTCCGGCAGTATCATATCATACATACATCATTTACATCATACCATACCATACATATACATAGGTACATAATACATTTCTTAGGTGCATTATATTATACATGCAGACATAATGCATAAACTAATATTATACAGAATGCTACCTTGTTTTCAGGTTAATTATCCAGCAAACAGACTTATGATTATCAGGATTGCTTTATCCTCCTGAAAGTTATCATCCCTCAGGATTGCTTTATCCTTCTGAAAGCATATCATCCATCAGGACTGCTTCATCCTCCTGAAAACTTCTAGTACATCAGGACTGCTTTATCCTCCTGAAAGCATTATACATCAGGATTGCTTTATCCTCCTGAAAACTTATTATCTCTCAAGACTGCTTCATCCTCTTGAAAAAAATATTATTACATCAGGACTGCTTCATCCTCCTGACAGCTTATTATTACCTCAGGATTGCTTTATCCTCCTGACAGCTTCTTATACCTCAGGATTGCTTTATCCTCCTGAAATCATATTATTACCTCAGGGCTGCTTTATCCTCCTGACAGCTATCATCATTACCTCAGGATTGCTTCATCCTCCTGAAAGCATATTATCAATCTCTCAAGACTGCTTCATCCTCTTGAAAACATATCAGGACTGCTTTATCCTCCTGAAAGCTATCATTATATCTTCACATTTTGGGCTGCTTTATCCTCCAAGAAATGTATCTGAAGAACTTTTTCCAAGTGGCATCTTTAAGCCCACTCAATCATATTCAACTAGCCATCTGTATCACTCTATGCACTGGTGAGTGCAAATTTTTGGGCTTTTGTGTTCAATCCCCTTCAACCTTCCAGGTCACGACTGGCAAATATACCAATCTAACCCCTCAGGTTTCAGAAAATTGAACAGGGGCAGCTGTTGCACCCCAAAATTTGCCCTCACAATACAAGACTTTGTGTGCTCACAAGGTTCACAAGCTTCCCAATGCTTTCAAGACCTTTCATGAGGTTCATGAAGTCTACAAGTCACTTTATGAAGGTTCACAAGGTTCACAAGCTTTCCAATGCTTTCAAGACCTTTCATGAGGTTCATGAAGTCTACAAGCCACTTCATGAAGGTTCACAAGGTTCACAAGGTTCACAATACCTCCAATGAGGTTCACAAGACATTTTATGATGGTTCACAAGGTTCACAAAGTTCACAATTGGTCAGAAGAGTTGACAATTCCCTCAGACAGTGCATCTCCTAGGCAGTGCATCCAAAACTAGGGTTTTGACTTTAATCAGGCTAAATGGACTTCCAAGACTTCAAGTGAGCTTCATAACATCTTTTATGTGTGTAAGAACCCCCATGACAAGTTTCAAGACTTTTCTCAAAAGTTTGCTCAGTCAGATGATCAGATAAGTCAAAATCAGTCAATGCAGTTAAAAAGTCAAACTGAGGTCAACTGTGGTCAAACCAAAGTCAAACTTCATGATTTTTTGCCAACATCAAGTATATGAAGTAAAATTCATCATTTGATCAAGGGTTGATCATGATTCATCAAGGAGATTCCAGATCATCAAGAATCAGGAGTTGCTAAATTAGGGTTTCCTCAGTAAAAGTCAATTGAACTTTGACCAGCCATAACTTTCACATGCTTCATCACCAAGTCTCCACTAAAAGCTCATTTTGAAGGAAATTTAATTATCTACAACTTTGTGTCTCACAAGCCAAGCCCAAAAATGCTTCATTTGGAAGGTATGAGCTAAGACATTATAGGTCCTTTTAAAAGTCAACAAAAAGTCAACAACTTCAAAAGGGCATAACTTGAGATTGGTAAATGATATGGACATGAAACCAGTGGGTTTGGTTAGAGGACTCTTCAAGCTTTCCAAAATGTCCAATAACACCCTCATAGCATTAAAATTGAAGGATATGTGCCCTTGCAAAGTTGGGAAATTTTGGGTTGGTTTATGGTGAAAATGGAGGTCTAAAACCAAATCCTTTCAAATGGGCTGAACTTTTTATGACCCAAGGTGTTCCATGACATCATGCACGAAATTTATTTAATATTTTCATAATTTTATTTTATTTATTTTATTTATTATGATTTTTTATATTAAAAATCATTTTAAATTCAAATAAAATATAAAATATGAAGATTTAAAATATATTTTGATTCTAGAAAGTCATAAACCTTGATTGAATTAGATTGATATGAAAATTATGATGATTGTCTTAAAATAGCAATGTTATATCAAAAAATATTTGAATTTTAAGACATTATCTTTTTCAATCTTCAATGATCAAAAAGTCCAAAGAATGATCATATATTTTGACCTAATCCTATTCACTATAAATACATGAACATATCACAAGCATTGGCACAGATTTTTGCAGCCAAGAACACCTCATTCAAACTCTCAAAAAAGTGTCAAAAAGTCACATTCGGATTGTACAATAGAGGCTGTATCAAGACATTCTAAAGGTTGTAATAGGTTCCTGGGACATCACTGAAGCTATCCCAATTATTCTCATCATGCAAAACATCATAATCCATTGAAACCGAATCATCACTTTCTTGAATTTTTGAGTTTTTCGATTTCATTGATTCATCTAATATAAATGATTTTTGTGCACTAATTCTTGTTTATTGATGTCTCTGGAATGTTTTTGCATACTTGAATTGAGTTTTTGTTACAGAATCAAAGAGATGCCATGGCTAGGGTTTGAAGCTCGAATTTGGGATCTTAAGTTTTAGGACATTTAAATGAAATCTAAGCACATGGCCGTGACCTGTGATCTTTGTGTAGTTAATCTGGGCTGTTAATTTGAATTGATGTTGCGATTTGAGTGATGTTCAAAAAACATAGGAATTCTGGTTTTGAATGTTTGCAGGAAAATTCGCAGGAGAAATTCGCAGGAAAATGTGCAGGTCAGGAGGAAGAAGAAGCTGCGCGCGAATTCATAATTCAAATTTGAATATATATTATATATTTATGTTTGCGTTATAATAATTGAATGAGGTTGATGGTGTGGTGGTAAAGACGCGCGTGTGTAAGGATCTGGTCAGGGGTTCGAACCCCAGCTCCAAACCTTTTTTGTTTATTTTCTTTATATTTTCCAGGCTTAAAATATAATGGGTGTTAATCACTCATTGATCAGCTAGCGCAGGGGGCCCAGTGGCTTTTGGTGTATGTATGTGGACGGCAGGACCTGGGTTCGATCCCCAGGTTCTTTCTTTTTTGTTCATTAATTTCCCATTTTTTCAGGTTTTGTCATATTAGGGCCTGGATTCATTCCTCAACAGCTAAGCTTGCGTAGCCCAGTGGTTGTTCCTTTGCATTTCCAGGTAAAGGACCTGGGTTCAAATCCCAGGTCCTGTTTTTTGGCTTTTGTTTGTTTTATTTGCTTTTGTTAATTCTTTATTTTATTCTTTCATTAAAAATAATTCCTAAAAATATCAAATATCATTTTCCTAATTAAATTTATTCTCTTGTCAAAATTTATATTATTTTCTCAAATATAAAAAAAATTCAATTAGTATATTTCTTTCTTCATTTGTTTTTATAATATTTATTTATATGAATATATTTATTTAATTATTAAATTAGTATTATAAATTAAAATTGTAAACCTTAATATTTTTATAACCCTAATTTTATAAACCCTAGTTTATTTTTTTAAAACAACTAAGAAACCTAATCTTTAATTTTTTGTAAATATAATAATCCAATTTTTATAATATGTAATTATTTCTATAATTTGCTTATAATCTAAATTTTATAATTTTTAAATATATGTGTTAAAAAAAATAATTAAATTATGCCAATTTAATATTGTAATTATAATAGGTTGCATATAATTTTAAATTTTATAATTAAATTGCTCATATTTCCTTAATAATTTCTAATTCTTATTTATTATTTTATTTTGTTTATTATTATTGATAATCATAATTGTTACTAATCCATTTAAAATTGTGCTTATTATTATTATTTCACTAACTTTATTTATTTTTAATTATTATTACTAACCCCTATTATATTTATTATTGCCTATTTACTTATTTATTTATTATTTATATTTTGCTTATTTATTCTTGCTATTTATTTTTAATTGCTTATTAATTATTATTGTAATTGCTCCTTGGTGTAAATTTTTGTAAATATTTAAATTGTTTAATGCTATGGTTAGTAAAATAGGGAGTGTAAACATGTATTATATTTAAAATTGAATTTAGATCATTTTAATTAAAAGATAAATTAAACACTCACACACGTAAGTCGATTTTTAATCGTCATCTCACTTTCTAGGGTTGCCTCTCAAAGTTGCTTAATCATAAGGTCAAGTGGGGTGTATAAAGCGAAGTCTCTTAAAAGAAAAGTCATCAAGTCCCTTAATGGTTGCCTTTCATAAAGATCTTGTCCCTTTCGAATAATGATGACAGTCCCTCCAAATGCTTAATACACCCCACAGTTGCCTTCATTAAAACAGATGTCCCTCATATGTCTCTCACATCCAAGGTAATGACTACCTATTCCTTAATAATAGGGATAGTCTTACCATTTAAAGGATAAAGAACAGAAAGACTTAAACTTTAGGGTAGGTTCCTCATAGTTGCTTGCTCACTTCATTCAAAACTTTTCAAACATTTCAAACAATTTTCAAACACAAGTTTTTTTACGCATCCGTACATGGATCATTATTAAACTCTTATGAAAATTTTTATTCACACACTTCACCTTTTCAAAAACAATTCAAAGTGAGCTAAGTAACTAAGAGCCCATGGATAACCATGGATGTAAAGGGTGCTAACACCTTCCCTTTACATAACCTACCCCCCGGACCCAAAAATCTTTTAAAAAGGTCTTTCCTGTTCTTTTATGCCTTTCCTTTGGATAAAATAAAAGTCGGTGGCGACTCTTGCTATCCGCAACATTTAACTAAAGTCAGTTCTCCCACCGTGTTACAGGCGCTCAGCGAGCCTGTAGGTTTTTGAGGAGTTTGTGTTTTAATTCGTAACTTTAGTTTCAGTTATCCGTTTTAGGCGTTCTTTATATCGATTTGAAGCTAGAAACGTGTAGAAACCAATGATGCTAAGAAATGTAATTTTTAGCTGACTTTCACCCGACTTTTCCGATAAAATGTAAATAAGTTAATTATGGAAATATGGGTTCGACGTGATGTTGTGGCCGTTTGGCAAATGAATACATTGCTTGAATTGAATGTCAATGTATGCTAATTGAATGAGTTGAGTGCATAATTATGTTGTGAATAATGTATGCATTTTAAAGAATGTTGTGTGTCATTTTGCATGTGAAGCATAATGTATGCATTCTTGTGTTGTGGGATTATTTGTGAATCCGTTTGTCGCTCCCCGAATTTCCATCCTGGTACAAACACGAAAGTGGCGCGGAAAGAGGTAGAGTCTCCAGCCAGACATTTTTATCCCGAAGGAACGAGAATGGTAATGTTGCACAAACCAGAAGAAAATAAGAGGAAGGACACAGGTCATGCGAACCAAAGAGACTGAGTTCGGGAGTCGGTTACGACCTGGGAAGGTATTAGCACCCAGATCGTCCGCCGTACCCGACGGGATCCACGTTTGCAAAGAAACTGTTTCAAAGGGTGAGGGGATGAAAGCTGCTGCAAAATGAAAAGGAAATGAACTGGATAAAAGAAAAGAAAAGGGAACTGAAAGAGAAATGAAAAGGAAAAAATGTAGGGAAAATAAAGATTATGCTCGAACGGGCCCTACCCCGCTGCCTACGTACCTCATCTGGACAATGAGGATCAGAGTCGCCGTAGTTCCCCTAACTAGGGGTAGAAAAGATTGCTTGTGTCTTAAGGCTTGAACTGCCTATGTCAATGCTCAGGTGTTGCAGGCTCGGACGACGAGTGCGTTACCGTCTTGCAAAATGACAAGTAGGAGCAAGTTCACGTACAGAGCGAAGGAGATGAGAAAAGAAGTCCCGAAGGAAAGACGATTATTGTTTGTTTGTGTTTTTTTAGAAGCTTTTTATGAGTGTGTCACAAGGAAGTGAATCCAAGCTCTTTTCCATGGAATGTGTACTTGCGACAACATTCCAAGATGGAATAATAGAATAAGCACACTCAAGTAAGGAGAAGATCCCCAAAACTTGATTCCAGAGATTAGGGCCTAGGCTCACTAACTCATTAAATTTATTAAGTGTTTTTGTAATTTTTGTGAAGAAGTGTGTTTTATGATTTTCTTGATGAAGATGGTCTCATGATCAGACTTGTGCATCATGATGAACAAGCTTGTACTATCCCAAGATGAGAAAACTACAAGTGTTTCATAGAATAAGGCTATTGCACAGGAGACCACTTCAATCTTTATTAAGATGTTTTTTATGTTTTGTTTTGAGGTGAGAAGAGAAAGAAACAAAAGGATCTTAAAGGTAAAAATCTAATGGGGGACTAACACCTAATTGTTATCATGCATAGAAAATCCTAGGCTAGTGAGGTTTACTACCCTAATGAAGGAAAAGATAAGAAGAGAAAGAAAAGAATGAAGAAGAGAAGAAGAAAGGATGGCCTAAGCCCCAACAAACACAAATAAGAGAATATCGATAAAGAAAATAGAAGAGATAAGAATTGGAGATGTGGGAATCACATCCACACCTCTCACTTACCAGAGCCCCTGAAATGGTTAGTAACATAAGCAAGCATCATGACAAAAGCAAATGAGAACAAATGAAACACCAAGTGGGCATAAGATCAAACCAAAGCACCACAACCAGAATTAGAATCTCAATTACAAATGCAAACACACAACACAAGAATGAGAAAGGGACTATACAATTCAACATGAAGCATTATGGATTATCATGACAAAGCAAAACAAACATGAGATAACACAAAGCAAACCAAGCAAACAAACATCACAAACTTCAAGACCAGAACCCTAACATGTCAAGAATGTGCCTAAGCAACATAAGAGATGAAGAGTAGAAGCATACAAACTTAAACATTATCATCATGAGAAGCAAAGAAGCATAAGAAGTGAGGTGAACATGTACATAAGTGAATGAATCTCAAAGGTAAGCAACCACAAAATTCTCAAAGTACAAACATCAATCCAAGATCAAAATGGTATCCACATCCTAAAAGGGGCCTAAACAACCTGAGGGAGTTGGCACAAGTGCCCTGCCAACCTAAGGACTAAACATATGACCAAAAAGGATGCAAAAGAAGATAAGCAAAGAACAAAATTCAAATCAAATCAAGCATTCATCCAAAAATTCCACAAACTTGCACAAAGACTCTTCAAACATACAATGTTAACATGCCAAAAGAGTAGATCAAAATTAGAAGCTAAGTAAGTCAAATATATGCCTAAACATGGATTAGGGTTATGAAACTTCATGCACAAGTTAAGGATCAAGAATAATCAAGCAAGCTTCTAAAAATCAGAAGAAAATTCATCAACAAACTACATTTCAATGTGAATCCAGAGCAAAAAGAATCAATTCAAAATTCAAATTAATGGTAAAAATATAAATTCTACAAGACATCATGCTTTAAAAGTGAATAAAAACAAATAATAAAAGAAGAAATTAATTCCAGCGTGGAAAATGAAAATAGATGGAAAATAAAAATGTCAAAAATTAAAGAAAACTCAAAATATCATACATGATTGTTTTTGGAATTTTTATGAACTTATTACTATTTTAATTAATTACAAATCAAACTGAAAACAAAAATGAAATAATAAAAGAACAAAAAGCCAAGGAGGTGCAATAAGAAATCTGGACTAGTTCATATAACCTGGGCACAAAACAACGGGGGTGCATTTAACAGATGGCCTTAGGCCCACCCGAAACTCTTAAAACACTCACCAATAAATCAGATTTTATTATTTGTTATTATTATTTTTTTATTAAAAATAAAAAAATGAAACAAAAGTTATGTAAACTAAGATCAATCGGTCATGACCAGGTTTAAGTCACAAAAGACAAAACTCAACACCAGCCACTCAAAACACGCCACCTCGCCATCTCCTACCTCATGCACATGAGAAGTTCGAAAGAAAAGAAGAAAAACAGAACAACAATTTCCGCATCATCATCACCAACTCAGATCAACATAACTTCTTCAATTCTTAATGAAATTAAAAAAATCTAAAACTAAAATCAGTCTATGAAATTAGAGGAATAACATCATGCCATTAGTTCTCACAAATACATCACACCTGAAGAAAATCGAATGTTCAAAGTTACACACACAAATCTGCAAATCTCAACTCAAGGCATCCAGAGACTTCATATAGCTTAGATCCAACAAAATCAACATGAACCAAGTCATTTAAGATCAAATCCGAAGCATGATAATGTAGAACTAACAAACTTGATATGTGACCTTATGAAGAGTGTTGAGAAATCCAGAGATGGTGAGAGCTCCCTTGAGCTTCCTTGAACCTCCTTTGAGCCAAATAAAGGCTAGGAAAATTGAATCTGATGAGGAAATGGAAAGGATCTGAAGTTGATAAGCTTCAAAAACTCTGAACAATGCTTCACCTCCACACTCAGTAGGATGATGTTAAATATGAGTGTGAAATAAAATTCGAAGGATGATCTGAAACTTGCAAGGTGTGAATAATCAAACTCAGATTTGAGTTCCTTTGAGAATGAGAAAATGCAGAGAGAATGATGAGTTTTTCGTGAGTGATTTTTCAGTGTAAAATGAAGTTCTCCCCTTGAATCATGACCTAGATTCTATTTAAGGCAAGGGTGTGTGGTGCACTTGTTGTGGTGTGAGAGCCAAGTTTGTTGCTCATCTCACAAAATGTAGAGCCCGCGTGAAGCTCTTCCTTGCTTCTTTCAATTTGTTTTTGAAAACAATCCTATGTGAATGAGTGCATGACATTATGGTGTAGTATGGTGTGCTGTCATTGTGTTGTTGGCTGATGGTGGAAAGTCATGAGAACCGGATGGTGGTGATTAGCTTATGTACACGGTACTGCATGGGAAGCTGCATGTGAGTATTTTGGTTCTACTTTTGGTGCAATCCGCGTGTGTATTAGTGAGTGGGGGACCATGTGACCTCAAGGAAAATAAGGGGACTACAAAAAGTGGCGTGTGGTATGCGGGGATTGGCTAGACCCATGTGCTGACTTACTTCACCATTTCCATATTATTTTTTACACAAACCATCCCCAAATGTAATGACCCTGCATTGCTTCAACAATATTTGGTCACGCAAAACCGTTATGGGCCCATTAAAAAAGGTTTGTGGAAAAGTAACATGAAATGTATCATAAAATCCATTATTAAAGGACCAATCACAAGTTGACATGTGTCCACCAAAAAAAAACCTAAAATGCTTCAAACTTCCAAAAATCATAACTTGAGTTCTCAAAATGCTATGAAAGTATTCTACGACTTTTTGGAAAGGGAAAATCGTGCTCTACAACTTTCGTGTTCACCGGAAAATCATTTGGAACTTTTTCGCGCATGAAATAATAGCCTGAAGTTTAGGGACAAATATTTCCAAAAATGGAAACTTCTAAATTTCCAAATTTAACTACTTTTTGCATACTCCCGATTTTTGACATTTAAACTCGACTGAATTATTCCTTGACATGATATGACCTCAAAAATTGATAATCCTAATTAAAAACTCTGAAATCTTCATGTTGACTTTTTTGACTGCAAGGTTGACTTTCTTGCTTCACTTTCAAGTAACTGGACAAAATCTTGACTTCTTCAGTGAATTTTTGCCTCAAATTTCATACATAAACCATGCAGACCATATGAGAGCCTTTGACCACAAGAATTGGTCAAAGCTAAGAGGATAAGAGGATCTGGCCCAAAACCCTAATCAGGATTTTCCTCACAAAGGAGAAAACTGCATTTTTGAACTTCTGATGAAATTTCTCTCTTCTGAACTTTTGAGGGTGACCTTGGGCTTGTTCAGGATATGAGAAAACCTTGTGAGCTTCTTGCAATGCTACCTGGCTACTGACTTGATTTTAAAATCCTGAACTGTCTGAAAACTGATCATATGCCTTATGCCAGAACATGTGATTATTATGTCTCATTTTTCTATGCCAGATGCTCAAAAATGATATGCTGATGCTATGCTCATGATTAAATGATGATAAAAAATGAGAGGGAAAATTTGGGGTGTTACACCGTTGTAGCATCGTGTGCTCATGTGGAGTATGAGCGATGACTGCAACACGATCGTGTGCCCATGTGGAGTGTGAGCGATCGAATTGTGTGCCTGTGTGGGGTGTGAGCAATGGGTGATTCATTCACATTGACTGTGTGCTCGTGTAGGGTGTGAGCAATCAGATTGTGTGCCGTGTGAGGTGTGAGCAATCCATAAATATTGTGTGCCCATGTGGGGTGTGAGCAATGGGTGAACATCGTATGCCCGACGGGGAGTTACTTAGGTAACGAGCGATGGTTCCAATTAGTTCCTGAGTGAACTTGATGATGATTGAGTTGGTACCGCATTTGCATCTGCATAGAGTCGTGTGTCGGTCTCTATGATTTGCATTTATCATCTAAATTGTGAAATGAAGGAATAAACAGAAATATATATATATATATATATATATATATATATATATATTTATGTGGAGATGAAAGTGTGTATTGATGAAAACATGCTTGTTTATATATATATATATATATATATATATATATATATATATATATATATATATATATATATATATGTGTGTGTGTGTGTGTGTGTGTGTGTGTGTGTGTGTGTGTGTGTGTGTGTGTGTGTATACATTGTGGTGTATATGTGTGAATTGTGCATAATGAATGTGCTAGTGTGAATATATATGTATACATTGTGATGTATATAGGTGATGAGAAGTGATTGTAGTGAGAACATGTTTTATGTGTATTTTATATGTTGAGATATATAATTATATGCAATGTTATTATGATAATGTTTCTCACCCTTCTGCTGTTTTATGATGCTCTCTGAGGCATTGCAGAGTAGGTTGCTAAAGGTCTTTTTGTGAACCTTATCTTCATCTTTTTGGTTCGTTGGCTCTGATATGTAGCACCGGGTAGCTAGGGTCGGCTTGATGCCTTTTGTAATACATTTTGTGTATGTATTTTGGTGATGAATGTTTTATGTAAACATGAAATATTTAGTGAATAAAACTTGTTGATATATTTATGAGAAGTATATATAAGTTTGAAGTTGTTAAGTTAGTTTCCGCTGTTTATTGAATCAAATGAATACGGGTGTAAGGATGAAATCCTTCTGTTGCAAGTTACCCCGTTTTGTTGCATATCTTTAATGAGCAGGTGTTGTATGTTTTAATTTCAAGTATAATGTGGCATGTCCCTTTTATACCATGTTTCAAATATACTCTGATGAAATTTTTAATATGTGCTTAAATGATTTAATTGTTTATTTGGGGGTATAGAAAGGGGGTGTTACAAGCTTTCCTCGCATAAACAGGAGCTGCAAAAACTAACAAACAAATTAACAAGTTCAAGAAAAAGAATAAACAAGTCTAAAACCTAGCAACTATTGCGATGCCTGTAATATCAAATAACAATCCCCGACAACGACACCAATTTGTTGGAGTATAAATAGATTAGGGTTTTTGTTATCGATCAACATATATTGTTTTGTGATATCACAATTGTTCTCAGTTGCGCTAGTTTAAGACTTAGAGTAACAGGGGTTTTTGGGTTTTGGTAATGGAAAGTTTAGTTTGCATTCCAATTAAAAGCTACGAGTTAAAAATATCGGTTGGTAAAATATTATAAAAAGCACATGCCAAAGTTAGGGTTCGATAGGCCCATTTGCACGTATAGTTTCGATCAAGCGGACGAACTCGTTAAAACAATAAACACAATCACAATATCCTCTCAAGATGTTTATTTATAACACAAATTGTGAGTTTTACCATTTTTGATCCATTGATGATCTCTCACTCAATCTATCAAAATGGTAACATTAAAGATCAATACAATGTGAACACCAAGTCTCATAA
Organism: Lathyrus aphaca; assembly: GCA_963966055.1. NCBI lineage: Eukaryota > Viridiplantae > Streptophyta > Magnoliopsida > Fabales > Fabaceae > Lathyrus > Lathyrus aphaca. The sequence goes on from OZ014525.1 coordinate 140,109,469, forward strand.
CTATCTCTAGCATATGTTCTTTGGTGAATGAAAAACCTAGGTCAAGTGCTGTACACAATTCTCAATCATGAAGCAACATAAAATATATTTCATAAACACAAAGTTTTCCACCATATATTTATCATCAAGAGTTCTTACACAATGATCACAGACTATACATACAAATTAAAGACCTATCTACCTTCTAACTTTGACATATTAAAGGTTTAGCTATCCATAACCATATAAGCTTCCATTAAACAAAAGAGATGAAGAAGATAAAACATCAATGACGATCTCCCAACTATTGAAGCGTCGATTCTTCGAAAATGAGTGAAAATCTGAGTTCTAGGGTTTTTTCTCTAAGAAATATTAAGTTATCCCCAAAAAATGAATGATGAAACCCTTTTATACATCCTGAAAAACGCAAGGCTCGCTAAGCGAGCATTCATTAATTGCTAAAACGCCTTTGTTCGCGAAGCGAGCTTAGGCCTTCGCTTAGCGAGAAACACCCTGACTCTTGCTGTAGCTTCTCGCTAGGAGCTCACTTAGCGAGCTTGCAGCGAGCTCCAAAACTCCATTTTATTCAAAAATATTCAAAAGAGAGTCGCCATGATTTGCTTTCTTCATTCCAATTATGAAACCTAAAAATCATAAAACAAAAGTTAAATAATCTATACTATTGAAACAAATAAACTCAATTATGAAATATTAATCGGAAACAATGGGAAAAAGCATTAGAAGTCCAAATTAGCTCTTGAAAAGTGCCAAAAACTATAATACAAATTAACATGAATTGACACTTATCACAATTCTATCAGGAAGAAGCTGGATACCCAGTACTTAAGAGACATGACCTAATTAGCGTGTAGAGTTTGACAACTTGAACGTTTGAAGGACAAAAAAACCAAGGCAAACAAACATAAGAAAATAGCTTACGTCTAATATCAAGATGAGGTCGAAAACGTCTATGACGAAACTCTACCTCTAGATGATAATGAGATAGACCTAGATGAGCTTAAGCAGGGTTCTCCTTATTCCTGTAAACTTCTAGTCCCCTCAAATGGAAAGAATCCTATCGAAACTGAAAAGAATGATATGTTTCCAAAGAAAACATACACTTTCGACGTCACCAAATGTGACAAAAAATTTGATTTATTAGTTAAGGATGGCCAAATACTCGTGCCTCCTAGTGCTAAAATGCTACCTTTAGATCAAAGTAAGAAAAAAGGTTTTTGTAAATACCACAATTATTTGGGTCATAAAACTTCTCAATTTTTCTTTTCAGGGATTTGATGCAAAATGCAATTCAGGAGGGAAGACTCAAATTTGGAAATAAGCCCAAGGCACAAATGAAGATTGATACCGATCCTCTTCAGATGGCTGAGGCAAATTATACTGAACCTTCTGCAGTGAAATGGATTGAGGTTGTTGAGCAAGTTGCTAATGACGACAACAACCCTGATTCAATTTAAGTTATAACGGATCCTGTGGTAGTTGAGGTTACTGAAAACTTCAACAATGATATTATGTTGTTCAAGGATAATGAAGAGCTAACTAGCGAGTAATGAGAACAGCTGATATGCAAGGTTGCTGAAGGATTCTTCAAAACATCACCTAATGTCGAAAAGTTCAATGTGGGGGTTACCATCGTCCCACATGAGGAGGTCGAAGAGTTAAGCCTCCCACTGATTACAAAAGAAACTACTGAGATTTTCGTGAAGATGGACGAGGCTACTGATGGCCTTGGACTAAACTTCTCTAAGATTGAACTTAGGGATGAATTTAATGTCAATATGGTCGAAGTGACAGATGACCAAGTGCTGAAAGTGGATCATTCTGCACCTCAGAAGGATCACTACAAGAAGGCTTATCCCGAGGAGGATGAGACAATTGTTGATTTCTTGCATAGATGTCAAAGCAAGAAGTCAAAAGTAACGTTGTGTCCACGATGTAGTTCCATCTTTGACAGAGAAGCTGCCCAAATCCTTCAACAAGTGAATAAGGCTAATGGGGGGCAGAAGCTAAAGGCTGCCCAAAAGCATGGCCGCTTCGACCCAAGGCGTGCTAATCCCTATCAACAAAATGGCATGCCCCAATCTCTCAAGCCTAAATAACCCACATTTAAACCAAGTGGAGAAGTTCCTAATGACAAGTGGTTCAAGCCTGATGAGTCAGGCAAAAAGGGAAGCCAGAAGTGGAGGAATTTCGATGTCGAAAGAGGGCCTTCAATGGGATACATAAAGGAGGTCAGGACTTCAAACAAAGCTACATATGTATCTAAAAATTACAAGGGTAAAAACCCTATGTCTAGGTCAAAATGGCGTAGAGAACCATGCAGGAGGAAGGCTTAGAGGGAAGCCTCCAAAGGTGATTATGTTGGATCAAGCACAAATGTACTTTGTGAAGTTGGGGACAACCTTAAAACAAAAATAACAAACAAAGTTCCTGTGGGGTGCAAAGGACTGTCGTCCAGAAACAAAGAAACTGAGATCAAGGCAGAGATAAAGGCTGAATTAAGAGTTGTCGAAGATGAAGATATGACAGAAAATTTTGACTGTGAATCTGAAGCTTCTCTGGACGTCTTGGTCAATGTAGTTTTAGTGATGCCTAGAGAGTATGATCGCATCATTGAGGTCAAAAACCTGGATCCAAACACTAAGGCAGAAATGGCAGCACATCAACTAGTGTGCTACTATGTGATGAACAATGGGTGTGTCGAAGAACAAAATACTTTCTTTGAAAGAACCACTAAGGCCATGAGGGGGCATCTAAAACCCCTATATATCACTAGGAAGGTGGAGAACATGTCCATCAACAAAATTCTGGTTGACGGTGGCGCCACGGTGAACATAATGCCACACTTCTTGCTAGCAAGAATTGGCAAATTCGACACAGACCTTAAACCTCACAACCTGGTCCTGTTGAACTATAAGGGCAAAACTGGACCTATTATGGGGGTCCTACAAGTTGACTTGACTATGGGAACAGTCACAAGGCCCACTCTCTTTATGGTGGTCGAGAGTAAAGCCAACTATAACCTCCTGCTAGGGAGGGAGTGGATACATGGCATAAGTGTAGTGCCATCTTCAATGCATCAAAGGGTCACCATATGGAGGCCAGATGGAATTGTTGAAAACATTGAAGCTGATCAAGGGTACTTCAAGGTGCCAATAAATCATGTGGAAGGTGTAGAGTTCAACAAGAACTTAGCACACATTGGCCCATGTGCACCAACATAATTTGAGTTCACACCTGATGATCATGCATTCTGCTCATTGCACCTTTATCCCGTCGAAGGTTTCCGCTGGGATATGGAGGTTATAGAAGAAGCAAGCAATATCCCACTGTATTTTCCAGATCATGCAATTCATCCCACAAGGTGGGGAAGCGAAGGCAGTAACAATGGCTGGCTTTGACGCATTGAAAAGAATTTCGGCCTACGTGGCTGAAACAAGAATACAAGCAGCCTTAGAAGATGTAGAAAATTATATGACTGTTGAGGCCATTACAAAATTTGTTGAAAAAATCATGTGAAGTATTTCGACCAAGAGCCTCCAGATAAGGCTCAAGAAGACTCAAACCAAAGGCTTGATGCAATATATGATAATAAGCCTTTGGGATTTGAAAAGGACCCTTTGTCAGAAAGCACTAAAATGCTGGATCAAGATCCTCTAGAAGAAATTGACCTGGGAGAAGGGGAGTTGAAAAGGCCTACTTACATCAGTGCCAACCTCGGCCCAGAACTCAAGGTCGGAGTGGTCCACTTGCTAAAGGAATTTAAAGATTGCTTTACTTGGGACTATAATGAAATGCCTGGTTTAAAAAGAGAGCTTGTCGAATATAACCTGCCAATCATGCCTGGGAAGTAGCATGTCAAACAAAATCCAAGACGGTTCTCCCCAACAATCCTCACCAAAATTAAAGAGGAGATTAAGAGGTTGCTTCGATGCAAGCTTATTCGCACAACTAGGTACGTCGAATGGTTAGCGAACATTGTACCAGTAATTAAAAAGAATGGCTCTTTAAGGGTGTGTATAGACTTTAGAGATCTAAATTCAGCAACCCCTAAAGATGAGTATTCAATGCCTGCAACAGAAATGCTAATTGATTCTGCTGCAGGACATGAGTATCTAAGTATGCTGGATGGCTACTCATGATACAATCAGATATTCATTGTTGAGGAAGATGTCCCTAAAACTGCTTTTCATTGCCTAAGGACCTTGGGCACCTTCAAATGGGTAGTAATGCCTTTTGGTTTGAAAAATGCAGGGGCAACTTACCAAAGAGCAATGAATTCAATTTTTCATGATTTCATAGATACGTTTATGCAAATTTATATTGATGACATAGTTGTAAAGTCTATTTTAGGACTAGACCACGTCATTCATCTTCAACGTTCTTTTGAAAGAATGAGAAAACATGGTCTTAAAATGAATCCTCTTAAATGTGCTTTTTATATATAGGCAGGGGACTTTTTGGGATTTGTGGTCCACAAAAAAGGGATTGAAATCAATTAGAATAAGACTAAATCTATCATGGAGGCTAAAGCGCCTTCAACAAAGAAGGAGCTTCAATCACTCTTAGAAAAAATCAACTTCCTAAGGAGGTTCATATCAAACCTAAGTGGCAAGACGCAAGCCTTCTCACCTTTGCTGCAAATAAGAGATTCAATGGAGGCAAGCTCAACAAGAAGCCTTCGACAAGATCAAGGAGTACTTGAGCCATCCTCCAATTCTTTCTCCACCTTGTAGGAATAAAAGTATGAGATTGTACATAGCTTCTTCAGATAGAACCTTAGGGAGTATGTTAGTCCAAGAGGATGATGATGGCGTCGAAAGAGCCATTTTTATTACCTTAGTAGAGTTTTAAATGATGCAGAAACTAGGTATAGTATGATAGAGAAATTATGCCTATGTTTGTATTACTCTTGTACTAAATTGAAACAATATATAAAACCAGTTGATGTTTATGTTTCTTCTCACTTTGATGTTATTAAACATATATTGTCCAAACCTATTTTGCATAGTCGAATTGGGAAATGGGAACTAGCATTAACTGAGTATTCATTAACTTATAAACCTTTAAAAGTTGTTAAAGGGCAGGGGGTTGCAGACTTTATAGTCGACCACTCTGTAAATGAAAGTCCTTTGAATTATCTTGAGATTGTACCCTGTAAGTTATACTTCGACGGGTCTAGTCATAAAGATGGCACTGTTATATGAGTGCTTTTTATTTCTCCTAATAATATACCAACAACACTCAAGTATAAAATTGAAGGTCATTATTCTAACAATGAGGCTGAATACGAGGCTCTAATAGATGAACTTGAGGTATTGTTGGAATTAGGGGCAACTCATGTCGAAATAATGAGAGACTCATAGTTGGTAATAAAACAAGTCACTAAAGAATACAAATGCATAAAAGAAAAATTAATTATGTACTTTGTAGTAATAAATAGGCTGTTGAAATTTTTTGAAGCAGTTACCTTTTGACATATTCCCAGACTAGAAAATCAAGTTTCAAATGACTTGGCTCAAATTGCATCAGGGTACAAAATTTCAAAATAAAAATTACAAAGTGCAATTGAGGTCAGAGGAAAAGTTGTGTTAGTAGGGTTAGCCCCATCAGATCTAGAAGAAACTAAGCTTGGGTATGCTGATGAAGAAAGTTTTACAATATTGGTGGTCGACAACATAAGTGACAAGGATTGAGAAAGCCCATAGTGGACTACTTAGAAAATCCAACAACTTCTACAGAAAGGAAAATCAGATATCAAGCTTTAAGTTATGTTCTCTTGGGGAATGAGTTATTTAAACAGACCCCTGAAGGAGTATTGCTCAAATGCCTTAGTGAGGCTGAAGCATATTTAGCTCTTTCAACTGTCCATAATGGGGCATGTGGAGCATATCAAGTAGGTCACAAAATGAAGTGGCTTTTATTTCGACAGGGTGTATATTGGCCCACTATGTTAAAAGATTGCATTGAATTTTCCAAAGGATGTCAAGAATGTCAAGTACACGCTGGCATCCAACATGTGCCTGCAAGTGAGTTGCACTCTATAGTCAAACCTTGGTCGTTTAGAGGATGGGCTTTGGACCCGGTTGTAGAGATTCGACCAACATCTTCGAAGAATCACAAATACATTTTGGTAGGAATTGACTATTTCTCTAAATGGGTCAAAGTCATTCCATTGCCTAATGTTGATCAAGAATATGTAATTGAGTTCATCCAGAAGCATATCATTTATAGATACGACATTCAAGAAACAATCACTACAAACCAAGGGTTTGTGTTTACTGGTCGAAAGATGCAAGAGTTTGCCACAAAAATGGGTTTCAACTCTTGACATCCACTCCTTACTATGCCTAGGCTAATGGCCAGGTCGAAGCATCAAACAAAATAGTTATTGGTTTGATCAAGAAACATGTGGGTAAGAAGCCAAGAAATTGGCATAATACATTGGACCAAATCCTTTGGGCATGTCGAACCTCACCTAAGGAGGCAACCAATACTACCTCTTTTTCGACTCACTTATGGGCATGTTGCAGTCTTGCCTCTTGAAAATTACCTTTAGTCCACAAGAATTCAAAGGCACCATGAGATTCCATCTGAAGTTATTTGGAATATGATGCTTGATGAATTGCTGGATTTGGAAGAAGAGAGACTTCATGCCTTGAAATTACTAGAAAGGAAGAAGAAAAGGATAGAGAAATCCTACAACAAGAAGGTTAAAGTAAATACCTTTTCAGTTGGTGAATTAGTATGGTCATCTTGCCCATGGATCGAAAAAGAAGATCCCTAGGGAAATGGTCAACCAAACGGGAAGGGCCCTTCCAAGTTGCTAAAGTATTTAACAACAACGCTTATGAGATACATGATATTAAAGCTGATTTAAGAACCTTGAAAGTAAATGGGAAATATTTAAAAGATATATGCTAATGCTTCAAGAGATTCATATACGCACATAAAATTTTATTAATGATTAAAAGGCCATAAATGGCCTACAAGTATAAAAATCCAAAACATGGTTTAACAACCAGAAAAGAAAAACTATACTACTCAGCATCCTCCAGATAAGGGAGTTAAGATAATTCATCCAATCTTCATCAACTTCATCATTTGGGTCTTGAACCTGTGGAGACTCCTTTGTGGGAGATATTGTTCTACCTTCCTTAGTTTTGGAGCGGGTGATCATTCCCACTGGAGAAGAAATAGTACCTTTCTTTTTAGTGTTTTTGCCTTGCTTGTGTGAAACAGTACCATCCACCTTCCTCGCAGAATTTCCATGTTTGTTGTTGTGAAGAAGATGGACTTATTAGGGAGTTATTTATAGGGGAATGTGTAACACGGTGGGAGAACTGACTTTTAGTTATGTTGCGGATAGCAAGAGTCGCCACCGACTTTTATTTTATCCAAAAGGAAAGGGTATAAAAGAACAGGAAAGACCTTAAGAGATATTTTTGGGTCCGGGGGGTAGGTTATGTAAAGGGAAGGTGTTAGCACCCTTTACATCCATGGTTATCCATGGGCTCTTAGTTACTTAGCTCACTTTTGAATTGTTTTTGAAAAGTGTAGTGTGTGAATAGAAAAATTTTCATAATAGTTGATAATGATCCATGTACGGATGCGTAAAAACTTGTGTTTGAAAATTTGTTTGAAATTGTGAAAAGTTTGAAAAGTTTTGAATGAAGTGAGCAAGCAACTAGGAGGTACCTACCCTAAAGTTTAAGTCTTTTCTGTTCTTTATCCTTTAAATGGTAAGACTATCCCTATTATTAAGGAATAGGTAGTCATTACCTTGGATGTAAGGGACATGTGAGGGACATCTGTTTATGAAGGCAACTGTGGGGTGTATTAAGCATTTAGGAGGGACTATCATCATTATTCGAAAAGGGACTCGATCTTTAAGGGCAACCATTAGGGACTTGATGATTTTCTTTTAAGGGACTTGCTTTATACACCCCACTTGACCTTATTATTAGGCAACAATGAGGGATAGCCTTAGAAATGTGAGATGGCGATTAAAAATCGACTTACGTGTGTGAGTGTTTAATATTAATTATCTTTAATTAAATGATCTAAATTTAATTTTAAATAAAATACATGTTTTGCACTCCCTATATTACTAACCATAGCATAAAAATTAAATAAATTAAATATTACAAAATTTACACCAAGGAGCAATTACAAAATAATTATAAGCAATTAAAATAAATAGCAAAAAATAAATATATAAGCAAAATATAAATAAATAAGCAAAAATAATAAATAAGCAATAAGTAAATAAAATAGGGGTTAGTAATAATAATAATTAAAAATAGGGTTAGTAAAATAATAGTGAAAAATTAAATAATGTTAGTGAAATTATAATAAGCAAAAATAAATAGATTAATAATAATATGGTTTGTAATAATAATTAAAATGAATAGAATTAGTAAAAATATTATAATAACATGATAAACACAAAATTATATTTTTAACATAAACATTTATTTAAAAAATATGAACAATTAAAGGATTATAGTAATATTTTAATTTATGTACAAATTATTAAATAATTTCTAAGCACATATTAAAAATTATTTATATATAACAATTTAGAAAAAAAATATTTAAATATTATATTTACAAAAAATTAGTCATATTTACAAAAATTTTATATTAAGTATTATGTTTACAAAAAATTAGTCATATTTACAAAATTTTATATTAAGTATTATATTTACAAAAATTATATTAAATAAATATATACATAATAATTATATTAAGAATTAGAAAATAAAAATTATTTAGAAAATAAAATTAGGTTTTACAAAATTAGGATTTATTTAGAAAATATTTTTTAGGGTTTATAATATAATGACAATTTAATTAAATAGTACATATATATATTTTTTATAATTTAAATAAACATACAATAATAGAAACTAAATTTTTTTAGAAAATAAAATTTTTAGGGACTAGAGCACACCACATATATATTTTATAATATAGGAAATAATAAAACAATATAATTTTAATTTGTTTTATACATAATAATAATTAAATTAAAAAAAGAAATCAAAACCTGATGGGGCTGGGGTTTGAACCCAGTCCCCTATGCTTGCCAACATCAGACTCCACCACTGGGCCAACAGCATGCGCGTGCCATCATAGAGAGAGGAATTGGTTTTGTTCTTTGCAAACCTGAAAAATTAGAAAAAAATAAGAAGCAAAAAAGGCCTGGGGTGGTGTTGAACCCAGGACCTTTGAAACTAGCAAACACACGCATGACCGCCTGGCTGGAAGAGCCTATCTGGTAAGGAAACAGCTACAAATAATAATATATTAAGAATGCATGTTTAAATGAAAAAATATCAAAAGAATTGGCTGGAGGCAGGATTCGATCCCAGGTTCATGGCCAACATGCATGCGCGTCTTACCACCAGGACAAGCGTGTGCTTGTGAATCATAATCAGAAAGAATTAATAAAATATTTAAACTATAATTTAAACTTTTAAAACGCGCGCCAACAGTCTTCTTCTTCCTTGAGACTTGCCAAATTTCCTGCGAAATTTCATGCAACTTTACCTGCGAAATCTCCTGCGTGTTCTTCATTGTTCAAACCTGCGAAATTGAAACTCATACAAAACAACAACGATTCATGGAATTGATTAATGTTTTATGATCCTCACAATCCATACAACAATTCTACGTTTCCAGAATTCATTTATATTCATTCAATCGAGAAACCCTAATTTTGAGGTTATGAACCCTAACATGGCATCCTTCGATTTGGCTATGATTTCTTCAATCCAACCACCCAGAATTCATCACAAACCTTTACTAAGCACAAATCATTAAACAAAACTCATTAATAATGCATAAATGTTCAAGAACGAAAAATCAAAAAATGTGAAGAAAACTTGAATCGGATTTGTCAATGTGTGATGTTATGGAGCAATATGATGATCTGTTTACATTCAATGATGATCAAGGAACCTGGCTATGTCCTTATTTTACCTTAAAACCTCTTGTATGAAGGAATTCGAATGTGAGGTTTTGAAGGAATTTTTGATCAATGGAACTTACCCTTTGGCTGCTGGAATTCGTGTCCTCTTGATTGGTTTCTATTGTATACTTATATGAGATGCAATTTAGGTCAAAAGATGATGGATTTATGGGCTTTTTGGAAGACTTGATGGTGAAGGAATGTCATGATCTTAAAGTGTGAAAAAATCAAATATTTGCCTTCCAATTTGGTCTAGCACGAATTTGTACAAGATCAAATCATGTTAAACAGCATTGATTAATTTCTAGAAGAAGAATCATGTCCAAACTTTGATTTTTAGATTTTATTTTGATTTAATTTGATTTAAAATGAATAAAATTCAAATAAATATCAAATAAAAATATAAAAATCAGAATTTCTTGCCATTGGGTCGTGCATGATGTTGTTGTATGGATTGGGTCATAATTTGGGCAAGCCCATTTGGAAAGAATTGGTTTTAGACCTCCATTTTCATCATAAACCATCACAAAATTTCCCAACTTTTCAAGGGCACATCTCCCTCAATTTTAATGGTATGAGGGTGTTCTTGGACATTTTGGAAAGCTTGAAGAGTCCTCTAAACAACCCCATTGGTTTCATGTCCATATCATTTACCAATCTTAAGTTATGCCCTTTTGAAGTTGTTGACTTTTTGTTGACTTTTGAAATGACCTATAATGTCTTAGCTCATACCTTCCAAATGAAGCATTTTTGGGCTTGGCTTGTGAGACACAAAGCTGTAGAAAATTCAATTTCCTTCAAAATGAGCTTTGAGTGGAGACTTGGTGATGAAGCATGTGAAAGTTATGGCTGGTCAAAGTTCAGTTGACTTTTACTAAGGAAACCCTAATTTAGAAACTCCTGATTCTTGATGATCTGGAATCTCCTTGATGAATCATGATCAACCCTTGATCAAATGATGAATTTTACTTCATATACTTGATGTTGGCAAAAAATCATGAAGTTTGACTTTGGTTTGACCACAGTTGACCTCAGTTTGACTTTTTAACTTCTTTGACTGATTTTGACTTATCTGATCATCTGACTGAGCAAACTTTTGAGAAAAGTCTTGAAACTTGTCATGGGGGTTCTTATACACATATAAAATGTTATGAAGCTCACTTGAGGTCTTGGAAGTCCATTTAGCCTGATTAAAGTCAAAACCCTAGTTTTGGATGCACTGCTTAGGAGGTGCATTGTCTGAGGGAATTATCAACTCTTCTGACCAATTGTGAACCTTGTGAACCATCATAAAATGTCTTGTGAACCTCATGGGAGGTATTGTGAAGCTTGTGAACCTTGTGAACCTTGTGAACCTTCATGAAATGGCTTGTAGACTTCATGAACCTCATGAAAGGTTATGTAAACATTGTGAATCTTGTGAACCTTGTGAACCTTCAAGAAGTAACTTGTAGACTTCATGAACCTCATGAAAGGTTATATAAGCATTAGGAAACTTGTGAACCTTGTGAACCTTCAAGAAGTAACTTGTAGACTTCATGAACCTCATGAAAGGTTATATAAGCATTAGGAAACTTGTGAACCTTGTGAACCTTCAAGAAGTAACTTGTAGACTTCATGAACCTCATGAAAGGTTATGTAAACATTGTGAATCTTGTGAACCTTGTGAACCTTCAAGAAGTAACTTGTAGACTTCATGAACCTCATGAAAGGTTATATAAGCATTAGGAAACTTGTGAACCTTGTGAACCTTCAAGAAGTAACTTGTAGACTTCATGAACCTCATGAAAGGTTATATAAGCATTAGGAAACTTGTGAACCTTGTGAACCTTCAAGAAGTAACTTGTAGACTTCATGAACCTCATGAAAGGTTATGTAAACATTGTGAATCTTGTGAACCTTGTGAACCTTCAAGAAGTAACTTGTAGACTTCATGAACCTCATGAAAGGTCCTGTAAATGTTGAGAAACTTGTGAACCTTGTGAACCTTCATAAAGTAGCTTGTAGACTTCATGAACCTCAGGGAAGGCTTTGAAAGTGTTGGGAAACTTGTGAACCTTGTGAACCTTCTTAGAACACAAAGTCTTGTATTGTGAGGGCAAATTTTGGGGTGCAACAGCTGCCCCTGTTCAATTTTCCGAAACCTGAGGGGTTAGATTGGTATGTTTGCCAGTCGTGACCTGGAAGGTTGAAGGGGATTGAACACAAAAGCCCAAAAATTTGCACTCACCAGTGCATAGCATGATATTGATGTTTGGTTGTATATGCTTGAGTGGGCTTAAAGATGCCACTTAGAAGAACTGGTGATGGGCTTAGAGATGCCATCTAAAGTATCAGAATATGATGATGTCTTTATGTTGATACTGAATATCAGTACTAGGTCTTCGTATAAGCCGTCTCTGAATCATTTATGCAACATGATTTGAGTTGTTGGATGGACCAGTAGAAATAAATGTTGTGATGATTATCTCTTCTGGAAATATTTTGGATTAGGGAATGGATCTTTGTACAGACCGTTTGCCTATTCTCCAAGGACCAAAAGAACGTCAGGATTTGTTCTTAAGGATCAAAAGAACGTCAGGATTAGTTCCTCTGAAAAATGTCTTGAACAAGGGGTCAAAAGAGCGTCAGGATTTGCTCTTAAGGGTCAAAAGAACGTCAGGATTTGTTCTTCTGAAAGCTGTATCTTGAACAAGAGGCCAAAAGAGCGTCAGGATTTGCTCTTAAGGATCAAAAGAACGTCAGGATTTGTTCTTCTGAAAGATGTATCTTGAACAAGAGGCCAAAAGAGCGTCAGGATTTGCTCTTAAGGATCAAAAGAACGTCAGGATTTGTTCTTCTGAAAGATGTCTTGAACCAGGGAATGGATCTTTTTACGGACCGTTTGCCTGCTATTCGAGGACATCTTGAGTAGTGTATGGATCATTTCTGACCTGTTGTGAATCATTGATGCTGTTTTATCTGCATGTAACTATCCTGCAAGGAGAGTGTTAGTTTATGTTATATGTATGCATGCATAGTATGATGCACCTAAGTAAATGTATTATGTATTTATGGATATGTATGTTATGGTATGATGTAAATGATGTATGTATGATATGATACTGCCGGAAGAGTCTGGATGTCTTCGTATAACAACTGCTGGCCAGGGAAAATAAATCCCAATTCGTTGCTTGAAGAATATGAGGAACTCGTTCCCGTCTTGTTTGATAATATACATAACCTTCCGTATGCTGGGGAAAGCAAGGTATATATAACCTCCCGAATGCTGGGGATAATAAGGTATATATCACCTCCCGTATGCTGGGGATAGCAAGGTATATATAACCCCCCGTCTGCTGGGGGTAACAAGGCATATATAACCTTCGTCTTCGTTTGATAGTAGGGTAGATATAGCATCCCGTCTTCGCTCGTCGTACCCTTATTGGAAAGTAAATTCCCGAATATCCGTATGAGGATAAAAGAGATGGATATAAATTCCAAGGGAGATGAGACTTTATGAAGATGGATTCGTCCTACTGAGGGTTTTGTAACTGTCTTGTAAAGGTGAACCGGAGAAGCTTCGTTGAAATCCTTCCCCCGTTCGTCCTTAGTAAATACTATTACTGCATTTTTATGCATTTCTGGTAAATATCAATCATATTAAAAACATACACGCATTTCTTGTAAACATCAATCATATTCAAAAGCATACAGGCATTCAAACACAATCAATGGACGTTTCGCTTATGTAAATAGGGTAAAAGTAAATCTGGATTCAAAAGATGGAATTTATTTATATCAAAAAGTGACCCATACACGGGTAAGTTTGTACAAGGAGACATAAACCCTAGTAAGAGGATTTTGTCATAAAGTTTTTACAAAACAGAGAAAATCAGCTATGTGGGAAACAATCCTATTGAGTTTCAATTCTACTATTGCCATTATCTTCAAGTATCTCATCTTCTGCTGTTCAGACGGAAACGACTGGATTGAGCTTTATCTGTTCGAACTTGAGTAAGTAGTACAACTGGTTGCAGTTTCATGGGTGATCCAAACGAGACATAGTCATACGCTTTAATCCCTAACTTTTGCCTGGATTGCCCTTTCAGGTTTTCAATCCACCGGGATACCCTTTTTTGCCCAAGCCGCCTTTTCAGGTTTTCGACTTGCCGGGTGTACATCTTTTTATATATATCTCTAATTTTTGCCCAAACCCTTTTAGTTTGCCGGGATGCCCTTATTTTTGCCTAGGCCTGTCAACCTAGCGGGTCTCTTTTCATGCGTAGTATTTTTTAACTATGTCTGCGTTTACAGGCTGTGGGAAGTCTTCACCATCCATTGTAGTCAGTATCATGGCACCTCCTGAAAACACTGTCTTGACTACAAATGGTCCTTCATATGTTGGAGTCCACTTGCCCCTAGGATCACCCTGTGGTAATATGATACGCTTGATTACCAAGTCACCAGCCTGATATACCTTTGGCTTAACCTTCTTGTTAAAAGCTTTGATCATTCGTTTCTGGTACATCTGGCCATGACAAACTGCTGCTAACCTTTTCTCATCAATCAAATTTATCTGGTCCAGTCGAGTCTGAATCCATTCATCTTCATCCAAGCCTGCATCCTTCATAATTCTTAAGGAGGGAATCTGAACTTCAATGGGTAGAACTGCTTCCATACCATAGACCAAAGAGAATGGGGTTGCCCCTGTTGAAGTGCGTATTGTGGTACGATAGCCATGAAGAGCGAATGGTAACATCTCATGCCAATCCTTGTAAGTAACAGTCATCTTCTGTACGATCTTCTTGATGTTCTTATTAGCAGCTTCAACTGCCCCATTCATCTTTGGACGATACGGAGAAGAGTTGTGATGCTTAATCTTGAACTGCGTGCAGAGATCAGTAATCATAGTGTTGTTCAGATTAGAGCCATTGTCAGTGATAATCCTTTCAGGGATGCCATACCTACATATGAGATTATTCTTAATGAACCGAGCCACAACATTCTTGGTAACAGATGCAAATGAAGCTGCCTCCACCCACTTCGTGAAGTAATCAATAACAACCAGGATGAAACGATGCCCATTAGAAGCAGTAGGCTTGATCTCACCGATCATATCAATGCCCCACATGGCAAAGGGCCAAGGAGCAGTCAACACATTCAATGGTGATGGAGGTACATGGACTTTATCAGCATAAATTTGACACTTGTGACATGTTCTGGAGTGTTGATAGCAGTCAGTTTCCATGGTAGACCAATAGTAACCTGCTCTCAAAATCTTCTTTGCCATAGTATGACCACTGGAATGAGTGCCAAAAATCCCATCATGCATATCTTCCATAATCTCAATTGCTTCCTTCTTATCCACACAACGAAGCAAAGTTGAATCATGATTGCGTTTGTACAGAATGCCATTACTCAGAAAGAACTTAGCAGAAAACCTTCTCAGAAACTTCTTATCTTTGACAGATACCCCTTCAGGGAACTCCTGAGCTTCAAGATATCTTTTCACTTCATAGAACCAAGGCTTCTCCTCTGCCTCTTCAGTGTCAATCTCATTGCAGTATGCAGGCTTTTCAAATCTATCAATAGTAATCTTGGGAGCTTCATCATCCCAGCTGATCTCAAACATAGATGCCATGGTAGCTAATGCATCTGCCAACTGATTCTCTCTTCGTGGAATGTGTCCAAAGGTAATCTCTTTAAAATGTGGGATCAAAGACAACACATGCTCTCTGTACGGAATGAGGTTATCATGCTTGGTATCCCAATCTCCTTTAATCTGACTTACTACCAGGGCTGAATCTCCATACACATCAAGGAACTGAATCTTCATATCAATAGCAGCTTTAATACCCAGGATACATGCCTCATACTCAGCCATGTTATTGGTATAATAGAAACAAAGTCTGGCAGTAATCGGGGTATGACAACCTTCAGGGGAACTAATCACAACACCAACACCATTACCAAGTGCATTAGAGGCACCATCAAAAATCATAGTCCATCGGGATCCTTGTTCAGGTCCGTCATATTGTCCAGGTTCTTTGGTAATAATCATAATGTCTTCATCAGGGAACTCAAAATTCATTGACTAATAATCATCCACTGCTTGATGAGCCAAATGATCAGCAACAACACTTCCTTTAATGGCCTTTTGAGTAGTATACTGTATGTCAT
This sequence comes from Lathyrus aphaca, assembly GCA_963966055.1. NCBI lineage: Eukaryota > Viridiplantae > Streptophyta > Magnoliopsida > Fabales > Fabaceae > Lathyrus > Lathyrus aphaca. Next base: position 140,125,604 of record OZ014525.1, read on the forward strand.
ATTCTGTCAAGATCATTTGCCATCTTGCAATTCTTCCGGAGAGAGCAGGTTTCTCAAATATGTACTTGATTGAATCCATCTTTGAAATCAACAAGGTAGTATGGGTCAACATATACTGTCTTAGTCGGCGAGCAGTCCATGCCAAAGCGCAGCAAGTTTTCTTGAGCAGTGAGTATCTTGTTTCACAGTCGGTAAACTTTTTGCTAAGGTAGTATATTGCCTGCTCTTTTCGACCAGACTCGTCATGTTGCCCCAACACACACCCCATTGAGTTGTCTAACACTGTTAAGTACATAATCAAGGGTCTTCCATCAACTGGTGGCATCAAAATTGGAGGTTCTAGCAGGTATCTCTTGATTTCATCAAAGGCAGTCTGGCACTCATCATTCCATTCCATCACCTGATCTTTCTTCAATAACTTAAAGATTGGCTCACAGATGGCAGTCAATTGGGAAATAAATCTTGCAATGTAATTCAATCGTCCCAAGAAACCTCTAACCTCCTTCTCAGTACGGGGAGCTGGCATTTCTCGTATAGCTTTCACTTTTGCTGGATCTACTTCAATACCTTTTCCACTGACAATGAAACCCAGGAGTTTACCAGATCTAACTCCAAAAGTACACTTGTTTGGGTTCAACCTCAACTTGTATTTCTTCAACCTCTCAAACAACTTGTGCAGATGATCAAGATGTTGCTCTTCATTCTGAGACCTGGCTATCATATCATCTACATACACCTCTATCTCATGATGAATCATATCATGAAACAAAGCCACCATAGCACGCTGATATGTTGCCCCTGCATTCTTCAAACCAAATGGCATTACCTTATAGCAAAAGGTGCCCCACTGTGTCACAAATGTTGTCTTCTCCATATCTTCAGGTGCCATCTTGATTTGATTGTAACCAGAGAAACCATCCATAAAAGAGAATACCTTGTGCTGAGCAGTGTTGTCTACCAGAATATCAATATGAGGAAGTGGAAAGTCATCTTTAGGGCTAGCCTTATTCAAATCTCTGTACTCCACACACATACGTACCTTACCATCTTTCTTAGGAACTGGTACCACATTTGCAACCCACTGAGGATAAGAAGTCACTGCTAAGAACCCTGCATTGAACTGTTTCATTACCTCTGCCTTGATCTTTTCTGACATTTCAGGACGCATACGACGAACCTTCTGCTTCTTTGGACGACAATCTTCTTTCACTGGCAAACGGTGAACCACAATGTCTGTATCCAACCCTGGCATATCTTCATAAGACCAAGCAAAGATCTCCACATAGTCACGTAACATCTGGATCAATCTGCTCTTGACACTGTCCTCTAAATCAGCCCCTATCTTGACCTCTTTTCTGTTTTCTTCAGTTCCCAGATTCACAACTTCGACTGGCTCTTCATGTGGCTGTATAGCTTTCTCTTCTTGTTGTAACAACCTAGCAAGCTCTACAGGTATTTCACAATCGTCCTCATTTCCGTCTTCAGTTTGATAGATCGGATTCTCGAAATTATAATTGGCAATAGTAGAACTGTTATCAACAGGATCCAGAGTGGATGAGGATCTGCATTTTAGTGATGTGGGTGTGTGTAAGAACACATAGCTGATAAAACAAAAAGAAAAGAAAAGAAAGACAAGGAACACAATATTTACGAAAACGAAACGTCCACTGATTTTATTGAATGAGGTATGCAAATGAAATGACAACCCGTAACAAGCACACCATTGTGCCCCGGGTAAGGCACATGGCTTGAAAGTTTTATTGTTCAAGAAATTACAAATTTAAAATATAACAACACAGTAATAGTATTTACTCCTGACTAAAGGAGATAGGGATAACATCTTCAGCTTTCCAATTATTGAGTCCAGCACCCACAGTAGGAAAAATCCATGCATCCAAGTTGTAGTCTTCATCATGATCTCCCACAGCATTGATCTGATCTTTTATAACCCCTTGATCGGTGATACGAACAGCACGAGCACGACGAACAGCCTTCTGGGACTCTGCAGTGAAACCCAAACCAAATTTGTCAGACTTGTATGGGATATCAGGAAGCTGACCCCAAATAGTACAACCACCTTCATCCACCACAACTCTAGCATCATTGAGGGAAGCCATTGCCATTGTTGGAGGCTTTCTGGTGACCACAGGAACTTTCTTCACAACAGGAGGAGCTACATAATCATTAACAACCCAGGGAACCACTTCAAATGTCTGACACGGAGTTTCAATGTATTCACCTTCCATTTCCAGATACTTGAAAGTGTTTACATGGCTGACAAAGTATTCTTCTTCTCCATAAACAGTAACAACCCTTCCATCCACCGGATATCTCAACTTTTGGTGCAATGTAGAGGTCACAACACCTGCCCCATGGATCCAGGGACGACCAAGCAGACAAGAGTACGAAGGACGAATATCCATCACAAAAAATGTAGCAGTAAACACCTGGGAGCCAACTTTGATTGGAAGATCAATTTCCCCATGCACTACTCTTCTAGAACCATCAAAAGCCTTCACCACAATGTTACTGGGCTTCAACACAGCATCTTCAGGACTCAGCTTATTCAGGACTTCCTTGGGCAACACATTCAGAGAGGAACCATTATCTATTAGTACATGTGACAGGGTAGTGCCCCTGCATTCAATTGAGATATGCAAGGCCCTGTTATGATCCCTCTTGGCAGGGGTCAAATCAGCATCAGAAAACCCTAACCCATTGTCATAGGTCAGGTGGGCAACACAGTTCTCAAATTGGTCAACAGAAATTGCACTGGGTACATGAACAGTCTTCAGAAATTTGATCAAGGACTTGGCATGAGCCTCAGAACATAACAACAAGGATAGCATAGAAATCTTCGAGGGAGTATGTCCTAACTGATCAACAATGTCATAATCACTTTTACGAATGATTTTCAATACTTCTTCCATCTGCTTAGAGAGGTCATCAGCAGCTGGCACATCATTAGATACAGGCTCAATAACAGGACCCTTGCCCCGAGCATCAGTGGTGGAAGTAGCAGCAGGAGTAACTGCATTCTTAGAAGCAACTGGAGGAGAGAAGACTCTTCCACTACGAGTGATCTTGCTAGATCCAGCAATATTATCAACATCAACAGGCACATCAGCTACAAGCTCTTGCTTAACACCATGGATGTAAACATCAGACCCATAGTGCCAAGGCACAGCTTTGTCAGACGTATATGGGATAGGACCAGGAGTAGTAATGACCACAGGAGCTACTCTGGCTTCAGCAACAACTTTCACGGGACCTTCAGCAGTAATTTTGATTGGACCCTGATGAGTAATTTTAATGAGACCCTTTGAAGTGATTCTCACCGGTACTTTGTCAACCATGTCAACCTCCTCAATCTTCTTACCTCTGGTAATATGCTCCACCATACTCTCCACAGAAGACGGTCTTCTTTCAAACACTATGGTGTAATTATCCATGAGACGCTGAATTCCGTCTTTCAACCTGAAGCACTTCTTTGGATTATACTCACAATAAACACAATCTTCACGACAACCCGGAAAGAACCCAGCTTGCACTAACTTCTTTCTGATGATGGCCAATGGTGTGGTCAATTCATCAACTGAATGGATATGCAGATCTTCCTCAATGGCATTGACAGTCTTCTCGTGATTTGGCATTGGAGCAGTAATCACATTTGGAGTACCCGGAGGATCAAACTCAATTTCTCCAGCATCAATCATATCTTGAATTTTATTCTTCAAGATCCAGCAGTTATTAGTATCGTGTCCCTGACAGTTTGAATGATATGCACATCGTGCATTGGGATTATACCTGGGAGAGGTAACATTAGGATTCTGAGGCGCCTCTTTCAAGGTAATAAGTTCAGCCTTCAACAAATGTTGCAATGCCTGAGCCATTGACATGTTGATCTTCGTGAACTGCCTTCTAGCCCTCTGTTGGTTGCCCTGTGGCTGCTCTGTTGTTGCAGGAGTTGGATTTGAAATATGAACTGCACTAACAGACTGATGCCTTCTGTTACGATCAGGTTGACCATAAACAGCATTAGATTCTTTCTTCCCAGTGGGAGGCTTCTTTGCAGTACCTGATGAAGAAGTACCCACTTGGATCTTACCATTCTTTATACCATTTTCTACTCGCTTTCCTGTCATGATCAACTCAGTGAAGCCAGATGATGAGCTTCCAATGAGATGACTGTAGAACGGGCCATTCAGCGTACACATGAACATATCAACCAGCTCCCTGTCAGTCAAAGGGGGTTGAACTCTTCCGGCTAAATCTCTCCACTTCTGAGCATACTCTTTAAAACTTTCCTTGGCACCCATTGACATGCTCTGAAGCTGCATGCGAGTGGGGGCTAAGTCAGCATTGTATTGATACTGCTTATAGAAAGCTTCAGCAAGATCATTCCAGTCTCTGATGTTGACACTCTCCAACTGATAATACCACTCCAGCTGAGCTCCAGATAAGCTCTCTTGAAAGAAATGGATCCACAACTTTTTGTCAGCGGTGTGGGGTTGAATCCTTCTGACATAAGACCTCAGATGCAGCTTGGGACAAGAGACCCCATCATAGACAACAAATGTAGGAACCTTGAACCCAATGGGTATGACTACCCCAGATATCAGACTCAAATCCTCAAAATCCAGCCCAAATGACTTCTGCAACTCCATGGCATCCATCCTATCCACCAGCATCTTGAATTTGTCTTCATTAGGCTCATGGTAGTAGTTAGCCTCAGAGTCAGAGTCCCCCATAGTGTTGTGGAGACTGCCTCCCTCTTTTTCAGATTCCTCAGATTCATAGCCTTCAGCTGGTTCTTTGGTCTTGGCAAGACCTTTGAACCTTCTTCCCATGTTGATCAAACCAGCAGACCTTCTAGTCTTCTTAGTCTTCTTGGCCAGCAGTGCCTTCAATTCATCCTGCCCCTTGGACAGGTTCAATATCAGCTCTTGGAACTGTGCATTTTGTGCCTGGAGATCCTTAACTGATTGTTCAAGAGCCATTGCTGAAATAAACAGCGAGAAGATGAGAAACCTGTGCACAATTATAAACCTGTGATGCAATGAAATGATATGTGAATGCATATGCAATGTTTTCAAGGACCGCAGGATTTAAATTTGCTTAAACAAACACAAAAGTAAACTTTTATTAGTAATAACTTTGTTTTGCCTTTTAGGCTTACAAAAAATGAAATGAAATAAGTACAAAAGATGGGGTTTTAAGTCTCCCATGGCCGTTTCCTCTTTGTATTGAGGTATGAGTTGAGGTTTCGTTCCTCATGAAGTTGCTTTGTTAGTTCCAGGATCCTTTTTTGGCTTGCTTTGTAATGAGCCTCGAAAGTATCCCTTTGCTCCTTCAGTTGGATCCATGATCTCTGCAAGTCTTCCATATCAGTAGGCATGTCTGGGTGAAGGATGGTATAAGCTGTGTCTTCTTCAGCAACAGGTTCCATGGTAACTGGTAGGACGGCAGGATATGGCATCATGAGAGTCTGAGCACGAGATCGTACCCATCTGAGATAAGCCTCCATAGGAATAGTGTACTTAGGCTCCAGTGTCTTGCTGTCAACCCTGTTTACTTTTCCCCATGCTCGTATGAATCTCTGACGGTAACCCTGAAGATCGTTGTCGTAATCAAACACAATGCCCTGAATCAACATGTCATGTGGGCCATCGCTCCGGGCGTAACCAAACTGTCGTAAAGCTAGAGAAGGGTTGTAGGTGATGCCTCCTCTTATGCCTAGAAGTGGCACATTAGGGAACTCCCCACAACGGTCAATGATGGTGACATTCTCCATAGATCTGGAGCACCAATGGATATCTGAGTGAGAAAGTGACATGATCCTCTTGGACCATCTGAAACCTTGCTCATTCTTCATTACTGAGCGAGGAAGGTGAGAAATAAACCACCTAGAAAGTAAAGGTATGCAGCACATCAAAGTTCCTCTTGCCCTTGTAGTACGGGTGTGAAGAGAATGCAGGATGTCTCCAAGCAATGTAGGCACTGGATTGTGACTCAGGAAAATGTTGATGGCATGAACATCTATGAACTGATCTGGATTGGGGAACAATACTAAGCCATATATCAGCAAGGCTAAGACCTCCTCAAAAGCATCATAGCTCATGGCCTTCAAGAACACCTAAGCTTTCTCTATCAACACCTTGGCAAGAATACCCTTGACTCCGCTTCTCGTTTCTAGAACAATATCAGACTTCTTCAGATGTAGAGCTGCAGCAATAACCTCTGGTTTAAGCTCCTTCTCCAAGCCTGTGAAGGGTCTTTGATCAAGAACAGGTATGCCCAGAAGTTTAGAGAACTCCTCCATTGTAGGAACCAACTGGTAGTCAGGGAATATAAAGTAGTGGTGCTTAGGGTCAAAGAATTGAAACAGCACACTCATCATGTCTTCATTGAACCCTGAAGTGAATAAGTCCAATAGGTGACCATGTCTCTTGATGAACTGGGAATGATCAGACACCTGAGAAACCAACTCTTTAAGCTTAGGAGGTATCCCCACAAAGTTGATCCTAATGGTGTTTCTACGAGCAGAAGCCATGACCTGCAACAAAGAACAAAGATAAATCCTTTGGTCCTTGAAATGGTTAGTGAAAATGCTATGCTTATGATGCATGATGATGTCATGATGTTATGTTCAATCACAAACATGTGGCACACACAAACAAGTCACACAATAGCCCTAGGTTTGAAGGCCTGCATGAGGTTTAAGGTAAGTACCCTCCCCTGAAGTTAGTTGGTTCATCCTGTCCTACAAAAGTAACCAGGTTCTAAGGGATCTCAATATCATTGATCCTTCACAAGGGTGGTTGTTCAGTAGGCAACTTACTTGCCAACCAAAACCCTCCAAGTTTAGAATCTCAATGAGCGTAGTATCGAGTATCAACCAACTTCAGTCTGCACCAAAGCCGGTTATCTCACTACTTTTCCAAAGGCCGAGATGGGATAACTAGGGTTCTAAAAGTTAGTTAGTGCATTGACAACATATGGCAGCCTCATATTATCCTCAACTTGACTTAAGGAACATAAGCACCAACCAAGAAGTCGCACTAACTATGGCCACCAGATCAACCGTATCGATATACGTCGTAGAGTTTCCTTGGTCTATTGCCATTTACCTAAGGTACACTAGATCCGGGTTAGGACCTTTCACACATAAGAGCACCCCAACAATATAATAATAAAGCAAACAAATCAAACAATATTAAAGTGATCTTAATTCCTAAGGGTACCCCTCTTTTATTAAATCCCCAGCAGAGTCGCCAGTTCTGTAACACGGTGGGAGAACTGACTTTTAGTTATGTTGCGGATAGCAAGAGTCGCCACCGACTTTTATTTTATCCAAAAGGAAAGGGTATAAAAGAACAGGAAAGACCTTAAGAGATATTTTTGGGTCCGGGGGGTAGGTTATGTAAAGGGAAGGTGTTAGCACCCTTTACATCCATGGTTATCCATGGGCTCTTAGTTACTTAGCTCACTTTTGAATTGTTTTTGAAAAGTGTAGTGTGTGAATAGAAAATTTTTCATAATAGTTGATAATGATCCATGTACGGATGCGTAAAAACTTGTGTTTGAAAATTTGTTTGAAATTGTGAAAAGTTTGAAAAGTTTTGAATGAAGTGAGCAAGCAACTAGGAGGTACCTACCCTAAAGTTTAAGTCTTTTCTGTTCTTTATCCTTTAAATGGTAAGACTATCCCTATTATTAAGGAATAGGTAGTCATTACCTTGGATGTAAGGGACATGTGAGGGACATCTGTTTATGAAGGCAACTGTGGGGTGTATTAAGCATTTAGGAGGGACTATCATCATTATTCGAAAAGGGACTCGATCTTTAAGGGCAACCATTAGGGACTTGATGATTTTCTTTTAAGGGACTTGCTTTATACACCCCACTTGACCTTATGATTAGGCAACAATGAGGGATAGCCTTAGAAATGTGAGATGGCGATTAAAAATCGACTTACGTGTGTGAGTGTTTAATATTAATTACCTTTAATTAAATGATCTAAATTTAATTTTAAATAAAATACATGTTTTGCACTCCCTATATTACTAACCATAGCATAAAAATTAAATAAATTAAATATTACAAAATTTACACCAAGGAGCAATTACAAAATAATTATAAGCAATTAAAATAAATAGCAAAAAATAAATATATAAGCAAAATATAAATAAATAAGCAAAAATAATAAATAAGCAATAAGTAAATAAAATAGGGGTTAGTAATAATAATAATTAAAAATAGGGTTAGTAAAATAATAGTGAAAAATTAAATAATGTTAGTGAAATTATAATAAGCAAAAATAAATAGATTAATAATAATATGGTTTGTAATAATAATTAAAATGAATAGAATTAGTAAAAATATTATAATAACATGATAAACACAAAATTATATTTTTAACATAAACATTTATTTAAAAAATATGAACAATTAAAGGATTATAGTAATATTTTAATTTATGTACAAATTATTAAATAATTTCTAAGCACATATTAAAAATTATTTATATATAACAATTTAGAAAAAAAATATTTAAATATTATATTTACAAAAAATTAGTCATATTTACAAAAATTTTATATTAAGTATTATGTTTACAAAAAATTAGTCATATTTACAAAATTTTATATTAAGTATTATATTTACAAAAATTATATTAAATAAATATATACATAATAATTATATTAAGAATTAGAAAATAAAAATTATTTAGAAAATAAAATTAGGTTTTACAAAATTAGGATTTATTTAGAAAATATTTTTTAGGGTTTATAATATAATGACAATTTAATTAAATAGTACATATATATATTTTTTATAATTTAAATAAACATACAATAATAGAAACTAAATTTTTTTAGAAAATAAAATTTTTAGGGACTAGAGCACACCACATATATATTTTATAATATAGGAAATAATAAAACAATATAATTTTAATTTGTTTTATACATAATAATAATTAAATTAAAAAAAGAAATCAAAACCTGATGGGGCTGGGGTTTGAACCCAGTCCCCTATGCTTGCCAACATCAGACTCCACCACTGGGCCAACAGCATGCGCGTGCAATCATAGAGAGAGGAATTGGTTTTGTTCTTTGCAAACCTGAAAAATTAGAAAAAAATAAGAAGCAAAAAAGGCCTGGGGTGGTGTTGAACCCAGGACCTTTGAAACTAGAAAACACACGCATGACCGCCTGGCTGGAAGAGCCTATCTGGTAAGGAAACAGCTACAAATAATAATATATTAAGAATGCATGTTTAAATGAAAAAATATCAAAAGAATTGGCTGGAGGCAGGATTCGATCCCAGGTTCATGGCCAACATGCATGCGCGTCTTACCACCAGGACAAGTGTGTGCTTGTGAATCATAATCAGAAAGAATTAATAAAATATTTAAACTATAATTTAAACTTTTAAAACGCGTGCCAACAGCCTTCTTCTTCCTTGAGACTTGCCAAATTTCCTGCGAAATTTCATGCAACTTTACCTGCGAAATCTCCTGCGTGTTCTTCATTGTTCAAACCTGCGAAATTGAAACTCATACAAAACAACAACGATTCATGGAATTGATTAATGTTTTATGATCCTCACAATCCATACAACAATTCTACGTTTCCAGAATTCATTTATAATCATTCAATCGAGAAACCCTAATTTTGAGGTTATGAACCCTAACATGGCATCCTTCGATTTGGCTATGATTTCTTCAATCCAACCACCCAGAATTCATCACAAACCTTTACTAAGCACAAATCATTAAACAAAACTCATTAATAATGCATAAATGTTCAAGAACGAAAAATCAAAAAATGTGAAGAAAACTTGAATCGGATTTGTCAATATGTGATGTTATGGAGCAATATGATGATCTGTTTACATTCAATGATGATCAAGGAACCTGGCTATGTCCTTATTTTACCTTAAAACCTCTTGTATGAAGGAATCCGAATGTGAGGTTTTGAAGGAATTTTTGATCAATGGAACTTACCCTTTGGCTGCTGGAATTCGTGTCCTCTTGATTGGTTTCTATTGTATACTTATATGAGATGCAATTTAGGTCAAAAGATGATGGATTTATGGGCTTTTTGGAAGACTTGATGGTGAAGGAATGTCATGATCTTAAAGTGTGAAAAAATCAAATATTTGCCTTCCAATTTGGTCTAGCACGAATTTGTACAAGATCAAATCATGTTAAACAGCATTGATTAATTTCTAGAAGAAGAATCATGTCCAAACTTTGATTTTTAGATTTTATTTTGATTTAATTTGATTTAAAATGAATAAAATTCAAATAAATATCAAATAAAAATATAAAAATCAGAATTTCTTGCCATTGGGTCGTGCATGATGTTGTTGTATGGATTGGGTCATAATTTGGGCAAGCCCATTTGGAAAGAATTGGTTTTAGACCTCCATTTTCATCATAAACCATCACAAAATTTCCCAACTTTGCAAGGGCACATCTCCCTCAATTTTAATGGTATGAGGGTGTTCTTGGACATTTTGGAAAGCTTGAAGAGTCCTCTAAACAACCCAATTGTTTTCATGTCCATATCATTTACCAATCTCAAGTTATGCCCTTTTGAAGTTGTTGACTTTTTGTTGACTTTTGAAATGACCTATAATGTCTTAGCTCATACCTTCCAAATGAAGCATTTTTGGGCTTGGCTTGTGAGACACAAAGTTGTAGAGAATTCAATTTCCTTCAAAATGAGATTTTAGTGGAGACTTGGTGATGAAGCATGTGAAAGTTATGGCTGGTCAAAGTTTAGTTGACTTTTACTGAGGAAACCCTAATTTAGAAACTCCTGATTCTTGATGATCTGGAATCTCCTTGATGAATCATGATCAACCCTTGATCAAATGATGAATTTTACTTCATATACTTGATGTTGGCAAAAAATCATGAAGTTTGACTTTGGTTTGACCACAGTTGACCTCAGTTTGACTTTTTAACTGCTTTGACTGATTTTGACTTATCTGATCATCTGACTGAGCAAACTTTTGAGAAAAGTCTTGAAACTTGTCATGGGGGTTCTTATACACATATAAAATGTTATGAAGCTCACTTGAGGTCTTGGAAGTCCATTTAGCCTGATTAAAGTCAAAACCCTAGTTTTGGATGCACTGCTTAGGAGGTGCATTGTCTGAGGGAATTATCAACTCTTCTGACCAATTGTGAACCTTGTGAACCATCATAAAATGTCTTGTGAACCTCATGGGAGGTATTGTGAAGCTTGTGAACCTTGTGAACCTTGTGAACCTTCATGAAATGGCTTGTAGACTTCATGAACCTCATGAAAGGTTATGTAAACATTGTGAATCTTGTGAACCTTGTGAACCTTCAAGAAGTAACTTGTAGACTTCATGAACCTCATGAAAGGTTATATAAGCATTAGGAAACTTGTGAACCTTGTGAACCTTCAAGAAGTAACTTGTAGACTTCATGAACCTCATGAAAGGTTATATAAGCATTAGGAAACTTGTGAACCTTGTGAACCTTCAAGAAGTAACTTGTAGACTTCATGAACCTCATGAAAGGTTATGTAAACATTGTGAATCTTGTGAACCTTGTGAACCTTCAAGAAGTAACTTGTAGACTTCATGAACCTCATGAAAGGTTATATAAGCATTAGGAAACTTGTGAACCTTGTGAACCTTCAAGAAGTAACTTGTAGACTTCATGAACCTCATGAAAGGTTATATAAGCATTAGGAAACTTGTGAACCTTGTGAACCTTCAAGAAGTAACTTGTAGACTTCATGAACCTCATGAAAGGTTATGTAAACATTGTGAATCTTGTGAACCTTGTGAACCTTCAAGAAGTAACTTGTAGACTTCATGAACCTCATGAAAGGTCCTGTAAATGTTGAGAAACTTGTGAACCTTGTGAACCTTCATAAAGTAGCTTGTAGACTTCATGAACCTCAGGGAAGGCTTTGAAAGTGTTGGGAAACTTGTGAACCTTCTTAGAACACAAAGTCTTGTATTGTGAGGGCAAATTTTGGGGTGCAACAGAAGGTCGTGTGCACTGATTGTCCAGTCAAAAGGCAGCCAAAAAGTACGTGAATTCTTCTTTGGAAATAACCCCCTAAAGATGCGTTATAGCTATAGTCGTTAAATGGTAACTTGTGCCACATAATTATGCAAGGCATTAAAAGATATAACGTTGCCACAATAACCAAGGTAAAAGAAATTTTATTTTTTGACCCGTTTTAAGTTAAAGTTTTTGACTTAAAGGCTGTTTCAACAGTCACTTAAATTTTACTTATGCAGAAAGATAAAGCACAAGTCGAAGAGTAATAAAAGGCTTGAAGCATAAAGTAAAATAGGGCAATGATGCCCAAAATTGTCATGACATAAAGGTCTCATCAGGGCCAAAATATCAATACATAAAAGGAAAAAAATACAAAATCCTACAATTTTACAAAGCCATTGAAATCATAAAGGGAGTTTTCCTTATAGCTGAAGGAAGTTATGCTTATGAATTTGGAGACGATTCTCACACAGAGCCTTGTCGAGCTTGGCTGCCACAAGCTCTTTTTCGAGAACTTCAACATCATCAATGAGGTCAATAGTGCGCTTCAATTCAGTATTGTCAAACTGACTCAGCTCAAGGTTGCGTTGTTTAGCATCAACAATTTTCTTTTGAAGTTCCTCAAGCTCTTTCTCCTAAACTTCAATGACTATGTCATTGGCAGTTCTTTCCCTTCCCCCATTGGCCTTAATGTGCTATAGTCTTTCAACTTCACTCCCGGTTTCCCTGGCTAGATCCCATGCATTGCAGCTCTTTGTGTCAGTTGACTCAATGATTTTTTCAACCTTTGGAATGAATTTAAAATCATCAGACATCTGGTTCACCCGGGTAGTCAGTTCCATAAGGGTGCTAGAGATCTTAGGATCGATTGTCGAAAGATCTATCTGCTCCAGAGACTCCTTTAGAAAGACACAGGCAGTTGTATCAACATTCAAGATAAGGTGGATATCCCTTTTGAAGAACATGTCTTTGACCTTTTTCAAAAGGGAACCAATGAAGTCATCTGGAGTTGAGGCCCCAGGAGTTGCCGAAGAGCTGCTTCCAGAAGAGCCAAAGCTCTTCCAAGCTTCATCCTGACATACTCCCTAGGATTCGACCGTTTTAGAGCCAATAGGCGGTCACCAGTTATATCTTCCTTTGCGGTCGAAAGTTGAGAGGAGGAGGGTGTTGGAGAGTTTCCTCAGGCAAGGGTTGTTGAGTCTTTTCAGACTCCCTTTCTTTATCAACCTCACCTTTGTCCTATTGATCATCTTCCTCGTCTTCATCCTCTTCTTCCTCCTTTTATTCCTCCTGCTCTAGATTATTCATAACATCACTTTAAGCATCAACTTGGGGCTCTCCCACATGCTTTGGCTCTTTATTTTTTGGACTAGAGGGGGTAAGGTCCTGAGTTTTCTCAGTTTCATCTTCTGCAACAAAGGCTGCATTTATTTCCCTGGCGGTTTGGCTTGTTTGGCCAAGGTAGTTTTTGATCAAAACATCATCATACTCACGATCAGAATCATCAGTATGAGATTATTGAGTAGTGGTTTTAGAAGGAGAGTTCCTGGTAGCTTCGACCACGGGGGGAGGAGGAACAACTGTTGTATTGATGGGCTGGTTAGTCTCACTTAAAAACCTATAACCAGAGCTAATCATAAGTTGGGTGATAAGTTGGTTCACCTTGGCTGTTTAGAAGAACTGTGGGTGAAGGAGTGGCAGTCGAATGAGGTTGGGAAATACCTTCTCCATCCTATTATAAAGAGAGGTTATGTTGAAGCTGTAAAAGGAGATTAAAATATAATAGGCAAAGGGCTAAATACCTCATTCTCTCCACCACCTGGACTGGAGTTGACACTCTCAGGAAGACCACCAGTAGGTTTCACCACAGGGGTTGGAGGTTCATCTTTGACACCACCTGCGACATGTGCCTTTTTCAAAACTTTGGCCACCTTGGAGGAAGGTTGGCCAGCAACACTAGGAGATTGTGCAGTTTTACTTTTCCTCTTGAGTGGTTGCTCTTCAGGAGATTCATCATCATCTAAGGGGATGACAGTGTTGTAAGCTTTTTTACCCTTCTTCGAGGGTGACAAAGGTTTTTGGTTGTCTGAAAGGATAACCAAAACATTAGAAGGCAAGCATGTGAACAAATGCATGAGGAAGGAGTGTGAAATACCTTAGTGCCTTCGTTGTTCTCTGGTTTTATCACCACTCCTCTGTTGGCAGTGGGCTTCCTGGTAACCACTGGAAATGACAAAGACAATTGTTATGAGTTAATAATTGATCAGTTAGTAAGAGGTAAATAAAGACCTCAAACCTTCATATATGTCGGATTCGACATGAACGTCTTTGATCCCTATATGAAGGTGTCCTTTGAAACTGTCCAGTGTGTGCTTAGTCGCAACTACCCTTTGGGCTTTCGGCTGAGACTGCTATCGAAGGATTTTTATTGAATCCCCACAAACGAACCAGTCTGGAAATGGAGGTGCAAGTGCCACTTCAAAGTCAATAGTAGACAGTTGAGGAAATGTTGGAGATAAGAGTTGGAAAGCCACCTTATAACGCTTCTCACGAGGAACGTTCAAAGGGATTTTCAACTTATCCATCTTTTGCAGAAAATTCCCCTTTAAAGTGACAGCAGCCTCACGAACAGTTCGACTAAGATCATCGGGTCGATAGACAATTTCAAAGTATTTTTATTTGTTGACTAGCACTGAGAAACAACAAATCTCTTAATATTTGATGAACTGCTTGATCTCAGGGCATATACAACTTTCGAACTTCACCCACTTGGAACCATCAACATCTACACCATTACTTTTTGTGCAACCAACCATAAAACCAGTTGCAACAGTAAAGTAAATAGTGGTTAACGAAAACAAGCATCAATGGTGTTCACATACATGTCACAGACCAATATATAAACAAGTTCACAAAACCTTGGTCGAATGTGATGTCCTAATCTGATACCAATTATTTATCACCCTAAACCCGAAACACTTAATTTATAAAACACACAAAATAAAATACTCAAAAAGGGTGTCACATTTCTCAGCACAACTTTCTCAAATCACAATAGCAGAGGAAAATAATCTTCAACACAACTCCAATAGTCTCGTAAATAGAAATCAACTTCATTTAATCATAAAATAGTTAATTCAACAACTTGTGGAAAAATAAAATAAGGTATTCCCAACTCAACTAACACTATCAGAGAGACACACGAAAAATTAAACAACACAAAAGATAAACAACAAGGGAAAACTATGCCATCCCCCAATACAAACAACACTAATGCTCTTCGGTATCTACTTGAGTAGCTGCACCACATGCGTAAAGAACAACATAGAAAAAATAGGGGATGATAATACATTCAATATAAAATTTTGAATATTATTTAATTTATGGTTTAAAATATGATAATGATTAAATTAATGTCAAGTGATATTAAAAATATTATCGTCAGATAATAATTTTTTTAATGATGGAAAATAGTTCTTTAGATTATTCTAAAAATTTGATTTTTTTTTTCAAATTAAAAGTAAATATTTGTGAATATTTTAAAAAAATTGTCATTTTTATAGGTTTAATTTAATAAATATTAAACCCACTAAATCGATCTGGTTTATCCGTCAAACCGATTTAACCGAATCCGATAAAAAACATTTTTTAAAATCAAAATTGAATCATAAAAATGAAACCGGAATTTATGTAATATTTAAATTTTGTATTCAAAACCACAAATTGTATAACAGTATTAAAAATGCATAGTTACTTTGAGCATAGTTACTATGTGGCAACTGGCAACTCAAAAACAAAAAATAGTAAAACACTTAACCAAAGCTACTAATAGAGGGAAAATCGCGAAGCTAAAAGAATCTTCTATTTTCTCTTTGTGAAGAAAGATAAACACTATCACTCCCTTCTCAAAAGATCTACTTTTTTCTGTTTTCTTCTGATTTTTTTTTTGGAATCATGTCGGAGCAGCGTTTGGCCTTTGAAAATCATAATCAAATCACTATATGATTATTACTAAGGATGTAAATGGATATCCATGGGGACAGATAATATGATATACGTTCATATCCGCCCCATATCCATACGGGTATCCGTTAACGGATAATCCGCGAGTTTTAAGATATCCGTGGATATTTACAGATATCCATGGATAACATTTTTTTTAAAATTAATTTTTTGAATTTTTTTTCCAACTTTTAAAGATACAAGAAATTATTATCAGATAACGTCCATACAAATATCTCTTATTTTAAGAACAAAATGTTATCACATTAATTTCCTTCATTTTAAACTAAACATATTATTCATAGATTTCACTTTTACAAAAAAAAATGAAAGATATTGTGATTGTGAGTTATAGTTAAAGAGCGGACGACCGAGAAGCAGGAAGACACCAATTGGAGAGGGAAAATGGTCAGTTGGACGGTCGAATTAAATTGTTGCAGTGATGTATGAAGTAAAAAACTAATATTTTAGAAGATGGAAAGACAAAGTATAATAAACTCTAATATTTAAGTAAATATTATAATTTATTAACGGATACAGATATCCGCGGATATGAATATCATTAAACCTGTATCTATATTCATTACTAAATGAGTATTTAAATATCCATTTATTTTATCCGTGGATATCTATTAAGTTACTCACCCCGTATCCGTAACAGATATTATCCGCGGATATCCGCTGATATGGATATTTTTGCCATCCCTAATTATTACATAATAAAGTGTATGACTTCATATATCATTGAACTTGATTTATGGAAGATAATGAGTTGTTATCTATTGATTACTAGTGTTTTGAAGATGGTAGTTTATGCAATTCCAAGTTTGCTATATTCACGATCAGTGTATGCAAACCCATGTAGCATGTTTTTGAACATGTTAAATCTCTATCTCTCAACTTTATTCTTTGCTGTATAGAATACTTTCTTGTATTAGTTGCTGCCAAATTTTCCTCATTGCTGATTAGCTCAATACAGCACCTCTGTTGCAAGGTGAGTTCTTATTCATATTGTTTCATCTTCTTTATTTGCGTTGAAATTCAATTGTTGTTAGATTGAATTTTTAGTTATTAAATTTAATGAAGCCATTGTCTTTGTCTTCCAAAGAAAGCTTCGTATGTTTATTCAATGTGGAGGGTAGAAAACGTAGAGTTCAAATGAGTGGGTATCTGACTAAAGTCCCACATCGTTTGTGTACATTAAAAAACTATGCCGATCACATATAAAATGAAAGGACTTATACATTTAATTTTCATGAAGCCGTGTGATAATGACATAGTGAACTATTCTTTCGCCTTTTACTAAAGAATACCGTGTCAATGTCACATTTAACGGCATGTGCTAGTTTTGGGAAGAGTTCTCTTTATTGAGGGCTCTACAACCTTAGTTCAAGTTTTACATAATTCATATTCTTTGCAGGATTAGCATGGCTCAATAAAAGAGGACTCATCTTAATATGGTATAAGGGTTCATGATTAGCAGGATTCTTTGAGCTCTTATACCATATTCAGATGTTAGTGAATGAAACTGAGCAAGAGAGAAGATCAAATATTAAATTGATATAGATCCAATTGAAAGGAATATGAAAGATAAATTGATATTGAGGACAAATTTGAAATACTCATATTATTTTATAGCTCCTTTTCACACAATTAGCATTTAGAATTCTATTTCTTACCTTACAATATTCATATTCCATTCCTAATTAACTTTTGAGCTTAAACCGACCATATTTGCCTATATCTGGAAGCACATAAAGTGTTATTGTGCTCTGCAGTTCCTTTTATATTCAAATATTAACTACAATGTGCTTATAATCCCAACTTATTCACTGTTTTCTTTATTCTATGATGTTTATTTTTACCTACGAATTACATGTACATTTTGTTCCCTGCATCATATCCTTTGCCGCCTATGAGTTTTGACTTGTTTGAATGCATTTCTTCTGTTTCAAACAGTTTGATATACATTGACATCTCCACTTTCAATTGAGCCCTGTAAAGCTGATGAGTGAGCTAAGCTAGGTGTCAACTACTGTCCACATGATACCTATTTTCTTAGAAAGAGAATCCATAACTGTATTTGGAGAACGGCATCAACATGAGTCTCGTTTGCGGCACTAAGGAGGGTTTGGTAAATGTGCTAGATTCTTGAGGAGTAATTTTCGGAGACAAGAAACTTTTCAATACATTGTCTTTGTGTTGAAATATGTGCTTGTCTTTGTGCCCGGGACAATGACACAGCTAGTGATATTCTAACCGAGGCACGTCTATTGCTGGTTGAGAACTATTATCAAACCCCCTCTTAGAGAGGTAAAGTACTACAAATTTTGTTCAATCTTTTATATTTATTCTAAGTACAATATTGCAACTTAAGATTACAGTAGTAAAATAGCCCATTCGCCAAACCAGTGCCATAGTTTTTGAATTTTACTTCATTCTCATCAAGCCATAATTACAATCTTCAACTCCCACAGCTGATTGGTTTTCCCTTCAATTACTTATCAGACTAAAAACTTAAATGGTCTTGGGTCTTCTGGTAGAGTGACACTTAAATGGTCTTGTGTTTATGAGTCCCACATCGGAATTATTAGATTGAATAGTATGAAACATCAAGTATAAAATAAAAGTATGTGAGACATTGCAATTTACTTACCTGGATGGGGTCAATGGGTGATCATGAAGGCCCATGGCCTAGGCAAGCGACCTCCATTGCACTTAGGAGGGGTGCTAGCCTAAGGTCTACCCAAGTGGTGGAGCCTACATCATAATTTGTTGTTGTGGGGGCTTGCGTTCGCGCAGCCCCTCCTAATCTAGTCTTAAGTTTTTTAATTTTGCAAAATCAATAAAAAAGAACATGTACTGCTAGTCAAAGACTCTCAGACTAAATATGTTGGTGAAATTTGGCATAAGTTGTGATATGTGTCTTGTAGCATGCTGCATTGCTTTTGTTTTCTTCAGAATTTTTGCTGTCTACTGATTTATACTGAGAGGATTTTCTTTTTGTAACTCAAACATGGGTTTGCCAAACTTGCCATTCCGACTTTGTAAAAGATTAGCCAAACAAGTTGATCTTCCAGGACCATGCACTGAAGAGAGTGAAAATTCTTGATTTTTGAATTATCTTGGGAAGAGAGTGAAAATTGAAGTTGGTAATCATCATGATTTTGAATTTCCTTTGGGAAGAATAAGGTCTTGATTCTCTTGTTGTGCAGACCATAATACAAATTACCTACCAAGGTGTAAGTGTCATTCTCTCTAAAACTTATAAAACATTGTACTTATGATTTGCATCTGCCTCTTTCATCACCATGGCCATGATGAAAGGATAAGATTATTATGGATTCTCTTTTAGCCTTTCAATTACTCAAGAAAAACTTAACCAACACTACTACAGTAACTAGTCGGATGTCATGTTTCAAAACTTATATTTGGACTGATAGAATGGAATATAATGGTATAAAGTTTACTTCTATTGTTGGAATTAATTAAAAAAGAAGGAATAAAATATCAATTTAAGAAATGTGATTGATCTTAATTCAACTCTATAAAATCAATTTATAGAGTGAGAATTAGCTTCACTTATAAGAATATGTTCATACAATAATGGTCCGATGTGAAATTAATAACGATTCATTCTATTACTTTTCATCATTTGTGTATTTTCATATTTGGACAGAATGATAAAATTGTTCTAATGCATCTAATCTGTTGCAATCAAATCATGTATTGCAAGATGCGAATGAGTGGTTGACCAATATATACAACATCGTTTGGTTGCTGAATTTATGTGTAGTTGAGAAAAGATTGAAAGTCTGAGTTGAACCTAAGAGGGGGGTGAATCAGGTTCTTTAAAAAATTTCTGGATTTTAATCAATGAAGGTTATTACTTTTATGGATTGGTAAGGTTATGAAAGCAGTTAAGAGCAGAAAGTAAATGACACAATGGTTTATCCTAGTTCCCTTCATAAACCGAATGTACATTCAGTCCCCTTTCCAACCTAAAGAGATTTCACTATAGTTAGAATGATTGTACAACTTATTCACACCAATGGTGATGCTTACTATCTAACCTATAGGGAGATCAAAGGCGCTTAACACCTTTAAGATCTGAACATTAAGTGCAAGAAAAACAATCTTCTACAATGCACACATTTGTTTTCAACAATCCTGTATAGCAAGGTAAATAAAGACAAACTTTGATTTTTACAATGAGTTTGAAGTACGTATATACAATGTTATCAATGCCAATATTGATCTTCTCTTTCAATGATAATTCATAGTATTTAAAACTTTGTTGCTCAAGATTTTTTTTCCAAATGATATAAAAATATGCAGAAAATTCTGTATAAAAATGACTTGAATAAGATGTGGATAATGGAAGTTTTATGCAAGATTTTTTGAAAGAGGTTATTTGAAAAATTATAAGTTTATGTATTTATAGATTATAGACACCCCTTTGAATCATCATGCAATTCTTCAGAAAATATCATGAACAATTGTGATGATTCATTGGAGTCATTTCATGAAAGAATGAATGAAGATGTGCAATTTTTCAAACTCGTACAGGGAGCAATCAATTGCTCTAGGACTGTAATCGATTGCACCACAAACATAAACACTTGAAATTTGAATTCTGAACAGGTGCAATCGATTTCACTAAGGGTGCAATCGATTGTACCACAAATAGAAGCAATGGAAACAAAGGTTTTCCAGCATGCAATTGATTGCTCTAAGGGTGCAATCGATTGCACTGACCAAAACTTGCAAAAAATGATTTTCAAACTTTGTGAAAGTGATTATGCAATGAAAATGACTTTTGAGCAACTCAGACTTAAACATTTTATGAAGATTATCATTATACCTTCCAATGAGCATGTTCTTCATATAAAATCTGTCTGATTCTTTTATCATGATGCTTTGACAATGGAGAACATTTTTGCCTTCTTGCCACATGATTTGTCTTCATCAAAACATAATTTGATCTTGAGGATCTTAATTCCACATTCTCCCCCTTTTTGATGATGACAAAGCATTCTCTTTTGTTGCGAAGTTTTTCCCGATAAGATTCTCCCCCTGAGATATAGATATCCCCCTCAAAGTGTGAAGTGATGAACAATTTTGATTTTTGTATTGAGGTTTAGAGTAGTCTTGAATTTATACCTTAAAGATAAAGAAAAAGAGAACAAAAAACAAAAGAGTAACATCCTTCTCCCCCTTTTGACATTATCAAAAAGAAGGGAAAGACGAGTAAGGCAATAACATATGCACAAGAGACAATGTTCCATAAAAACTTATCATATCAAATTCAAATTACAATTACTTAGAAAACATAAGTGCATAATTTCCAAATAGTACAATAATTAAAAACTGAAGCAAATGCAGAATTATAAAGAGTACACACATATAGAAAAATAAACTAAGGAACAAGTAAACAAGTTAAGATAGGTCCATGTTTGGGTCAAAAGGGCCTTGGTTGGGAAAGTGTTGCCGGAGAGGTGGTTGACGTGGTGGTGGAACGGTCGGGTTGGTTGGATCAAAAGGTGGAATATAGAGGGTAGAATAGATATATAAAAATTGCTGATTAATTCCATCTTGGGAATTTGTGATCCTAGTGTTGGTCGACGCATCAATTGCATTGTTCAGTCATTGATGGTAGTGTTGAGATTTGCAAATTTTTGAGTCATGAAATTCATAAGGTATTGGTTGCTAGGGCCACTAGGAGTAGGTTGAGTAGGAACATCATCAGTTTCTTCATTTTCTTGCTCATTTTCTTCATTTCCTTCATTTCCAACCAAATATTCACCAAGATAGACAATAGTTTTGGTTTTCGGGTTGTATTTCACACCCATTCTTGAATCAACATTCTTGATAAAGACTTTGTTGGCACTGGAATCCATAAAACACACATCAAAGCCTGTGAAATCCAATTTGAAGTGCTCCAATATCCGGGTGATGAACCATGCATAATGCAACAATTTGGATTTTGCATTTCTAAATCCGTTACCATGCAGTGATTTCTATCACGTGGAAACATGATGTAAACCATAAAATAGTGAAAAAGTCGATCATCAATGTTAAAGATACCTGATGACCAAGATGTTTGAGACGATTCCATGCCGCCCAAGGATCTTACTCACTTGGCATGGAATTCGGCCTCTGACATTCTTCCAAGGCTGAGGTAGAAGTTTATTTTGCTATAATCATTCCATAATGGGTCTTCTTCATCATAGAGTATGCCACCGATTCCTGGAATGTTCAAGATGCTACCAACAACCTTTGAAGTGAGTAATATCTTTTTGCCTCTAACATAAGTTACAAGTCTTCCTTCATCAAATTCCAAATTACAAAAGAACAATCTCACCAAATCCGGATAGTAAGGCCTGGATGAAGAAATTAGTGATTCGAATCCACAAGCGATTAAAGATTGTTGAAAAGTAAAACATTCTTCAGGGAAAGATGAAAGAATACCGTATTTTGGTGTTTGAACAACCTTTCTCTGAAAATGTGTTATGAACCGTTTTTGTTGTTCTTCAGTTAAGTTTTGAAGCATGGATGAAGTCTCTTAAGATGATGAAGCTGGAGATTTTCCATTTGCCTGAGTAGGAGTTTTTCTCTTGATGCGGGAAGCCATGGAGAAATGATGAATGTTCTTGGTTTAAGTTAGGGTTTGAGATGGAGAGAAAAAATGTAAGATTTAGTGTTTGGAGGAGATGATGAGAGTTGTGTGAGAGGTTGTGTGATTTTATAGAGTTTTTGTGAGGGGACAAGTCTTTTGAGAAAAGGTGTGGTAAATACTTGAATTAAATAATTCAAATTTTGAAAGGTGGTCAAGATTAGAATATGTGAAAACTTGTTGGAAGATGAATTTTGGAAAAAGGTGTGGGATATGTGTAAATGTTGGTCAAATATAGTAAATGATCAAAGGAATATTAGGTAGGGTAGTTGGGAAGGTAAGAGATCCATGGACCACACTTAAAACACATAAAAATTCAAATTCGCGCAGGTGAAATCGATTGCTACCTGGGTGTAATCGATTGTACCACCAGACAGAGGCGAACCAACACAAAAATGACAGGGTACAATCGATTGCTTCCTTGGTGCAATCGATTGCTTGTAGTGAAAAATGCAAAAAAAATCATAAATAACATTATGCAAACCTTGAAATAACCACATAACACTTTTCATACATATATGTAACATTTGAAACATTGAAAACATGTTAAATTAGGATAGAAGAGAAAAAATATCATGTACCTTGGTTGATGATCTCTAAACAAATTAAACATCATTTTCATCCAAAATTCTGAGTTCTCTCCGAATTTTGAAGAAAGGTTCCTTTGCCAAAGGTTGTATGAATATATCTGCAAGCTCATTGTGTGTATCTACGAAGTTTACCTCGACATCTCCTTGAAGAACGTGATCTCGTAGGAAATGATGTTGTATGTCAATATGCTTGCTCCTAGAATGCATGACCGGATTCTTTGTAATGTTGATCGCATTGGTGTTATCACAACGTAGAGGAATGCATCCTAGATCGAGTTTGTAGTCACGAAGTTGTTGTTTGAGCCAAATTATTTGTGCACAACAACTACCTACTGATGTGTATTCTGTTTCGACCGTACTGAGTGCTACGCACACTTGCTTTTTTCATGCCTACGAGACTAACACATTTCCCAAGATGTGACATGTTCCACTTGTGCTTTTCCTATCTGTTTTACAACATGCATAATCCATGTTAGAGTATCCAACTAAATTGAAAATACTACCTTTAGTGTACCATAAGTCGACGTTGGTTGTGCCTTTGAGATACTTCATAATCCGCTTGACTTCCATCAAGTGAGATTCCTTTGGTTTTGATTGAAAGCGAGCACATAAACAAACACTGAACATAATGTCAGAATGACTTGCCGTCAAATATAGTAAGGAACCAATCATACCTCTATATTTTGTGATATCAACCGAGACACCAGATTCATCTTGATCTACATATGTATCGGATCCTATAGGTGTTGACAATGTCTTGCAATTGTCCATATCAAATCGTTTCAATAATTCTTTACAATATTTGTATTAATTGATAAAGATGCCATCTTTGAGTTGCTTGATTTGCAGTCCTAGAAAGTAATTCATTTTTTCCATCATAGACATTTCAAATTCTCCTTACATCATGGATGAGAATTCTTCACATAACTCTGTGTTGGTTGATCCGAAGATTATGTCATCAACATATACTTGCACCAAAAGAGTATCTTATTTATTTTTCTTGATGAACAAGGTTTTGTCAACCTTTCCTTTTACAAATCCTTTGTCACATAAAAAATTGCTGAGACGGTCGTACCATGATCTTGGTGCTTGCTTTAATTCATAGAGAGCTTTCTTTAATTTGAATACATAAGGATTCTTGTAATCTTCAAATCCGGGGGGTTGCTTGACATAAGCTTCTTTATTTATGAATCCATTCAAAAATGCACTCTTGACGTCCATATGGAAAAGCTGAAAATTCATAGAACAAGCATAAACTAAAAAAAGTCTAATTGCTTCTAACCTTGCAACAGGAGTGAATGTTTTGTCAAAATCGATTCCTTCTTCTTGGTTATATCTTTGTGCGACTAATCTTGCTTTATTGCAAACTATTATTCCATTTTCATCAAGTTTTTTTTGAAGACCCATCTTGCTCTGATGATGTGCTTATTGCTTGGCCTAGGGACAAAAATCCAAACTTGATTTCTTTCAAATTGGTTTAATTCCTCTTGCATAGCTATTATCCATTTATCATCGCTTAAGGCTTCATCGGTTTTGGATGGTTCAATTTGAGACACAAACACCATGTTTAGACAAGCATCCTTGAGATTTAACCTTGTTGTTACACCTTGACTAATGTCACCAATAACTTTATCGATCGGGTGATCTCTATGAGTCCTCCATTCTCTAGGTAGATCATTTTGTTCTTCATTTTGTTGTGAATCATCTTGTTGTTGTTTTGGTTGATCACTTGCAACGTCATTGAGAGTTTTCTCTTGAGAGGTTTATACTACTACATCATCATCAATGATAACATTATCCTCCTTTGAGGGGTTAGATTCATCAAAAGATACATGCATAAATTCTTCTATAGTTAAAGTTCTTTTATCGTAGATTCTAAAAGCCTTGCTAGATAGAGAGTAACCAAGAAATATACCTTCATTCGACTTTTCGTCGAACTTACTAAGATTATATTTGTCGTTGTTCAAGACAAAGCATTTGCATCCAAAGATGCGAAAGAATCATATATTTGGTTTCCTCCATTTGAAGAGTTCACAGGGAGTCTTCTTGAGAATATGTCTAATGTTGACACGGTTACTTACAAAACACGCCGTGCTCACCGCATCTGCCTAAAAATATTTAGGAAGGTTGTAGTCACTTAGCATTGTCCTTGCAAGTTCCACCAACGACCTATTCTTCCTTTCTACGACACAATTTTGATGTAGAGTTCTTAGTGCGGAGAATTTATGTGAGATTCCATTTTCTTCACAAAATTCTTCAAATAACACATCCTGGAACTCACCACCATGGTCGCTTCTAATGGAGATAATTGAAATTGACTTCTCATTCTGAATTTGTTTTGTAAACTTCTTGAATGCCTTGAAAGCTTCACTTTTCTACACTAAGAAGAAATTCTATGTATATCTAGAGAAATCATCAACAATTACTAATGCAAAAACATTACCTCAAAAACTTTTTGTTCTTGGTGGTCCAAAGAGATCCATGTGTAACAATTGTAGAGGCCTTGTTGTGGATACCATATTCTTGGATTTGAAAGTTGACTTGGTCTGTTTCCTTTTTTGGCAAGCATCACATAATATATCTTTGATAAATTTGATCTTCGGAAGTCCAACAACTAAGTCATGTTTGATCAATTTGTTCAAGTGCTCCATGTGAGTGTGAGCAAAATTTTTGTGCCATAACCAAGAGTTGTTGTTGTCCGCCATCAGACACTTAACCTTCAAAGGCATGTTATCAAGTTAAATAATGAAAATATTTTTAATTAGATTACCTTTTAACATTACCTCATGAGTGACTTTGTTTTCTATCAAACACTCATTTTTGGTGAAGTTGAATTTGAATCCTCTGTCACACAATTGGCTAATGATAAGTAGATTATGCTTTAGAAATTATACATAGAGAACATCTTCTATGGTTGTTAAAGGCGGTGTACCAATGATTCCTACGCCAAGGATCTTTCCTTTGTTTTTATCACCATAGGTCACATATCTTTTGTCCTTAAGCATTATATGTGAAAATTTGCTCAGGTCTCCCGTCATGTTCTGTGAACACCCACTATCAAGATACCATTGATTTGAAGAGGTCTTCAAGCATACCTACAAAATAAGATTAAGTTTCATTAGGTACCCAAATTTCCTTGGGTTCTTCATAGTTAGTGCCTTTCTTGACCCACACATAATGCCCTTTTGCTACGCTAAAGTTTCTTACATAACATACATTAGGTGTATGGCCTTTAATACCACAATAAAAACAAGTGGGCTCAAAGTTAATTTTGTATCTAGGAGGATAAGATTTCTTTTTACTAAATATTTTCTTCTTAGGGTATTGATGAACCACTTTATGTTTATCCACTTTCACTTTAGGAGTTTGTTCACTAGCCTTTACAAAGATGGTCTTGTTAGAAGTTGGTTTAGAAAATTTTGAGTAACTAAGACCACTCTTATCATTTGAATACCTTTTTTTTACTAAGAACACACTCCAATCCAATTTGTCTGTTTTCATACATTTAAAGGACTCTTTTTAGTTGGACAGTTTGGAATAAAAGTGACTCACACTTTATGCATACAAAATTATGTTTTTGATCACTAATTAATTTTTGTTTTTCATCTTTGAAATCATTTTCCATGGTCTCAACCATTTCTTCTAAAGTTGAGATTTGTTTCTTTTATGATGAAATTGTTTTGTACAGAATTTTGCATTCACCTAATAGTTCACCAATTACTCCTTGAGCATCACTATCATAAACTGAAAAATTATTGCTAACCTCATCGTCTTCATGTTCGAAATTGTGTGAGGCCATCAAGGCTAGATTTGCGCTTTGATCGCTGTCTGATTCTGATGAAGAGCTTATCTCGTTATCATCCCAAGCAACACGGGCTTTATTTTTCTTATAATCCTTTTTTCCTTTATAGCCACTGTTCTTTGAGAGTTTAGGACAATCCGATTTGACGTGCCCTAATTTTCCACATTCATAGCATTTGATATCTTATGTGGATGTTAATGCTTCCTTCTCATTGTTCTTTGAAATTTTCTTCCTTTTGATATAGTTAGAATTGCCAATATTATTCTTAGAACCAAAATATTTTCCTAACCATTTTACAAGAAGCATAAAATTTTCATCTTCAATTGGATTGTCTTCTTTCTCCACTTCTTTGGAATCAGCCTTTAACACAATGCTTTTAGATTTCTTTTCTTGATTCTCATGCTTTTCTAATCGCTCAAGTTCCGTCTCATTTTCTTGAAATTTTCCGAAAAATATAGAGGATGTCATCATGGATAGACTTTTCTTTTCGGATATCGTCGTCACCTTGGGTTGCCATTCCCTGGACAAAGATTTAAGCACTTTAAGATTAAGTTCATCGTTAGTTAAAGTCTTACCAAGTGCCGTAAAATGATTTGTCAAGTGCATAAATCTTTTCTGTAAATCGATGATTAATTCTCCTGGCTACATTATGAATAATTCGTATTCCTGACTCAACGTATTCAATCCCGATCTCTAAACTTCAACGGTTCCTTCATGAGTTTCCACCAAAGTGTCCCAGATTTGTTTTTCCGATGTACATGTTGAGACACAAAAGAATTCATCCATGCTTAGTGCATTTTGTAGAAGATTGATTATCTTTTTGTTATAGTGAACCTTATTTTTATCATCGTCATCCACAATCCTTTAGGCTTTGTTGCTCCAACACCATTGACAATCGTTGGAGGAACGAATGGGCCATTTTGGACATCATCCCATATTTCATCATCGAGTGCCTCTAAATGAGCCTTCATGCGAATTTTCTAGAAATCAAATTATTCACCATAAAACAGTGAGGCTTGTTGTTACTACCACCGTCTTTAAACACACGATTATTATTTGTGGAGGCCATTCTGAATCGATTAGGAACATGTTACCTAAAACCTGCTCTGATGCCAATCGAAAGCCTGAGTTGCACCTAAGAGGGGGGTGAATTAGGTTCTTTAAGAACTTTCCGAATTTTTATTGATGAAGGTTATTACTTTTATGTATTGATAAGATTATGAAAATAGTAAAGAGCAGAAAGTAAATGACATAATGGTTTATCATGGTTCCCTCCACAAATCGAAGGTACATCTAGTCCCCTTTCCAACCGAAATAGATTTCACTATAGTTAGAATGATTGTACAGCCTATTCACACCAATGGTGATGCTTACTATCTAACCTATAGGTAGATCAAAGGCTCTTAACACCTTTAAGATTTGAACACTAAGTGCAAGAAGAACAATCCTCTTCAGTGCACACATTTGCTTTCAACAATCCTGAATACCAAGGGAAATAAAGAGAAACTTTGATTTTTACAATGATTTTGAAGTATGTATATACAATGTTATTAATGCCAAGATTGATCTTCTCTTTCAATGATAATTCCAAAAGTATTTAAGATTTTGTTGCTCAAGAATTTTCTTTCAAATGATATGAAAATATGCAGAAAATTTTGTATAAAAATGACATGAACAAGATGTGCATAATGGAAGTTTTATGAAAGATTTTTTGAAAGAGGTTATTTGAAAAATTGTAAGTTTATCTATTTATAAATCTTAGACATCCCTTTGAATCATCATGCAATTCTTCAGAAAATATCATGAATAATTTCCATGATTCATTAGATTCATTTCATGAAAGAATGAATGAAGAGGTGCAATTTTTCAAAGCAAGTTTTCAAACTCGTACAGGGAGCAATCGATTGCTCTAGGGCTGCAATCAATTGCGCCACAAACAGAAACATTTGAAATTTGAACTTTGAACATGTGCAGTCGATTTCTCTAAGGGTGCAATCGATTGTACCACAAACAGAAGCAACAAAAATAAAGATTTTCCAGCATGCAATTGATTGATCTAAGGGTGCAATTGATTGCACTGGCCAAAACTTGCAAAAATTGATTTTCAAACTTTGTGAAAGTGATTGTGCAATGGAAATAACTTTTGAGCAACTCAGATTGAAACATTTTATGAAGATTATCATTATACCTTCCAATGAGCATGTTCTTCATATAAAATCTTTGTTCGATTCTTTTATCATGATGCTTTGACAATGGATGAACATATTTGCCTTCTTGCCACATGATTTGTCTTAATCAAAACATAATTTGATCTTGAGGATCTTGATTCCACAAAGATTTCAATGCCTCTAAGAAATCCTCCACAATGCTCTTCCAAGTGGAAACATCATTCAGGAGTTCGTTTCAGGGAGAACTCATACTGTCGATAAAGAGCCGACCGCGACAAAAGAGATGTAGCTCTTAAATCAATAAATCAACATAGAATAATAAAGTCATCCTCAAAGTGGGTGACCTAGGTAGTTAGGCTCCTACCCTATATCAAGTGGAAAATAGGTTGATGAGGGTTCATCTGAAGCATCATGTGTGCACCACAATTTTGGAAAGCAAGATACCTAAATCAATGGAGAAGTCGTCCATGCTAGGGGAATATGGTGAAAAGGGAGATTCTGATAACACGTTAAACTCGTCAATGAGAGGATGAAATACTACAGTGCCGACGAGGCATCTAAATTCAAGTTGTTCGCCCTGGCCCAAGTTAGACCGCCAGATTATGGTTCAACGGTCTTCTCGATGGGTGAATTAAGTTATAGACTGATTTTTTAGATTAATTTTCTGCACACTTTACTTCTCAGAAATGGCAGTAGGTGATCAAAGCCTCTTTGAATGGAATTATCCAAGGTAAGAAAGAAAACTCGTGGTCTTACATTAACTAATTTACTCAAGGTGCCATTAAAGTTGAAACAGTCAAAGAAGGCCTTAAGTGATGTATCTTCAAAAATGGTCTTTTGAAGGACCATCCTTTTAGGTTGAAGATATGGATGAAGAAGGTAAGAACCACTCAAGAGATGTTGAACATGGTTGATTCGTACATGATACTGGAAGAGAAGTTGAGCACACACTTCAAAAACCATGTCTCCAACGACACCAACTCCAATCGTTTAGTAGGTAAAGAGCCCCACTAGTGGAAGGACAACTCTGATTGATGTATGCAAGAACGGTATGAAAATTATACTCGTCTGACTATTTCTTGAGAGAAGATTCCTAACACCCTAAAAACCCAACTCACAAATATATAAAATTTTAGGTAACTTCAAATACTAAAAGATAGGGTGTCACACACTCTCCATCATCACATGCTCATCTTTATTAGATTCATCACATCAGAATTAACAATTTAAAATAATTCTAGCAATCTCGTAAAATAATTCAAAATTAAAATTATCTCAAAACTTCTCAAACAGAGCAAATAATGCTTAAAACAAAATACTCCCAACTTGAAATAAATTAGAAATGCTATCCACCAAGTGTTACAATATCATAGAAACGTGACTAATAACTTAAAACGAAAAGATAAACAAAGATTCTGAATACGACATCCTTCAAGCCAACAACTACTAAGGCTCCTCAACTTGATCGTCTGCACCCTAGAGAAGCACATACGCAACAACAAACAGAAAAGGATGAGAATACATTCACATATAGATAGTGTGCATAAACAACAAGGATAGATAAATAACATGTTATCAGTCTCATAACTCATCAATTATCATAACATCATTGATAACATAAATTCATACAAATTTTGTTCATTATTTTCTATTTATTCTAAGTACTATATTGAAACTTAAGATTATAGTAGTAAAATAGCTCAGTCACCAAACCAGTACCATAGTTTTTCAATTTCACTTCATTCTCATCAAGTGACAATTACAATCTTCAACTCCCACAACTGCTTGGTTTTCTCTTTCACTACTTTTTCCAGACTAAAAACTTAATCTTTCAGAGCGACACTTAAATGGTCTTGTTTTCTGTGACCACATCGGAATTATTAGAGTGAATAATATGAAACATCAATTATAAAACAAAATTATGTGATACATTGCAACATACTTACCTGGATGGGGTCAATGGGTGATCATGAAGGTTCATGGCCTAGGCAAGTGACCACCATTGAACTTAGGAGGGATGTTAGCCTAAGGTTTACCCAAGTGGTGGAACCTACATCATAATTTGTGGTGGAACCTACATCAATATAAAAAAACATGTGTTGTATGGTCTGCCAATGATTGACATTTTCTGCATAATTTTTTGCAATCCATTGGTGGAATTTTCTCAATTTTCTTTTAAAAGTCAACAATATTTATTGGATATTCTATCAAGAAGTATGGTGAAGATTCGTTATCAAAGAAGCTTACTTAATGAAAAAATGTAAGGCTAAAGTTCTATTTGCCTTCGCATTCTCAGCTTTGCAGTATCACACTAAAGTTTCATTTTGTTTGTGTCATATTTATTATGAAAATGTCACACTAAAGTTCCATTTTATTTGTGTCATATTTATTATGAAAATGTTGATCATCGAAAAAATTCTAAGTCTCACGTTGTTTAAATATAAGGTCTAAATTTTTTTATTTAAAGTGACACTCATATTTTTATAGATTAGTTGTGTAAAGATAAGTTAGGCCAACTTTAATTTTAATAATGTTTTGATTATTGATTATCCTAGTTAAAAAGAAACTAATATGAATATATTGATTTCTGAGTATCTTTTAATTTTTGTTATGCTTCTGAACTAAAGAAACTAATTTGAATATATTGGTTTGAGTATCTTTTTTAATGTTATGCTTTTGAATTAGAATATATGTTAAGTAGGTTGATATTTTGTAATTTTAAAATAAAAAATATGGGTTAAAATAATGTAATTTTAGTTCCTAAATATTCCTAAATATCTCAATGTAATTTTAGTTCCTTTAAAAAGTTTCTTACAATAATGGACATTCTAAAATTATGGATAAATAATTTTGGTCTTGTTTGTTTGAATAAAAGGGTTTTTAAGAAAGATGAAAGAAAAGAGAGTAATATTATAAACTAAATTATTGATAAGCAAAATTCTTTGAGTGAAGTTGTTATTTACATCATATTATGTCCTTTATACATGCAACTAAAACTCAGACCCAAAATTTACATAGTGTAAAGTATTAAACTACAAGTTACACTTCGACATAACAACAATATGATGTATTCAACTCTGTTGAATATAGCTGACTTCGAATACTTCGACTAGTTATTTCGACACAATCGAATGTTAGCTTCCTACAAAACTATGAATTACAACTAACACACCACCTAATTCATGTTTTCAAGATTTCTCATCTCAATGATTTTCTTCAACTCGTTGAACATGACTTTCTTCGGGGGTTTGGTGAAATATTTTTAAAAAATATTTAATAATTGTTTCAATTTTTTATACATGTAAATTTCTCAATTTTATTATTAACAAAAATAGTTATCTATGACACCACTTTGTTTATTAAATGCAAGGCAAAACATATTCTTTTAGTTCAAATATATGTTGATGATATTAATTTCGGTTATACTAACAAGTCTCTTTGTCAGTAGTTTGCAAGTTTAATGTATGGTGAATTTGGAATGTCTCTTATGGGAGAACTCACATGTTTCCTAGGATTGCAAATCAAACAAGTCAAATAAGGAACTTTCATAAATCAAACAAAGTATTTCCTAGAGCTTCTCAAGAGTTTGATATACAAAATTCAAGGAACATTTCAACACATATGGCTTCAAATGTGCTAATTGACAAAGACGAGATAAAAGTGGATTTCGAGATCACCAAGTATAGAGGTATAATCGTGTCCTTACTCTATTTAATGGCGAGTAGGTCATATATCATGTTTAGTGTGTGCAGTGTGCTAGATATCATGTTTCGAGGTATCTTTACAGAACCTACCAACACAGTCTTTTGTATCCTAAAGGTAGTACTTGTAGCTTAACAAGTTTTTTCTGATTTAAACTTTGCAGGGTGCAAGTAGAATAGGAAAAACACTAGTGTTTCCTATCATTTATTAGAAACTTGTTTTTTTTGCACAATAAGTAGTATAACGTTATTCTTTCTACCGTCGAGACTGAATATGTAGTCACTGGTAGCTGTTGTGCATAAGTCTTATGAATAAAGCAATAATTTCTAGATTATGATTTAAAACTTGGATGCATTTTGATTAAGTGTGGTAGTACTAATGCGATAATCCTCACTAAGAATCCAGTACTCCATTCACAAACTAAACATGTTGAGATCCGACACCATTTTCTTAGATATCACGTTGGAAATATGGATGTTGTTTTTGAATACGTTGAATCTAAAAATCAGTTTGTTGATATTTTTACAAAATCATTGTCATTGGAACCTTTTTATAAGATCTGTAGGGATTTGGAAATATGACAGTTTCTATCACTAAATTTTATGTTATTGTATGTCTATTTAATATTTTGTTGCATGTAAAATGTCTATCTTCATCTTTTGTATCCAATCTTTGTTGTTGTATATTCTTCTTAGCTTTTTAGCTCATCTGTTCTTTTGGAATTATTCATTTGTAGTTGGTTATTTGGTTTTTAGACTCATTTCAATCTATTTCTTTTTTATGTTGTCAAAGGTGAAGTTGTAATGTGAGTCTATAATTGTTTCATGTCTTTTTTGTTGTGTTGTTTGTGTGCAATGTTTCAGGGGAGACACAAGTGAAATTTTGGTATGACAGACTCAGATGTTGAATATGATGTTGAGACATGTTATCTGTTACTAATAAACATGGTAAGGCATACATATCAGTACTTAAAAATTCTGATATATCAGAGTCAAATATGCTTCAGGATGTTTCGACAACTGATAGGATATTGAGTTCAGGTATTGCATAAAATAAAAACATAAAAGCTGTAAAGAATACAACAAAATTGTTAACCCAGTTCAATCAAACTCATCTACTCTAGGGGATACCAAGCCAGGAAGAAAATCCACTATGTAGTATCAATTCAAAGACTTTTCAGCAAACACCTACAATTTACAGTCTTTTCACTTAATCACTACCAATACAACTTCTACTTAGGAACTCCTAAATATGAGAAACGCATCATCACTTCCAATCACCTCAGTGACGTCTCACGGTCCTCAACTCTCAGTTGCTGATATTGATGACTCTACACCTATACAACAATTCACAATAGAAGTCACACTTCCATTAAAATATATTAACATTTCTTAGCAGCTTCAGTTAAGTACAACCCACCTCTTGCTTAGCAGCTTCGAGGTTTACAAATAAACAGACACAACAAGGTTCCTTGTTGCGCATGGCTGCCACAAGAACACAACCTAATAATGTTTACATTTTCGTTGGTTGGTTGGTTGGTTCTAAACTAGGTTACAAGGTTTCTTTTAAAACCTATTCCCAACTGGATTTGGGCCTAAACAATCACAACAATAACTGCTACAAAAATGCAAAAAAACTTTGCTTACAAATATACAAAAAGATCTTCAAATAAACAACTTCCTAAAATATCTCTAAATATAGAAACTCTATATTTTTCAATATCTGGAATTTGTCTTTAATGCACATTTGATTATTCAAGATCTTTTACAATCAGCGCCATTGGATTGATTTGAATCTTCAAAATATTCTGTTTTCGTTGAAACCTAACAGAATATTCAATCCATCTTCAGCAGTTCATGATGTCGAATGAACTGTCTTGACATCTTCTTCGACATGTTGTTCTAGATGTTGAAATATTTCAACATAACATGTTTAGGCGCACACAAATGGATTATTTGCTTCATATATTCTTTATTTTGCAAAGATCATGTACATACACATTGCTGCTATATTTGTTTTACAAAATTCATGCCAATTACAGAACTTACAATCTCCCTCTTTGGCAAGTTTTGGCTAAAACAAATATTACAAAAAAAAACCAGAAAAAAAACATCAGCAAAACAAAAAAGCAACCTTTTGATTGATCATGTTAGAACATGTTGCTTGACATCTTCCACAGTGGCCTCCTTTCCTTCAGTGGAAATAGCAGTGGACAAGGAGTAGAAAATCCTCCTGAACACTTAAAAGAGCAAAAGAGCATAACCACTACTACCCCACATGAACTGAGAGACTTTTTCCTTCAGAGAGTCCCATGGATCCATGGGAGATCAAGGAAATCATTTTCTAATGCTCCAACTCAGGACACAAGTCACAAGAACTAAGCTACAACTTCCATTTTGACATCCTGGCCTCCACACACGCCACACACACATAACACATCAAATACCGATATTGGAACACAAACTTCATCCTAATCACAACACTAGACACAACATCAGGATTTCTCTCCCCCTTTTTAGCCAAAAATCGGCAAAAACAACCCACCCAGTGCCAAACCCATGCATTACTCTCCCAGAAACATAAGAACCCATTCATAAGGAAGAGAAATGAAAACCACATACTGCCTGAAGGAGATAAATTACTCTCTATAAATAGCACAAGCAAACCTTGAGAGTAACGATGAGGCCTAGTAACATATGCACTCCTGGTCAATAGTCCATTATTTTAGGCACAAAAGCATCTCCACCCAATAAAGTGAAACGACCAAAACAAGCTTTGTATAAGCATGTGTTTCATATTTGTACTGTCCATACAACAAACCTGGTCATCCTCAACTCACATGTTCTGACAACCCAATACAACATTGTCCATACTTCATGTAGAATCCAAAATAATCTGCAGACAACAACCTTATACCATATAATCGTTTGGACACACAAGGAAACTCATCATCTGGATCCCAAGGATATGCACACCATAACCACTAAGTAATAAAAATTAATCAGGAAAGCATACTTAGTAGAACATGTCACATCATGATGTGTAACATCACAGAACCTGATTAAGGTATTACTCCCCCTTAACTCCACAATATCAGATGCACAAAATTGTAATAAAGTCCCTCTGTCTAGGATACTCCATGCTCCTCTGCACTTTGATGAAAGGAAAACATAATGCACGTCTTCATGTCTTCAAGAGCTCACCCTCTGTTCAATTTCCAATTAAACATATTCACTTCTTGTACCAAAGCATACCCGATCCCTTCTTGGTTTTTTGTTACCACAAACTCCACAAGTTGAACATCTTCTACACACAGGTTCTGGACACTAAGCCTTCACACACCAAAGGCCATACAATCCAGAAAAAACACATCCAAACTAATTTTGACATTATAATGAATGACCACAATTAGACTTCCAAGCAATCAATACCTGATCTACTTCAGTCTCTTCTGCATGTTTCTTCCAATACAGATCATCTACTTCATCATTCTCCCATATGATTAGTGATGCGTGTTTTTCGCAAGTGTACGAACACGTCAGAGTAATATAAAATATTGTCGAATCCACAGAGACCAAGTGTCAATCTATCGTACCTGTTGTTATGGTGTGTATCTAAGGCAACTGAATATAAGGGTTTTAAGGAGTGCGCAATGGTAAATAAAATAATAATTTTAAATAATTAATAAAAGACAGGCTCGAATGTAATTCACGTAATCAATAGATAATCCAGTACTTGTTAATAGAACTACTTATGGGCAATGTTTTCTCCTTTGAAAAGAACTAATTTAACAGGACCTGTCCCTTTCGCGTATTCAGAACTGAGTTGTACTCTCTAATCAACCCCTCCTATTGTCACGGATAAAAAGGTGCGTATTGCGTTAGAGTAGTAAACCTATTTTTAAGAAATATAGTATCTTAACTAAGTTGAAAAGTATCTTAACCTGGATTTCTTAGCAAAAAGAGGTTCTTACGAACCAAACTCTAAACTTCATAACGCGTCCGAAAATCGTTTTAAAATCTCTTTTCTTTTAAATCTAAAAACTCCTAATGAACTAGACAAAGCGCTTTTTGGCTGTTTTTGAAATAGTTAAAAACAATTACTTAAATTGAAAGATAAAATAGCCCTTAAGTGTTTCCACGAACAATTGTACGGATTACTGGTTTAATTACGATCCTTACATTCCAACCTCTGTAGATTTAGTTAGACATGGTAAAGTAAAAGTTCTTTTTATAATTTTTCATAAAAGTAAAGTAGTGCGAGTGCGGAAAGTAAATAAAAGTAGTGCGAGTGCGAGAAATAAAGGTATTTAAAGCGAGTGCGGAAAGTAAATAAAAGTGGTGCGAGTGCGAGAAATAAATAAAGTAAAGCGAGTGCAGGAAATAAATAAAATAAAGTGCGAGTGAGGATAATAAATGAAAGTAAAGCAATGCGGAAAAGTAAAATACGAACTGGAATTAAAATGGCGGCAGGATTAACTTCCTCCCAGAGTGCTCCAAAACTCGATCACACAGACAGATACAAACTCGATCACTCGATTGTAGAAACACCCCGGTGTGGAATGATAACTGCTTTAAAACTGATATATGCCTAAGAGATTCTAAGTTTGGATGAAGAAAAACGAAAATCTAAGGTCCTATTTATAGGAAAACTAAAAGTAGGAAAAGACCAGGATGCCCCCTCCACTAAAAAGTGGAGGGAACTGTTTTTGCCTTGTGGAGCCCGCCACAAGGCCATGGCGCCCGCCATGAGACTAATGTGGGATGAAAGAGTGGGGATCGTGGGTCTTGGCAGTTGTGGAGTGTGTAATACCTCAAAATTTGCCCTCATTCTTTTTACCCTAACTGGCTTATCGCTTCGCATTCATCTGCATTTCTCACTAGGTCATTAACATCATAATAATGAATTTCATGGATTCATAAGGCATGTGATGAAGGCCCGTGGAAGTTAGGGTTTCGTACCTTATCTGTATCTATTATGGATTGAATTTGTGGAGAGTATTCACTAGTGCATCTAACCCACTATTGAGGTGTTTGATTAGATTTGCTTTGAATAAGAGTTTTGGATCTTCTTAACGTCTCGAGTTGTATTTTTCTTCATTGAACATCTCAGGGAGAATTTGGAATTCTTGTTCATGATTTGGTTTGAAGGCAATCTACCGATTGAGGTCAGGTGTACTAAAGATTGGTTTGGATCCATTTGGTTTATGGAACAATAATTTGGGATCGCGTGGAATTTATTATGGTGTTATGATCCATATTCGAGTGTCCATTTCATTATCAATAACCATTTTAAATCACATTTCATTCACGATTCAAATGAATTCAAGGTCCATCATCCGTATCCCAAGCTCCCATTTTTGTTCAATCGTCCAATTCCATTTCTCAAATTAAAGGAATTCAACGTCATTCAAAGGTTACCATAACCTCATTTGAATATTATTCTCAAGTCCAAGTCTTTACCATTTCTTTTGTCCATTTTCAAATCCAATCTCATTAAAACCATACTTTTCATATTGA
This sequence comes from Lathyrus aphaca, assembly GCA_963966055.1. NCBI lineage: Eukaryota > Viridiplantae > Streptophyta > Magnoliopsida > Fabales > Fabaceae > Lathyrus > Lathyrus aphaca. The sequence goes on from OZ014525.1 coordinate 140,164,124, forward strand.
TCTATCCAAATCTATTCCTTTCCTTCCAAAGAAAATTAGTTCCAATTAATTCCATTTTTTATTTTTGTTTTCTATTTGATTCTAATGGACCAATTAACCATTCATCAAATCCATACTATTCTAATGTCGTTAATTAGTTTCCAAAATCCATTTTAGTTTCACATCTCAGGCCCATTAGTAATTGAAAAGTGTAAGCTAGCCCATCTTCATTGCCAAAATACCCTTTTAGCCAATAATTAGCAGTTGAAAAGGAGAGGACACGATAAAAAATTCAAGATAACCATATAACAAAAAAAGATACAAAAAAAAGAGATTTTTTGCAGTTGCAAATCAAAAAGGAAAAATCAGTTATAACCATAACTGATATAACAGAAAAGGGGGAATCAAATTCAGTTACAAATTTTTTATCAAGATAGCAGTATGAAGGGAACGAAAATTCAGAAGACAAAAGGAAACTCAACATATTATACATTGAAAATCCTGTAACTATACATAAATCAGTGATACAAAAATCAGTTATAGAAAATCAGTTATATATAAATCAGTTATAACAAACTGATGACAGGTGGAGAAAAGAAGAAAAAGGGGCAGAAAGAACAATCAGTTACACAAAAAAACTGATAAAAATTGGAACTTGATAACAGGAAAAGAGAAGCAGAATTCAAAGAAAAAAGATCTCTTCATCCTTCTTCAATTACTGATTTTGTTTTCCATTTCTCCATTTTCTTCCTCTTCCATTCTTCACATTTTTCTCTTCCATTTTCCATCACCCTTCTTCAAGTTCTCTGGTAATCACCATAACCCTCTACACACCATAATCAACTTCATCCCTTCCACATAACTTCGAAAACCCTCCTGCAACAATCTTCAGCCAACCTTCCATCATCATCTACAAATCTTCAACCCTGCAAAAAAATCAAATCCAAGAACCAAGTTTAATCGTCGAGTTCACATCAATAAAGAACAACATTCAACAATAATCGTCATAACCGTAAGACTCAAGTCACAGAAACAGAACAAAGAAGAATGGATCCGAATCCGTCTCAACAATGATCAAGGTTGGAGCAAAAGAAGAAATTCGGTCTTACCGGTATTTGGCTGATGCTTCCGTTTTCCCGAATCCTTCAACCACCACATCTGTATCCCAAACAAAAAAGCCATCTTCATCTTCCACCGTCTTCTTCCTGCATCTTCATAACTTCTCTAATCTCAACCTCCTTCAATCAAAAAACAAAACTTCAATCTTTCCCTGCAAAGCTCAACACAATATGAACCAATATCAAGAACAACAACAAACCGCAACAACGTCTCAAAATCGGGATAACAGAAAGGTGTCGAATTTGCAACATCAGAGAAGAAGATTAGTAGGAAATTCTCGTACCTGAATAGTTCAATCTGGCGTATTCAAAGTCATAATAGCCGACTTCTTCACCGTCACGACACAAATATTATCTTCGCTCTGTCTCCATCTTCGCTCTATCGCCATCTTCTCATCATTATCATCCGCTCCATCTTCACCATCTCTCCACGGAATCTTCACGGAGTCTTCATCTTCCCACCAATACCTTCATCATCATCAAACATCAACAACTCAAGTTAACAAGAGCTGTGATTGGGAGAGGAAGAAGAAGGGGATAACACGTCGAATTGAAGAAGAAGAATCTCAACTGAACGATGAAGTCGCAATTTCAACAGCAACAACGGCTCGTAGCAACAAGTCTTCAACTTCGCCAACACAGAATGACATCACTCATCAACAAATCGCGCTAAAAAAAAATCGAATGGAAGAAGAAGAAAGATCATCGCGAGGGGACAACGGCTGAAGAATCAAGATACCCACCGATAACCTCCCATTACCGTCGTCCTCTTCAATAAGTTGAATTCAGGTGAGCCTCATTTTCGCAATTTAGGGTTTCGGTGTTGACTCGACGATGGCCGAGTTATGAGCAAGGTGAATAGCAATTTGAAAGCAAAGAGATGAAGATGGTGGCAGCGGAACAAGGCTTAGCCGGCGTGTTTTTTGTCGTTGAGAGGTAACGAATAGATGGAGACGGAGGATACCACCATGGTGTTGTTTCAGGAACCGGAGGTGGCGCGGGTTTAAAGAAGAGGTGATGAACGATGGAAGACCGACATTGATGAACGATGGAAGATCGTCGGAGAGGTCTGAAGAGCGCCGCGGATGAGTTTGGTAAAGGTGATATTGACGTTAGGGTTCCATTGATCCTATGTTATTCAACAGCTAGGTCAAAATGGGATTGGGCCTAATATCCATGGATTTTCTACTCATACCCTCACTTTCCTCCTCACACCCCCTCCTACGATTCTGGTTTATTAAAATGAGCTTGGAGCCATTTTTGTTTACTGCACCATATATTCACTTATTGCACTCCCTGTTTCTATATATTTTTTAGAGATTTTGTTTGTTATTCTTGTAAAAATTGTTAGGTAATTTTCTTGTAATTAATTTTTGTGGATTAACATCTTGATCCATTTCTTGACTATTTTCAATTGGAAATTTTTTTTTGTCATGATTTTAATTATTTAGAATTAATTTGGATTAAAATTCAAATGTTCGTGAGTTTTTCAATCGACTTGAATCGATTTCGATTATGGTGAGGCATCACAAAAGTGATTATGGAAGATGAGCATTTATTTTTCTCATAGGAGATTTCAAGACCTTGCACGGAGTTTTCGGATTTCTTTTGCGTGAAGAATCGGTACTTCGATCAAGTAAGTGATTTCGAGCTTTTTTCGACTTTTAAGCATCATTATAGTTGTATGCGGTTTAGGACCATTTAGCTTAAGGTGCACATTGAGCCCTCCCACCTGAGGCACTGGATTTATTTGTGATATATGTTGATTTGTATCGATTTCGGAGCTTAGGGATTAGGTTACGAACCATTAGGATCGATTCCTTTCACTTCCCCTCAAAATCCACTTTTTTTGCCCGTTTCGTCGCAATTGATAAAAATAGTTTTAGGTGAGATAAAATTCTGGAAAAATTCATGAGTGATCCTCATCCTCTTAATTAATTTGTCATATTTTTTGTTTCCAGATTTGGGTGGTTTTAATAATTAATTTGGATTTTAAATTACAAGCTGTCCCAAAATAGAGAATTTTGACATAAGGGACCGAAAATGATTTTTCCCCATAGGTGTGAAACCTATTTTTTGTGTGTGATTAATCACTGTAATTTGTGACATTATGATGCTCATTATGAATTTTTTTCATAATTTTTAGTGCCCTTTTTGATCCACTTTGTGGAGTTGTTTGTTTGGTGATCATGCTTTGCTACCTTGCTAGTCAAGTAATTGTTTTGGCACTTTGGTGCATAATTTTGTGGAATACTTTTAGACCATGTAAGATAATGACTATACCATTCCAGGGATTTAATTTCATAATTTTTAAAGGCTTTTTGCTATTTTTCCATGTCACCTAGATCCTAGGTGTATTCATGTGTTTATGTGTTGCATGCCCTAGATATTAGGAAGGCATTCAGGCCATTTGATTGAGGAACTTTTTGGTAAATTTTAGGAGTTGATTATAAGTCATTTGTATGTCTTTAATTCCAGTCATAGGTCACTTTTTGAACCATACTCATTTGGTTTGTTTTAGTGTTTTAAAGTGCATACTTATGTGAACTAACTTTAACCTAAACTAGTTTCTCTTCTCCTCTAAATAATAACTTGAATTATGTGGAAATCATTAATGCCTATTCATGCATTCTAAGTGCATCTCATACCTTGTATGCTACTGACCCATAATCATTCCATGCATATTCATATGCCATTCATCTTTAATTTGCATCATTTGCAATCTTATGCGATTTTTGTTCATTTCTTCTCATGTATTCTTCTCCTTGCTCCATATGCCTAATCCATTGCAATCATGTTTATATGTTCATTCATCTACATTCATAAGCATTCACTACTGACTTTGATGTTCATTTCATGTATTAATTCATGCTTGTAAGCCATACGCATTCATACTTCATCCATAAACCCTAACTTGCATTTAGGTGAACTTAGGTGAACTTTTTGTACATAGTTTGATCTTGTGAGGTATCCTAGCATACTTAGGGACCTATAACATGTAGCTATTGACTTTAGAAGTCATGTAACCTTTAGGTACCTTCACCTTTAGACTTAGGTCTTATTTTGAACCATAGTTCCATTCTAGGACGTTTATGGTACTTAATCGTTTTTATGCTTTGATTTACTTTCAATACGCATTGTCATACTAACTTTTGTTTTGTAGGGGGGAAGATTGAGGTAAGTCTCACTTCATTCCTATCTCTTATGCATTATTGTTGTCTTTTCCTTAGCACTTGGTGCTTGCTTATAGGTTTTCCCTTTCTTTAGAAACAACTTACCTTCCTTAGGAAGTAAGTTGATTTCTAAGTTCTCTTTTCTTCTTTTCTCTTTTCTCATTAGGATTAGAAAACCTCATTAACCATAGGACCTCTCTTGTAAATAAATCAATAAAATTAGGGTTGTGTCTTAGTCCCCCTTAGTTTTTCCCTTTTTGCAATTTGAGTCATTCTTTCTCATCTTCAAACAAAATCCAAAAAAACAATTAACAAATAAATGAAAGGATCCTTTGTGTATAGCCTTATTCCATGAAGCACTTGCATTCATTCCATCTTGGAGTGGTGTAAGCTCGTCTATCATGATGTACAAGTCTCATCAAGGGATTGTTTCATAAAACAAACAAATTCAAAACACTTCTCTTAAAAGACAAAAACACAATAAGCGACTATCCTGTGGGAACTTCTATTCTCATCTCATTCACTCACAACGCGAACTCGCGACGACTTGTCACACATGCAAGACGGTAAACGCACTCGTACCAGACGAGCCTACAACACCTGAGCAGAGACATACGCAGTTCCAGCTGTAAAAAAACACAAACAAATAGTTCCCGCCTTAGTTAGGCGAACTACGTCGACTCTGATCCTCATTATCCCGATGAGGTACGTAGACAGCGGGGTAGGGCCCGTTCGAGCACATTCTTTATTTTCCCTACATTTCCCCCTTTATTTCCATTTTCTTTTCTTATTCCTTTCTCATTTCTCATTCCATTCCAGTTAGCGGTTCATTTGTTCAGCAACATTCTTATTTTCTCACCCTTTGAAACAAACAAACAAGCGTGGATCCCGTCGGGTACGACGGACGATCTGGGGTGCTAATACCTTCCCAGGTCGTAACCGACTCCCGAACTCAGATCTTTGGTTCGCAGGACCTTGTCCTTTCCTTCTTCCTTAGGTTTGTGCAACATTACCTTTCCCATTCCTCCGGGATAAAAATGTCTGGCTGGCGACTCTAACCTTTTCCGCGCCACTTTCGCGTTTGTACTAGGATGAAAATCCCGGGAGCGACAGCTGGCGACTCTGCTGGGGATCGAACCCAGAATCTCTGGTTTCCCTTGTAGAGTCAATCCTAGCGCTTGTTTGGTTTTGTTTCTTTGGATGTTTGTTGCTGTGTGCTTTAGTTTAGCTTTATTGTTTTCATTTACAGTTTTACTTTACAGCTTTACTTTACCGCATTTATTTACCGTTTTTAGTATTTATTTTCCATGCATCATATTATACTGGATTGTCTGTCTGTGCTGGTTTTCATTTTTTCTGTGGGATGGGGTTACTGTGAGATGAGCTCGTAACCGGGGCTCGAGTGCACCCTAGGACTTAGAGTGGTTCCACTTTGGCTTCATAGCATCTTGCTATGTTGGTAGTAGTGAGTTCCACACCTTGACTTGAGACCTTCTCGGGAATGTATTGATACCGGAATCTTTCTGGGTTAATGCGCTACCTTGATAGTTATGTGCAGTCAGGGGACCGATCATTGAGAACCTTTATGGAAACATCCCTCTCCAGTGATGACAGTGGCAGACCACATTTGTTGGCAAACCCACTCGCATCCGAGGGCCCACTGGGAACTCGCATAGGATGACCTGGTTCTCTCATAGGAATTCAGTTAAAGCAAACTGATCGTATGACGATAGTATTGTACCCTTCGGGATGAATGTACTATTGTTTCTCGACTCGGTGCTTGAAGCTGGAGACTGTAATACCTCAAAATTTGCCCTCATATTTATTCCTTCTATTGGCTTACCGCTTCGCATTCATCTGTATTTCTCACTAGGTCATTAACATCATAATAGTGCATTTCATGGATTTATAAGGCATGTGATTCAGGCCCTTCGAATCTAGGGTTTCGTTCCTTATCTGTATCTGCCAGGGTTGGAAATGGGGAAGAATATTCATTGGACAACAATTCCACTTCAAACGCAGTTGTTCAGTTATGTTTCGATCTGGATAGGAGCTTGACCTAATTTTGGTCAAACTATCAAAAGATCGCTGCAATCGCAAGATTATCTTGGACCTCTGGACCATTTCTTAGACAGTGCATGTTCAAAGATCGTGTTGTAGTGTGCTGAGATTTATCCATTTAGCGAACAGTGTTTGGTGTGAAGTTTGGTTCGAATCCTCAGTTTATCAGTGATTCATCTGGATTTGAATGGTCTTGACTTTATTTAACCAATTCAAGTTGCCGTGCATGAGATGAAATTTGGGTTATCACTTGTTCTATCAAGCACTTTAGAAAAAGAATATCTGAGATAGATGCTTATACGTTTCCCCCGAGCTGCTTCATTCAAGTTCATTTCCATTGAATGTGTTGGGTTAGACTTGCCTCCGTTATATAAGCTCGATTTTGGGACAGACTTTTTATTTTGAATGTGGGTTTGATGGAAAGATTTACTGCTCTCTCAAGTGAAATCTCTTCCAATACAAAGGCATCTGTGCGATGTAGAGCTACCATCTACGGGAACATCCTTGTTCAAATTGCATATTCTATAGCAAATGCAAAAATAATTGACTGTAAATCTTATATTCTCTTGCAAAGAATATTCGGTGAGTTTTCTAGCCCTTGGATGAAAATGAAAGTTGATGCTAAATAAAAAAAAGGGCGATTATGATGCTCAACGGTTCAAGTTTTAAACAAAAAAAAAGTGCGTTAGAAAGCAAATAAAATGCAGCAAGAAAGCAATTACAAGATCTTTAATGATATGGTAGCCCCAAGATGTTCATATAATTCAAGTTCTGTTAAAGGTGCATATTCAGATCCATTCCAATTACTAAATCTCCTGAATATCACTTGAATCAAAGCTAAGTAAGCACGATTTAGATTTGCAAATTCAAGTGCAACTGAGGCATTGTCCGAATGGAAAGAATTTCCTTTTGTTTCTGCTTCACAAGGCTCAAGTTATACAAAAAAAAACAACATTCAAAATTCATCCTAAAGTTCTAAAGTTCACAAAAATGTTATAAACCAAAAATATCCGTTACAAAATTCAGAACTTCATAGAACTTCAGTTCTTTTTCTTTGTCAGTACTTCTTCAATCTGCTCAACCCCATTCCATGGATTGTTTCTCAGGATTTATCATACTCCTCTTCACAGCATAGCCGGCTTCCACCATTGGCCTCTCGTCGTCACCATCAATTTCACCGCCCTCCATCTGCATCAATAAAAATATCAGATTGAAGTGCATTGATGATAAAGAACATTCCAAATAAATACACCTCAAAAATGGTGTGAGCTGCCATTGAAGAAAATTAGAAGGGTACCTATGACTTTCTCTACCTGCCAATTGACTTTCAGAATAAATGCAATGTGGGTTATGCATTTGTCAACATACCATGAGACATTCAATGGGAAGAGGTGGGAGAAGTTCAATAGTAAAAAAGTTGTTTCTTTGGCATATGTTCAGATCCAAGGAAAGAGTGCTCTTGTTAACCATTCAAGTTTGAAGATAAACGCTGCCGACCTATTGTCTTCCAGCCAGATGGTTCTGAAGTCGATGATCATGTCTTACAGGAGAGTCTCCCCTCCTACTGTAGCAATATTCAAGCATTTGAGCCAAATGATTCACTCGGATTTTCTTCGAAGGACGGTCTTCCCGTGAGTCTGGATGTAAGTTAATATTTGAGAAGCTGTAAAGTTGCTGACAGAAGGGATGTAGCTTTTGTATTATAAAGTATCTTGCCCACAAGTTGTAGAAGTTCGAAGCACTGTGTTTGATTTTCTGCATACAAAGACAATCCAGTTCAGAAGCAAAGAAAATCCAAAAGAAATCAAAAACCACAACCGAAACTAAAAAATTGCATAATCAACGTACTTAACAGAATTTCATCAAGGAAAAAACAGTATAAACTTTTTAACAGGATTGGAAGTTGTGAATCAAAATCCATAACAGAAATTACAAACAATCATAGTTCAACTAATCCTAACAGAATCACCCTAATCTCATAATCACCTAACTGAATTCTAACAAATTAAATAACAGAATTGAAACTGATTTTATTACCTGAAGCTTCCGGATCCTTCTGTGAACATTTCCTATAAAGCAATTCTTCTCAGCCAATCTTTTTCTTTCCTTCCACAATTTTCCAAAAAAACCACTTCACTAATTCTCAATTCTTCTCATTCAATCTTCTCAATCTTCTCAATCTTCTCAATCTTCACCACTAAGCTTCAATCTCCTTCTTCATTAGCTTACCGAACCCTCATCAATTCCAGGCTAACACCATTCCCCCCTCACTCAATCTGCAGTTTCATCAATCTAGCATCATCACACACGGATCTTTTGAGCCGAATCCATCACCTTCTTCGATCGAAACCAAGCCCTATGGAGTTCCATCACCGATTGAAAAAACTAGGGTTGCACATACCAATGTCAGGGTGCTAACCGAGCAAGTTCATCATCGACAGCTCCGTATCGGCGAAATGACAGGGAGCGATAATTTCACCTGGATATTGATATTCCTCCTGTTGAACTTCAAGCACCGACACTTAAAAAAACTCCTCATCTGATTCGCTCGTCCGCGGCTCACGATCGTCTTCACAGAGTCTTCAAGAAGCTGTGGCAAGCCAGGACATATTTGAACACCGTAATCGTCCGAACTGAACAAAACCATCACCTCCACGGATCTTTTACGCCTTCGGATCGAATCGCTCAACAACATCCGCGTCACCGAAACTTGGCTATCGTCGATTGAAGGTACGCCGTCACTAGTTTAGGTTTTTGAGTGAATAGGCCGTTCATGTTAAGAGAATCAGTTTAGGATTGTTGTTGATTTTTGGGATATTGAATTGATAGAAGATGAGGTTATTTAGAGAAGAAGAAGATTAAGTTAGAAGAGAAAAGGGGAGGACAAAGAGGAGGGATGAGGACGAAGAAGAGAGGCCGAGGGAGATGAGAGGGTGAGCGGCGAGGATGGCGAAGAAGAGGGGTTGGCCGCCGCCGAAATTGGGGTCTAGGGTTTTTTGTGTGTGTTCTTGTTTCTGTTTGATTTTTGTATATTTGAGTTTTAATAATCTGTTTTAATGGGAGTTATAAGTGTACTGTTAGGATTAATTCATTATTTAATACAATTAGCCAGTATTAAAGTTTCGTTAATAACCATTAATCACGTTTTTTTTTGTTTTAATTATAAACTTTAATGGATTCTTGAGGATAAAGAGTGGGCCTTTTGTCCTTTACTGTTGCTGTTAGCACCCACCTCTTAAGCCCATTAACAAAAACACCATAAATAATCTACTGTCTGCACCTCCCCAGGTGATGCGTTTTTGGGCCCAGTACTTTGCCAATCGCACCCCTGTTTTAGGCCCGCATGTGAAAAATAACTAAAAAATATCACTCCCTGCACCCCTAGGTCAATTCTGCGCATGGGCTTGCTTTTCATGCTATTAACACCCCTGTTTTAGGCCCAGTTTAGAAAATCAATTAAATAAATTTCTAAAACCACCTCCCTTCAATTATTTCTTTAGATTTTATTTTTGTTTTAGTGTAGTTAGAAATAATTCCCTAAAAATAGGAAAATGATTAGAAAAATTCCCAAAAAAATTAAGTAGTTTTTAGTTCAATTTATAATTATTTAGAATTTTATTTTTTTTCCGTTTTGCTTTATTTTTGATTTTATATTGAATTTTTCTTGTAATTAGTTTTAATAGATTTTCTGCTAATGTACATAAATTTGTGGATTTTAGTTCTTAACCTTCCAGTAACTTTTTTAGCCCATTCTTTTTACTGTAGTTAGATGACTAATGATAGTACTTAGGATAATTTTTGTAGATTTTTTAGAACATTTTATCTTAAGTTTTAGAGGTTAATTTCTTAGAAATTAGGGACTAATTTGTAGCTGGAAATAAACAATTTTTTAGGCATATAAAAAATAGGATTTTTTAGGATTCCTTTTAGTACAATGTTATAGGTAATCTTAGGTTCCTATGGTTTAATTTTCATAATTTTTCCAGAAGTTTAGATATTTTTAGAATATTAGTTCTTAGGCTTAATTAGGTGTTATTTCTCATTAGTTTAGGTTATGAAAATAAAGTCCAATAAAAAAATAGTTTAGATTAGATTTAGTCTTAGAATTTAATATAGACTTAGGTTAGTTTAAATTTGAATGTTTAGAAGGAAAATATTAGGCTTGACTTTAGTTTAGAATTTAGGTTTAAGTTTCATCTTAATTAGCATTAGAATAAATAAATAGGACTATTTTTCATGCCTTTAATTGTTTTGTTTAGAAGTTTATTTCTTAATTCAATTTTATTGTTTTTGCCTTATCATTTGATTTTATAACTTGCATAGGCTTTCCCATTGTTCTTAGAATGAACTTAACTTCCTTAGGAAGTAAGTTGAATTCTAGTAGTTTCTAGTTTTTTCCATTAGTATTAGAATACCTCACAAACCATTAGGACCTCTTGTAAATAAATAAATAAAATTAGGATTGAGTCTTAGTTCCCATTAGATTTTCCCTTTTCCAACTTGAGTCATTCTTTCTCATCTCATGAAGAAAAGCAATAAAACATTTAATAAAAAACCGAACAATCTTGTACGACACGAGACTTTGTTACGGAGTGTTTATACGCGTCCTGTTTCGGGGCGAGGTGTAAATACTTCCCGCGATGGATAGGTCTTAGTACAAGACAGTTCCCAAACAAATTCAAAACACTTCTTTTAAAAGATAAAAACAAATAACAAGCGACTATCCTGCGGGAACTTCTTTTCTCATCTCATTCACTCACAACGCGAACTCGCGACGACTTGTCTCGCATGCAAGACGGTAAATGCACTCGTACCAGACGAGCCTGCAACACCTGAGCATAGACATACGCAGTTCCAACTATAAAAAACACAAACAAATAGTTCCCGCCTTAGTTAGGCGAACTACGTCGACTCTGATCCTCATTATCCCGATGAGATACGTAGGCAGCGGGGTAGGGCCCGTTCGAGCACATTCTTTATTTTCCTACATTTCCCCTTTTTTCCATTCTCTTTTTCCAGTTCCTTTCTCATTTCTCATTCCAGTTCCAGTAGCAGTTTTATTCAGCAGCATTCTTTATTTCTCACCCTTTGAAACAAGCAAGCAAGCATGGATCCCGTCAGGTACGACGGACGGATTGGGGTGCTAATACCTTCTCAATTCGTAACCGACTCCCGAACTCAGATCTTTGGTTCGCAAGGCCTCGTCCTTTTCCTTCTTCCTCAGGTTTGTGCAACATTACCTTTCCCATTCCTTTGGGATAAAAATGTCTGGCTGGCGACTCTAAACCCTTTCCGCGCCACTTTCGCGTTTGTACTAGGATGAAAATCCCGGGAGCGACAGCTGGCGACTCTGCTGGGGACTAACCTGATTCTTCTGGTTTCCCTTGTAGAGTCAATCCTAGCGCCTGTTTGGTTTTGTTTCTTTGGGTGTTTATCTGTTTGATGCTGAGTGCTTTAGTTTAGCTTTACTGTTTTCATTTACAGCTTTTATTTACAGCTTTACTTTATCGCATTTATTTACCGCTTTCAGTATTTTATTTTCCATGCATTATATTATACTGGACTGTCTGGCTATGCTGGTTTTCATTTTTTCTGTGGGTTGGGAGTTACTGTGAGATAAGCCAAATACCCGGCTTGAGGGCACCATAGGATTAGCGTGGACAGACATTGTACTCTTATGGTATCTCACCATGATGGGTGGCGATGAGTTCCACACCCAGATTGCGACCGTCTTGGAACTATCCTGTGTGGGGATTACCTCACTTCAGGGTACGACCTTGATAGTTATGTGCATCTGGTGACCGATCTTCGAGGACCTTAATGGGAACACCCCTCTCCAGTGATGACAGTGGCAGACCACATTTGTTGGCAAACCCACTCGCATCCGAGGGTCCATTGGGAACTCGCATAGGATGGCCTGGTTCTCTCATAGGAATTCAGTTAAAGCAAACTGTTCGTATGACGATAGTATTGTACCCTTCGGGATGAATGTACTATTGTTTCTCGATTCAGTGCTTGAAGCTGGAGACTTATGAGGGATGCTTGTTTTTTCGGACTCAACTGAGACCTCCCTGCATAGTACATAATACCAAACCGATTCCCTGATTTGTTCATGAGCCATTTCTCGGAGATGGTGAACGTATTATTGCTATTCAGATTTGAGAGTTCGTGATGTTGACCCGAGTAGCGCACCCGTGAGATTGGGAGGGGTTTACAGGTTTGCAGGAACCCTAATACCTTCAGCATACCCACTTTGCCTTTGGTTCAGTTTTGTGATCTGGATTTTTGTTCTTAAGATATGGATCCCGGATCAGAGGGATGATTATTGTGATATCTGGATTTTGAGACCTTGCACCGACACCTGATTATATGATTGGCACATCACAGACACTTCACTGATCACATGCCTTGCCTTGCATAAGCATCATATCATCATTAATCATTTGTGTTTCTTTTATTCTCAGGGTTTGCATTACTCCCGGTTCCTGGTCATATCTTTACTTCAGAATGGAAGACGTCAGAAAGAAGAATATTTTCTACAAGTTTTTTGATACCAAGGTGGACTTGCTCAAGCAGATGGTGTCTCTCATTACCCCGGGTCATTTGGATTTCTTCAAACAGCAATATGGTGATATTTTGGATATGGTGTTCAGCTTGGATAGTTCGCAGAAGAGTGCCATTCATACTTTGCTACAGTACTATGATCCTAGACTCCGATGTTTCACATTTCTGGATTTCCAGCTAGGTCCATTGCTAGAAGAGTATGTTGAGATTCTGAGACTACCGATCCAAGATCAGATTCCATTCAATTCAGAAATGACAAGGCCGACTCACGCCGACATTGGTAAGGCTCTTTATTTGAGCCCATCAGAAGTATCTGCTAATCTGGTTGCCACCAAGGCCGAAGTGCTTGGTTTTACCTTAGAGTTTCTGGTCAGAAGAGCTGAAGAATGTGCCGTGGAAAAGCAGTGGGATTCAGTTTGCGCCATCTTGGCATTATCTGTGTACGGGATAGTTTTGTTTGCTGATATGGACAAGTTTGTGGACATAAATGCTATTCATTTTTTTGTGTTGAAGAATCCGGTACCTACTCTCCTAGGTGACTTGTACTATTCAGTGCATTATAGGAATGAGAAGAGACGAGGCGGCTTGGTTAGATGTTGTGCTCAGTTGTTCTACACTTGGTTTATGAGGCACATCCCTATTGCTGGAGTGTTCACGGATCCCAAAGTAATTTGGTCGCAGAAGCTCAACACGTTGACTGCCAAAGACATCAGATGGTTCACTTTAAGGTTAAAAGGGAAAGAGCTTATCTCCAGCTGTGGAAAGTATCCTAATGTTCCCCTCTTAGGAGTGGCTGGGTGCATTAACTACAACCCCATACTCTTGAGAAGACAATTAGGATACGCTTTGAAGAATGTTCCCAAGGATTCAGAGTTGGATCAGACCTTTTATTTTCCTATGAAGGATAATCTCCCATTGGTGCGGGAGGCTGCAGGTTCTTGGAAAATGGTTACTAGAAAGGGTATAGATCGATTGGGCAGGAGCAATAACCAAATGTTTCCCGAGTTTGAAGCGTGGGTAAGAGAAAAAGCCCAAGTGACTCTAATCCCTTTCTCTGCACCGTTACCACCACCTACTACGGTGCCTTTGGAGGAATATCAGAAGTTAGAAGCTTTGGTTAAGCAACTTAGGGTTGAAAATCAAGAGGCTTTTAATTCTTGTCAAAAACTGATGATCCAGAACTGTCAGTTAGAAGATAGAGCCGTGCAAGCCGAGGAAATAGTTCGTCTCAAGCAGAAGGACTTTAAAGATAGAGAGCTCTACTTCTGAAAGAAAGGGTTAGCTGAGACTCACAAGACTGCCTAGCGCCGAAGAGAGAAGAAAGATCTTAGTGAAGCCAATGAAGCTGTTACCTTATGGCAGGAGAAATGGGACGACCATTTGAAGAAGCAAAAGGAGTTAGACGCCAAGCACAAGCAGGAAATCAAAAGTCTTCAGGATTCTTTGGATGGGCAGAAAGAACTTCTCAGGAAGGCTTATCATCAAGAGAAGGGCCGTCTCCAATGCTTAGCAGAAAGTCAACAAGCGTTGAAGGAAGCTCAAAAGGAAATTGAAGACTTGAAGTTGAAAGCTGATGTGAAGAGGTCGAAGGCTGAGTCGAGTCAAAGCAAAGAGAATGAGACAATATTCTTGCAGCAGATCGAGGAGTTACACGCTTCTTCTGATACAAGGGACCTCCTCATCCAGAAACTCATCCAGGAGCCCGGTCACCCAGATGTAGTTCAGCTGTTCCAGAACGTCAAACGCCTTAGTTGGAGATTGAAAGATATAGAGTTCCCTAGGGTTTAATTTCATGTTATTGTACTTGGATTACCCACAGGCTTGTTGTGGGATTCCTTATATTTGATGTACTTTTGTTGTTATTATGATTGGCACCCTTTGGGGACTTTGTATTTTCAAACTCCAGTTTATATGATTGATTTGTTCTGAATTTCTTGTTTGTTGCACCGACACGGGGTAATGAGCACCAATTCTCCACAACCGTCATTATATTTGAATATTACTTGGGTCTTCTTCCCAATTTGTATCTTCTTAATGCCAGGACCGGACACGGAAAAAGTCTCGGGAATAAAAGGAACACATTGCATTGCATACGCATCATTTGCATTTTGTCTTTGTCTTTGCAGATTTTCTACGGGATGTTTAATTTATCTTTGTTCAACAGGCAAAGATTGCGAGGGCCGCCAAGACCCGGTACCTCCGACAAGATATCCCTCATCGGTACGCGACCCGCAACAATCAAAGAACAACAATGGACGCCATGCAGACAGAGCTCAATGAAGTCCATACCAAGATGGCAGAATTTATGACCCTGATGCAAGGGATGGCCCAGGGGCAACAAGAACTGAGAAATGCAATTCAAGGGTTAACTCCTCCTAATACTAATGCTCAGGCGACCACTTCCGGCGGGCTAGGGGCTCCTCCCAACACCAACAACGACCCAGGTGGACCTCATGTTCCAGATCCAGCTATGGCAACGTTCGTTCCTGTGCACGATAGGCAGGAGGACCAATTCCAGTATTTCAACAACGATATGGGTTTCGGCGGTGATGGAAATCTTAATGACTTCTTGGTGCTTGCGGAGAAGGTCAAGGCCCTCGAGTGCAAAGACACTTTGGGGATTGACGTGTCAGACATGGGTTTAGTACCTGGGGTGGTCATTCCACACAAGTTCAGACCACCAGCATTTGATAAATACAACGGCAGATCTTGCCCGAAAACTCACCTGCAGGCCTTCTACAGGAAGATCGCGGCCCACACGCGAGATGAAAAACTCTGGATGTACTACTTCCAGGATAGTCTCTCAGGAGGGTCCTTGGAGTGGTACATGAAGCTGGAGAGGAGCTCTATTAGAAGCTGGAAGGATTTGGGAGAAGCCTTCCTCAGACAATATCAGTACAACATTGACATGGCACCCAGCCGCACTCAGCTTCAGAGCTTGACACAGAGGAGCTCGGAGAGCTTCAAAGATTATGCACAGAGGTGGCGTGAGGTAGCCGCCCGAGTGCAACCACCTTTATTGGAGAGAGAGATGGTCTACCTTTTCCTGAATACCCTCCCAGGGCATTTCATGGAAAGGTTGGCTGGTTGTTCCTCAAGTGGTTTCTCGGACATTATTTTGACTGGAGAAAGAATAGAAAGCTGGCTCAAGCAGGGGAAAATTCAGAATGGAGGCGCTTCGGCGTCTGGTATCAAGAAACCCTTTGTGAAAAGGAGGGAAGGAGAAACAGGTGCAGTATACGCACAGAGGGGAATGATTAACCAAGGATATTATCAGCAAGTGGCCCCTGTCACTATTTCAATTCCGCCCGTTCAACAACAGGTCCAGCCTCCACAGGCGCAGCGCTCACAAGGGTATCAGCCAAGAGCCCCTCGTCCATACTACCCTCAGAGGCCGAAGGATAGACATATTGAAGCTCCACCAATGTCTTACTCCCAGCTTTTGAAGAATCTCCTACAGCTTCAAATGATTCAGCTCCGAACCTTGCAACCTCCGAAGCCAGGCCAAATTCCTGAAGGTTATGACTTAAATGCTAGATGTGAATTTCATTCCGGAGCTCCCGGCCATAGTACTGAGAATTGTAAAGCATTGAAGCATGTCGTTCAGGACTTATTGGATACTAAAGCGATCAATTTTGCTCCTTCTCCTAATGTGCTTCAGAACCCCATGCCTCCTCACAGGGGTACAGTCGGGGCAATTGATGAAGGGGAGAATTTGAATTTGGTGGATGATGTTGATGACTTGCAGACTTCATTGGTTGCTATCAAGGTTTGCTTGTTGAAGAAAGGTATCTTCCCTGGATGCGAGGAAGATTGTTCGGAATGTGCTGAAGCTACCAACGGTTGTAAACGGTTGAAGGCCGGAATCCAAGACATGATTGACGAAGGAGTGCTGCAGTTTGACAAGATTGTGAAAGAAAGTGAAGTCTCCACAGTAACTATATTTTATGATCCATCTCAAGTTCCTTCACGGGCCAGAGTGGCACCAATAACCATTACCACTGCTGGACCCATAATGTACCAAAGTGACAGAGCTGTTCCTTGGAATTATGGTGGTGAAGTGTACTGCAACGGCCAGAGGCAAGAGTTGGCCACAACTAGTATAACCCCAGCTCAAGTAGAAAATGTTGGAGTAGGGGGTTTTACTAGAAGCGGAAGGTTGTTTGCGCCGGAAACACTGAGAAACAATGTGATACCACCCAGAGATAATGCCGAAGCCCAAGCTAGAGCCAGAGGGAAGCAACCAGTAGTTGTCAATGATCCAACTCCATCAACTGATCCAGACCTCACCTTTGATAAAGAAGCTGAAGAATTCCTGAGGATCATCAAGAAGAGTGATTACAAGATTGTAGACCATTTGCAGCAGACGCCGTCGAAGATCTCCATCTTGTCCTTGCTCATGTGTTCTGACTCTCACAGGAAAGCTCTCCTAAATATTCTGAACAAGGCATATGTGCCTCAGGATATTTCTGTAAATCAGTTAGAAGCAGTGGTGTCCAGCGTCAATGCCAGTCACGGATTGGGTTTCACAGACTTGGATTTGACTTCTGATGGGCGTGCTCATAATCGGGCATTTCATATCTCTCTGGAATGTAAGGGTGCAGTACTCTCCCACGTGTTGGTAGATACTGGATCCTCTTTGAACGTCTTGCCCAAGAAAGCACTGATGAAGTTGGACTATGATGGAGTGGTTCTAAAGCCCAGTGATCTAGTAGTTCGAGCATTTGATGGGTCGAGAAGATCGGTGTTTGGAGAGGTGGAGTTACCTATCAAGGTAGGTCCACAGGTCTTCAATACCACGTTCTACGTGATGGATATACAACCTGCATATAGCTGTTTACTCGGAAGACCTTGGATACATTCGGCAGGAGCGGTGTCGTCTACACTCCATCAGAAGCTAGAGTTTGTATGGGAGGGTCAAATTGTGACTGTCAGTGGGGAAGAAGATATCTTTGTTAGTCATCTAGCTTTATTCAAATATGTGGAGATGGATGGCGAAATAGTTGAGACCCCATTGTAATACCTCAAAATTTGCCCTCATTCTTTTTTACCACTGACTGGCTCGCTTCGCATTCATCTGCATTTCTCCATTAGGTCAAAGCATCATAATCACACATTTCATGGATCCTTAAGGCATGTGATCAAAAAAATTTTCTTGTAACTTGAATTCTCATATTCATAGGTGATCTATCTGGCTATTAAGCTCAAGATGAGGCAAATGTTGAGTTCACATCATCGAAAGCATTTTCCTATTCAGAGGGTCATCAAACTCCAAGGTTTTCCTTATTTAGAGGATTATTCGAAGGCGTCATATCAGGAGGTTATTGTCGTGAATTAAAAGATCGCATGGCAAAAGTATATTGATGTTCTTGGTGCAAGAGATCGGATTCTGGATGCGTATCAGTATTCTTGGGGCAAGAATTTGTTCCAAATTGGGGATGGAAAGTGCGTGGGTTTAATTTATTTGGAAAATCTCATTCAACTTTAAATTCAAGTTTTCAATAGCCATTTCCAATATGAGTCATTATCCGAGTGTCATATTCAAACTCAATCACCCATTGTTATCTGAGTTTCAAAATCCTAATCCATTTCCGAACCCAAGTCCATTTTTGTCAAAATTGTTAAACCATATTCGTTAACTTCGTTCAATAAACAAATTATCATTTTAAGTTTTTAGTTACTATATTCACTATCCATTTCAGATATAAGCTCATTAGATCCATGTTTACCATCTTTAATTTCTCGATTAGATCCATTATCCATAACGAATTGTGAGCCACCTTTTAAACCAATTTCAAAAAAAATCTAATTACAAACTATTATATCTCTTTTTTTCTTTTTTTGTCCATTTTCAAGCCCAAATTCCATCCAAATTCAAATTTTATCCAATTCCTTTTTAGATCCATTGTTGCCCAAAGGAATTCAATAACCATGTTCATTATCCAAATTATTATTTAATGTCCAATTTTTATTAGAACCATATACAACTTTATCCATTTTTTCCTTTACCAATTTATTATCAGAATAACGAAAAGCTTAAAATTTCAAAACTCAAAATTTGAGACACATTTTTTTATCTTTTCCATAATTCAATCAATCAAACTTGTGAGTTTTGGCAGGAATAGTTCAAAAGCTGAAGGAAAAAAGTCAGATAAGTTATGACATCAAACTCAGAAAAATATTTCATAAGAGGATTCAACAAAGGATATACACCAGAAAACTAAGAGAAAAGTCCAGGATAGGGGAAGAAAATCAGTTACAATTATAACTGATATATCAGTATATAACAGAAACAGAAAGAAAAAAAAGGCTCTCTTAATCCCTCGGCTTCCAGCATCTTCACCTCTCCCTGATCCAATTCAATGCTTGAATTTTCTTCAATCACCCTCAACCTCTTCGTTCTTAGATTTGAGAAATCACCAACAATCAGAACTTTCTCCACCATATTCAACAATATCACAACAGAAATAACACACTGTAATATAAAGAAAACAAACTCCAAAATTTTTCTTTAATCAATCTCCAGAAAAATCCACAAAACTCTCTGTAAGTTTCTTTCTTCTCAATCACCTTCAACAACGCATTCTTGATCCTCAATTCACGGCTTCATCTTCTTCAATACGCGTCTTCAATGATTCATCACCAGAAAACCTTCAATACATTCATATCATCATCATCAAAGACCTGCCAAAAGATTCGTCAAAGATCATCACAAGAACGTGTATCACAGCCTACAATCATCAAGAAATCAACCCACACACTTGTCACAATACCACAACAACACGATCCGAAGCCAGAAGGAGAAGAACAAGAATCGTGCAACAAGAGTTCATATGGTAGTTCACATCAATTCGA
Source organism: Lathyrus aphaca (assembly GCA_963966055.1). NCBI lineage: Eukaryota > Viridiplantae > Streptophyta > Magnoliopsida > Fabales > Fabaceae > Lathyrus > Lathyrus aphaca. Next base: position 140,183,874 of record OZ014525.1, read on the forward strand.
AGAGACAAATCGCGATTCAAGAAATACGAATTAGAGGTGAAAAGGAAACGATATCGCACACATACCTCAGTCAGATTTGTTCGAAGATACGCGTTCGTAAGAGATTGGCAAAACATGATTCTGAAAACGAAGAGATGACGGAAGCAGAGCAAGAAGAGGGCCATCACCGCAAAGCTTCGATTTCTGACGAGATGAAACGACAAGTTTCTCGGCTTCGGTTGTTCATCGGAGATGAGAGCGCGGAAGACGACATTGAGGCGCCGTTTGAAGGAGAAGAAGGTTCGTTGACGGTGATGAGATCTTCGGGAGAGGAGAAACGAGCTGTTGCTGAGGAAGAAGCAGAAGACGGAGGTATAGGGCAGAGAGAGACGGCGTTTGACGGAGAATCCAAGACGGAGGAGGAAGCCATAGCTACGGAGGCGCGATCGGGAAGGAGAGAGGCTCCTCTGTGGCGCCGGGTTGCAAATCGTGGAGTTTAGACTCTGGGTCCCGGAGGATGAGAGAACGGCGGTGGTATAGTGGTTTTCGGCAATGGCATAGTGAAGAAGAAGAAGACTGAGGAGATTGTTTTACAATTTAGGGTTTTTTCTTTCTTCTATGAACTCAGCATAATGAGGTTGGGCCGGGTCAACATTTTTTTCCATGGATTCCGTTTCGCACCTTGTGATTACTAACGCACCCACTCCTGCGGGTTTCTTATTTGGTTGGGCTTTTCAGCCATTTGTCTAGCTATTGGCACCACATTTTTACTGGCTGTACCTTCTCCTGCATTGGTTATTTTAATTTTTACTCTTTTTTTTTCAATGTTAGAATAAATCTTGATAATTTTTTTAATTAATTTTTTCTAATCAATACCTTGATTAATTTTCTATTTTTAATAAGAATTTTTGTCATAATTATTTGTTATGAATTAATTTTAGACACAAGTGTTCATAAGCCTTTTTTATCGATAATGGATCGATTTCGACTATGGTACAACTTCACAAAGAATTTATGGAAGATAAGCATTTATTTTGCTTATGGAGATCTCAATGCATTGTTGGAAGTTTTATTGGATTTCTCTTATGTGTGGAATAGGCACTTCGATCAAGTAAGTAATTTCAAGCTTTTTCGACTTTTAAGCATCATTATAGTCGTATGTGGCTTAGGACCATATAACTTAAGGTGCATATTGAGCCCTCCCACCTGAGGCACTGGATTTATTTATGATTTATGTTGATTTGTGTCGATTTCGGAGCTTAGGGATTAGGTTGAGAACCATTAGGATCGATTCCTTTCACTTCCCTTAAAATCCACTTTTTTGCCAATTTCGTCGCAATTATTAAAAATAGTTTTAGGTGGTATAAAATTCTGGAAAAATTCATGAGTGATCCTCATCCTCTTAATTAATTTGTCATATTTTTTGTTTCCAGATTTGGGTGGTTTCAATATTTTATTTGGATTTTAGATCACAAGCTGTCCCAAAATGGAGTATTTTGGCATAAGGGACCGAAATCGTTTTTTCCCCATAGGTGTGAAACCTATTTTGTTTGTGTTATTAATCACTGTATTTTGTGACATTATGATGCTCATTAGGCATTTTTTTCATAATTTTTAGTGCCCTTTTTGATCCACTTTGTGGAGTTGTTTTTCAATAACCATGATTTGTTACCTTGCTAGTCAAGGAATTGTTTTGGCACTTTGGTTCATAATTTTGTGGAATCCTTTTGGAAAATGTGAGATAATGACTTTATTATTCCAGGGATTTAATTTCATAATTTTTAAATGCTTTTTGCTATTTTTCCATGTCACCTAGATCCTAGGTTGATTCATGTGTGTATTTGCTCCATATCCTAGGATTTAAGAAGGCATTCATGCCATTTTCTTGAGGGAATTTTTGGTAGCTTTTAGTATGTTATTATAGGTCATTTTTATATCCTTAATTCCATTTATAGGTCACTTTTTGAACCATATTTCATTTGGTTTGTTTTGGTGTTTCAAAGTGCATACTTATGTGAACTAGTTTAACTTAAACGGGTTGCTAATCTCTTCTCATGTTTAATTTGATTTATGTGGGAATAAGTAATGCCTATTCATGAATTCTAATTTAATCTTATACCTTGTATGCTACTGACCCATACTCATTTCATTCATATTCACATGCCATTCTTCCTTAGTTGGCATCATGTGCGATCTTATGCGATATTTGTTCGTTTCTTCTCATATCTTCTTCTCATTGCTCCATATGTCTAATCCATTGCATCCATGATTGTATAGTCATGCATCCTCATTCATAAGTATTCATTACTGACTTTGATGTTCATTTCATGTATTAATTCATGCTTGTAAGCCATACGCATTCATACTTCATCCATAAACCCTAATTTGCATTCATGTGAACTTAGGTGAACTTTTTGTACATAGTTTGACATAGTTTGATCTTGCGAGGTATCCTAGCATACTTAGGGACCTATATCATGTAGCTACTGACTTTAGAAGTCATGTAACCTTTAGGTACCTTCACCTTTAGACTTAGGTCTTATTTTGAACCCTAGTTCCATTCTAGGACGTTTATGGTACTTAATCGCTTTCATGCTTTGATTTTACTTTCAATATGCATTGTCATGCCAACTTTTGTTTTGTAGGGGGGAAGATTGAGGTAAGCATTACTTCATTCCTATCTCTTAAGCATTTTTAATTGTCTTTGCCTTAGCACTTTGTGCTTTGTTCATAGGTTCCCTTTTTGTTCTTTAGAAACAACTTACCTTCCTTAGGAAGTAAGTTAGTTTCTAATTCTCTTTCCTTCTTTTCTTTTTCCATTAGGATTAGAATACTTCACAAACCATAGGATCACTTGTAAATAAATAAATCAATTAACTTAGGGTTGTGTCTTAGTTCCCATTAGATTTTGTCCTTTTCCAATTTGAGTCATTCTTTCTCATCTCACAAAGAAAATAATAAAACATTTAATAAAAATCGAACAATCTTGTACGACACGAGACTTTGTTGCGGAGTGTTTATACGCGTCCTGTTTCGGGGCGAGGTGTAAATACTTCCCGCGATGGATAGGTCTTAGTACAAGACCGTTCACAAACAAATTCAAAACACTTCTCATAAAAGACAAAAACAAATAACAAGCGACTATCCTGCGGGAACTTCTCTTTCTCATCTCATTCACTCATAACGCGAACTCGCGGCGACTTGTCACACATGCAAGACGGTAAACGCACTCGTACCAGACGAGCCTGCAACACCTGAGCATAGACATACGTAGTTCCAGCTGTAAAAAACACAAACAAATAGTTCCCGCCTTAGTTAGGTGAACTACGTCGAATCTGATCCTCATTATCCCGATGAGGTACGTAGGCAGCGGGGTAGGGCCCGTTCGAGCACATTCTTTATTTTCCCTACATTTTCCCCTTTTATTTCCATTTTTCAATTCCAATTTCATTCCTCATTTCCATTCCAGTTAGCGGTTTTATTCAGCAGCATCTTATTTCTCACCCTTTGAAAAAAAACAAGCAAGCGTGGATCCCGTCGGGTACGACGGACGATCTGGGGTGCTAATACCTTCCCAGGTCGTAACCGACTCCCGAACCCCGATCTTTGGTTCGCAGGACCTTGTCCTTTCCTTCTTCCTCTGGTTTGTGCAACATTACCTTTCCCATTCCTTTGGGATAAAAATGTCTGGCTGGCGACTCTACCTTTTCCGCGCCACTTTCGCGTTTGTACTAGGATGAAAATCCCGGGAGCGACAGCTGGCGACTCTGCTGGGGACATAACCTGATTCTTCCGGTTTCCCTTGTAGAGTCAATCCTAGCGCATGTTGGCTTTGTTTCTTTGGGTGTTTATCTGTTTGATGCTGAGTGCTTTAGTTTAGCTTTACTGTTTTTATTTACAGTTCTTTACAACTTTACTTTACCGCATTTATTTACCGCTTTCAGTATTTATTTTCCATGCATCATATTATACTGGACTGTCTGGCTGTGCTGGTTTTCATTTTTTCTGCGGGATGGGAGTTACTGTGAGATAAGCCAAATACCCGGCTTGAGTGCACTATAGGATTAGCGTGGACACGTTGTGCTCGCATGGTTACATGATGAGTGGTGATGTGTTCCACACCCAGGTTGCGACTGTCTTGGAACTATCTTGTGTGGGGGTTCTTCCCCACTTCGGGATACAACCTTGATGGTTATGTGCAGCTGGGAACCGATCATTGAGAACCTTAGTGGAAACAACCCTCTCCAGTGATGACAGTGGCAGACCACATTTGTTGGCAAACCCACTCGCATCTGAGGGTCCACTGGGAACTCACATAGGATGACCTGGTTCTCTCATAGGAATCCAGTCAAGGCAAACTGTTCGTATGACGATAGTATTGTACCCTTCGGGATGAATGTACTATTGTTTCTCGATTCAGTGCTTGAAGCTGAGGACTTATGAGGGATGCTTGTTTCCTTGGACTCAGCTGAGGCCTCCCTAAGTAGTACATAATGCCAAACCGATTCCCTGATTTGGTCATGAGCCATTTCTCGGAAATGGTGAACGTATTATTGCTATTCGGCTTTGAGAGTCCGTGATGTTGACCCGAGTAGCACACCCGTGAGATTGGGAGGGGCTTACAGGTTTGCAGGAACCCTAAACTTCAACATACCCACTTTGCCAGTGTTGTTTTATGATATTATCTGGTGCTATATGGTTCTTTGATTCTGAGATCCGGGATTTCTATTCAGAGAGATTGTTACTGTGATTACCATTGTGACTCTCCACAGACACTTGGCTCGTTGTTCAACTTCAACACCATCAGTGACTATGCTATTATGTGATCCAGTTTTACAGTTATTGGGTTCTCAGTTATGGGGTTCTATACATAGATAGTGCTACTATTATGATTCTATTCAGACACTTGATTCATTATTCAACACCGGCACCAGTATCAGACCTTTGATCACATGCCTGTTGCATACATGACATCATAGCATTTCTGCACACATGTTTAATTATTTCTGTGGATCACATATCTGAATCATGTTGTTGGATTTTTCTGTATCAAAATTTGAATCAAAGCAGATAGATTCCTCAGAAATAATTGAACATGGCATTTGCATACATCCTTGCATTCTTGACAGGTGTTCAGAGACACATTCTTTTCCTGACTTGATTTCTCATCAGAATGGACAACTTGAATCACATTCATCAAGGTATATATTTGAAGCAACTCCGGGCGGAGGTAATCGAACGAAGACCCAGTTGAGGCAATTCAGGGCAGAGGTATAAGCTTTATTTCAGAACCAGAAACTGCTGAAACAGGAAGTCAACCAGATGAAGACTCGGATGAGCTTGGTTATGGAAATTCTGAACGAAGCTATTTTCATCCCTAGTGAGGGGAACTACGCTGCTCTGATTCTCCATTGGTCAATGGAGATACGTAGGCAGGAGATCGTGCAAGATCTTTCCGAGCAACTTTATTTATCAACTTCATTTATCAACCTCTTCCCTCCAGACGTCATTTGTCGGCATCCAACTTCAGCTTCCCAAGAGAGTCCAGCGGGCAGAGCATAAGGGTAAAGGCCAAAACCACTTGAGAAGAAGTTTGATCATATTCTGATGACGTACGTGCAATAAGTTTCCTCATTTACGCAAATTTGGAGTGGTTGAGCTAACTGCATCAGGATCGTCTCCAACAAAGCTTCCTTTGGGGTTTCAATGCCAAGTATGATTACCATTCTGGGGCACCTGGCCTTTTAATTGAAGATTTCAAGTCTTTCAGAGGCAAAGGTAAAAACAAGGTCGCGAATTTGATTGAGTAAACATCCAGACTACTGACTGCTGAAAGTCTCCGAGAGCAATAAGTCCAGACGGAGTCAAACCTCCTCAATAATGACCACCATGATGTGAAGGCTAGATGCAAGTATCACTCAGGGGAATTTAGGCATACAATTGACAACTGTGATGTGTTCAAGTACAAGATGCAAAATTTGGCCGACTCAAAGGTCATCATGCCAGAAGGTCTGCTCACATATTGAAATCTCCTTATCAAATTGGCATCCTAGTTTGCAAGGGCATCTTCAGAAGCAATAAGTCCATATGGAGTCAAGTCTCCTCAATGATGGCAATGTTCAGCTTCTTTACTGCATTTTTCATTTGTAGTTTATATTGTTTGTTTAAACATTTGTATGCATGCATGAAACTTATTTGTTTTTGAATGTTAATCATAATATAACGCACATGTTTTTCTTGAAGTAATCCATTCGTATTCACTCATGATTTTGTGTATGTGCATTGCAATACCAACTGTTGAGCTTAAACTCTATCAGGGAGGATGACGAAATGAAAATGCATGAATCTCTAATTATGTGCTTTTGAGAAAGACCTTGTTGACGATGTACAGGCATTGTTTCAAATCCTAAACACCGGAGATATAAGGGAGATAGACCCTTGCCAACCCATTTGAGCCTTGAAGTAGGAGTTTCTTTTTGCATGAAAAAACCCTCGCACTTAACCCAGGGGCAGGGTAGGCGTCAGTTAGTTTGACCGAGCATTCAGATTTCAAAAAGGAGTGCAAATCTGAGGATCCATTACCTTTCGTAGTACCAAATCAAGAGGTCCAATGACCAGAAACCACAATGGTTATCCCAATCAAGAGGTCCAAAGACCGGAGACCACAATGGTTATTCCTTAACAACAAAGGAGTGAGACAGTCACGACCCTCGCAAAGCATTCAAGACAAACAGTGTCACACGATTTGTTCAAAAAAAAAAGAATTGAAAAAAAAATGAATGAGAAAGCCCGCTAAGTCGAAACTTGAAAACAAGCGACTTAGGCAAAAATTAGAGCATCCCGCTGGACTTCACAATCAAAGATTCACAAGAATCAGTCCAGGCAAAAGTTAGGGATAAGAAAAATAATGCAAAAGCTAAAGACAAAAGTGTTACACAAGAAAGATCCTTGAACAAGAACAAAGTCGTGTGATACAGACACGAAAGACGAAGGGATGACTGACTCCCCAACAACAACCTGTTTGGTGCTTACACCGTTAGTGTAATTGGTTCCTCAACCATCACAAAACCCTTTTTGAGATGTGAACGCTTGTGAAAGCTAGCTGAAAATAGGAATGAAGAACATCACGAAGATGGGTGGGCACAAATAAATTTCGAGCCTATATCCTTTGTTTCTATAACCGTGAACCAGGCCACGATACAACCCTTAAAAGTCCTAACTGAAACAGGGTTATTTTTGAGAGCGTACTACCACAAGATCGCGTTCCTGACTCCTATGAGTTGTGCTAAAAGTTCTTTGTTGGTGTTGCATGTGCATGCTTTCATTCATCAAAAATCAATGTCGTATCTTAACCAGTGATTCACTCACAAAGGTTGACGACATCTTTTTACAGTAAAACTTCAAGATTAACATGTGTGTTGCATTAGAATTTTCATTCTTAAAATAAACATTTTCTGCTTACATACACTTGTTTGGCATCATAAAAATTCACATACAAAACTTCAGTCCAGAAGCTTAATCTTGCCAAGTTGAGAAGTCTGAAACTTCCGAAGGACAATCTGTCGAGGTGCACTTTTCAAGAAAACTCCATTGAGTAGGGACTTTCCCAACAGTCGTAGCAAGAGCCAATTAATCTGGGGCAATCATGTCGAGCAATCTCTTCAAAATTCAGCCAAGCTGGGGCAATCACTTCGAGATTCAAATCTCTCAAAGAGCCATTAGTCTGAGGCATACATTCAAATTTTAGCCAAGCTGGGGCAATTACTTTGAGATCCAATCTCTCAAAGAACAGTTGATATGGGTGTTTTCTTCAAAGCACAGTCATTCAGAGGTGATCACTTCAAGACTTGTACTAGAGCAGACCACCACAAGAGCATGAGAAGTCACTTTTTCCCGAAGACGGTAAATCCAAAGCACCTATCCAAAGTCCAGAATACTGGGGCAGAATATCTCACAGTGATATGAGGTTTTTCATGAATCCTTGCGAGACAAATTCTTGCACAGACCATGCAGTCTGGGGCAGTTATTTCGAGATCCGATGAATCTCTCCAAGAGTTTGAAGACACTGAGGCATTTCATATGCCATGTTTTCTGTAAAATCCTCTTGAGACATTTACTTCTGATGGACTTTAATCTGAGGTGAGTCGAAAATTGCAAAGAACCATTGTTCACTCATGATTAGTCGGCAACCTATCAACCCAGGGCTAGGGGCAAGGCCAGTGTCGGCACAGTACGACAAGAGTTGTTTCATCTGCGAGCTTCATTGACCAAAATTACTTAGCAAGTCTCATTAGACAATCCCTTCTCCAGTAGTGCGGCAAATGGAAGGTTACTTCTTGAGCAGAAGGATATCATTGTCTCTCATCCCCAACATGAGACGCCTTCCATCTCTCATTCACAACATGAGAGGATTTATCTCTTATCCCCAGCAAGTGGCAACTTGAACTCTTATCTTCAGCAGGAAGCTTCATCATTGACATCCTCCATCGTCCCCAGTAGAGTTGGAAGTTGAAATCTCCCCCCAGCAAGGCAGCAGAGGGTTGGTTCCATCCCCGAACAGAAGTTTCCCTTCAGACAGGGGCAATTCTCAGCAGTATAAGGAGTGTTTTGCCTCCCCAGCAGTTGCTTCCTCAGCGGTATCATGCCTTTGGTTCCCCACCAGAGTTCAAGAAGAGTCCATCTCCAGCAGGGTCTTGGAACTCCAATCTCAAAGTCCAATTTATTTTTGGCAGTGGCGGCTGCCCAGAGCCGGTGTATCATTAACAGTATTCCCCGCAGGGCTGTCTTCTCCTCACAAGGACTAATTAGATCAATGCAGTGATCATTAGTTCCTCCCCAGTCAAGCCATCCGGGATACCTGCAGTCTTCTTGTTAGAAGATCTCTTTGCATTTGCATTCGCATAATCATCATTACATTTGCATCCTCCGAAGCGTAGCATTTCCATTGTTATGGAGCATCGCCATAAATCCACACATATGCATACCAGCACGGGCCAGTTTTGAGGTATTATATAAGATCCGTTACATCTCCAATCAGATTGAAGTGTTTCCCACAAAATACAATTTCATTTCCCAAGGCGGATGCTTCCACCAAGTCTTGTTGTTATCCCCAATTGAGTCTTGTTTCAGCACAACAGTCTCATTTTTTTCGCGTCTCCATTTCAGTACAACGGTCGCGTCTTGGGCTCTCGTTTAAGTACAACGATCCCGTTCCTTTCGAGTCTCCATTTAAGTACAATGGTCTCGTCTTTGAGTCTTGTTTCAGTACAACAGTCTCATTTTTTCGCGTCTCGTTTAAGTACAACGGTCGCGTCTTGGGCTCTCGTTTAAGTACAACGATCCCGTTCCTTTCGAGTCTCCATTTAAGTACAATGGCCTCGTCTTTGAGTCTTGTTTCAGTACAACAGTCTCATTTTTTCGCGTCTCGTTAAGTACAACGGTCGCGTCTTGGGCTCTCGTTTAAGTACAACGATCCCGTTCCTTTCGAGTCTCCATTTAAGTACAATGGTCTCGTCGTTGAGTCTTGTTTCAGTACAACAGTCTCATTTTTTTCGCGTCTCCGTTTCAGTACAACGGTCGCGTCTTGGGCTCTTGTTTAAGTACAACGATCCCGTTCCTTTCGAGTCTCCATTTAAGTACAATGGTCTCGTCTTTGAGTCTTGTTTCAGTACAACAGTCTCATTTTTTCGTGTCTCGTTTAAGTACAACGGTAGCGTCTTGGGCTCTCGTTTAAGTACAACGATCCCGTTCCTTTCGAGTCTCCATTTAAGTACAATGGCCTCGTCTTTGAGTCTTGTTTCAGTACAACAGTCTCATTTTTTCGCGTCTCGTTTAAGTACAACGGTCGCGTCTTGGGCTCTCGTTTAAGTACAACGATCCCGTTCCTTTCGAGTCTCCATTTAAGTACAATGGTCTCGTCGTTGAGTCTTGTTTCAGTACAATAGTCTCATTTTTTTCGCGCCTCCGTTTCAGTACAACGGTCGCGTCTTGGGCTCTCGTTTAAGTACAACGATCCCGTTCCTTTCGAGTCTCCATTTAAGTACAATGGTCTCGTCTTTGAGTCTTGTTTCAGTACAACAGTCTCATTTTTTCGCGTCTCGTTTAAGTACAACGGTCGCGTCTTGGGCTCTCGTTTAAGTACAACGATCCTGTTCCTTTCGAGTCTCCATTTAAGTACAATGGCCTCGTCTTTGAGTCTTGTTTCAGTACAACAGTCTCATTTTTTCGCGTCTCGTTTAAGTACAACGGTCGCGTCTTGGGCTCTCGTTTAAGTACAACGATCCCGTTCCTTTCGAGTCTCCATTTAAGTACAATGGTCTCGTCGTTGAGTCTTGTTTCAGTACAACAGTCTCATTTTTTCGCGTCTCGTTTAAGTACAACGGTCGCGTCTTGGGCTCTCGTTTAAGTACAACGATCCCGTTCCTTTCGAGTCTCCATTTAAGTACAATGGTCTCGTCTTTGAGTCTTGTTTCAGTACAACAGTCTCATCTTTTCGCGTCTCCGTTTCAGTACAACGGTCGCGTCTTGGGCTCTCGTTTAAGTACAACGATCCCGTTCCTTTCGAGTCTCCATTTAAGTACAATGGTCTCGTCTTTGAGTCTTGTTTCAGTACAACAGTCTCATCTTTTCGCGTCTCCGTTTCAGTACAACGGTCGCGTCTTGGGCTCTCGTTTAAGTACAACAATCCCATTCCTTTAGAGTCTCCATTCAAGTACAATGGTCTCGTCTTTGAGTCTTGTTTTAGTACAACAGTCTCATTTTTTTGCGTCTCCGTTTCAATACAACGGTCGCGTCTTGGGCTCTCGTTTAAGTACAACGATCCCATTCCTTTAGAGTCTCCATTTAAGTACAATGGTCTCGTCTTTGAGTCTTGTTTCAGTACAACAGTCTCATTTTTTCGCGTCTCCGTTTCAGTACAACGGTTGCGTCTTGGGCTCTTCGTTTAAGTACAACGATCCCGTTCCTTTCGAGTCTCCATTTAAGTACAATGGTCTCGTCTTTGAGTCTTGTTTCAGTACAACAGTCTCATTTTTTCGCGTCTCCGTTTCAGTACAACGGTTGCGTCTTGGGCTCTCGTTTAAGTACAACGATCCCGTTCCTTTCGAGTCTCCATTTAAGTATAATGGTCTCGTTTCAGTGCGAAGATAATGGATCGGTTGATACCATCTCCGTGTTAGATCGTTTGATCTTATTTGAGTTATGAATCTGTCGATATCATTTCTCTTCAAGTTGTAAATCAGATGATATTACATTCTTGCTTTCCGGGGTGGATCGGTTGATACCATCTCAGTGTTAGATCGGTTGATCTTATTTGAGTCGCAAATCGGTTGATGTTGCGTTAAGTCCTGTTCCGATAACAGGCATCTTCCGTGACTGGGTCCTGCCCAGCAGTCGCGTGTGTTCTCTTTATGGCTTGGTCCTGCCCAGTAGTCATATTGATTGGAGTTCCATCCCGCTAATGGTTTCGTTAAGCCCTGTTTCACCAACAGGCACCCTCGGTGTGGCTTTGATTCGCTCAGCAGTCGCAGTGATTGCATTGATTCTATTCCACCTGGTTCTTTCCCCGTTACCTATTCAGAGGTCAAAACAAAAATATATAAATAAATAAATGGGCAGATGGCATTTCCATTACCCTTAGTGTGCAAATTTTCAGGTTTTATTCGAGTATTCAATCACTCCATACCTTGAACGTCTAAAAGCTGTTGCAATTATTCGTTCAGGTATGCAGATGATTGAATAGGGGCAGCTGTAATACCTCAAAATTTTCCCTCATTCTTTTTTACCACTGACTGGCTCGCTTCGCATTCATCTGCATTTCTCCATTAGGTCATAGCATCATAATCACACATTTCATGGATCCTTAAGGCATGTGATCAAATAATTTTTCTTGTAACTTTAATTCTCATATTCATAGGTGATCTATCTGGCTATTAAGCTCAAGATGAGGCAAATATTAAGTTCACATCATCGAAAGCATTTTCCTATTCAGAGGGTCATCAAACTCCAAGGTTTTCCTTATTTAGAGGATTATTCGAAGGCGTCATATCAGGAGGTTATTGTCGTGAATTAAAAGATCGCATGGCAAAAGTATATTGATGTTCTTGGTGCAAGAGATCGGATTCTGGATGCGTATCAGTATTCTTGGGGCAAGAATTTGTTCCAAATTGGGGATGGAAAGTGCGTGGGTTTAATTTATTTGGAAAATCTCATTCAACTTTAAATTCAAGTTTTCAATAGCCATTTCCAATATGAGTCATTATCTGAGTGTCATATTCAAACTCAATCACCCATTGTTATCCGAGTTTCAAAATCCTAATCCATTTTCGAACCCAAGTCCATTTTTGTCAAAATTGTTAAACCATATTCGTTAACTTCGTTCAATAAACCAATTATCATTTTAAGTTTTTAGTTACTATATTCACTATCCATTTCAGATATAAGCTCATTAGATCCATGTTTACCATCTTTAATTTCTCGATTAGATCCATTATCCATAACGAATTGTGAGCCACCTTTTAAACCAATTTCAAAAAAAATCTAATTACAAACTATTATATCTCTTTTTTTCTTTTTTTGTCCATTTTCAAGCCCAAATTCCATCCAAATTCAAATTTTATCCAATTCCTTTTTAGATCCATTGTTGCCCAAAGGAATTCAATAACCATGTTCATTATCCAAATTATTATTTAATGTCCAATTTTTATTAGAACCATATACAACTTTATCCATTTTTTCCTTTACCAATTTATTATCAGAATAACGAAAAGCTTAAAATTTCAAAACTCAAAATTTGAGACACATTTTTTTATCTTTTCCATAATTCAATCAATCAAACTTGTGAGTTTTGGCAGGAATAGTTCAAAAGCTGAAGGAAAAAAGTCAGATAAGTTATGACATCAAACTCAGAAAAATATTTCATAAGAGGATTCAACAAAGGATATACACCAGAAAACTAAGAGAAAAGTCCAGGATAGGGGAAGAAAATTAGTTACAATTATAACTGATATATCAGTATATAACAAAAACAGAAAGAAAAAAAAGGCTCTCTTAATCCCTCGGCTTCCAGCATCTTCACCTCTCCCTGATCCAATTCAATGCTTGAATTTTCTTCAATCCCCCTCCACCTCTTCGTTCTTAGATTTGAGAAATCACCAACAATCAGAACTTTCTCCACCATATTCAACAATATCACAACAGAAATAACACACTGTAATATAAAGAAAACAAACTCCAAAATTTTTCTTTAATCAATCTCCAAAAAAATCCACAAAACTCTCTGTAAGTTTCTTTCTTCTCAATCACCTTCTGCAACGCATTCTTGATCCTCAATTCACGGCTTCATCTTCTTCAATACGCGTCTTCAATGATTCATCACCAGAAAAACTTCAATACATTCATATCATCATCATCAAAGACCTGCCAAAAGATTCGTCAAAGATCATCACAAGAACGTGTATCACAACCTACAATCATCAAGAACTCAACCCACACACTTGTCACAATACCACAACAACACGATCCGAAGCCAGAAGGAGAAGAACAAGAATCGTGCAATAAGAGTTCATATGGTAGTTCACATCAATTCGAAGAGACAAATCGCGATTCAAGAATACAAATTAGAGGTGAAAAGGAAACGATATCGCACACATACCTCAGTCAGATTTGTTCGAAGATGCGCGTTCGTAAGAGATTGGCGAAACATGATTCTGAAAACGAAGAGATGACGGAAGCAGAGCGAGAAGAGGGCCATCACCGCAAAGCTTCGATTTCTGACGAGATGGAACGACAAATTTCTCGGCTTCGGTTGTTCGTCGGAGATGAGAGCGCGGAAGACGACATTGAGGCGCCGTTTGAAGGAGAAGAAGGTTCGTTGACGATGATGAGATCTTCGGGAGAGGAGAAACGAGCTGTTGCTGAGGAAGAAGCAGAAGACGGCGGTATAGGGCGGAGAGAGACGGCGTTTGACGGAGAAGCCAAGACGGAGGAGGAAGCCATAGCTACGGAGGCGCGATCGGGAAGGAGAGAGGCTCCTCTGTGGCGCCGGGTTGCAAATCGTGGAGTTTAGACTCTGGGTCCCGGAGGATGAGAGAACGGCAGTGATATAGTGGTTTTCGGCAATGGCATAGTGAAGAAGAAGAAGACTGAGGAGATTGTTTTACAATTTAGGGTTTTTTCTTTCTTCTATGAACTCAGCATAATGAGGTTGGGCCGGGTCAACATTTTTTTCCATGGATTCCGTTTCGCACCTTGTGATTACTAACGCACCCACTCCTGCGGGTTTCTTATTTGGTTGGGCTTTTCAGCCATTTGTCTAGCTATTGGCACCACATTTTTACTGGCTGTACCTTCTCCTGCATTGGTTATTTTAATTTTTACTCTCTTTTTTTTTCAATGTTAGAATAAATCTTGATAATTTTTTTAATTAATTTTTTCTAATCAATACCTTGATTAATTTTCTATTTTTAAAAAGAATTTTTGTCATAATTATTTGTTATGAATTAATTTTAGACGCAAGTGTTCATAAGCCTTTTTTATCGATAATGGATCGATTTCGACTATGGTACAACTTCACAAAGAATTTATGGAAGATAAGCATTTATTTTGCTTATGGAGATCTCAATGCATTGTTGGAAGTTTTATTGTATTTCTTTTATGTGTGGAATAGGCACTTCGATCAAGTAAGTAATTTCAAGCTTTTTCGACTTTTAAGCATCATTATAGTCGTATGTGGCTTAGGACCATATAACTTAAGGTGCATATTGAGCCCTCCCACCTGAGGCACTGGATTTATTTATGATTTATGTTGATTTGTGTCAATTTCGGAGCTTAGGGATTAGGTTGAGAACCATTAGGATCGATTCCTTTCACTTCCCTTAAAATTCACTTTTTTGCCCATTTCGTCGCAATTATTAAAAATAGTTTTAGGTGGTATAAAATTCTGGAAAAATTCATGAGTGATCCTCATCCTCTTAATTAATTTGTCATATTTTTTGTTTCCATATTTGGGTGGTTTCAATATTTTATTTGGATTTTAGATCACAAGCTGTCCCAAAATGGTGTTTTGGCATAAGGGACCGAAATCGTTTTTTCCCCATAGGTGTGAAACCTATTTTTTGTGTGTTATTAATCACTGTATTTTGTGACATTATGATGCTCATTAGGCATTTTTTTCATAATTTTTAGTGTCCTTTTTGATCCACTTTGTGGAGTTGTTTTTCAATAACCATGATTTGTTACCTTGCTAGTCAAGGAATTGTTTTGGCACTTTGGTGCATAATTTTGTGGAATCCTTTTGGAAAATGTGAGATAAGGACTTTATTATCCTAGGGATTTAATTTCATAATTTTTAAAGGCTTTTTGCTATTTTTCCATGTCACCTAGATCCTAGGTTGATTCATGTGTGTATTTGCTCCATATCCTAGGATTTAAGAAGGCATTCATGCCATTTTCTTGAGGGAATTTTTGGTAGCTTTTAGGATGTGATTATAGGTCATTTTTATATCCTTAATTCCATTTATATGTCACTTTTTGAACCATATTTCATTTGGTTTGTTTTGGTGTTTCAAAGTGCATACTTATGTGAACTAGTTTAACTTAAACAGGTTGCTAATCTCTTCTCATGTTTAATTTGATTTATGTGGGAATAAGTAATGCCTATTTATGAATTATAATTTAATCTCATACCTTGTATGCTACTGACACATACTCATTTCATTCATATTCACATGTCATTCTTCCTTAGTTGGCATCATGTGCGATCTTATGCGATATTTGTTCGTTTCTTCTCATATCTTCTTCTCATTGCTCCATATGTCTAATCCATTGCATCCATGATTGTATAGTCATGCATCCTCATTCATAAGTATTCATTACTGACTTTGATGTTCATTTCATGTATTAATTCATGCTTGTAAGCCATACGCATTCATACTTCATCCATAAACCCTAATTTGCATTCATGTGAACTTAGGTGAACTTTTTGTACATAGTTTGACATAGTTTGATCTTGCGAGGTATCATAGCATACTTAGGGACCTATATCATGTAGCTACTGACTTTAGAAGTCATGTAACCTTTAGGTACCTTCACCTTTAGACTTAGGTCTTATTTTGAACCCTAGTTCCATTCTAGGAAGTTTATGGTACTTAATCGCTTTCATGCTTTGATTTTACTTTCAATATGCATTGTCATGCCAACTTTTGTTTTGTAGTGGGGAAGATTGAGGTAAGCATTACTTCATTCCTATCTCTTATGCATTTTTAATTGTCTTTGCCTTAGCACTTTGTGCTTTGTTCATAGGTTCCCTTTTTGTTCTTTAGAAACAACTTACCTTCCTTAGGAAGTAAGTTAGTTTCTAATTCTCTTTCCTTCTTTTCTTTTTCCATTAGGATTAGAATACTTCACAAACCATAGGATCACTTGTAAATAAATAAATCAATTAACTTAGGGTTGTGTCTTAGTTCCCATTAGATTTTGTCATTTTCCAATTTGAGTCATTCTTTCTCATCTCACAAAGAAAATAATAAAACATTTAATAAAAATCGAACAATCTTGTACGGCACGAGACTTTGTTGCGGAGTGTTTATACGCGTCCTGTTTCGGGGCGAGGTGTAAATACTTCCCGCGATGGATAAGTCTTAGTACAAGACCGTTCACAAACAAATTCAAAACACTTCTCATAAAGACAAAAACAAATAACAAGCGACTATCCTGCGGGAACTTCTCTTTCTCATCTCATTCACTCATAACGTGAACTCGCGGCGACTTGTCACACATGCAAGACGGTAAACGCACTCGTACCAGACGAGCCTGCAACACCTGAGCATAGACATACGCAGTTCCAGCTGTAAAAAACACAAACAAATAGTTCCCGCCTTAGTTAGGCGAACTACGTCGACTCTGATCCTCATTATCCCGATGAGGTACGTAGGCAGCGGGGTAGGGCCCGTTCGAGCACATTCTTTATTTTCCCTACATTTCCCCCTTTTATTTCCATTTTTCAATTCCAATTTCATTCCTCATTTCCATTCCAGTTAGCGGTTTTATTCAGCAGCATCTTATTTCTCACCCTTTGAAAAAAAACAAGCAAGCGTGGATCCCGTCGGGTACGACGGACGATCTGGGGTGCTAATACCTTCCCAGGTCGTAACCGACTCCCGAACCCCGATCTTTGGTTCGCAGGACCTTGTCCTTTCCTTCTTCCTCTTGTTTGTGCAACATTACCTTTCCCATTCCTTTGGGATAAAAATGTCTGGCCGGCGACTCTACCTTTTCCGCGCCACTTTCGCGTTTGTACTAGGATGAAAATCCCGGGAGCGACACCCATGTCAGGCTTTTGAGCCCTTGAAGTCTGAGCAAGCATTCGTAGTGGCAACTTCTCCTGAAGAACCGAAGAAAGGGGTTTCCATAGCCTCTTATAAACAAGCGCTTGAATTGGTAGAATCTGGAATACGAGAAGGCTGGGGCAGTCCGGTAGAAGTGCCAGAGAAGAAAGACATGTTCGGGATTGGCTATCACCCTGGAAGATCCTCGTCTGAAACAAGTGCTAAAGGTTGTCAGAGCCCAGTCACTTTCACAAGTGCGGGAGTGGTAGACTACGGAAACATCAGTGCGGTACAGGATGACGCTGTCGATAGTGATTGTGACCTAGATGAATGGATCAGGCCTGCCGCTCCAGGAACTCAGCTTAGCAACTGGACATCGGAAAGGCTTATTTCGGTCACCTCTTTCGAAGAGTAATAATGTTTTGTTTCTATTTTTCCTATATTAAAGCACTATGTCTTGCCCGAGGCATAGTGGCTCTTTGTAAGGGTTCATTTGTTCATTAACACAATCATAAATAAAATTGACGTTTCACATTCATTCATGTTATTCTCTGTCTTTCGTTTTTTACTTTTGTTTTTCAAAAAGAAAGAAAAGTTTTAAAATGGCAATGTTTCTCATTTTCTCAAGTTGTTGCTAAAGCCTTGCATGAATCATCATTCATGCAGGTGCTCGTCACCGGATCTTATCAATGACGACCCTGTTATGGCTGAGTATGACTTCGACAATCCAATTTATCAAGCCGATGAGGAAGGTGAAGAGGATTGCGATTTACCCGAAGAATTGGCCAGACTGCTTAAACAGGAGGAGAAGATGATTCAGCCACACGAATAAGATGTCGAAGTAATAAACTTGGGTACTGAAGAAGACAAGAAAGAAGTCAAGATCGGAGCTGCATTAGAAGAATCTGTCAAGACTCGTTTGATGGCTATGCTTCGAGAATATGTTGACGTCTTCGCATGGTCCTACCAAGATATGCCTGGCTTAGACACTGACATTGTGGTACACAAGCTACCTCTCAGAGAAGATTGTCCTCCGGTAAAGCAGAAGTTGAGGCGCACGCGTCCAGACATGGCAATTAAAATAAAAGAAGAAGTGCAAAAACAGTTTGATGCTGGCTTCTTGGCCGTGACCAGTTATCCTCCGTGGGTTGCTAACATCGTGCCGGTTCCCAAGAAAGATGGAAAAGTCAGGGTGTGTGTGGACTACAGGGATTTGAATAGGGCTAGCCCCAAAGATGACTTCCCTCTACCTCACATAGATGTACTTGTCGATAATACTGCTCAGTTTTCCGTGTTTTCCTTCATGGACGGATTCTCAGGCTATAATCAGATCAAGATGGATCCTGAGGACATGGAAAAGACAACTTTCATCACTCCTTGGGGCACCTTTTGTTACAAGGTCATGCCATTTGGTTTAAAGAATGCAGGAGCTACCTATCAACGGGCAATGGTGACGTTGTTTCACGACATGATCCATCATGAAATTGAGGTTTATGTTGATGACATGATAGCAAAATCCTAGACAGAGGAAGAGCACTTGGTTAACCTAGCAAAATTGTTTGACAGGCTTCGAAAGTTCAGACTGAGGTTGAATCCGAATAAGTGTACCTTCGGGGTTCGTTCTGGCAAGTTACTCGGCTTCATTGTTAGTGAACGAGGAATTGAGGTTGATCCGGCCAAGGTGAAAGCTATCCAAGAAATGCCTGAGCCGAAGACTGAAAAGCAAGTGTGTGGCTTTTTAGGGAGACTAAACTACATTGCACGGTTTATTTCTCAACTAACGGCCACGTGCGAGCCCATCTTTAAGCTTCTGAGGAAGAATCAGGCCATTAAATGGAACGAAGACTGCCAGCAAGCCTTCGACCGAATCAAAGAATACCTGTTAGAACCACCAATTCTTATGCCTCCAGTGCCAGGGAGACCTCTGATTATGTATCTTACTGTGCTTGAAGGATCGATGGGATGTGTGCTGGGTCAGCAGGACGAGTCTGGTCGAAAAGAGCACGCCATTTATTACCTTAGCAAAAAGTTTACCGATTGTGAGACACGA
This sequence comes from Lathyrus aphaca, assembly GCA_963966055.1. NCBI lineage: Eukaryota > Viridiplantae > Streptophyta > Magnoliopsida > Fabales > Fabaceae > Lathyrus > Lathyrus aphaca. Next base: position 140,203,227 of record OZ014525.1, read on the forward strand.
TACTCACTACTCGAGAAAACTTGATGCGCTTTGGCATGGGCTGCTCGCCGACTAAGACAGTACATGCTGACTCACACTACTCTCTTAATTTCCAAGATGGATCCTGTGAAATACATTTTTGAGAAGCCGACTTTGACAGGAAGAGTGACCCGTTGGCAGATGATACTCACGGAGTATGACATACAATACAATTCACAAAAAGCGATCAAAGGGAGTGTTTTGTCAGAATACTTGGCCCAGCAGCCGATCGATGATTATCAACCCATGAGGTTTGAGTTTCCGGATGAGGACATCATGTTCCTCAAGTCGAAAGACTATGAAGAACCACTTCCGGAGGAGGGGCCCGACCCCGAATCCAGATGGAAGTTGATGTTTGACGGGGCTGTAAACATGAATGGAAGTGGAGTGGGTGCTGTTATTATCTCGCCAGAAGGGGTTCACACACCTTTAGCCGCTCGGTTGACCTTCGAGTGCACTAACAATGAGGCAGAGTATGAATCTTGTATCATGGGGATCGAAGAGGCAATAGACTTGCGAGTCAAGAACCTTGAGATCTTCGGAGATTCTGCTTTGGTGGTAAATCAAGTCAATGGCAAATGGCTAGTTCATCAAGCTCGTTTGATTCCTTACAGAGATTATGTTAGGAGGCTGTTAACTTTCTTTACCAAAGTCAAGCTGAGCTATGTTCCTAGAGACGAAAACCAGTTCGCCGATGCTCTCGCAACTTTGTCGTCCATGATTAAAGTTTGTCGAGAGAATTTCGTGCCTCGAATTTCGATCTCCCGGCTTGAAAGACCCGCTTATATCTTTGCAGTTGGTGATGGTGAAGATAACAAGCCTTGGTACCATGACATCAAACAATTCCTGAAGGCTCAAGAATACCCGGCTGGGGCATCTAGTAAGGATAAGAAGACCCTTAGAAGACTGGCAGGAGGTTTCTTCTTGAATCAAGATGGTGTGTTGTACAAACGGAACTTTGACATGGTGCTGCTCAGATGTGTGAATAGACACGAAGCAGACCTGTTAATGCAGGAGGTTCACGAAGGCTCCTTTGGTATCCATGCTGGAGGACATGCCATGGCCAAGAAATTATTGAGATCGGGATACTATTGGATTACCATGGAATCTGATTGCTGTAAGTACTTCCGCAAATGCCATAAGTGTCAAATTTATGCCGACAAGGTCCATGTGCCTCCGAATCCGTTGAGTGTCATGTCTTCACCATGGCCGTTCGCTATGTGGGGCATCGATATGATTGAAAAGATTGAACCAACAGCTTCTAATAGTCATCGCTTCATCCTAGTTGCTATTGATTATTTCACGAAGTGGGTTGAAGCGGCATCCTACACCAATGTCACTAAACAAGTGGTCGCTCGATTTATTAAGCGAGACATTATCTGCCGGTACGGAGTCCCTGAAAGGATCATCACTGATAATGGTTCTAACCTCAATAACAAGATGATGGCTGACTTGTGTCAAAACTTCAAAATAGAACACCACAACTCTTCTCCATATCTTCCGAAGATGAATGGCGCCGTCGAGGCGGCTAATAAAACATCAAGAAGATTGTGCAAAAGATGGTTGTGACGTACAAAGACTGGCACGAGATGTTACCATTCGCGTTGCATGGGTACAGGACATCAGTATGCACTTCAACTAGGGCAACTCCATTCTCATTGGTGTATGGTATGGAGGCAGTCCTACCAATCGAAGTGGAAATCCCCTCGTTGAGGTTGATGATGAACATCAAGCTAGATGAAGCTGAGTGGCTCCAATCCAGATATAACCAATTGAGCCTCATCGAAGAGAAGCGTCTAGCAGCTGTATGCCATGGACAGTTGTATCAGCGACGAATGAAGCAGGCTTTTGACAAGAAGGTGCGACCACAGAGGTACACGCCAGGAGATTTAGTGCTGAAAAGGATTTTTCCTCCTCTCAACGATCACAGGGGCAAGTGGACACCCAACTATGAAGGACCGTTCGTGGTTAAAAAGGTCTTCTCAGGCGGAGCCTTAATGCTGACAACCATGGACGGAGAAGACTTCCAATCCCCTGTCAACGCAGAAAGAAAATACTTCGTGTAAAAAGGACCCGCTGGATAAAAACAGAATAAAGATCCAGGCAAAAATGGGCATCCCGGCGAGCCAAAAACAGAATAAAAGGCTCGGGAAAAAGTTAGGGAAATCTTGAAAAAAATGTACACCCGCTGAGTTGAAAAGCCACATCGGATAACTCAGGCAAAAAAGAGTATCCCAGTGGATTGAAAACCTGAAATGGCGATCCACGCAAAAGAGGGATTAACACGAACGACTGCGATCTGCGAGATCCGTGACCTACCTACAGTTGAGGCTATCCTAAGGGTTGAAGATCAGTTCACTTACTTTTTCTCAAGAGGAAGAGCGAGTGGAGCGTCTTGAAGACATACGAGTCATAACTGGGTTGAGACTTGATGAGTTTCACTTCTCACATTGCCAATAGGATAGTTTGTTTTTCTTTTTAGGCGTTCCCTCATTCCATGGAACTGCTTCCTTTGTACTGCCTATTCAGGGCCACTTTTCCAAATCAATAAGAATTCAACTTCAGTCAATTGACTATTTTGCTTCTTTGTTTTTGCTTTTTTCATCTAGCATTGATTGATTGTGAAAACGTCTAGCAAATGGTAACTTGCATTGTGTTATGAACATTTGAATGCTTTCTAACTCGTGCAGGAGAATGGAAACATTTAATACAACTCTGAAAGGGTGTTGAGATACCTAGATAATGATTCATGCTATGATCCTGGGGCAAGCAGGTCCCAAACTAACTCTCTATGTTGCAGGTACTATCGATTGTGTTCATGCAGGTACAGGTATTGGTGTCGCTAACAAAGTTGACAACTATTATCCAGGAGGGGCATTCCCTCTTGTTTGAACAGAAACAGGTATCTCCCAGGGTGTTTCCAATCATCCCCAGCCATGTGGAAGTTGAAATTTCCCCCCAGCAAGGTAGCAGAGAGTGGGTGTCATCCCCAAGTAGAAGTTTCCCTTCAGACAGGGTCAATTCTCGACAGTACAAGGAGTTCTTTCCTCCCCAGCAAGGTGTTTCCTCGGCAGTGTCATGCCTTTGGTTCCCAGCCAAGTCAGGAAGTCCTCACTTCCCCACCAGAGTTCAAGAAAGGTCCATCTCCAGCAGGGTCTTGGCACTCCAATCTCAAAGTCCAATTTATTTTTGGCAATGGCGGCAGTTCAGAGCCGGTGCATCATTAACAGCATTCCCCGCAGGGCTGTCTCCCCCTCATCAGGATGAACCAGATCAATGCAGTGATCATCGTTTCTCCCCAGTCAAGCTATTTGGGATACCTGCAGTCTCCTTATCAGGAGATCTCTTTGCATTTGCATACGCATAATCATCATTACATTTGCATCTTCCAAAGCGTAGCATTTCCATCGTCATGGAGCATTACGCCATAAATTCAAACATGTGCATACCAGCATGGGCCAGTTTTGAGGTATATTACATAATACCCGTTACATCTCCAATCAGATTGAAGTGTTACCCACAAAATGCAACTTCGTTTCCCAGGGTGGTTACTTCTACCACGTCTTGTTGTTATCCCCGGTTGAGTCTTGTTTCAGTACAACAGTCTCATTTTTTTTGCGTCTCCGTTTCAGTACAACGGTCGCGTCTTGGGCTCTCGTTTAAGTACAACGATCCCGTTCCTTTCGAGTCTCCATTTAAGTACAATGGCCTCGTATTTGAGTCTTGTTTCAGTACAACAGTCTCATTATTTTCGCGTCTCCGTTTCAGTACAACGGTCGCGTCTTGGGCTCTCGTTTAAGTACAACGATCCCGTTCCTCTCGAGTCTCCATTTAAGTACAATGGTCTCGACTTTGAGTCTTGTTTCAGTACAACAGTCTCATTTTTTCGCGTCTCCGTTTAAGTACAACGGTCGCGTCTTGGGCTCTCGTTTAAGTACAACGATCCCGTTCCTCTCGAGTCTCCATTTAAGTACAATGGTCTCGTCTTTGAGTCTTGTTTCAGTACAACAGTCTCATTTGTTCGCGTCTCTGTTTCAATACAACGGTCGCTTCTTGGGCTCTCGTTTAAGTACAACGATCTCGTTCCTTTCGAGTCTCCATTTAAGTACAATGGTCTTGTCTTTGAGTCTTGTTTCGGTACAACAGTCTCATTTTTCCGCGTCTCCGTTTAAGTACAACGATCGCGTCTCAGGTTATCATTTAAGTACAATGATCCTGTTCCTTTTGATCTCGTCTCAGTGCGATGATAATGGATCAGTTGATACCATTTTCATATTAGATCGATTGATCTTATTTGAGTCATGAGTCAGTTGATATCATTTCTCTTCGAGCTGTAAATCGGATGATATTACATTCTCGCTTTTCGGGGTGGATCGGTTGATACCATCTCCGTGTTAGATCGGTTGATGTTATCTGAGTCGCAAATCGGTTGATGTTGCGTTAAGTCCTGTTTCGATAACAAGCATCTTCTGTGACTTGGTCCTACCCAACAGTCGCGTTGCAGGTTCCCGTTTTGTACAATGGTCCTGTTTGCTTGGGCTCTCGTTTATGTACAACGATCCCGTTTCATCTTGTCCTATTTTCTTTGTTTCTGGTTACCGCCTGCGGCCGGTATACCTTTGCATCTCCATTCGAGGTTGGTTTCGTGTTAGATCCGAGGATCTTTTGATTTGTCATTCGAGGATGGCATTTCCCTTCTTCAAGTCCTTCCGAGGTTGGTCTTGTTGTTGTGGCTATTATTCGAGGATAGTAGTTCACTTTTTTGAGCTTATTGATCGAGGTCAGTTTGTCTCTTTTGTAAAGTCTGTCTGAGGTCAGCTTTGTGTTTGGTTATCAGTCGAGGCTGGTATACCTTTGCGTCTCCATTCGAGGATGGTTTCGTGTTAGATCCGAGGATCTTTTGATTTGTCATTCGAGGATGGCATTTCTTTTCTTCAAGTCCTTCCGAGGTTGGTCTTGTTGTTTTGTGTGGCTATTATTCGAGGATAGTAGTTCGCTTTTTTGAGCTTATTGATTGAGGTCAGTTTGTCTCTTTTGCAAAGTCTGTCTGAGGTCAGTCTTTGTCGTGGATGGTTATCGCCTGCGGCCGGTATACCATTGTGTTTCTAGTCCGAGATGGTTTTTAGTACTGGATCCGAGGATCCCGTGTGAGTTGTCATTCGAGGATGACATTCTTCCCAGCATATTTCCACCTGGTCTTATTTTCCGCTACCTATTCAGATGTCAAAATCAGAACATACATAAATAAATAAATGGGCGAGTGGCATTTCCATTACCCTCAATGAGCAAATTTTCAGGTTTTATTCGAGTATTCAATCACTCCATACCTTGAACGTCTAAAAGCTGTTGCAATTATCCATTCAAGTTTGCAGTTGATTGAATAGGGGCAGCTGTAATACCTCAAAATTTGCCCTCATATTTATTCCTTCTATTGGCTTACCGCTTCGCATTCATCTGTATTTCTCACTAGGTCATTAACATCATAATAGTGCATTTCATGGATTTATAAGGCATGTGATTCAGGCCCTTCGAATCTAGGGTTTCGTTCCTTATCTGTATCTGCCAGGGTTGGAAATGGGGAAGAATATTCATTGGACAACGATTCCACTTCAAACGCAGTTGTTCAGTTATGTTTCGATCCGGATAGGAGCTTGACCTAATTTTGGTCAAACTATCAAAAGATCGCTGCAATCGCAAGATTATCTTGGACCTCTGGACCATTTCTTAGACAGTGCATGTTCAAAGATCGTGTTGTAGTGTGCTGAGATTTATCCATTTAGCGAACAGTGTTTGGTGTGAAGTTTGGTTCGAATCCTCAGTTTATCAGTGATTCATCTGGATTTGAATGGTCTTGACTTTATTTAACCAATTCAAGTTGTCGTGCATGAAATGAAATTTGGGTTATCACTTGTTCTATCAAGCACTTTAGAAAAAGAATATCTGAGATAAATGCTTATACGTTTCCCCCGAGCTGCTTCATTCAAGTTCATTTCCATTGAATGTGTTGGGTTAGACTTGCATCCGTTATATAAGCTCGATTTTGGGACAGACTTTTTATTTTGAATGTGGGTTTTATGGAAAGATTTACTGCTCTCTCAAGTGAAATCTCTTCCAATACAAAGGCATCTGTGCGATGTAGAGCTACCATCTACGGGAACATCCTTGTTCAAATTGCATATTCTATAGCAAATGCAAAAATAATTGACTGTAAATCTTATATTCTCTTGCAAAGAATATTCGGTGAGTTTTCTAGCCCTTGGATGAAAATGAAAGTTGATGCTAAATAAAAAAAGGGGCGATTATGATGCTCAACGGTTCAAGTTTTAAACAAAAAAAAAAGTGCGTTAGAAAGCAAATAAAATGCAGCAAGAAAGCAATTACAAGATCTTTAATGATATGGTAGCCCCAAGATGTTCATATAATTCAAGTTCTGTTAAAGGTGCATATTCAGATCCATTCCAATTACTAAATCTCCTGAATATCACTTGAATCAAAGCTAAGTAAGCACGATTTAGATTTGCAAATTCAAGTGCAACTGAGGCATTGTCCGAATGGAAAGAATTTCCTTTTGTTTCTGCTTCACAAGGCTCAAGTTATACAAAAAAAAACAACATTCAAAATTCATCCTAAAGTTCTAAAGTTCACAAAAATGTTATAAACCAAAAATATCCGTTACAAAATTCAGAACTTCATAGAACTTCAGTTCTTTTTCTTTGTCAGTACTTCTTCAATCTGCTCAACCCCATTCCATGGATTGTTTCTCAGGATTTATCATACTCCTCTTCACAGCATAGCCGGCTTCCACCATTGGCCTCTCGTCGTCACCATCAATTTCACCGCCCTCCATCTGCATCAATAAAAATATCAGATTGAAGTGCATTGATGATAAAGAACATTCCAAATAAATACACCTCAAAAATGGTGTGAGCTGCCATTGAAGAAAATTAGAAGGGTACCTATGACTTTCTCTACCTGCCAATTGACTTTCAGAATAAATGCAATGTGGGTTATGCATTTGTCAACATACCATGAGACATTCAATGGGAAGAGGTGGGAGAAGTTCAATAGTAAAAAAGTTGTTTCTTTGGCATATGTTCGGATCCAAGGAAAGAGTGCTCTTGTTAACCATTCAAGTTTGAAGATAAACGCTGCCGACCTATTGTCTTCCAGCCAGATGGTTCTGAAGTCGGTGATCAGGTCTTACAAGAGAGTCTCCCCTCCTACTGTAGCAATATTCAAGCATTTGAGGCAAATGATTCACTCGGATTTTCTTCGAAGGACGGTCTTCCCGTGAGTCTGGATGTAAGTTAATATTTGAGAAGCTGTAAAGTTGCTGACAGAAGGGATGTAGCTTTTGTATTATAAAGTATCTTGCCCACAAGTTGTAGAAGTTCGAAGCACTGTGTTTGATTTTCTGCATACAAACACAATCCAGTTCAGAAGCAAAGAAAATCCAAAAGAAATCAAAAATCACAACCGAAACCAAAAAATTGCATAATCAACGTACTTAACAGAATTTCATCAAGGAAAAAACAGTAGAAACTTTTTAACAGGATTGGAAGCTGTGAATCAAAATCCATAACAGAAATTACAAACAATCATAGTTCAACTAATCCTAACAGAATCACCCTAATCTCATAATCACCTAACTGAATTCTAACAAATTAAATAACAGAATCGAAACTGATTTTATTACCTGAAGCTTCCGGATCCTTCTGTGAACATTTCCTATAAAGCAATTCTTCTCAGCCAATCTTTTTCTTTCCTTCCACAATTTTCCAAAAAAACCACTTCACTAATTCTCAATTCTTCTCATTCAATCTTCTCAATTTTCTCAATCTTCTCAATCTTCTCAATCTTCACCACTAAGCTTCAATCTCCTTCTTCATTAGCTTACCGAACCCTCATCAATTCCAGGCTAACACCATTCCCCCCTCACTCAATCTGCAGTTTCATCAATCTAGCATCATCACACACGGATCTTTTGAGCCGAATCCATCACCTTCTTCGATCGAAACCAAGCCCTATGGAGTTCCATCACCGATTGAAAAAACTAGGGTTGCACATACCAATGTCAGGGTGCTAACCGAGCAAGTTCATCATCGACAGCTCTGTATCGGCGAAATGACAGGGAGCGATAATTTCACCTGGATATTGATATTCCTCCTGTTGAACTTCAAGCACTGACACTTAAAAAAACTCCTCATCTGATTCGCTCGTCCGCGGCTCACGATCGTCTTCACAGAGTCTTCAAGAAGCTATGGCAAGCCAGGACATATCTGAACACCGTAATCGTCCGAACTGAACAAAACCATCACCTCCACGGATCTTTTGAGCCTTCGGATCGAATCGCTCAACAACATCCGCGTCACCGAAACTTGGCTATCGTCGATTGAAGGTACGCCGTCACTAGTTTAGGTTTTTGAGTGAATAGGCCATTCATGTTAAGAGAATCGGTTTAGGATTGTTGTTGATTTTTGGGATATGGAATTGATAGAAGATGGGGTTATTTAGAGAAGAAGAAGATTAAGTTAGAAGAGAAAAGGGGAGGACAAAGAGGAGGGATGAGGACGAAGAAGAGAGGCCGAGGGAGATGAGAGGGTGAGCGGCGAGGATGGCGAAGAAGAGGGGTTGGCCGCCGCCGAAATTGGGGTCTAGGGTTTTTTGTGTGTGTTCTTGTTTCTGTTTGATTTTTGTATATTTGAGTTTAATAATCTGTTTTAATGGGAGTTATAAGTGTAATGTTAGGATTAATTCATTATTTAATACAATTAGCCAGTATTAAAGTTTCGTTAATAACCATTAATCACGTTTTTTTTGTTTTAATTATAAACTTTAATGGATTCTTGAGGATAAAGAGTGGGCCTTTTGTCCTTTACTGTTGCTGTTAGCACCCACCTCTTAAGCCCATTAACAAAAACACCATAAATAATCTGTTGTCTGCACCTCCCCAGGTGATGCGTTTTTGGGCCCAGTACTTTGCCAATCGCACCCCTGTTTTAGGCCCGCATGTGAAAAATAACTAAAAAATATCACTCCCTGCACCCCTAGGTCAATTCTGCGCATGGGCTTGCTTTTCATGCTATTAACACCCCTGTTTTAGGCCCAGTTTAGAAAATCAATTAAATAAATTTCTAAAACCACCTCCCTTCAATTATTTCTTTAGATTTTATTTTTGTTTTAGTGTAGTTAGAAATAATTCCCTAAAAATAGGAAAATGATTAGAAAAATTCCCAAAAAAATTAAGTAGTTTTTAGTTCAATTTAGAATTATTTAGCATTTTATTTTTTTCTGTTTTGCTTTATTTTTGATTTTATATTGAATTTTTCTTGTAATTAGTTTTAATAGATTTTCTGCTAATGTACATAATTTTGTGGATTTTAGTTCTTAACCTTCCAGTAACTTTTTTAGCCCATTCTTTTTACTGTAGTTAGATGACTAATGATAGTACTTAGGATAATTTTTGTAGATTTTTTAGAACATTTTATCTTAAGTTTTAGAGGTTAATTTCTTAGAAATTAGGGACTAATTTGTAGCTGGAAATAAACAATTTTTTAGGCATATAAAAAATAGGATTTTTTAGGATTCCTTTTAGTATAATGTTATAGGTAATCTTAGGTCCCTATGGTTTAATTTTCATAATTTTTCCAGAAGTTTAGATATTTTTAGAATATTAGTTCTTAGGCTTAATTAGGTGTTATTTCTCATTAGTTTAGGTTATGAAAATAAAGTCCAATAAAAAAATAGTTTAGATTAGATTTAGTCTTAGAATTTAATATAGACTTAGGTTAGTTTAAATTTGAATGTTTAGAAGGAAAATATTAGGCTTGACTTTAGTTTAGAATTTAGGTTTAAGTTTCATCTTAATTAGCATTAGAATAAATAAATAGGACTATTTTTCATGCCTTTAATTGTTTTGTTTAGAAGTTTATTTCTTAATTCAATTTTATTGTTTTTGCCTTATCATTTGATTTTATAACTTGCATAGGCTTTCCCATTGTTCTTAGAATCAACTTAACTTCCTTAGGAAGTAAGTTGAATTCTAGTAGTTTCTAGTTTTTTCCATTAGGATTAGAATACCTCACAAACCATTAGGACCTCTTGTAAATAAATAAATAAAATTAGGATTGAGTCTTAGTTCCCATTAGATTTTCCCTTTTCCAACTTGAGTCATTCTTTCTCATCTCATGAAGAAAAGCAATAAAACATTTAATAAAAAACCGAACAATCTTGTACGACACGAGACTTTGTTACGAAGTGTTTATACGCGTCCTGTTTCGGGGCGAGGTGTAAATACTTCCCGCGATGGATAGGTCTTAGTACAAGACAGTTCCCAAACAAATTCAAAACACTTCTTTTAAAAGACAAAAACAAATAACAAGAGACTATCCTGCGGGAACTTCTCTTCTCATCTCATTCACTCACAACGCAAACTCGCGACGACTTGTCTCGCATGCAAGACGGTAAATGCACTCGTACCAGACGAGCCTGCAACACCTGAGCATAGACATACGCAGTTCCAGCTATAAAAAACACAAACAAATAGTTCCAGCCTTAGTTAGGCGAACTACGTCGACTCTGATCCTCATTATCCCGATGAGGTACGTAGGCAGCGGGGTAGGGCCCGTTCGAGCACATTCTTTATTTTCCTACATTTCCCCTTTTTTCCATTCTCTTTTTCCAGTTCCTTTCTCATTTCTCATTCCAGTTCCAGTAGCAGTTTTATTCAGCAGCATTCTTTATTTCTCACCCTTTGAAACAAGCAAGCAAGCATGGATCCCGTCGGGTACGACAGACGGATTGGGGTGCTAATACCTTCTCAATTCGTAACCGACTCCCGAACTCAGATCTTTGGTTCGCAAGGCCTCGTCCTTTTCCTTCTTCCTCAGGTTTGTGCAACATTACCTTTCCCATTCCTTTGGGATAAAAATGTCTGGCTGGAGACTCTAAACCCTTTCCGCGCCACTTTCGCATTTGTACTAGGATGAAAATCCCGGGAGTGGTGTAAGCTTGTCTATCATGATGTACAAGTCTCATCAAGGGATTGTTTCATAAAACAAACAAATTCAAAACACTTCTCTTAAAAGACAAAAACACAATAAGCGACTATCCTGCGGGAACTTCTCTTCTCATCTCATTCACTCACAACGCGAACTCGCGAAGACTTGTCACACATGCAAGACGGTAAACGCACTCGTACCAGACGAGCCTACAACACCTGAGCATAGACATACGCAATTCCAGCTGTAAAAAAACACAAACAAATAGTTCCCGCCTTAGTTAGGCGAACTACGTCGACTCTGATCCTCATTATCCCGATGAGGTACGTAGGCAGCGGGGTAGGGCCCGTTCAAGCACATTCTTTATTTTCCCTACATTTCCCCCTTTCTTTCCATTTTCTTTTCTTATTCCTTTCTCATTTCTCATTCCATTCCAGTTAGCGGTTCATTTGTTCAGCAACATTCTTATTTTCTCACCCTTTGAAACAAACAAACAAGCGTGGATCCCGTCGGGTACGACGGACGATCTGGGGTGCTAATACCTTCCCAGGTCGTAACCGACTCCCGAACTCAGATCTTTGGTTCGCAGGACCTTGTCCTTTCCTTCTTCCTTAGGTTTGTGCAACATTACCTTTCCCATTCCTTCGGGATATAAATGTCTGGCTGGCGACTCTAACCTTTTCCGCGCCACTTTCGCGTTTGTACTAGGATGAAAATCCCGGGAGCGACAGAGTGGTCTTGAGACGTGGCCACGTCATGGCAGACCCCATGGCGTCCGCCACGGTGGATGCCGTAAGTGTAAAACGCTGAATTTCTTGTTTTTCATCCGTTTCCACTCCTTTTTCGCTCCTTTTCTTGATTTAGGCCCCGATTACAAAGAAAACCTGAAAACAAAGAAAAACAAAGTAATAACATAACAAAATAACAATAAAAGCTAAGAATGCATGCGAAATCGGAGTCAGAAATACGGTGAATTTTAGTGTGATCAAATTCTCTCACACTTAGACCTTTGCTTTTCCTCAAGCAAACATTAAAGCTCAAGAAAAGAATGGTGTCAACACGTGTTTTTGGGCTAAAGGGCTTATAAGTTCAAGTCAGGATGCAGTGACAGGTACTAACTAAGTGAACCAAGGGTACCATAATAACACAAACACAAACTTCAATCCTATATTAACCACTCCATGTCATCCCACAATACCTAGGCCTATCTTCTCATCTTTTTGGGTCCTTTTTATTCAGGTGCAATCACATTAAGCCCGTTATCCGTACATGCTTCATAGTAGAGTGATCGGTTAGTGATTTTGATCCATAACATAAGGTTTCTGGCACATAAGCATGTGTAAACCTGTTTCATTTGAACTAATTGTAGTTGCGGGGGATCGGATCGTAATCCGCCCTACCAAGTTCAGTGCAAGATACCTCTGAACCAACTAACAATAGGTGACTGCAATTTTTTTTCTTTTTGTGGCAAAAAAAAAATTTCTTCTCTTTTTTCGGTTTAAATGACTTTGTGAGGGACACCTATCCCAGAGTTTGCCTTTTTCTTTTTTTATTAGCACTGGATCATTCACTTATGTTCATCGGCCCTCTACGTAGAGCATGCTTAGGCCGGAGCTGACTGCTAGAATAAACTACTTAGGATAATTTTTTGAATGATAATAAAGGCCATGGTGCGGGTTTTAGGAGTGATTCCTATATTCAAGAGGTCTATGGTGCTAAAATGGTGCTGATATTTCAAAAAGTTGACCTAAGTCACCACATCCTAATCTAAACCTGTCTCAAAGCCCAAAAAACATGTGAAACAACATTGTTTTCTTTTTAAAATTTTTCTGGTAAGGCTAAGGAAATGGGAAAATGAGGATGTACTAAAAATACACTATACTGGTGACTCGTCAGACTCATGCATTATCTAAGAAATTTATACTAAATAACTTACTGAAAAGGGAAATAATTGAAAGCAAATAAATAACTAAAAAGGGAAATGACAGAAAGCAATAAAATCCCCTCCCACACTTAAATCGAACATTGTCCTCAATGTTTCGAAATAAGATAAGGAGGGTAACCTGAAAAAACTACTGCGGAGGAGCACTGGTGCCCTCGCCGTCCTACTGTGATGGTCTGGAACGACGGGATCTACTGCGCTGCTGGTCCCTCCGGTCAAGTCGTGCCGATAAGGCAGCCTGGGCACCCTGAACCTCTCGAAGGTTACCTAAGATGGAACCCTGAGTGGCCTCCATGAGCTGGTAGTGTCGGCGGTTGACTTCTCTCTGACGGTCCTGCTCTAATGTGATATCGTGCAAGGTACGACAAACATTGTTGTAAGCACGATCCGAAACCAATCGCGATTGTTGCATGAAGCTCATGTTGTCCGTCAGTTGTTGTGAAATAGTAGAAAGAAGGCCGTCTCGCTTTTCCTCTCTAGCTGTCGTATCACGCCACATCTCCTCAGTGACATAGAATCCAGGAGCAGCACCTGCAACAGGGTTAGAGGAAGATGGTGCGGTGTGTGACTGTGAAGGATGATGGGGGGACATGTGAGGTATGGGAGACTGCTCTCTCCGATCATACTCTTCATCAGTGTCATGTGCCTCCCTATTAGGAATATTAGGAGGAAGTGGACCCAAAAAAGGTGGAGCATTCAGATCATAGGTCCAGTTCCTTTCATTACGTACATCAGTATGTCTACTGCAAGGTAAAGAAACAGATGGGATAGCAACCCCATGAACCATCAACTCATAACCACCTTCTCTCCTCGTTCGGCACAATTTCATGTCTTTTAGAAATTTTAAATTAATTGTGCGAGGAGGTAGTGGTTCAAGTGTAGCTATCTCATTGTTCAGGTCAAGAGCCCGAGCAATAGACGTAACAAGTCCTCCAAAAATAATCGGTCATGTTTTATTAGTAAGTAAAGCCATGTGTGTAAGCATAAATGGGACCGGATTGATATGGGTACTAGTGAGGCATCCTTGCAAAAATAGGAGTTCTCTAGCGTTCATCTTGTTTGGACTCTCCCGACCAAAAATAGTACATGCCAAAATATATCTGAAAACTCTTATGGCTGGGTTATGAATGGTCGACGCAAGTATTCCTTCAAAAGAATTTATTGAAGTACATGAAAGCCTCTTCCAGAAGGAAAATACCTCGGTCGACCATTCTGTATCCAAAGGTGCCTCACAAATTGCACCTTCCCTATGAGGGATTCCTAACAAGCCTGTTAGTTCGTCGGTACTGAATTCATATTCAATTCCAAACAGTCTAAAATTAACAGTACCGACTGTGCTAGCAGTGTTAGGACTGACAGTGTATATCAATGAACTTAAATACTCAACTGTCAGCCTCTCATAGGTAGGTTCCTGATTAACAAAAATATTATGCAAGCCTAAAAAATCTAATAAATGGAAAACACTATGATAAAGACCCAAAGCATACAGACAGTTATCATCGACGTACCTAGTGGAGAGAATTTCTCGACTCTGAAGCCTCTGAATAATTTTCCTTTGCCTATCACCCAGTCTTCCATCGCGAAGAAAAAATCCATTGAACTTCATTGTTGTTGCTCCTTAAGAAGTGAAAAGTGGTAGAAAATGGTTTATGAGAGAAATGATAAAGGTTTGATTTTTATGGTTTGTGGTGGATGAAAATGAAAATGGATTTTGGATAGGTTTTATAGATGGTGGGTATTTTGGAAATGGGGGAGCTTTAATGGGGTTCAATGGGGTTTTTGAAACTTGTAAACATGGGTTTTTGAAGATGGAAGGTGTGAAAATGGTCAAAATGAAGAATCAGCCACGTTTTAGGGGAGGACGGCATGGCGCCCTCCATGGGCCTGTGGCGTCCGCCATAAGGCAAATTCCTGATGGGCCTTGGATTTTTAAATCCTCTTTTGGTCCCTCTTTGCACCTTCGATCTTCGGGGGGTCTGGATAGAGTTTTCTTCTCTTTTCTAAGGCATGAGGCTTGCATATTTTTTTATGAAGACAAAAAATGAAAATATTTTTGTCTTATATTTTTTTTCTTTGCTTGACAAAAATAAAATAATTAAAAATCAAAAAGAAAAGAGAAAAATTGACATTAGTGCACGAAATAATATATATATATATATATATATATATATATATATATATATATATATATATATATATATATATATATATATATATATATATATATATATATATATAAACTCAAAGTACAGGAAAAAAAGAAAATGTAATAGATGCAATAATGTAAGATATGTTTGGAGATGCGAGAAATAAAATAAAGCATGAAAATAAAAGAAATTAAATACTAGGGTAATATCGTCAGTGTAGAACGAATCATGTGTTAGGCTTTTCCTCCTGGTTTGATCCGCGAATCTCAGCTATCTCCCTCCGAAGCTCTTCAATCTCCTGATATAGAGCATCGGCCTCTGAGGCATGAGTGAGATCAGAAACCTGAATCTGAAATTCCAAGTCCGCTACTTCCTGCTTGAGCAGGGCAGTCTCCTTACGGAGCTCATAAATCTGAGTTTGTAGATCAGGCAGTTGCAGAGACATATTGTTAGACATAACAGTGATTCGGGGAGAAAGAGGTGTAGGAGTGTACTCAGTGGTGGGAGGTGATTTCGGCTCTTCGACAGTCTCTCCATAACCCTCTAGAGCATAACTCCAATTAGCAGAATCATGGACACTGGTCATCAGCGGGTCTGGTAATGTAAACTAATGTATCACTTCACCGTCGATCAGTAATCTGAAAGTGTTGGGCTCAAAAGAGGCCCTCCTCATCAGTCATCTATCAAGACAAAAGTCAACATCCAGGGTGGTGTAGCAGCAGAAGGTCCTGAGGTGCAATAATTTGCGAGACAAACCCAATGCACTAGCTATCTGTGTAATAATCCCAGCGACATGTATGATGCCTACAGATGATCTGGCAACACTAGCAAGGCCCTTCAACAGAAAGTTGCCACAAGCAACTGGGCGAGACTGAGTCGCACAAAATAGTAGGAAAATCTCCTCTCCACTCAGCAGAGTCTCTGTATCTGGCAAACCTAGGAAAGAATGCGCTAGAATCATCTGGAAGTACCTTAATGCAGGGTTGTGGATTACCTGAGAAAACTGAGTGGAAGGATCTTGGCTCCCTCCACCTGAGATGTTAGACCAAAACTTTTCCACTTCTCTGCTCATAAAATACCCCATCGGTGTCTCTGGAATAACATCAAGAGTAGTCTGAAAACCTAGTAAATGACCAAACTCTTTGTGAGAGAAGGAGTAGTCAATCCCGAACAACCTGAAAACAACATATCCATCGGGTCCAGCCCAAGGATCATAATGAAACGAGCTGAGGAACTCTAGAGTTAAGTTCCTGTAAGTGTTGTTCCTATCGTCAAACTGGTCCCACTGGAGTTGGTGGCATAAGAATCTGACGCTTGGCTCTATTCCCAAGGCATCCATGCACTCATGGTCAGGGTACCTGGTAGGAGCCATAGGGTGTCTCATGTGGACATAGTAACGCTCTCTCTGTGCGTCGTCTCTAAAGGCCACGTGCATGCCATCGGGGTTCTGCATTCTGCACAAGGTTAGCAAACAAGTCCTGAAACCACATAAAACATTAAATCGTTAGCCCTGACATAACAATAAAGTAAACAAATTAAAATAAAGTAAAAATAAATAAAAAGTACATAAATAAGAAAACCATGGGTTGCCTCCCATGCAGCGCTTGTTTAACGTCATTAGCTCGACGACCGATTTTTATACATCATTTGAAGGATATGGTGGATCACTCAAAGTATGGCAGGTGTATGTTGTTGGGATGTCACCTCCTTTGTAGGGCTTCAACCTTCGTCCATTGACGATGAACGGTTTACATGTTTGGTTCTTGATTTCGATAGCACCAAATCTTAGAATCTTAGATACTTCGAAAGGGCCAGTCCATCTCGAATGGAGTTTCCCTAGAAAAAGTCATAACCTAGAATCGAATAAGAGAACAGGATCGCCTATTTTGAAGTCTTTTCTTATGATTCTTTTTTCATGCCAAGCTTTTGTTCTTTCTTTGTATATGATGGCATTTTCGTAGGCGGATTGTCTGAGCTCTTCTAATTTGTGGATATCAAGGATACGTTTTTCACCAGCAGTCAAGTAATCCAAATTCAAAGTTTTGATGGCCCAATAGGCCTTATACTCCAATTCAAAAGGTAAGTGGCATGATTTTCCATAGACCAGTTGATAAGGGGTTGTTCCTATAGGGGTTTTGAAAGCGGTTCTATAGGCCCATAACGCTTCTTGAAGTTTCTGCGACCAATCTTTTCTGGATATAGAGACAGTCTTCTCAATAATTTGTTTGATCTCCCTATTAGATACTTCCACTTGTCCATTGGTCTGTGGGTGGTATGGTGTTGCTACTCTATGCTTAACTCCATACTTTCTTAAAAGTTTATCAAATATTCTCGATATGAAGTGTGATCCTCCATCACTTATGACTAAACGGGGGGTTCCAAACCTGGGAAATATATAGTTTTTGAATAATTTGATGACTACTCTGGTGTCGTTCGTGGGTGCGGCGATAGCTTCAATCCATTTAGACACGTAGTCAACAGCTACTAAGATGTACTGATTTCCGAAAGATGGTGGGAACGGTCCCATAAAGTCTATACCCCATACATCGAAGAGTTCTACTTCTTGGATATTTCTTAGAGGCATTTCATTACGTCTTGAAATATTTCCTGTGCGTTGGCATCTGTCACACTTGACAATGAAAGCATGGACATCATGGCACATAGTAGGCCATAATAGGCCAGCTTGAAGAATCTTGGCGTAGGTCTTAGATGTGCTCGCATGTCCACCATAGGGTGCAGAGTGACAATGCTCAATTATATTATGTACCTCTTCTTCTGGAACACAACGGCGGAAAATGCCATCTTTACCTCTCTTGAAAAGAAATGGTTCGTCCCAATAGAAGTTTCTCACATCACTATAGAACTTCTTCTTCCGGTGATAATTTAGATCAGGGGGTATGATGTCAGCGGCTAGGTAATTAACAAAGTCTGCATACCAAGGAGTATTACTTATTGCTAAGGATTTATGAGAGTACTCATGTGGGTCTGGGTTATCATCTTCAATGGTTTCTAGTTGGGCTATCATTCTATCATAGGCAAAATCGTCATTTATGGGTACTGAGTCAGGTTTCAGGTATTCTAGCCTAGAAAGGTGATCAGCCACTACATTATCCGTGCCTTTCTTATCACGGATATCTAAATCAAACTCTTGCAGTAATAGAATCCATCGAAGTAACCTAGGTTTGGCATCCTTTTTACTTAGTAAGTAACGAATGGCAGCATGATCGGTGTAAACTATACTTTTGGCTCCTACAAGATAAGATCTAAATTTGTCTATGGCGAAAACTACAGCTAGGAGCTCTTTTTCGGTTGTTGCGTAGTTGAGTTGTGCAGCGTCTAGGGTTCTACTGGCATAATAAATTACGTGTAACTTTTTATCTTTTCTCTGACCTAGAACGGCTCCAACAACGTAGTCACTAGCGTCACACATTATCTCAAACGGTTCTGACCAATCAGGGGGTTTCATTATAGGTGCTGGAATCAGAGCTTGCTTCAGAAGATTAAATGCTTCAGTACATTTTTCATCGAAGATGAATTCAGCATCTTTCATTAAAATACCAGTTAAGGGCTTTGTTATTTTGGAGAAGTCCTTGATAAAACGCCGGTAAAATCCGGCATGTCCAAGAAAACTTCTTATCTCCCTGATAGTCTTCGGCGGTTTTAGATTCTCTATGACTTCTATTTTAGCTTTATCTACCTCTATACCTTTTTCGGAAACTATATGTCCTAAAACAATCCCTTCGGTGACCATGAAATGACATTTTTCCCAATTTAGCACAAGGTTTACCTCCACACATCTTTCCAGGATTTTCTCTAGGTTGATAAGACAATTTTTGAAATCAAATCCACACACTGAGAAATCGTCCATAAATACTTCCATGATTCCATCTAAATAGTCTGCAAAGATAGACATCATGCAGCGTTGGAAAGTGGGAGGAGCATTACAGAGTCCAAAAGGCATTCTCCTGTAGGCAAAAGTTCCAATAGGGCATGTAAAGGTAGTTTTTTCTTGATCTTCGGGGTGAATAGGTATTTGGAAGAATCCCGAATATCCATCTAGGTAACAAAAGTAAGAGTGTCTGGCTAGGCGCTCCAACATTTGGTCTATGAATGGTAATGGGAAATGGTCCTTCCTAGTTGCTTTATTTAATTTTCTATAGTCTATGCACATACGCCAACCTCCATCGGTTCTTTTTGCTACAGGCTCGCCCTTCTCGTTTTGCACGACTGTGATGCCTCCCTTTTTAGGTACTACATGCACATGACTCACCCATTTACTGTCCGAGATCTGATATATTATACCTGCCTCTAGTAACTTAAGAACTACAGTCTTAACTACATTACTCATCATAGGATTTATTCTTCGTTGGTGTTCTCTAGAGGGTTTTGAATCTTCTTCTAGCAGAATCCGATGCATGCATACAGATGGGCTTATTACTTTTAGATCTGAGATCTTATATCCTACGGCTGAGGGGTACCTTCGTAAAACATCTAATAATTGGTTTGTTTCCTCTTGGCTTAAGGTAGCACTGACTATAACTGGAAGGTTCATTTCTTGATCAAGAAATTCGTATCTCAGGTTTTTAGGCAGTTCCTTAAGTTTTACGGTCGGTTTCATAGGGCAAGGCATAGGATCTGGGGTAAGAGATAAACATTCGTGAAGGTTATCATCAATGTAGGGTCTTTTATAATTGTCATATTCCAAAATAAGGGTTGATGGCAATTTTATAGATTCAGTTTCTTCTTCTTGTTCTAATTCCCTAATGCATTCATCAATGATATCTAAGGCATAACAAGCATCTCCTATTATAGGTGCCATAAGAAATTTCGAAAGGAAAAATTCTATCTTCTCGTTACCTACCTCAAAGGTTAGTTTCCCTTTTTTAACATCTATTACGGCTCCAGCAGTCGATAAGAACGGTCTACCTAGGAGGATTGGTATGTCGTCATCTTCTTTAATGTCCATGACAACAAAATCAGTAGGTATAAACAGCTGACCTATCCTAACAGGGACGTCTTCAAGTATGCCTATAGGGTATTTAACGGATCTATCGGCTAATTGAAGTGACATCTTAGTAGGTTGTTATTCTCCTAAGTTTAATCTCTCACAAACTGCTAAAAGCATTAAGCTCACACTAGCTCCTAAGTCTAGAAAAGCTTTTTCGATGACATGATTCCCCAAAACACAAGGAATGGAAAAATTTCCGGGATCTTTACCTTTCTTTGCTAACCTATTTTCGGAAATAGAATTACATTCCACGGGTTTCGGATCTTCAAGTCTACGTTTATTTGTAAGTATGTCTTTGAGAAACTTAGCATAAGAAGGTACTTGGGTGATGGCTTCTGTAAAGGGGATTTCTACGTGAAGTTTTTCTATAACCTTAACGAATTTTTGATACTGATTATCGATTTGGGTTTTCTTTATCTTTGAGGGTACGGTATTGGTGGTTTGCATGGCGGTGGTGGTACATAGGTTTTATTTTTAGGTTCTTCTCCTTTTTCTTGACTTTCCAGGGTTTCATACTCCTCTGGTTCCTTCTCCTCATTTCTCTCAGAAGTTTCGGGCTCACTCAATCTAGGGTTAGAAGGTTCCTTATAAGCGGTTCCACTTTGTAGAGTAATGGCATTTGCTTGCCCTTTTGGGTTTTATTGAGGTTGTCCAGGGAACTGTCCTCCAGGTGTAGTCTGAGGGGCTTGGTTTAAAGCTACCTGAGAGATCTGGGTTTCAAGCATTTTATTATGAGTAATAATTTGATCAACCTTGGTTCCTAACTGGGTAATTACTTCGTTAACATGGACGTTTTGGTTCATGAACTCTTTGTTTTGTTGTGTTTGAGCGGTGATAAAATTTTCCATAATTTTCTCAAGGCTCGGTTTTGGTGGTACAGGTTGCATAGGTTGATTTGTTCTTGGGGCTTGGTAACCTTGTTGTCTCGGAGGTGCGGTATTTTGAATAGGGTTATTATTTTTGTAGGAGAAGTTTGGGTGATTCCTCCATCCAGGGTTATATGTGTTTGAAAATGGGTTCCCTTGGGTGTAATTCACTTGCTCAGGGATGGTCTCATTTAACAGGTTGCATTCGGCGGATTGGTGTCCTTGCGTCCCACATATCTCACAATTCGGCGAAATTGCAGCTACAGTATTCGGGGTTGTACACATATGTTCGACTCTAAGGGCCAATGCGTCCATTTTAGCTTGCATCATGTCCATAGAGCTTAGCTCATGTATTCCTCCTTGGGCTTCCTTCTTTTCCACTGTCGCTCGTTCTACTCCCCATGATTGATGGTTTTGGGCCATATCCTCGATAAGGGCACTAGCTTCAGGGTAAGGTTTGTTCATCAGTGCGCCACCAGCGGCAGTGTCGATGGTCATCTTAGTGTTATAATGAAGTCCATTATAGAAGGTTTGAATGATTAGCCAATTCTCTAAGCCATGATGTGGGCATGCTCTTAATAGCTCTTTATATCTCTCACAGGCTTCGAACAACGACTCTCCTTGGTGTTGGGTAAATCTGGTTATTAGGTTTCGAAGAAGAGCGGTCTTCCTTGGGGGAAAATATCTAGCAAGGAATACTTTTCTAAGGTCGTCCCAAGTTGTTATAGAATTGGGTGGAAGGGAATCTAACCAAGATAGAGCTTTATCTCTGAGGGAAAAGGGAAATAATCTTAAGCGTATCGCCTCAGGAGGAGCTCCATTGGTTTTAAAGGTGTCTGCTAACTGAAGAAAGTTTTTAAAATGTTGGTTTGGGTTCTCAGTAGCAAGACCTGTGAATTGTCTCTGTTGCACTAATTTCAGCAGGGATGGTTTAAGTTCAAAATTATTGGCTGGGATAGCGGGGTTTACTATACTAGAACTAGGTTCCTCGTTTGATGGTTGGGCGAAGTCCTTAAGAGGTCTTCGATTTTGATCTTCGGCCATAACTCTCCTATTCCTATGGAAAAACAAATGTGCGCGAGCGTAACGTTCAGGTTCAGCTAGAGGGTCTACTAAACTTCCGGCACTGCGAGTCTTTCGCGTTGACCGGTGGGTAACAACCTTAGTTTAAACGGTATAACTACAGGGTATGAAATTTGACGAAATTGGTCCCCGACAACGGCGCCAAAAACATGATGCGTGTTTTTCGCAAGTGTACAAACACGTCAGAGTAATATAAAAGATTGTCGAATCCACAGAGACCAAGTGTCAATCTATCGTACCTGTTGTTATGGTGTGTATCTAAGGCAACTGAATATAAGGGTTTTAAGGAGTGCGCAATGGTAAATAAAATAATAATTTTAAACAATTAATAAAAGACAGGCTCGAATGTAATTCACGTAATCAATAGATAATCCAGTACTTGTTAATAGAACTACTTATGGGCAATGTTTTCTCCTTTGAAAAGAACTAATTTAACAGGAACTGTCGCTTTCGCGTATTCAGAACCGAGTTGTACTCTCTAATCAACCCCTCCTATTGTCACGGATAAAAAGGTGCGTACTGCGTTAGAGTAGTAAACCTATTTTTAAGAAATATAGTATCTTAACTAAGTTGAAAAGTATCTTAACCTAGATTTCTTAGCAAAAAGAGGTTCTTACGAACCAGACTCTAAACTTCATAACGCGTCCGAAAATCGTTTTAAAATCTCTTTTCTTTTAAATCTAAAAACTCCTAATGAACTAGACAAAGTGCTTTTGGCTGTTTTTGAAATAGTTAAAAACAATTACTTAAATTGAAAGATAAAATAGCCCTTAAGTGTTTCCACGAACAATTGTACGGATTACTGGTTTAATTACGATCCTTACATTCTAACCTTTGTAGATTTAGTTAGACATGGTAAAGTAAAAGTTCTTTTTATAATTTTTCATAAAAGTAAAGTAGTGCGAGTGCGGAAAGTAAATAAAAGTAGTGCGAGTGCGAGAAATAAATAAAGTAAAGCGAGTGCAGGAAATAAATAAAATAAAGTGCGAGTGCGGATAATAAATGAAATTAAAGCAATGCGGAAAAGTAAAATACGAACTGGAATTAAAATGGCGGCAGGATTAACTTCCTCCCAGAGTGCTCCAAAACTCGATCACACAGACAGATACAGACTCGATCACTCGATTGCAGAAACACCCCGATGTGGAATGATAACTGCTTTAAAACTGATATATGCCTAAGAGATTCTAAGTTTAGATGAAGAAAAACGAAAATCTAAGGTCCTATTTATAGGAAAACTAAAAGCAGGAAAAGACCAGGATGCCCCCTCCACTAAAAAGTGGAGGGAACTGTTTTTGCCTTGTGGCGCCCGCCACAAGGCCATGGCGCCCTCCATGAGACTAATGTGGGATGAAAGAGTGGGGATCGTGGGTCTTGGCAGTTGTGGAGTGGTCTTGAGACGTGGCCACGTCATGGCAGACCCCATGGCGCCCGCCACGGTGGATGCCGTAAGTGTAAAACGCTGAATTTCTTGGTTTTTGTCCGTTTCCACTCCTTTTTCGCTCCTTTTCTTGATTTAGGCCCCGATTACAAAGAAAACCTGAAAACAAAGAAAAACAAAGTAATAACATAACAAAATAACAATAAAAGTTAAGAATGCATGCGAAATCAGAGTCAGAAATACGA
The DNA here is from genome assembly GCA_963966055.1 of Lathyrus aphaca. Lineage (NCBI taxonomy): Eukaryota > Viridiplantae > Streptophyta > Magnoliopsida > Fabales > Fabaceae > Lathyrus > Lathyrus aphaca. The sequence goes on from OZ014525.1 coordinate 140,226,917, forward strand.
TGAATTTTAGTGTGATCAATTAGGTAGGCTAAAAATAGAAACAATGTAGACAAACACCCAAGATAATGTACTAACACCTAGTTAGAACATTTACCACACACTAAGACCTTATCACCATGATCCCAGATGTGCTCCACCAACTGGGCTTACTATAACATAGTAATCCAAGAACTGAAAATCTCCAACAATAATTTGCCATCATCTTGAATCAGAAATCCAAAAAGAGAGATAAACTCTCATCCACCTTCAAGAAGAACAAATATCCTTGAGTCTTCAACTCATCACTCTTCTTCCCAAGAGCAATTTGTTCCAAGACAATCCTCAAGAACAACCAACTGCCACATTCTGATCATCTTGATTCTTCAAACCCACTGTAGAGATCAACCAATTGTCACACTTTGATCACCTCCTTTATGAATCCTCATATGAAAAAGCTAATTGCCACACTTGTCTTCTTCACATTTATCAGAAATCTTCCAAATATATCTTGATCAATAAAGTTGATCTTCACCAAGCTGCCAAGATAACATGCCTTATGAAGCATTCAATCCCTGTAGATCATTCTATCTTAAATTGATGTGTCACTTCACTAATTAAACTCTGATGTTGAACCAGATGTTTGAACATGGTTAGTCCATATCCAGTTGTTAAATTCAGCACCTTCTTCTGCCACTTGAAAGAACCTCCTTCCTTTACAGAACAAGAGTTACATGCTCTCATAGACTTGATTTATGCACCAAGTTTGAGTATACAACCTCCATTCGGTTGGTTTTCGGAAATTCCTACCAATAACACATATTGATGAGAAACTTCCAATGTTTCTCCAAAGTCTTCAAACCTGCCACTGTCTGAATCTTTAGAAGGAATAGTTCAGAACTACACCTTGCAGCAATACCAAGGATGACATTTCTCCCTGAGTAAAGCAATCTTCACAAAGTCCTGATGATTTATCAATAATAACTTTATGATTATAAACACCTTCCTTGTCATGGGAAGAACAACACTCCCGCTGCATCCATCAAAACCAGTTTGCAGTCTTGCACAAGAGGACCACAGATAGTACTACTTAACTCCCCCTTTCATGAACAACCAAAGCTCATTCTGAAGATGAACATAGGTTACTCAGTACACCTTTTGAACCATAAGATTCATACTGCAGATATGCATACTTCCAGATAAACACTAAGTATCCCGTCTAAGTATTCATATATATGCATCATAAAAACAATAGACAAATACCAAGTCTCCCGTTAAGGTATTTACTAATGGTCAAATAAGATTACCTTCTCACACAAGGTTGAACATGTAATATGACTTCTTCTTCTTCTGCAGAAATATGACACTTTATGAGATGATGTTCTAACATTCATTCAAACATCAATATCAGTCACATAAGTCTCCATACAAACCATATGCATGGAAACACGGGGGAATCAACCATCAGTAATTGATCAGGCTACCAAAGCACAAACATAAGCAACAGTCGGGACACTTCCACAGACTTCTTATTCAGACCCAATATTTTGACTGTCTGATTTGAGATGTCTTCACACACAATATAGATACTAATCAGCTATATCCACATCAGTAAACTCCACCAGTTGACATAGCTTGACCTTCATGTACAAGGAGTCTCTCTGAAATAATCCTCCTTAAAGCTCAGGTACTTTACTCCTGCAACAAGGACCAAATAAACTGTCCTCGGGAGAAAAAGACATGTTGATCACTCCTTGATCAACGCCTATAGCTAAGAAAAGTTCCAGGGCCAGAACCTTCTTAGACACACCATACAGATGCCTCATCTTCCAGATCAGGAGTAGGTTCTAACACAGTAGTTTAGTACCCCAAGCATCTATATAGCCATTCCTTGGGATAAAATATGATGTTCTATCATGGGATAAGACATCATTCCAAGGATCACAAAGAAATCTACAAACAGAAGATATGTATGTTAATACCAGTCTTCAGATCTCCAAACAACCACTTCTCTTCACAGTTCCATGAGTGGACTTGAAAAAGTGTCTTCAAGTATCATTAACACAGTTGACAGAAATAGATAGACATATATCCCCAACACCATAGGATATATCTCCAGAGAAGAGCAACATTCTCACACAAAGGAGTTATCAAATAGATAAGCAACGAATAACAAACTCCTTAGAAGCGTCAAGTGTCATAAATTAGCCCTAACAATTATCTCCAGGTGACACCAGTAGCCATAGGTTTTAAAATAAATCAAACCTATCACAGTAGCAACACAAACCCCATGCTACAATAATAAAACAATCCATCTTCCACTTCTAGGGACCATTCACACATCTAAACAACTTTTCAGTAGAACCCTTTTACCTTGACCATGAACCAGAAAGTATCCCCCTTGGATCTCATCCAGAAACAAACTAGGATGCTTGCTCTGATACCAATTAAAATTCTGATATGGTAGACTCAGATGTCGTTGAGACGTCTTATCTATTACTAATAAACATGGTAAGGCATACACATCAGTACTTAAAATTTTTTATATATCAGAGTCAAACATGCTTCAGGATGTTTCGACATCTGATAGGACATTGAGTTCATGTACTGCATAAAATAAAGACAGAAAAGTTGTAAAGAACACAACAAAATTGTTGACCCAGTTCGATCAAACTCATCTACTCTGGGGGCTACCAAGCCAGGAAGGAAATCCACTATGTAGTATCAATTCAAATACTTATCAGCAAACACCTACAATTTATAGTCTTCTCACTTAATCACTACCAATGCAACTTATACTTAGGAACTCCTAAATATGAGAAACTCATCCTCACTTCCAATCACCTTAGTGATGTCTCACAGTCCTCAACTCTCAGTTGTTAATATTGACGACTCTACACCTATACAATAATTCACAGTAGAAGTCACACTTCCATTACAATACATTAACCTTTCTTAGTAGCTTAAGTTAAGTACAATCCACCTTTTACTTAGCAACTTCGAGGTTGACAAATAAACAGCCACAACAGGGTTCTTTGTTGCGCACGGCTGCCACAAGAACACAACCCTAATAATATTTACATTTTCGTTGGTTCTTAACTAGGTTATAAGGTTTATTTTATAACCTATTCCCAATTGGATTTAGGCCTATACAATCACAACAATAGCTGCTACAAAAATGCAGAAAAAATCTGCTTACAAATATACAAAAAGATCTTCAAATAAACAACTTCCTAAAATATCTCTAAATATAGAAACTCTATATTTTTCAATATCTGAAATTTGTCTTGAATTCACATTTGATTCTTCAAGATCTTTTACAATCAGCGCCATTGAATTGATTTGAATCTTCAAAATATTCTATTTCTGTTGAAACCTAACAGAATATTCAATCCATCTTCAACAGTTCATGATGTCGAATGAACTGTCTTGGCATCTTCTGTGACATGTTCCAGATGTTGAAATATTTCAACACAACATGTTTGGGAGAACACAAATGGATTCTTTGCTTCATATATTCTTTCTTTTGCAAAGATCTTGTACATACACATTACTGCTATATTTGTTTTACAAAATTCATGGTAATTACAGAACTTACAACAAACGTTTATTTGTTTTTGGCTCAAAGTCGATTCAATTCAAAGCGAAAGCTTGTCAAACATCAAAATAGGGGAGACTAAAATTGCATATCCTTAATACATTAACATGTATAATGCTAATACGGTTTTGTTGCTTGCCTTGTCACTTTCATTTCATTTATTATTGTTTATTGAGTCTCCTTCATGATTGCAAATATATGAATCAAGTTTTAAATCGATTCATTTTCTAGCATGCGTAGTTCAATTGTTATATTTGAGCTTGATTATAATGCTTTTAGTAAATTGGTTAAGTTAGTGAAATAAGAATCATATGTGTTGTTGATTCAAGTTAGGTTGAAAGTAAAATCTCAAAGTATTTTGAAAATCATGAAAAATGGATATTTTATGTGCATGATTAGAATCATGTACATATCTTGACTCGAATAAAATTGAATAAAGGAATACGTAAATTTTTCAAAACATGTTACTCGAATAACACTTTTAACTTGATTCGAATCAGGAAGCCTTGTGACTCGAATCACATGTTGCACTTGACTCGAAGCAGACAGATTTAGATCACCTATGCTTCATTTGATTTAAATCAGACTTTATACTTGACTCAAATCAAACAGTTTTTTACTTTTCTCAGTTTGGCTCTATCCAAATTGACTCGAAACAGACTTTGTACTTTATTCAAATCATGAGCTTTCATTACTCGAATCAGAGTTATAAGGTGTTTTGAATCACACGAGAAACATGTCAGACTCTTTATGTTTTCTTATTCAACTTCAACCCCATCTCTCTCATTTTAATTTTCATAGAATAATTGTATAGTTAGGTTTGTAATTCTTAGTGTAGTTTGTCATTCATTTCAATTGGTAGCGATTTATTGAATAAGATTAAGTTTTGTTAGAATTGGTACCTAATTGAGCTTTAATACTGATTAAACTCTGAAAAACTAGTGCTATTAGAATCTGATATTAATTGAATCATTGTACATGACATACCTCATGTAATCTACAATGACTCAATTAATCATCATCTTTGAATTATCCCAAAGTTTGTGAATTGGGTAATTGTCAACGTGATTGAATTTCAATACAAGCATAAGATCTTTATTTTCGCTTTAAGACTTCCGCGTATTTTTGAAAATCCTCTGATATTCTATTTTTGGAAAATCGGTCAAATTTTTTAATAAGGATCTGTTCACCCCTCTAGATTGTTTCTCTATTTTATATTCTCATCCAACACATAATATTGGACTAAACAAAAGTAGAAGTGATGTGTTGTTATATAAAGGCAAAATACCCAAAATAGTCCTTTAACTCAATCACTGGGTCCAATATGGTCCCTTATCTCTAAAAAGTTACAAAAAGATCCTTTAATTTGTTAAATTGTACCAAATAGATCCTTTCCGTCCACCACCCCCAAACAGACGTTAACTATTGTATAGGTGGCAGCTGACATGGCTTCATCTTCCTCCTTTAATCTGAGAATCTTCATCTTCCTCCTTTTCTAGGGTTTATGCGAAAAAATTTCTTCATCCATTCCCAAATTGATTCAAGAACCAAGAAAATCATAGAGTCACGAAGATGAAATCCAGTGGGTCGACGCCAACGCCAGTGATGAAAGCAAAACACGGTTATGGTGGGTGTTCTTCGAAGGAAGAATCGAATGTTAACACAAGCACAACTTGGAAACTTATATGTCACTGTGGGGATTTAGTTGTTTTTCGTATGGCCACAACATTCAAGAACTATGGGAAACATTTTTGGGGATGTCCTAATTTTAAGGTATGTCATATGTATGTTTGTTTAAAATTTGTAGCTGTATTTGTGTTTTAAAATGGTTGATGTTGAAGATGGTATTTTGCAGGGATCAAGCAATGCTGGTTGTGGGTACTTTGGATGGTATTTTGAAGAGGTTGGAGATGAGAAGGAGCAATATTTGATGGATAGAATTGAGAAGCTCTCAAAGTCAGTGGCAAAGGCTCAAGTGACTATTGAAGAATATGGGAAACAAATAAGCAAAATGGAAAATGACATGAAGAAGCTCATGAAGTTGATAAAATTCTGGAAATTGATTTTGTTCATAGGCCTTGTTGTAGTTGTTTTTAGAATCCTTTAGGTTGTTGTTGAATCAATTTGTTCTCACTGTTTTTAGAATGCCTTAGGAAATTGTTGTTGTTGAATTAATTTGTTGTCAAATTGTTGTTGTTGTTGTCAAATGTAATGGATTATTTGTGATCAATGGTAGTTACTATTGTTATGTTGACAGAACCATAATGTTAGCATTTGACAAAACAGAAATGTTAATTGCTACAGAAATGTTACATTGATAGAACTAATTGAAATAATTGCTACAGAACAATAGTTGACAAAACAGAATTGACAAAACCATATGTCTCCATCATTGACAAAACAGAATTCTAACATTGACAAAACCATATGTCTTACATAATTCTTACATAACATTGACAAAACAGAATTCTTACATAATTGCTTAACATTGACAAAACATTGACACAATTGTCTTAACATTACTTAACATTGACAGAATTGTCTTAACATTGACAAAACACATAGGTCTTAACATTGACAGAATTCTTAACATTGACATATGTCCTAAGGTTTCCAAGTCTTGGTTGATCTCTTTGTTGGTGTACTTCTCCTTGTTGTTGGGCCTACAGCAGTCTTGGTTGCACTCATCTTGGTGGTTGGGCCTGGGGGCATGAAAGGCTTAGCTGGCCTTCTGTAAGATAGCTTGTTTGGCCTTCCTTGATCTTGCTTGGTTTTCCTTGAATTATGATGAGGTTGAACTTGAGACGGCTGCTGAAACTGTGATTGGTCCTGAGACTGTGATGGCTGAGACTGTGATGGCTGCTGTGATGGTTGTTGTGATGGTTGTTGTGATGGCTGCTGAGACTGTGTTTTTTGTTGTGATGGTTGCTGAGTCTGTGATGGTTGCTGTGATGGCTGCTGAGACTGTGATGGTTGCTGTGATGGCTGCTGAGATTATGATGGTTGTTGAACAGATGCTTCAGATGGCTGGCCTTGTGATACCTGCTGACTGGTGTGGTCTTTGCAGGTCAGTTTATTATGACCTGCTTTTTTGCACCTGCTACACCTAACATTAAACCCTGTCCTTCTCATCTTCTTGTCTGAACCATCAATCTCACCTTGCTCTAAATTTCTTCTTTTCTTTGGCCTTCCAGGCATCTTCCTATACTTAGGAGGCTGCACATCTGGATATTCAGTTCTGGCCCACAAATTAGAACCATTAACTGGAAAAATCACAAAGTTATAGACCTCCATGTATCTCTCCTTTCTATAATATTCTGGAATGTAGTCCGCAATGTTGTAGTTTCTACTCTTCATAGCTGATAAGGCATGCACACAAGGTAGCCCTGTCAGCTCCCATCTTCTACATGAACAACTTTGCTCCTTAAGGTCTATACTGAATTTATCTGCTTGGTTTTCTAGATGCCTCACCTCAAAAATATGTTCAGAATCCATCCTATAAGCACAAAACAGAAATATGTTCAGAAGCCATGCCTCACCATCAAAACAGAAATCAGTTCATATAAGTCACTAATAAGCACAAAACAGAAATATGTTCAGAAGCCATGCCTCACCATCAAAACAGAAATCAGTTCATATAAGTCACTAATAAGCACAAAACAGAAATATGTTCAGAAGCCATGCCTCACCATCAAAACAGAAATCAGTTCATATAAGTCACTAATAAGCACAAAACAGAAATATGTTCAGAAGCCATGCCTCACCATCAAAACAGAAATCAGTTCATATAAGTCACTAATAAGCACAAAACAGAAATCAATTCATATACCAATCACTAATAAGCAACTATAAGCAACAAAATTCAATTCATATACCAATCACTAATAAGCAACAGAATTCAGAATTCACTAATAAGCAAGTAATAAACAAAACAGAATTCATATACCTGACAATCCAAAGGTTAGTGTAAGAGCTTGTTTTTTCAACTTTCTTTCTTATGTTTGGTAGGACTTCCCCATCAGCCAGATTCTGATACCTCATCCTATTGTTTGCCCATCTCTCCATCATATATATCCTTATTTCTTCCACCATAGTAATTAGTGGTTTAGCTCTTGCATCCAGAATAACACTATTGAATGCCTCAGACATATTGTTGAGGACTGCATCACATTTGTTATGAGTCTTGAAATATGATCTGCTCCAATATCTTGGTGGAGTGATGATCATGTGCTTGTATGCTTCCACATTGATATCCTTCATCACTTTCATCTCTTTTTCCCAAGCTTGGTAATATGTGGACTTTGCAGCTTTCCAGATAATTTCCTTGAGTTTCTTGCCTGGATATTTTTTTCTGAAATTATTATAAAGATGTCTGACACAAAATCTTTGCTCAACTCCAGGTAGCAACTCATCCATGTCAGGTAATAAACCCTTAGTGCAACAAAAATTCCATAAGTTAGTACAAATAACATAAGGACCTATAAGTGAACATAACTTATAACATAATTACATAAGTACCATATTTACCTTTTGTTGATCAGATATATAGGTGTATGTGAGACACCTTTCTCTCCCACCTAGATCATCAATAAGAAGCTCCAAGAACCAAGTCCAACTATCTTTATTTTCACTTTCAACCACAGCAAATGCTATTGGTAGCATTTGATCATTTGGATCTCTACCAATTGCTGCCAAGATTTGCCCTCCACACAACCCTTTCAAAAAACAGCCATCTAGCCCAATGAAATGTCTACATAATTTAAAACTCTCCTTACAAGCAGCCAAGCAAATGTACAACCTCTTAAAATATGGTCTCTGATCTGCAGAACCCTCTAGTACAGGATGCACATTGACTTTCACAGTAGAACCTGGGTTAGATCTCAAAAGTTCATGACAATAGTCATAGATCCTTGTATAGTCCCCAAGAAAAGAACCATCTACCATGTCTCTAGCAGCAAATCTTGCTCTTATGGCCTTTTGCTTGCTAACACCTACATTCCATTTTTTTTGTGCCTTTTCCTTTATGTCCCTAAGCTTCAATCTTGGATTGGATTTCAGTGAATTCTATAGCCTCTTACTTAACCATTTTGTACTCATCAGCTTTACATTGTACTCTCTACTACAACTATGGTTGTCTATGATCTTCCTTAGTTGCCAAGAATCCTCATTAGGTAACTTTGCACAGTAGGCTTCCCAATCACATCCTTCCTTGCATCTAACCCTCACCCTTACCTTGTCATTCTTAATGTACCTAAGACCTCTGCCAGATTGCACAGCATATGATGCTATAGCTTCTTTAAAATCAGCCTTGGTTGTGAAATACATCCCAATCTCCCATTTGAATTTGGACATGTCTTTCTGTAATCTAAAAATAGGGTACTTTTTCCTAACAACATCACTAGTATTATCACTTTCACACCCACTTTGTAAATCATCACTTTCATTATCACTAACTTTATCTTCACACTTTTCTTTACCCTTGTTCATCTTCCCCTCTTGATCATTCACAGATTCCATCACATCACCCTCCTCATCATCAAACTCGTCTGATTCATCATCAAAACCAACTTCCATTGCACTGTCATAATTGAAGTTTTCATCATCACTATCATCATCACTAACATCAGTATTATCCCCTTCATTCTGATTCAAAACTTCCTCTTCCATCCTCGGATTCACAGGATCAGAACTATTCACCTCAGCATTATTCACAGGATCAGTATCAGAATTATTCACAGGATCAATGTTATCCCCTTCCATCCTTGGAGTTGTATCATTCAAAGGATCAATGTTATCCCCTTCCATCCTTGGAGTTGTATCATTCAAAGGATCAGTATTATTCACCTCAGCATTAACTTCCTCAAGCATTGCAGCAAGCACTTTTTCAGTGTCATCCTCTTCCATCACATCTGCTTCCACTTCATCAATTGGACCATCATAAAAAGCAGGTTGTGACAAAATGTGTGTGATGTATATGTCAACCCTAAGGTGAACCCTAAACAAATCAGCAATCTCTAGGGCTCCTTTGTCATCAACCAAGGTGCTCATCCCAAATTGTGGATCCTTATAGTAAATTTTCCCAATACAGGTGTAACCTAGATCCTTAAAACAACCTAGAAGTTCAAAATAGCTCCATCTATCAACATCTATTTTCAATTCTGCAATCTCTCCCCCTTCGTATACACTCAGCTCGTCATCCACAAATGCACCACTGTGGTGAATAGTAAGACTCAGGTACTCACTCATCTCAACTGACAAAAATCCCTAATCGAAGTCAAATAACCCTAAATAGTCAAATAACCCTAAATCAGTAACTATTACGAAAAACCCTAAAACATATCAAATTGAAATCGAATAACTATTACGAAAAACCCTAAATTTTACAGTAACTGAAATCGAATAACATATCAAATTGTAAAATAGAATACCTGGTGGATTATGCTTCACGAATGGATTATGCTTCAGAAATGGATTATGCTTCAATGCTTCATGCTTCAATGGCTGCGCTAGGGTTCCTCCTTACTAATTTTCACCAACATTCGTACAACTGGTAATGAGAGTCCTTGGTAATGAGAGTCCTTATGCAAACACATCCTACATGGCAGCTGAGTCACCCAATCATGGCAGCTGAGTCACCCAATCTAAGCTCCACATGTGTATGCTAAGTTGACTTTGACTAACGGTTGCTGACGGAAGGACAAACGTGGTACAATTTAACAAATTAAAGGATCTTTTTGTCACTTTTTAGAGATAAGGGACCATATTGGACCCAGTGATGGAGTTAAGGGACCAATTTGGGTATTTAGCCTTATATAAAACTATTTGTTTATAATTTTAAATAAGTAATTTAATATTATTTCCAAAATATATTACAAGAACATATAGACGTAAAAAGAAATAAACGAAAAATTTAATAAGTGAATAAGATATATTTATGATCACATGATATAGTCTTATGGTCTTATGATACATTAGCGCTAATTTTAAAAAAATGGTGCATTCTAATCTATGACGTATGTAAGGAGTTATATAAATAAAATCATTATGTCAAAATAATTGTCACATATTCACTATTTTCAAAAGGCATAATTAATCTATAGGTCCCTTAACTGTAAGTGAAGTTTCGCTTTGGTCCTCTAACTAAAAAATGTTATGTAATGGTCTTTTAACTTATCTTCCTTTAAATTATTTGGTCCCTTCTGTTAGTTTGGGTAAAAAAACATTAATTATGACTGAGGTGGCATGGCAGGTGTGTAAACAGTACAATGAACACTCAATTATGATTCATCTTTCTTCTTTGTTTTTCACTATTCATCAATCTTCCATTAATGTGTATTGTGAGGTGTTTTTCTTAAAAAAATTCCCTCACACCTAAGCGAATTAATCAAATTTCAAATTAGTGTGTTGTTGTTTATTATTTACAGTTATACAATAAATTTTCCACTTCTAACTACAAACAAGATCATTTTCTAACTGAATCTCTCAAACAATTTCTCAACAAAATGGAGGATCTGATCCCAACATATCACAAATCTTCCACATACCTCTTCTAGGATCCACTACACTCCCACCCTCCATGGCAAATATGAGGTTTAGATGTGTCTAGGCATGGTTCTCACAGTGGAGGTGGACGGAGGTAAAACCGCGGTGATTTACACGTGAGGGTGTATGTATTAGAAATAAATAATTTATATTTATTAGTTATTAAGTTTGTTAGAGAATATTTTAGTATTTTTTGTGTTTTTTGTAACCCTAGTTTTAGCCTATAAATAGACTAGGGATGTCACTCAATCATTTGTAGCTGTCATTCTCATTAATAGAATATTCTCCTTTTCATCATTCATCTTGTACACCAACAATTGGTATCTATAGCTTCGGTTCAGATTCTTGGGAAACACGAGTAAAAAAGTGAGGCTTGTGTGATTGATTTTGGTTCTTGGATTCACGTTGAATCTTGAATGAAAATCTGATCAAAATCATACTCTCTGATTCTGTGGGTTTGGGAAACACTGTATGGTGAGATCTGAGTGTATTGTACAAGGTTGAAGATGAACGGAAACGGCGGAATGAACACCAAACTTCCAGTATTTGACGACAAAAACTGGACTCGTTGGATGATTCAGATGCATGTATTGTTTGGTTCTCAAGATGTTCTAGATCTTGTCAATAATGGTTACATTCTGGTAGCAGCAGATGCAACAAAGGAACAAAGGAACGCGCAGAAAGATACATGGAAGAAAGATCAGAAAATATTGTTCTACATCCATCAGTGCGTGGATACAAATGTGTTTGAGAAGATTGCAGATTCAATGACAGCAAAGGCTGTGTGGGACATACTGGTCAGATGTTAGGGTGGTGATGCATCAGTGAAGAAGGTGAAACTTCAGTCCTTGAGAAAGCAATATGAGAACCTCAACATGAAGAACAATGAGAATGTTTCTGAGTACATCTCTAGAGTGATTTTGATCACTAATGAGATGAAGGCGTGTGGAGAAACTCTTTCTGAACAAGTAATCATTGAGAAGGTATTGGGATCCCTTACTCCTCAGTTCGATTACATTGTGGAGCAATAGAACATTCTAAATATCTGAGCATCATGAGAATTGAAGAGCTGCAAAGCAGTCTAGAAGCACAAGAGTTGCGTTTGACTGAGAGAACTTCTGAAAGGGAAGTAGAACAACAGGCTCAGAAAGCAGTTTCTGATAAGAGGTATCAGAAGCAGTCCTGGTCAGAAACCAAGAGAAGATCTGATGGTGGTAAGAAGTCAGAAACCTCAATTTCTGATAGGCAAAAGAATGCTCAGAAGGGAAAAGAAAGGTATGACAAGAAGAAGATCTAATGTTACTGTTGTAAGAAGTTTGATCACTTTGCTAAAGATTGTTGGTCAAACAAAGAAAAGAAATCAGAAGAAGCGAATATAGCCAGAAATTTTGATGATAAATTTGTGCTACTGATGGCTTCTGAATTAGATGATATGAATTTGACAGTCTGATGGTATTTGGACATTGGCTACTCAAATCATCTTACTGGAAATAAGAAATGGTTGGTTGATTTTGACTCTGAAAAGAGGACAAAGATCAGATGTGCTGATGAAAAATATCTTAACGCTGAAGGTATGGGAAATGTCAGAGTTATTCTGAACAATGGGAAAACAACATTGATTCAAAAAGTGTGGTATGTACCTGGCATAAGAAGCAATCTGATGAGTGTGGGACAACTAATTGAGAAAGGTTTTTCAGTTACCATGAAGGACAATCTTCTGAAGCTGTATGACTGCAATCAGACGTTGATTATGGAGTCAAAACAAGGAAGAAAATGAACATTCAAAGTGAATGTCAGAACTGCAGACTCAGAATGTCTTAGTGCAATAAGTGTTGTGGAGGAAAGTGAGTTGTGGCACAAAAGATTTGATCATCTGGATTTCAGAAGTTTAGGGCATCTGAATTCAAAGAAGCTGGTATATGGAATTCCTACAATCAAGAAGCCTAAAATATCACTACAAATATGTTTGTTGTTTTTAACAAGTGATTACATTTCAATTTTGCAACAATTGAGATACTATTTTTATTACGTATATATTTTTTTTAATGGTAGTTCTTAATTTGTACTACAATATTGCAGGCTAATATACAATTAAACATATGCGAAATTGTATTGAATAACCGCACGGATATATTATTAGTTTTTTTTAATAGAAACTAACATAAGGAACCAAATAGTTTAATGGAAATGAAGTTAAAGAACCTGCACGTGTATGTTACTAGTTTTTTCAATAGAAACTAACGAAAGGACCAAATAATTTAATGGAAATGAAGTTAAAGAATCACTATGGAACACTTTTTAAGTTAGAAGACCGAAGTAAAACTTCTTATAAATCTTATGGACTAAATGATGCATTATGCCTTTTCAAAACTCTAACCACACTAAAATTATGAGTGTTTTCTATAAGGCTTTCGTTCATTTAAAATTATCAAGATATATTATGTGTTGAGATTACTTGATTTTGACTATATTTTAATATTTCAATCATATATATTTATGTTACTATATAAAGTTAGTCTCTTAATTTATAAATAAGAGTTAAAAAAACTTTTAATATTTTGAAACAAGTTTTCACAAAAATCAGTTTTAAAAATACAACAAAAATATAAATTTTTGTAAAGTAAAACAAATCCTTAGTACACAAAAATATATTTTTAAGTAAATTAAAGGTAAAGTGATATTGAATACATTACGTAAAAGCAAGGAATTAGGGTATAAAAATCACATTTAGACTTAAAAATTATAAATCATAATTTCAAGTAAAATCAATTTTAGAGATAAAATCAATAAGTTAAAAAAGCCAAAATATCAAAATCAATTCTAAGGAATTGTTTGTGGATTTTATTTATAAAATTGGTTTTACGAACTTATGATTTATAGTTTTAAATCAATTCATTCCTCAAACAAGCACTAAATTGCTAAAGAAATGTTTTCTAAAAGATTATAAAAAAAAACAAAAACAAAAACTCCATGCTCTAAATTTAAAGGTCAGTTAAGCTAATCTTGGCATATGTCCCTTTAAATAATGCATTGCATGAGCATAAATTTGAAAGTGGATCACAAGTGAGATATTAAACACATGTCTCACATGGTACATAGGCATAATTGTGCTAGCTTATGTTAGAAATAAGGTTGGTCAACCATATGGAACTTCGAAACAGACACAGCCATAACATTAAACATGTCTCCCTATCATGTAAATACATGATCAAATAATTCAAACTAATCGTCTTCTGAGACCTTTTTTCTAGCTATGATATCGGATAAAACATGAGACATTGACACGACATCGTATTAATAATAGTGTAAAAAATGAATTTAAGTAACTTCCAAGCTAGGATCACAAAACAACATTATAGAAAAGGGAAAACAGCCGCAGAAAGAACCTTAACCTCAATAAATCACTAAGAGTACATCTGGTTAAATGTTCAGAATCCAAAACCATGATTTGATTGGACAAGTTAAAACTACAAAAGACACATTTTTACCCAAAACCGTTTACTAATTTCACGCCCTTAATTTAACTTAAGAATCCATGAAAGAATAGGCTGATTATCTAGATTGTACATTATCATCTGGAAATCGAGGATACACACTGAACAGAGCAATAAGTTTGAGCTTGAAGTACAGTGTCTTTAATGCATAATGATAAATTGTATAGTATGAACTTATGCAACAAGTACATAATCAAATAATTCAAACTCATTTTTTTGAGTCTTTACTTGCTATGATACACACACAGTACTACATACAACTTAAGAAAACTGCAACCTATGACTCCAGAATAAACTTAGACCAAAGAGAAAACAATGGCAGATATGACCTTAAGCTGAACAAATCACTAAGAATGTACTAATTCCATGCTGAAACCATAGTCGTATATAGTAAATGCAAACCATACATGTACTAATTCCATGCACTCAGTTTAACTTGACAGTCCATGAAAGACTAGCCACAGTTATCCATCTGAAAGAGTTATTAAAGAACACAGAACCCATGATTCCAATCCATGAACTTCAATTACCCACCAAATTGAATGTGTTGTTTATCAATATTTTCTCTCTATGAAGAAGTCATATACCCCAAGTTGGCTCAACCAAGACTGAAGAGCACGAGCTCTTCAATCACTACTGGATAGCACAATTTTATCTCCACCAACATATAACACTCATATCTTTTCCTCCCACAAATGCAGAAATAGATTGGGTGCAACCGCACATTTATGCTAATGTGAATCTTAACCGTCTGGACTTTATCGAGCAGTTTATGTTTTAACTGCGGGTTTTGAACCCATTTAGCCAAGTCAAAATATGAATTGTCCAACTTAAATTTAAAGACTTAGACTAAATGACTGTGTTGTCAATAGTGCACGATAGCAGAATAGCATAGCAAAGGAACGGGTTTGGTGCGATACTTTTGGCCTGCAAGCCCCTGTCAGCAATAGCAGTGAAATTAAAGTCCCAAACTACTATTGCACCCACTATTACAATTTTGGGATAGATTCCTCAAATTCTTTTTTGAAACCGTTGTCTTCTATTAAAGTGGAATCCAAACCCTTTTAACTTTTAAGATTAATGTTATGTTCTTCATTCTGATATGTTCTCTCACACCAACAATTATTCCCTTCATCTTCCTACTTTCAATTCAGTTAAGTTTTATTCTTCTTCTCTGCTCAAGTTTTTTTACTCAATACTTTAGGTTCTTGAACTATTATTAAGTATGACGATCTTTTTAATTGTGTATTATTCAACTTTTTAATATTTATGCTTATTTTGTATGCTGATTTTTAGTCTTTGGGATAGCGGCTATACCACTATTAACTGTAACATTTTAGGAGGTCGGTGATGCGCAACACTAACTGAGATTAACAACATAGCTACATCAACTTGTGAGTGTGGAATAATCCCAACTGCAGGGAATCAAGGTCCCACAAAAACACAATCAAATCTTAATTCTTGTGATAATACTAGTGAGACACGTGAAAGAATCTAGCCATTATCAAAATTTTGGAGCCACAATTAACTAAATTCAAAAGCTCCAATGCAAGACTAAATAAACTATAATATGCGAATGCAAAATCAGATAAGCTATAATATGCAAATGCAAAACAAATAATCCAGCAAATGAATTTACCAAGTCCAGCAAGAAAAAGAGAAGCGCGATACAGTATAACTAGAGAAATCATATCTTCGAAAAGAATATGCACTACACCATAAGAAAGTACAATCGAGCCAATTGTTGAAAAGGAAAGCAAAAAAGTCGGGTAACAGGTTCCATATCAATCATTCAAAGGCATAACATCAGTAACTAACAAAAAATCATAACGTGGCCAGCAACTAAACCGTGATCGCGTTCATTATCATTAAATAAGCATCCGATGTATATTCACAAAGTCCCTACATTTCTGATGATAACAATTAACAACACATTGTAAGTAACTCTGCTCACAATCACAGATCATAATACTCTACTACAACAAATTAAAACCAAATAAAACTCAAAAATGAAGGTTATAAATAAAATCCTAATAAGTGCAAAGAGAAAGATAAGATTCAAGCCTGTGTTCCAGCCAAAGCTTTCATCTGAATATGATTCGAATCCGTAGGCGGGGTAGCAGTAGGCAATGCCTCATAGGATCCAACCCTTCTAACAGTTCCAACAGTAGTGGCAACAACAGCATAAGCAACCAAAACAATAATCATAACCAACATAACATGAACAACAAAAGCTAGATCAAGAATCGCAAGCGCACGAAACTTAGACTCATCAAGATCACACTGCGTTGATCCTTCGACACCTTTAACAACGTCGAGAAGACGATGACAGCCTTCCGGGATAAAGGCCTCAGCGTAAAGGGAAAGACCGGTTTGAAGAGCCCATAGGCCACGGAGACAGATGGATGCGGCAAGAGCAGCGTCAGCGGGGTAGAGACGAGGGAAACAAGCGAGCAGGAGACATAGGAAGGACGAGAGAGCGGAGAGATTGGCAGAAACGGAGTCGCATTTGGCTTCGAGAGCGGAGGTTTGGAGAGAGGAGAGGGAAGTTTGGAGGGAGGAGTGGAGGAGGAAGAGGAGGGCGAGGAGAGAGAAAGAGAAGTCAGGGGAGAGAGGGAGAGGGAGGAGGAGAGAGATGGAGAGGATTAGGAAGAGGAAAAGGAGGGAAGCGGATTGGAGAGAAGTGAGACGGTGGACGGGGGTGGCGCCTTTGATTAAAGGATCGGAATCAGCGGCGAGGATGAGGTGGTGGACGATGGCGATGGAGAGAGAGAAAATGATGAAGTAGAGTTGGATAGGGCGGAGACGAGGGTGGTTGGAGGAAGGGAGAGGGTGGTAGGGTTTGGATGTGTAGGTGTGGGGGGATTTGAGGTAGTTAAGGGTTGTGAGAATGAGGTGGTAGAGACCTAATGAAAGGAGTGCTGAGGATGATAATGCTTGGTATAATAAACTTCCCATTTTGATTTTGATGCTGATGGTGGTGATGATGGGAGCTACTAGTGTTTGAAGTTGTAATGAGGAGAAGAGATTGTGATTGGTCGATTGAATATTATTTGTTCTTTCTTTCTTTTTGGTCAAGAGAAACAAACAAGAGAAAGAGAGGATGGATCATTTTTTCGGATTCTCATTTTCTTTCCAAACACTTTTCTCTTTTTTTTATTTCTTCCCAAAAAGTAGTGCAGACAAAGTGGCAAGTATTTTATTAATTTTATATAAAAGAATTAAAACAAAAACATATACACACAAATAGGGCTATTTTTGGTCCGGTCTGGACCGGGTATTTGGAGTCTCGAAAATTTGATCAAAAATCTTGTCGGATCAAAATAGTAATGGTTGAATTTTTTATCCGAAATCGATCCGACACTTTTGAGTAATCAGGAATCGGGTCTGATAATTGATTTTTGGGAAAGAAGATCTTAAACTGAACCGTACTCGGCCCACCCGAAATCTTGAATTATCATTTTTTTAAAATTCAGAATAAAATATGTTGAAATTGTAGAAATTGCATTTAAAATAATACATTCAAAATATGCATTTGACATTACATTCTAAACATCATTCTCACAATAAAATTTGTTCAAAAACAGAAGGCAAAATACTTTTTTTGGTCCTTTAAATATACTCATAGGTTCACTTTGGTCTTTTATTTATTTTTCGTGCCATTTTGGTCCTTTAAGTTTCTTAACATATCCACGTTAGTCCTTCCATTAGTGAATCGTTAGTCCAAATTCAAAAAATAACTTCCAGGTAGTAATTTGTATGATGAGGTGGATAAGTGGAGTCCATATGGCAATGTAAGGGATATGTGGTTGTCTATGTATAAGTTATTTCTCATATTCTTAACCCTAAGTCTCAAAAAATTCATTATTCTCAAACGTTTTCTATCTATAAGTCTGAAACACGAAGAAGAAGGAGATTTACGAAGCGATTGCGAAGACGGTTGTGGAACCTGTGTTAGAAGGTGATTCACGAAGCGACTGCGAAGACAAAGCTTTTCAAGTAAGTAATTTATGAATGTTAGATTTATGGCTTTCTGTAGAGGTAGGTTTTGTAGATTTAGGATTTTGTTAGATTTAGGACTTTCTGTAAATGTTTGTTTTGTAGATTTAGATTTTGAAGTATTATTATTGAAAGGTGTTAGGTGACGATGGACGAATTTTGGAGCTCAAAATTCACCATAGTTGTGCTTTCGTTGATCCTGAACTTAATGTGTATTAAGGAGGAACGATAGATGAGTTGAAAGTAGATGTTGATAAGTGAGGTTATTTTGAGTTAGTTGGTGTTTTGAAGGAGTTAGGTTATAGGGACTTTGAGAAAATGTATTAAAATGATCCACAGTTTGGGATGAATGTCCTAGTTGATGACACAGGTGCTTTAGATATTGCAGACCTTTATAGGGTGTACCGAAGTGTTGACATTTACATTCAACACACTCTGTCTGAACCTAATTATTATGAGGGACCAGTTGATAATGTTGTTTAGGAGCCTGAGATAATTGTAGATGAGGTTGAAGAGTTACTTAATAAGTTGCAGGATGAGTTAAATGATAAGTTGAATGTGCCTAATGTTGTTGTAAAGGAAGTAGATGTTGGGGAGAATGCTACTAATGTTGTTGTTGAAGTAGGAGAAGTTGGGGTAAATCATGGTAATGTTGTTGTTGAAGAAGTAGGAATTGGGGTGAATGATGCTAATGTTGGTGTGGAGTCAAACAATGTTAAAGTAGCCTCAAACAATGTTGAAATGGAAGGAGACAATATTGGTGAGGTGCATGATGATTATGATTATGATGATAGTGAGGATGAGAGCTACCATTATGATAGTTCCATTGAGGTAGAATTTGATGGTGAATCTGATGGGTATGATGAGATGGATGAAGATGAACTTACTGGTCTGATTGCATATGAAAGTGAAGGTAAGTCTAGTGGGGGAAAAATAGCACACAAGATATAGGAGAGCTTAAGGGGAGTGATAATGACAGTGATTGTAACGCCCTGAATTTTATTTAATTATTATATTTGGAATGTTGTGGTTTGATGTGTGTAACGCCCGATATTTAATTAAATATTTTTGAAATATTTTCAAATTAATTATGAAATGTCATGATTTGTTGGTGTAGGACGCAATGTTGCTATTAGTCGATTAATCGGTTGAGTAGTTGTGGAATTATTATTGGAATGATATGAGATTAATTATATGGACTCAATTAAGTGTTGATGGTAGTAAAAGATGGGGGTGTATGAATATTAGGCCCAATATAATAGAATTATATGATAAGAAAATTAGGTTAATTGGTAGCAAGAGAATAGGACATGGAAGTTACAGAGGAAAAAGTCTTAGAGAAGAATAAGGGTTTTAGAGGAGAGAAAATAGCTTGGGAGAAAAGAAGGAGAAAGAAGAACTCATGATCATATCTCCATTTTCGCACTTATGATACAACCTCCACTAAATAGGTGATAACTTTTTACTCGTAATTCCGATTAAAGTGATTCTTGAATTTCTAGAAGGCTTATGAAATTCCCTTCAATTTGATATATGATTTCGTGTCAATAAGTTCGGTATTGAAGGAGAAAATGCATTTGAAGTTTGGAAGTTCATGCTGGAAATTGGTCAAATAGTAGTTACGGGATTGATGATGATGGAGGCTGAATTTTGGTCAAGTTAGGAACTCAATGGCAGCATGTTCGTATTTCTAATCTCAATGGAATAAAAGAGGAGAGGAAAAGAGTCATAGAGGCAAAGGGTTGGAAATTCGATCAGAGAACTTTGGAGACTAAGCGGAAAATTATTGGAGCAACCGTTAATCCAAGGTAAGGGTGAGGTTCAATCTCTATAACTAGGTTTATGATAAATCGTATGTGGGATTGAATTATATAGATTATGCCATGAACTGTTGTTGATGATGTTATCTATAATTATTGTGTGAGAATTGGGTTTTTGTTTGTTTTAGCATTATGTGGTTTATTGATTGAGAGGGAAAATTGATCATGTTGTGATTTGATCATAAATTGATAAAATTGTTCGATGTCGGAGGTTGTAATTATACTATATTGTTGTGGTTGTTGTTGTATATTATACTGGTCGTAAGAGAAAGGAACTGCAGAAAGAAACTGCAGAAGGAACAAAACTGGAACGAAGATGAATCTGCATTTTGGGGCCGTCACGACTGTCACGATGCCACCACGACCGTCGCGCGCGCAAATTTTGTGTGGGCTAAGTGTAATGTCTGGTTGTTCTATCTATTGTACATGCTATGTTCTCCTGTGTCCGTATGAGTTGTATGTTTGGACCTCATATCCCTTTTGAGTAACTAAATATTAACATTGGCATGGAAACAATTAGTTAATGGGTAGCATGAGTTCATAGTAGTATATGTAAATAACAGAATTGATATTAAAATGGCAGAGTTGGTGTGCATGTAGTAAGAAGTAAAATAGTAGAGGTAAACTAGTGGTAAAATAATGAGTTGGTAATTTGACAGAAGAATTACTTGGTCAATTTAATCAGAAATTATCGAAAGTTGTTGTGTTGGATTAGTACATGTCGTTATAAAGTGTAGGCAGTAGTAGTAGCAAAATAATATAATGAAATTAATAGCAAGAATAAGATGAATTCCTAAGTGAACGACTAAGTAGTAGTATGGAAAATGCGTAGCAGTATAACATGAATTGACTACTATTGGTGTTGTAGAATTATAATAAAGATATAAGAAGTTGATTGAATAAGTGGTCGTAGTACTTGAGCGTAATGAATAATTAACTAGTTGGTTTAGTAGGAAATCGTGTGAACAGGAATGCGATAGATTTTGGTTGTTCTCGTGTGGTGTGCCTTGTATAAGTTGTACTAGTTGCTGGTTGTTGCTTGAGGTTGTTGAGTTTTTAATTAATTATTGTGGTTGATATGACGTTGATGAAATATTAAGTTGTAGGCCTCTGGCCAACATTGAATGGTTGCTAAGTTACATGTCTTATGACCAATGTTGTTAAGTTGTTCTGAAGTTACAGGTCTTGTAACCAACGTTGATTAAGTTGTTTATAGTTGTTGTTTTATGTCGTTATTTGTTGGGTTGAATAATTGATGTCGCAGTTGTAGTCGCATACATTGAATTTCCTAAGTTGGCCAGGATTGGCAATATTTTAAGTTGGAGCTGATGCTCACCACGTTGACCTGGATTGACAAAATACTAAGTTGGAGACTTATGCCTTGTTGATGCCTTGATAACCTGACATTTTTTAAGTTGGGAGTTATGCTCCAATAGTACCACATGCATCTGCATTTGTCTGAATTGCATATTCGAGTCGCATTTCGAGTTGGGTGTCTAAGTTGTAGTTGTTGTTGAGCTGTGATAAATCTAAGTTGTATATTCCAGGTTGTTATGTTGATGTGTTGATTAATTAAAGTTGTTGTTGTTATTAAGTGGTGTTGATCTAAGTTGTTTGGCGTTTGTGCATAGTAGTTGTTATAAAGTGGTGAAATCGTATGGTTCTGATCTATTATACCATTTATCATGCACTGTTTATACTGGTTAATATCTCACCCATTTTGTTTGAATGTTTCCCTGTTGGTAACGTGCAGGTATCCATAGTAGAGCTATTATCCTAGTAGATTTGAGTTGGTGTTGTTGCTCTGATACATAACACTTGGGGGGTTTACGCTTGTTGTATTAATGTTGTTATCCTTCTGTAGATGAATGTAATAGTTGTATTGATTAAGATGTTAAGTTGTTTGAGGATGCTTTACAAGTTGAATAAAGTTATTATGACAATCAAGTTGAAATGATGAATATTTTGTTTAGAAATAAAACTTGTTTGTTTTAAAGAATAAATATGTTGTTAATAACCGAAAGTTGAAGTGTTATGTATCAACGTGTATGTGTGATTAATATGTTGTTGTTTTAAAGTTGAAAATGTGACACCGGTTTATAAGTTGATGTTTTATACTCTGATTTATGAATTTCTGCCGAGTAGAATTGGGGTGTTACATTAGCGGTATCAGAGCCTGGTTGGTCTATCCGGCCAATGTTGTCTAATGTCGTTTAATCCTTAGTACTCGACATGTGTGTGAAACACTGTCATTGCTTGTTTGTAGTTTCTAGTCGTTGTCTACAGGTGTTGGTTTGGAATAAGTGGGGGAGAAGCTTGCTCCCGAACGTGTTATTGGTATATAGAAGCTGATTCAAGTTGATGTTGATTACAAAAGTGCAATGTTTTTGGAGGCGATGTTGTTGTGGACCGGCGAGAGTTTGGACTCATGAGTTCGTATCGGTCAAGTCGGAGATGTGCGTAGATTATGGACAAAGATGATTGAGATTAAGAAATTATTCTGAGGGAAATTATAAGTTGATGGATTAATTCGGTAGATTGTGTGTCTTGAGTATAGTTGGATTAAAGTCGGGTAATTTCGTAGTTGGATGAAAAGAAGGATGTTGGTGGATCTTGGAAGTAAGAGATAGAGATGAAATTTATGTTCATCCATCTCAAATTCTGATTTTTGCAATTTTGGAGCAACTGTCAAAAAAAGAGGCATAACTTTTTACTCGAGATTTTGATTGAAGCGGTTATGGACTTTTTGGAAAGCTTACGAAATTTCCTACAGTTCACATATAATATTTGTCTTCAGGGAGTTTGTGAAGAGGGAGAAAAGTGTGTTTTAACATTTGGGTCTGATGCTGAGTTTTTTTTGGAAAATTCTGCATACAGGAATTCTGAACCAGTCCTATTGTGAGGATGATAACTTTTTACTCGTAAATCGGATGTTGGAGATTCTTGAAGTTCTGAAATCTACACAAAATTATATTCATTTTGAAATATGATTTTGTGTTTGGGAGGTCTGTATCTAAAGAGATAATTGTGGTTGAAGTTGAGAAACTATTGCTGAAAAATTTGGAAAGATGAAAACAAGTGTGAAATAATATTAAGGATAAAATGTTGGTATTTGTGAGAATGTAACGGTATTGGAGAATGCATAGAGATGCAATTTATATAGAATGAGGATGATTAAAGTGACAATATTATGTGATGGTAAAGTTGAGAGGAAGACGAATGTTTGATTAACGTTGTTAAAAAATTTAACTTGGATGAAAGTTGTAATTGGAACGAACCAAATTGGGTTGTGTTCGATGTTGTAGTGACTCCGGTGTTAGAAGGATATTTAAAGTTGTGTTGTGCTATGAGCATGCATAAGAGAATGTGGATTGGATTTTGGACATTTTGTATCGTTGACGAAGTTGAAATTAAGAAAACTAATAAGACGTTGGTAGGACTTGGAGAGTTGGCGGAGCATTATGCTTATGGACTTTGGGCATATAGTTAAAGTACACTATTATAGTTGGGTAATGATGATTTATGTCACTGTTATGGTTGTTGGATGTCTATTGACAAATTGAGGAACTGATCACCCTTAATCTCTTGTTAATAGTAGACGAGATCATGTTGGATGGTATAGACTTGTCTTGCTATTTTAATGGTGTGTAAAGTGATTGTTGTTATATCGTGAGAATAGTCTCTCACCAGTTGTGTGAATTAATAGATGAGTGGCTAGGGAAGAGTTGAGACATATGGAATAATTCGGAGTAGCGGGTTTATATGCGAGCTAACGTTGCAAAGTGAAAGATTACTAATATCAAGTGAACAACGATTTGACGGTGGATGTTAAAGAAAGTCTGAAACTAGATTGAGACTTGTAAACCATATAGTTGACGAAAATTTTAATGATGTCGGTGACTTAAGATGAATGATCAGAGTTGCGCAGCTGAAGCGAGATGTGGCGCATTTGCTATGCGTGTACGACTTGTTAGAAGTAAAGGACTAAATATCAGAAGTCTATGAGAATGGTAGGTCTCGGTCTACATGTTTAATTTAGTTGATTATTAATATAAGGATGATGTGTCAGGTTACTGTGTTTTCTCGTAAATAATTGTGGATTTTATAAGGATATTATTGTGGTTGTTGGTTGATGGTGAGTTGTGTGTAGAATTGTTGAGTTATACTGTTAAGTTGACAACTATAATGATTTCGTCCTGTTGCTATGATGTTGTTGTTAGTTGCCATAAATGATGAATGATACTCCATAATGTGACGAAGTTGATTATATTGGCTAAGTTGATGTCACTACAAGAGTGATACGACGAGATGAACATAGTTGGTGATATTTTGTTGATAATTGACATACATATACATGAGAATGAGATTGTGTATGTTTTTTGGTGTTGAAGATGTTATTAAGATAACAACGTGAGGTTTTGTATCCGAGCATAAGTGTGTTATGGTTGTTATTACTTTAAAATTTGATATGTCAAGATATTGTTGAGGTGGTTGATAAGTTATTGACGACTATGTCGCGAAGATGTTAAATGATTAACATGAGCGTAATCGATTAAAATCGTGTAGAACTGTTGCAGGTTGGAAAAAAAGTAGTAGTCGAAGTGTTTCCAAATGCGACTTGAGGATCAGAGAGTTGGATGTGAAATTCGCATTAAGAGTCGTAGTATCGAGTGGATTTTCGAGGACGAAAATATTCTAAGTGGGGAGAGTTGTAACGCCCAATATTTAATTAATTATTTAATTAAATATTTTTGAAATATTTTCAAATTAATTATGAAATGTCATGAGTTGTTGGTGTAGGACGCAATGTTGCTATTAGTCAATTAATCGGTTGAGTAGTTGTGGAATTATTATTGGAATGATATGAGATTAATTATATGGGCTCAATTAAGTGTTGATGGTAGTAAAAGGTGGGGTGTATGAATATTAGGCCCAATATTATATGATAAGAAAATTAGGTTAATTGGTAGCAAGAGAATAGGACATGGAAGTTACAGAGGAAAAAGTCTTAGAGAAAAATAAGGGTTTTAGAGGAGAGAAAATATCTTGGGAGAAAAGAAGGAGAAAGAAGAACTCATGATTATATCTCCATTTTTGCACTTACGGTACAACCTCCACTAAATAGATGATAACTTTTTACTCGTAATTCTGATTAAAGCGATTCTTGAATTTGTGGAAAGCTTATGAAATTCCCTTCAATGTGATATATGATTTTGTGTCAATAAGTTCGGCATTGAAGGAGAAAAATGCATTTGAAGTTTGGAAGTTCATGCTGGAAATTGGTCAAATAGTAGTTACGAGATTGATGATGATGGAAGCTGAATTTTGGTCAAGATAGGAACTCAATGGAAGCATGTTTGTATTTATAATCTCAATGGATAAAAAAGGAGAGGAAAAGATTCATAGAGGCAAAGGGTTGGAAATTCGATCAGAGAACTTTGGAGACTAACTGAAAATTATTAGAGCAACTGTTAATCTAAGGTAAGGGTGAGATTCAATCTCTATAACTGGGTTTATGATAAATCGTATGTAGGGTTGAATTATATAGATTATGCCATGAGTTGTTGTTGATGATGTTGTCTATAATTATTATGTGAGAATTGAGTTTTTGTTTTTTCTATCATTATGTGGTTTATGGATTGAGAGGGAAAATTGATCATGTTGTGATTTAATCGTAAATTGATAAAATTATTCTATGTCAAAGGTTGTAATTATACTATGTTGTTGTGGTTGCTGTTGTGTATTATACTAGTCGTAAGAGAAAGGAACTGCAAAAAGAAACTACCGAAGGAACGAAACTGGAACGAAGCAAAATCTGCATTTTGGGGCCGTCAAGATGCCACCACGACCGTCGCGCGTGCAAATTCTGCGTGGGATGAGTGTAATGTCTCGTTGTTCTGTCTATTATACATTATATATTCTTCGTGTCCGTATGAATTGTATGCTTGGACCTCATATCCCTATGACTATTCCTGAGTAACTGAATATTAACATTGGCATGGAAACAATTAGTTAGTGGGTAGCATGAGTTTGTAGTAGTATATGTAAATTGAAGAATTGATATTAAAATGGCAGAGTTGGTGTGCATGTAGTAAGAAGTAAAATAGTAGATATAAACTAGTGGTAGAAAATGAGTTTGTAATTTGACAAAAGAATTACTTGGTCAATTTAATCGGAAATTATCGAAAGTTGTTGTGTTGGATTAGTATTCGTCGTTATAAAGTGTAGGTAGTAGTAGTAGAAAAATAGTAGAATGAAATTAATAGCAATAATAAGATGAATTCCTAAGTGAACGACTAAGTAGTAGTATGGCAAATGAGTAGCAGTATAAGATGAATTGACTACTACCGGCGTTGTAGAATTACAATAAAGATATAAGAAGTTGATTGAATAAGTTGTCATAGTAATCGAGCGTAATGAATAATTAACTAGTTGGTTTAGTAGGTAATCGTGTGAAAGGAATGTGATAGATTTTGGTTGTTCTCATGTGATGTGCCTCGTATAATTTGTATTAGTTGCTCGTTGTTGCTTGAGGTTGTTGAGTTACTAATTAATTATTTTGGTTGATATGATGTTGATGAAATATTAAGTTGTAGGCCTCTGGCCAATGTTGAATGGTTGCTAAGTTGCAGGTCTTATGACCAATGTTGTTAAGTTGTTCTGAAGTTGCAGGTCTTGTGACCAACGTTGATTACGTTTTTTATAGTTTTTGTTTTATGTCATTATGTGTTGGTTTGAATAAGTTGATGTCGCAGTTATGGTTGCATACATTGCATTTCCTAAGTTGGCCAGGATTGGCAATATTTTAATTTGGAGTTGATGCTCACCACGTTGGCCTGGATTGGCAAAATACTAAGTTGGAGGCTTATGCCTTATTGATGCCTCGATAACCTGGCATATTTTAAGTTGGGAGTTATGCTCCAATGGTACCACATGCATGTGCATTTATCTAAGTTGCACATTCGAGTCCCATTTTGAGTTGTGTGTCTAAGTTGTAGTTGTTGTTGAGTTGTGATAAATATAAGTTATATATTCCAGGTTGTTATGTTAATGTGTTGATTAATTAAAGTTTTTGTTGTTATTAAGTGGTGTTGATATAAGTTGTTTGGCGTTTATGCATAGTAGTTGTTATAAAGTGGTGAAATCATATGCTTCTGATCTAATATACCGTTTATCATACACTGTTTATACTGGTTGATATCTCACCCCTTCTGTTTGAATGTTGCCCCTATGTTGGTAACATGCAGGTATCCAGAGTAGAGCTATTATCCTAGTAGATTCAAGACGGTGTTGTTGCTTTGATACGTAATATTCGGGGGTTGACGCTTGTTGTATTAATGTTGTTATCCTTATATAGATGAATGTAAGAGTTGTATTGATTAAGATGTTAAGTTGTTTGAGGATGCTTTACAAGTTGAATAAAGTTATTATGACAATCAAGTTGAAATAATGAATATGTTGTTTAGAAATAAAAGTTGTTTCTTTTAAAGAATAAATATGTTGTTAATTGTCAATTGAAAGTTGAAGTGTTATGTATCAACGTGTATGTTTGATTAATATGTTGTTGTTGTTTTAAAGTTGAAAATGTGACACCTGTTTATAAGTTGATGTTTTATACTCTGATTTATGAATTTCCACCGAGTAGAATTGGGGTGTTACAGTGTGTGTAGAATAATATATTATTGAATATAATTTTAATTTGAGAATTATAATGTGGTGAATAATTATATTATTAAGTGATAAAATAAATAATTGGAGAATATGAGGTGAGGGGCAAGGTGATCATTTTGTGGATTTAGTAAGGGTAAGAGTGGATGTCCCTAAGTTGGTCTAAGGGATTAAGTTGTAAAGAGGAAAATGGGATCGTATTCTGAAGAAGAAGAAAAAAGAACGATCATGAAATTGAGAAAAGGAGAAGAGAAAGGGCTAAAGTCGAAAAGAAGGATCCGCGACAAAGAAGAATTTCTCGTCAAAACCAAGGTAAGGGTGGGATTCTTCCGTCTCTAAAGGGTTTTATAATGGGAATTGGGTAGGTTGAAAATGAGATGTTGGGGTTTTGGTGATTGAGTAGGTTTTGGTTGAGTTGTTGATAATTTGTTTTTGTTAGTTGATAATTACATAAATTAGATGGTAAAATTGGTCATTACTGGAATTCTGGTGTGACAAACTCAGATGTCGAATATGATGTTGAGACATCTTATCTGTTACATATAAACATGGCAAGGCACAAACAACACTAATTTAAAATTCTTATATATCAGATTCAAACATTCTTCAAGATGTTTAGACATCTGATATGACATTCTGCACACATACTGCATAAGATAAATAGAAAAGTTGTAAAGATCATATTCAAATTATTAACCCAGTTCGATGCAAACTCATCTACTCCGGGGGCTACCAAGCCAGGATGGAAATCCACTATGTAGTATCAATTCAAAGACTTCTCATCAAACACCTACAGTTTACAGTCTTCTCACTTAATCACTACCCCGTGCAACTTCTACTTAGGAACTCCTAAATATGAGAAACCCATCCTCATTTCCAATCACATCAGTGATGTCTCATAGTACCAACAGTCAGTTGTTGTTATTGACGGCTCTTTACCTACACCAACAATTCAAAACAAAAGTCATACTTCCATGACAACACCTTAGAGTTGCTAACAAGCTTCCTCCAAGAACAATCCACCTCTTACTTAGCAGCTTCGAGGTTTACACATAAACAACCACAATATAAACCTTGTTGCGCACGACTGCCACAAGAACACAACCCTAATGATATAATATTTACATTTTCGGTTGGTTGGTTGCTAAACCTAGGTTACAAGGTTTCTTTTTATAACCTATTCCCAACTGGATTTGGGCCTAAAATATCACAGCAACAACTGCTTCAAATATACAAAAAGATCTTCAAATAAACAAATTCCTAAAATATCTCTAAATATAGAAACTTTATATTTATTCAATATTTTAAATTTGTCTTCAGTGCAAATTTGATTCTTCTTCGATATTTTACAATCAGCGTCGTTTGATTGATTTAAATCTTCCAAATATTTTGTTTCTATTGAAACCAAAACAGAAACTTTAATCCATCTTCAGCAGTTCATGATGTCGAATGAACTGTCTTGACATCTTCTTCAACATGTTGATCCAGATGTTGAAACATTTCAACACAACATGTTTGGGCGCACAAAAGACTCCATGATTTATGTTTTCTTTGTTTTACAAAGATCGTGTACATATACACTGCTGCTATATTTGTTTTACAAAATTCATGCCAATTACAGAACTTACAATTACTATGAATTATGGATGGTATTGGTGTTGTGGTATGATGTTTTTCGTAGCAGAATGAGTGCAAAGTGCAGAGGAGGGTTTTGCAAAATTGCAAAGCTCGCTTAGCGAGCAAGTTAGTTTTTGGAAAACTCAGAATCCGAGAGTAGCTCGCTTAGCGAGCAATGACCTTTGCTCAGCGAGACCTGGAGCATGAAAAGTTGATTTTTAATTCCGAAAAATTCCTTAAAATTATCTAATTGATTTAGTAATGCTTAGGAATTATTGTGGGATAGTTGAAGGTAGTAAAAGAGGAGTTATACATATAATTATAGGGATAATTAGTATAACTTGGAATATAAACATAATTGATATGTTTGTTGGCTTTGTCGTTGTTGTGATGAATCATTGTAGTTGTGATGAATTGTTGTTGTTGTGATAAGTTACATATGATTGTTGTGATGTAAGTGTATGTAATATGTTATTGTATATGTGGATGTTGTGTTTGTGGTAGTTGAAGTTGATTTATGTGGTTATATGCTAAAAATGCATGATGTTGATGATAATTGTGGTGATAATGAATTGTTGTATGTCGATAGGTGTGTGATGAGTAGTCGTATAAGAGTTTTTGTTGTTGACGTTAATGTTGTATAATGAATTCGTTACATGTATGCATGTATGTCATTGGTGTTGCATGACATGTTGTATAGTTGGACAACATACCAAGGTGGGGTATGTTAGTTGTTGTGATGTTGGTGCGGTCATGAAACAGGGATCATATGAGGGTTCGATCATGAAATAGGGATCACACTAGAGCATGAAATAAGGGTCTATGGGTGTGATCATGAAATAGGGATCATACTGGACCATGAAAGAGGGGTCGAGAGTTCTGACGGGAACTTGATCTTGAAATAGAGATCGGATATGGTAACACATGCATAGAGTCAACTAGGGTCTCATTGCATGATTGTTGTTGTTGTTGATGTATATGATGCTATTGATGTGTATGATGTTGTTGATGTATATGATGTCGTTGATTTGTATGATGTTGTCGATGTGTATGATGTTGTTTGATGGGTATGATGTTGTTTGTGGATAAGATGTGGTTTTGTGGTGTTTGTTGAGAAGTGGTGTTCTATTTCTGATACTTGCTAATTCTTATTATATTACTCTTTATGATGTAAGTATCTCACCTCTTATGTTTGAATGTTGCCCTATGTTGGTAACGTGCTGGTGAGTAGGATAAGACGATTGGTGGTCAGTGAAGTCGAAGTACTTCATGTTGTTAGGATGTCGGCTCTGATGTGTCGCTTTGGACGTCGGGACAATGTTACATTTTATTTGTTTTATTTTGAGATAAACCTTTTGTGATGAAAATATTATATGTTATTTTGAATTCCGCTGCATGTTGAATATTTAATTTGAAAATGTATCAGCGAGCCTTATGTTGGTTTTTGAAGTAGAATTGTGACACTCAATTAAAAAGTTGAAAAATTTACTTTGATTTTATTATTATTATTATGGGGTAATTTGGGTGTTACAAAGTGGTATCAGAGCAGGTCGGTCCGTCCAACCAAGTAGTTGAGTCATTGAGTCGCGAGTCGTTGAGTTATTGTGTCGTTCTATTATTGTTGAGTGTTAAGCGTTATTGTTGTGTTGTTGTTTTCGTTGTTGATTCTAAATCATTGTTGGATTGTTGTTGTGTGACAGATTTAGAATGACTGGAAATAACGATGTTTAATTTGTCGCTGCTATGCAAGCGATGGCATAGGCCGTGCAAAATCCGATGAATGTTGGGGATCACAAAAGTGATTAATTCAGGAAGAATGATCTGCCCATGTTCAAGGGAAAGTATGACCCTGATGGAGCACAGGACTGGCTCAAGGAGATCGGGAGGATATTCAGAGTGATTGAGTGCTCGGAAGGAAGTGAGGTGCGATTGGGTGCGCACAGACTAGTAGCTGAAGCTGATGATTGGTGGGTTAGCACTCGTTAACGGTTGGATGCATCTGGTGAGGCAATCACCTAGGTTGTGTTCAAGAGAGAAATCTTGAGGAAGTATTTTCCTGAAGATGTTCGGGGAAAGAAAGAAATTTAGTTTCTGGAGTTGAAGCAGGGAAGCATGTCTGTGGCTGATTATGTTGTGAAGTTCACTGATTTGACGAAGTTTTATCCTCATTATAGCGAGGCAACTGCTGAGTTCTCGAAGTGTGTCAAATTTGAGAATGGTTTGAGGCCTGAGATTAAGTAGGCGATTGGTTATCAGAGAATCCGAAGGTTTCCAGATTTGGTGGATTGCTGTAGGATCTTTGAAGAGGACAGTAAGGCTCGATCTGAGCATTTCAAAGGTCTGGCTGAGATGAGAGGTAAACAACAGATGAATCATAGGAAGCCTTATGCATCTCCTGCTGATAAGGGTAAGAAGAAACAAAATGAAGGTAAAAGGCCAAGTGGGGGAGGTGTTCCTACTTCGCTGAAGTGTTATAAGTGTGGTGAGATGGGTCATCGTGCCAGTGAGTAAATGAGTGATGTGAAGGAATGTTTCAAGTGTGGTCATCCTGGACACTTGATTGCTTATTGCAAGGCAAATATGGTTACTTTCTACAATTGAGGGGAGCAAGGTCATATCACTACGCGTTGTCAGAAGCCTAAGAAAGTTGCAACTGGAGGAAACATGTTCGCTTTGACAGGGACACAGACTTCCAGCGAGGATCGTTTGATTAGAGGTATGTGTCATATTAATAGTATATGTTGATTGTTATGATTGACACAGGTGCGACACACTGTTTTATTTCTCTTTATTGTGTGAGGAAATTAGGACTTGTCATGTCTCCGATGTAAGGAGAGATGGTTATCGAGACTCCTGCTGATGGGTTGTTAACTACTTCTCTCATATGTCTAAATTGTCCGTTATCGATATATGGTAAGGACTTTGGTGTGGATTTGATTTTTTTGTCGTTGAGAGGTATGAATGCAATTCTACGTATGAATTGGTTGGAGTACAACCATGTTCATAGTAATTTCTTCAGTAAGTTGGTTCAGTTTCTTACTCCTGATGAAGAGGAAGAAGAAGCTGGTTATTTGTCTGCTTGAGAGTTGAGAGAGCTTATGAATGAAGAAGTGCAGGTTTTGGCGTTGTTTGTATCATTGTCGGTGGAGAATTATATGGCAATTAGTTAATTGCAAGTGGTGAGGGATTTCCCGGAAGTGTTTCTAGATGATGTTATGGATCTGCTGCTAGAGAGAGAGATGGAGTTTAGTATTGATCTTGTGCCAGGAACGAGACCTGTCTTGATGACATCGTATCGTATGTTGGCTTCCAAGTTATCTGTGTTGAAGAACTAGTTAGAGGAAATGTTAGAAAAGAAATTTGTGAGACTGAGTGTATCACCGTGGGGAGCATCGGTATTGTTGGTAAAGAAGAAGGATGGTAGTATGAGATTCTGTATTGATTACAGACAACTGAATAAGGTGACAATTAAGAAAAATTATCCGCTTCCAAGGATAGATGATCTGATGGATCAGTTGGTTGGTGCTTGGGTGTTTAGTAAGATCGATTTGCGATCGGGTTATCATCAGATAAGAGTGAAAGATGAAGATATTCAGAAGACTGCTTTTAGGACTCGTTATGGACACTATGAATATGTAGTTATGCCATTTGGAGTTACTAATGCACCTGGTGTATTCATGGAATATATGAATCAGATTTTCCATGAGTATTTGGATCAATTTGTTGTTGTTTCATAGATGACATTCTGATTTATTCTAAGTCAGAAGAAGAGCATGTTGGACATTTGAGAATTGTGTTGCAAGTGTTGAAAGAGAAGAAGTTGTATGCGAAATTTTCGAAGTGTGAATTCTGGTTGAAAGAGGTGATTTTTCTTGGTCATGTGATTTCGGAAAGAGGGATTGTTGTGGATCCATCCAAAGTAGATACAATGCTACAATGGGAGACTCTGAGGTCAGTGACGGAGATTAGAAGTTTCATAGAATTGGCCGGTTATTATCGAAGGTTTATTGAAGGGTTTTCGAAGTTTGTACTTTCGTTGACCCAATTGACTTGTAAGAATAAAGCGTTTGTGTGGGATTCTCAGTGTGAGAAGAGTTTTATTGAGCTGAAGAAGAAGTTGACTACCGCACTAGTTTTGATTTTTCTGAGAGCAGATGAGCCGTTTGTGGTGTATTGTGATGCTTCCTTTATAGGTTTGGGTGGAGTATTGATGCAAGATGGTCAGGTTGTGGCATATGCTTCGCGTCAGTTGAGAATTCATGAGAGGAATTATCCTACTCACGATTTGGAGTTAGTAGCTGTGGTTTTTGTCTTGAAGATTTGGAGACATTATTTGTTTGGTTTGAGGTTTTAGGTGTATAGGATCATAAGAGTATGATATACTTGTTTGATCATAAAGAGTTGAATATGAGACGGAGACGTTGATTAGAATTTCTGAAGGATTATGACTTTAGTTTGAATTATCATCCAGGTAAGGCTAATGTTTTAGTTGATGCCTTGAGTCGGAATACATTACATATGTCGGCTATGATGGCTAAAGAGTTGGAGTTGATTGAAAAATTCAGAGATATGAGTTTGGTTTATGATCAGACACCTCATAATGTGATGTTGGGAATGTTGAAGGTTAATAATGTTTTTCTTGATCGAGTTCGGGAAAGTCAGAAGTCAGATGTGAAATTGGTGGACTTGTTGGTTAGTGATGAACGAGTTGGAATTAAGGCGTTTCGAGTTGATGAACAGGGAGTACTTAGATTTCGGGATCGTATTTGTATTCCTGATGATCTTGAGTTAAAGAGAATGATTATTGAAGAAGGGAATAGAAGTGATTTGAGTATTCATCTAGGAGCGACGAAAATGTATCAGGATTTGAAGAAGATATTTTGGTGACCTGGTATGAAGTGTGATGTGGCTCAGTTTGTGTATGCGTGTTTCATTTGTTAGAAGTCGAAAGTGGAACATCATAAACCCACTGGTTTGATGCAACCGTTAGATATTCCTGAGTTGAAATGGGATAGTTTATTAATGGATTTTGTTACGGGGTTACCTACTACTCCAAGAGGGCATGATGCCATTTGGGTGATCGTTGATAGGTTGACTAAGTCGGTACATTTTATACAAATTGGTATTACTTATTCTTTGCAGATATTGGTAGAGATATATGTCGGTGTGATTATGAAGTTGCATGGAATACCATTGAATATTGTGTCGGATAGAGATACAGGGTTTACTTTGAGGTTTGGGGAGAGTTTGCAAGAGGCATTAGGTTCTAAGTTGAAGTTGAGTTCAACTTATCATCCTCAGACTGATGGACAGACGAAGAGGATGATACAATCTTTAGAAGATTTGTTGAGGGCTTGTGTGCTTGAAAAAGGAAATGCTTGGGATAGTCATTTGTCATTGATTGAGTTTACCTATAATAACAATTATCATTCTAGTATTGGAATGGCGTCGTTTGAAGCTTTGTATGGTAAACTATGTCGGACACCTTTGTGTTGACATGAGTTAGGTGAGAGTGTTGTACTTGGACCTGAGATTGTGCAATAAACTACTGAGATGGTGAAGTTGATTCGAGATAAGATGAAGACTTCACATAGTAGGAAGAAGAGTTACCATGACAAGAGAAGAAAAGATCTTGAGTTTCAAGAAGGAGATCATGTGTTTTTTAGGGTTACTCCAGTGACCGGTGTTGGACGAGCTTTGAAGTTGAGGAAGCTTACTCCAAAGTTTATTGGACCGTATCAGATATCGACGAGAGTTGGACCTGTTGCTTATAGAGTGACATTGTCTCCGAGGTTGTCCAAATTGCATGATGTGTTTCATGTTTCGCAGCTTCGGAAGTAAGTTCCGGATCCGTCGCATGTGATATTGATGGATGAAGTTGAGGTAAGAGATAATCTTACGGTTGAAGAATTCCTTGAACGAATTGATGATCGAGAGGTAAAGCAGTTGAGAGGCAAGGAGATTGTCCTTGTGAAGGTGATTTAGGGAGGAGTTGTCGGTGGGCATGTGACTTGGGAATTGGAGAGCAGGATGCGAAAGTCGTATCTGAATCTTTTTGCTTGAGGTAAGTTTTTGAGGACGAAAACCTTTTTAGTGGGGGAGAGTTGTAACGCCCCGAATTTTATTTAATTATTATATTTGGAATGTTGTGGTTTGGTGTGTGTAGAATAATACATTATTGAATATAATTTTAATTTGAGAATTATAATGTGGTGAATAATTATATTATTAAGTGATAAAATAAATAAATTGAGAATATGAGGTGAGGGGCAAGGTGGTCATTTGGTGGACTTAGTAAGGGTAGGAGTGGAAATCCCTAAGTTGGTCTAGGGGATTAAGTTGTAAAGAGGAAAATGGGATCATATTCTGAAGAAGAAGAAAAAAACAATCGTGAAATTGAGAAAAGGAGAAGATAAAGGGCTAAGGTCGAAAGAAGGATCCACGATGAAGAAGAATTTCTCGTCAAAACCAAGGTAAGGGTGGGATTCTTCCATCTCTAAAGGTTTTATAATGGGAATTGGGTAGGATGAAGATGAGGTGTTGGGGTTTTGGTGATTTAGTAGGTTTTGGTTGAGTTATTGATATTTTATTGTTGTTAGTTGATAATTACACAAATTAGATGGTAAAATTGGTAATTACTATGAATTCTGGCTGGTATTGGTGTTGTGGTATGATGTTTTTCATAGCTGAATGAGTGCAAAGCATAGAGGAAGGTCTTACGAAATCGCAAAACTCACTTAGAGAGCAAGTTAGTTTTTGGAAAACTCAGAACCCGAGAGTAGCTCGCTTAGCGAGCAATGACCCTCACTCAGCGAGACCTGGAGCGTGAAAAGTTGATTTTTAATTCCGAAAAATTCCTTAAAATTATCTAATTGATTTAGTAATGCTTAGGAATCATTGTGGGATAGTTGAAGGTAGTAAAGAGGAGTTATACATATAATTGTAGGGACAATTAGTATAACTTGAAATATAAACATAGTTGATATGTTTGTTGGCTCTGTCGTTGTTGTGATGAATCCTTGTAGTTGTGATGAATTGTTGTTGTGATAAGTTACATATGATTGTTGTGACGTAAGTGTATGTAATATGTTGTTGTATATGTGGATGTTGTGTTTGTGGTAGTTGAAGTTGATTTATGTGGTTATATGCTAAAAATGCATGATGTTGATGATAATTATGGTGATAATGAATTGTTGTATGTCGATAGGTGTGTGATGAGTAGTCGTGTAAGAGTTGTTGTTGTTGACGTTGATGTTGTATAATCAATTTGTTGCATGTATGCATGTATGTCATTGGTGTTACATGACATGTTGCATAGTTGGATAACATACCAAGGTGGGGTATGTTAGTTGTTATGATGTTGGTGCGGTCATGAAATAGGGATCACACTGGACCATGGAATAGGGGTCGATGAGTGTGATCATGAAATAGGGATCATACTGGACCATGAAAGAGGGGTCGAGAGTTCCTACGGGAACTGGATCTTGAAATAGACATCAGATATGGTACCGCATACATAGAGTCAAGTAGGGTCTCATTGAATGATTTTTGTTGTCGTTGATGTATATGATGTTGTTGATGTGTATGATATTGTTGATGTATATGATGTCATTTATGTGTATGATGTTGTAGATGTGTATGATGTTGTTTTATGGGTATGATGTTGTTTGTGGATAAGATGTGGTTGTGTTGTGTTTGTTCAGAAGTGATATTCTATTTATGATTATAACACCCTAAAATTTGCCCTCTTATTTATTATCAACCTCGAACGGTGTACGCTTCATTCTTGCATCATTCCGCATATCATCGCATCGCATTTGAAAAAAATAAATAAATAAATCATTCATCATCCTTTGCATGAGGTGTGTGGTCGATTAAGGCTTGCCAAACATTGGAGTTCAAGAGAAAAATAATATCCCAAAAAATAATCCAAACCACTTCCAAGCTAACCCACCAAAAGGGAAGATTTCACATTTTCCTCCCTTTTCTTTCCCTTTTCCTTCCACTTTCCTTCCACATTCTCTTTCATTCTTTCCCTCTTATTTTTCCACTTAAATTCCACTCCATTTCCCTTGGAAACTTCCACCATGTTCTACCATCTTCTAGAGTGTTCCAAGGAATATTTCAAGAATATTCCAAGGAATATTCCAAGAAATATTCCTTTTCCAACCCTAACCCTAACTAACTACCAAACCATAATTTTGGATCTCAAGCCTAATTTTGGGCCCCAAACCTAATTTCATTCCCAAACCTAGCTCCAAGCCTAGCCTTTATATAACCATTAATCACTTCATTGCAAGGGGTTCCCACAATTTTCCAACTTTTCACTCTTTCACAATCACTTTTTCTTTCACACTTTTCCTCCATTTCCATTTTCACCAAAGCTTTTTTGAATAAGCTCTTCAAGTTTCACATTGAAACTTGAAGATCTTGAAGCTTAAGCCTCCAACCTCCATTGATTGTGGATTGTAGAAGAAGAAGCTAGTGATTTTTGTGAGGATTTCGGCTTATCGGAATCACACGAAGGTCCAAACGTCAAGAATGCATTTATTTTGCGAATCCGCGGTTTTCTTGGTTTTCTCTTCGATCAAGTTCCGATTCTTGCAACATTCACCGAAGCACTTCTCCGCTTCGTAGGTTGGTGATCTAAATCACTTCTTCTTTAAGTTATTCTCTTCATCTCGTCATTTCGGCATTCTTTAATTGCTTTTCGTTTTGATTGCGATCGATTATGTATTGCTTGCGATTTGTGATTGTTATTGGATTAGGATTTAAGGTGTTGATAGTTATAGGTTCTATCATGTGTAAATATACCCCAATTAAGTAGAAATTAATGTTAGCATGTTCCTAGGAATGTTAGGGATCATTAGAAGTAAGATTGTGGCCAAAAGCACTTATTTCAAAAGCATTTTTCACTTTCTGTTCAGCGTTAACCGGTTAACGCATTTGGTTAACCGGTTAACGCGTGCGTTTTTTTTTTTTCTTTTCATTTTTAGTGTTGTCTAGGGTCCGTTAACGGGTTAACCAATTTGGTTAACCGGTTAACGCTGTTCATTTTTGGATTTTTAGCTTATTTTCTTGCTCAATCTTGCTTCCTAGTGCTTCTATGGGTCATGTATGTTTAGGTATTGATTTTAGGGAATTTTTGGGTCCATTTCCAGTAGCTCATTCCCCTATTTCGAGTTGTTTCGACGCGTTTCCGTTCATGTTACATATTATGCGTTTTTGTGTTCTTTTGTGTATAGCTTGAGTTCTTGCATTTTGTTGCCATGTTTGTGCATTATTTGGCATGTGAATAATCATGTTGCATTCTGTTTTTACATGTTTGCATTGAATTAAATCATTTTGCATTTCATTGTATCAATGTATGGTGCATTTCACATAATCATGTATGTATGTGCATTTGGTTGCATTTTGTTGCATGCTTGATCATACCATTTACATCAATTCACTTCTGAATTTTGCATTGAGTTTGGCATTCTTGTTGAGCTATCATATTGCATTTTCATAATCAATAATCCTCATGTTCATATACCATATTCATGTGCTACATTTTTGCATTACTTGTTGCATAATCAACCATATGATGCATTCTTGCATAATCTCCCTAAAACGTTCATTGATCTTTCATTTATATATGTTGATTTAGGTTCAAATGCATGTTCATGGTGAAGTTGGTGCATTTTTTCATTGAGTTGTGCATTAAAATATGAAAATAATCAAATCTGGATTTTGCATTTCATAGCTGTTTTTGCATTTAGGTGTTGTAAAATGTATGTTGTTTGTTTGTTTGCATGCTGTATTTGACCTCTTACACCTACCTTTTCATGCTGCATGCTGGCTGTAAAAAGTTGATTTGTGTTATGCATTGTTTTCATAGTTGATTGTGTGTTTGAGTGCTGTAAATAGTTGCTGAATTTTAGTTTAGTATAGTGTAGGCACCATTGTACTTAAGATTGAGTCTATTTTAGGTCCAAGTTGCCTTAGGATTTGTTCGGTATGTGTTTACCTCATTCCTTTTTAATAAATTGCACACTAATCTTTGTTTTGTAGAGGGGAAGATTGAGGTATGTTTCCTTACACCTTATCCTTTTATTTTTATGCATTTCTTTTATGCATTTTAATTCATTTTTTTTCCTTCCATATTTGTGTTTGGTAGGATTTCCCCCTTTGTTAGGACCAATTTACCTTCCTTAGGAAGAAAGTTGCATCCTTTTTCTTCTTTCTTTTCCTTTTGCTCCTTAGGATTAGAAAACCTCACTAACCATTAGGATATCCCTTTTGTGCATAATAAATAACTTAGGGTTAGTCTTAGTCCCCCTTAGTTTTTGTCTTTTTCCGACTTGAGTCATTCTTTCTCATCTCCTAAAGAAAAATAATAAAATACTTAACAAAGACCGAATGTTCTTGTACGACACGAGACTTTGTTGCGGAGTTCTTATACACGTCCTGTTTCGGTGCGAGGTGTAAGTCCCTACCACGATGGATAAGTCCTAGTATGAGAATGTTCACAAACAAACTTCAAAACACTTCTCATAAAAGACAATCAAAAAAGACATCGCGTCTTCTCTGTAACACCCCAAAATTTGCCCTCTCATTTTCATATTTAGCATATCACTTTGCATTTGCATAGCATAATTCATAGCATGTTTTAGAGTATTGATTGGGACAGGTGGTGACTACCAACGGGCAATAAAAAGTTCCTATGATCTCTCAAATATGGTGGATTAATCAGAGGAGTCAATCAGACGGAGCAAAAGGCCAACTCTTGAATTTTTGGGATCAAAATCATGAAATTATGGTCACAAGGCTCTTAGGGACCAATTTGGATCAAGAAAGAATGGAAAAAATCAAGAAAACTAAAACTTACCATTTTTGGAAAGTTTGGGTTTCCAAAAATGGCAAGTTTTGGTCATTTTTGTAGCCACTTCAAGAGAGGTTTTTTCCCAAAATAAGAGTCCTATGAAAATTATACCTTGAGAAAATGAAAGAGGACATCCTAAGCTTCAAAACCATATGTGGAACTCCTTCATAGGATCAAAATTGAGAAAGATATGGTCGTTCAAAGTTTGGGCAAAAACAAGGCAATACAACAGGCTATGTATCGGCGCATACGACTTATGAATCGACGCATAAAGGGCCCATGTATCGACGCATAAGCCTATGTATTTATACATACTGAACTCCAAAGCACATGTATCGGCGCATCCGAGATATGTATCGATGCATCCTGAGTTATGTATCGACGCATAAGACTTATGTATCGGCGCATGCTGTAGAAAAACCAGTTTTTTCTGCATTTTTCTGCATTTTTATGGAATTTCAAGTTGGTTTATGGTTGGTTCATGTTATAAATGCATTTGACATCAAAGGGCATTATATATGGGCTGCAATTGGCTGCAAATACCACCACCATAATTGTCATGTATTAAGCAAAACATTGAGGCATCAAGCATTGATCAATTGAGTTGCAAACCCCTTCATTCCACTTACCGTCACTACAAGTAACATGCTCCAATGCACATAGGATTCAGCTCATATGTGAAAGTTCTAAAAGAGCCAGCTCACCACCTTCTACCACATTCTAGAGTTTTCTACAACCTTCCAAGGAGTTCTAGAATTCTCTATAATCCCAACTAACTCCTAACCTAAGTTAACTCCTAAGCTACCTCCAAGCCCAAACCTCATGCCAAACCAATGCATTATATAAATCCATCTCTTCCCAAAGCTAAGGGTAATCACCACAAATTACTCCCTCCCTCATTCTTCACTCAATCACCATTTTCACAATCTCAAAATCCATTACTTTCTCTCCCACTTTTCCACCATTTTCACCATAGCTTTTCAACAAAAGTTCTTCAAGTTTCACATTGAAACTTGAAGGTCTTAAAGCTTAGCATCCATCCTCCAGTGAATTGAGCATTGTGGAATAAGAAGCTACTGGTTTTTGGTGGAGATTGCGACTTATCGGAAGTGATTAATCGAGAAGCGTCAAGACCGAATTGCATTTATTTTGCATTCGCGGATTCTCCATTTTTCTTCTCCATTCGCACTCCGATTCATTGCAACAATTACCGAAACACTCCTCTGTTTCGTAGGTTGGTGATTTAACCATTATGCCTTAATTTATCCTCTTCATCTCGCCTAAACGGCATTCTCCGCATGATTTTCGATTATATTTGCGTTGTACCGTTCATTTTCGTTTTTGTTGCTTTCTTGCTTGCAATTTGCATTTGGATTATTAGGAATTAGATTTGTAGTCTAATCTAGGTCCTAGTAGGTGTAAAGAATCCCTTGTAAATAGGAAAAACGGTTCTCGTCGTAGGGATTTAGATTTTAGCTTATTTGATAGCTTAGTCTTAATTCTTCATGCCTATCATCCCCCATACATGTTTAG
Source organism: Lathyrus aphaca (assembly GCA_963966055.1). Lineage (NCBI taxonomy): Eukaryota > Viridiplantae > Streptophyta > Magnoliopsida > Fabales > Fabaceae > Lathyrus > Lathyrus aphaca. The sequence continues at coordinate 140,269,028 of OZ014525.1, forward strand.
GTACTGATTTTAGGGAAATTTCTAGGTTAGTTTCGATATCCCATTCCCCCATTTCGAGTCGATTCGACACGATTCCGTCCATTTCGCATGTTATGTATGTTTGTGTCCATTAATGCATAACTTGAATTATTGCATGTTCTTGCCATACCCATACATTCTTTAGCATATAAATGATCATTTTGCATTCCAATTCTCGCATCATTCGCATGTATCGTTAATGCATTCGCATCCTTGCAGCATATACCAAATGTTGCATGTTCATAAATGTCGCTCCCGGGATTTTCATCCTAGTACAAACGCGGAAGTGGCGCGGAAAGGTTAGAGTCGCCAGCCAGACATTTTTATCCCGAATGAATGGGAAAGGTAATGTTGCACAAACCTGAGGAAGAAGGAAAGGACAAGGTCATGCGAACCAAAGATCTGAGTTCGGGAGTCGGTTACGACCTGGGAAGGTATTAGCACCCCAGATCGTCCGTCGTACCCGACGGGATCCACGCTTGCTTGCTTGTTTCAAAGGGTGAGAAAATAACTGTTGCTTGAATAAATGAACTGCTAACTGGAAGGGAAATGAAATGAGAAAAGGAATTAAAAGAGAATGGAAAGAAAGAATGGGGAAAATGTAGGGAAAATAAAGAATGTGCTCGAACGGGCCCTACCCCGCTGCCTACGTACCTCATCGGGATAATGAGGATCAGAGTCGACGTAGTTCGCCTAACCTAGGCGGGAACTATTTGTTTGTGTTTTTTATGCTGGAACTGCGTATGTCTATGCTCAGGTGTTGCAGGCTCGTCTGGTATGAGTGCGTTTACCGTCTTGCATGTGTGACAAGTCGTCGCGAGTTTGCGTTGTGAGTGAATGAGATGAGAAAGAGAAGTTCCCGCAGGATAGTCGCTTATTATTTGTTTTTTGTCTTTTAAGAGAAGTGTTTTGAATTTTGTTTGTGAACTGTCTTGTACTAAGACCTATCCATCGCGGGAAGTATTTACACCTCGCCCCGAAACAGGACGCGTATAAACACTCCGCAACAAAGTCTCGTGTCGTACAAGATTGTTCGGTTTTTATTAAGTGTTTTATTGCTTTTCTTTATGAGATGAGAAAGAATGACTCAAGTTGGAAAAAGGACAAAATCTAAGGGACTAAGACTCAATCCTAATTTTGTTTTATTTATTTACAAGAGATCCTATGGTTAATGGGGTTTTCTAAGCCTAATGGAAAAACACTTAAAACTATTAGAGTACAACTTACTTCCTAAGGAAGTTAAGTTGATTCTAAGAACAATGGGGAAACCTATTCAAGTTATAAAATCAAATGATAAGGCAAAAACAATAAAATGGACATAAGAAATAAAATTCTAAAAATGCATTTAAAGACATGAATTAAAATAGTCTATTTATTTATTCTAATTCTAATGAAAATGAAACTTTAAGCCTAAGTCCTAAATCAAAGTTAAGCCTAATATTTTCCTTCTAAACACTCAAATTTAAACTAACCTAAGTCTAAATTAAATTCTAAGGCTAAATCTAAACTAAACCATATTTTTGTTGGACTTTATTTACAAAGCCTAAACTAATGGGAAATACACATAACTAAGCCGAAGAATTAATATTCTAAAAAAATAGCTAAACTTCTGGAAAAATTATGGAATTAAATCTATAGGGTCCTAAAACTACCTATAACATTGTGTCAAAAGGAATCCTAAAAATTCAGAATTTAACTAGGCCTAAAAATTGATTATTTCCAGCTACAAATTAATCCCTAATTTCTAAGAAATTAACCTCTAAAACTTAAGATAAAATGGTCTAAAAATCTACAAAAATTATCCTAAGTACTTTTATAAGTCTTCTAACTACAGTAAAAAGAGTGGGCTAAAAAAGTTACTGGAAGTTACCAAAATAAAATGAACAAACTCAAATACATTTAAAAGAAATTCAATAAAAGCTAATTAAAAGAAAAATCAGAATTAAATCGAAAAATAACCAAAATTCAGAAAATAAAAATACCAAATATTTCTAAAATGGATTATTAACCTACTGGAATTTTCATAGAATTTTCTAATGGATTTTACTATTTTTTCAAGATTTATTTGGAAACTATATTAATTAAAATTTACAATCTAAAAGAAATGAGGGGGTTCATAAAAGTATTTTTATAGTTGTTTTTCTAATCTGGGCCTAAAAAGGGAGGTGTGAACATCAACAGGGGCTAAGCCCATTTCGCAGGAGTCCTAGGGGGAGTGTAGAAAGCGTTCATTTTAGGTCATTTTTCTAAATGGGCTTAATAGAGGGGTGCGGATAACAATACGACAACAGGCCCATGCGCTGGAAACTTAGGGAGGTGCTGGAAGCACCATTTTATGTTTTCTTTTTCTGATGGGCTTAGGATGGAGGTGAGGATAGCAATATGAGAAAAAAAAGCCCAACACAAAGAATATGAATGGTATTAGTGCTGGGATTAGCTTAATGGTAAGATTTAAATGGGAATTAAAACGAATTAATGAACTTTAATGCTCCTCTTAAAACATGAGATATTCTCTTAATTTCTCTTAATTTATTAATTTTATAATTAACATTAAAAAAAACAAATCAAAAGGACCAAGGAATAAGCACAGAAACCCTAAACAATCCTCTTCCTCCCTTCTCCCTATCGCGCCGCCATCTCCTTCGGCCCTTCCTCCTTCTTCTTCGAAAAACGCCACCGCCATCCGCACCATTCCCTCATGCTCTTTACCCTCCGCTCTATTCCGTAGATTCATCACCATCTCTAACTATTAAACCACTATCCTTCTATTCTAATCGGAACTAACCTAACCTAACCTTCATCTTCTTCCAATCAGAAACTAACCTAACCTTCAACATCAAACGCAAATGAACTATAGCAAACACAAACTGAACGCAAAACGACAACCCTAAGCTCTTTCCCCCTTTCGGAAACCTAGCGCCGCCGCGGAAAACCCTAACGTCACCCTCTCAGACACATCCTCCTTACTTCCGAATCTTGATTATACCTCTACCTAATTTCGTTCACTACGGACAAGAATCCTCTCACACATTCCAGCCACGCATCCTGACTATGAACACACGCGACATCTAAGCAAGAGCAATGAAAAGGAGCTTGTACCTTGAATCAGGGATGTTATGATGTTCTTAACGACAAAGAGATGCTGTTGACGCTGCTGCAAGATTGATGACGACTTCGGTTGCCGAACAATGAGGATGCAGCGATGGAAACGTCGATAGCACGAAGAGGAACTTTGCGAAATCTTGTTCAGGTATTCATTTCGATCTCACTTCTCGCACTCTCGTTTCCGCTTTGCCTTATGCGACTGAACTCTTGCTATGGAGGTTGAAATTGCAATGTATTTGGAATCTGTGTCAAGTTATTGTTGCCTCTTCTTGATGAGGCTTATGCAGTGGCGTCGAGTTGTTGCCGATGCCATTCTGAGGTGTAATTTGTGTTGTATTATGCAGGTTGATGAGTGTGGTGATGGTGAGGCTACTGAGGACTTTCTATGATGCAACTACAATCAGATTGGTGAAGGTGATGGTGATGAAAATTGATCAAAGTTGATGATGCTGCTGTTGGGATAGTGAACATCAACTCTGAAGATCTTTGGACATTGAATAAAAACAGAATTGGCAAAGAGAATGGTAGGGAAGAACTTCAGAAAAATGGAAGTTGAGGAAGAGGATCGAAGGTCAGAATCATTGTTAATAGGGCTGATTAAAGGTGAAAAAGAGAAATGGTGAAAGGATTCGATTGGAGAAGAAATGGATTGAAGTTATGGATGAGGAGAATGATGAATGGTTGAGAGATTGAAAAAAATAGTGGAAGAAAAGATTGAAAACTTGTGTGTAAAAAAAAACGATCGAATGAAGAGCTCTTGATTTATAGCAAATGCCTTGAGGATGGTTCTAGAAGCTTCAGGTAATAAAATCAGTTTCAATTCTGTTATTTAATTTGTTACTTTCTGTTGTGGTTGTGAGATGTAACTGAATTCGTTTTTTTTTGTGATTTTTTTGAATTAGCTAAAAGTATTCTTTTGAATATATACCTCTGAGTTTTCTCTGTTAACTTTGTTTTTTTCTTGGTTAATATAGGCTGTTGATTAAAGATGATGGAGAAGTTGGATTGACATTGTTGATGAATGTTGCGATGAACACAATGCTGAGATATGATTGAAATCGAGAGATTGATGAAACTGTGCTTGGTTCTGAATTGTTGTTGATAGGGTGAGTTTGTGAATCTTCGAACTCTTGCCTTGTTGTTAGACTCAATCCTCTTCTTCTACTCTTTCTCGTGTGCGAATTTGAGTCGGCTGAAAGTTTGTTATAATTGATGTGTTTATGATTGCAGATTTGGTGTGGATAAATTAAATATTCAAAAGGTTATGGAGATGTAACTTTCTTGATGATGATGAAGGCTGCAGAGGTTCGAAGGTTATGCAGTGACGATTGAAGAAAAGGGATGGATGTTGTCAAGGGTTTTCTTGGAGATTGATGAAGAGATTTAGTGGCACGGACGTAATCCTGATTGCCACAAGGAGGATTGTAAGGCCTCCAAAGGAAGGTTCAGCTGCTCAACGCCCCCGCAGCCGCACACTCACTATCGTGCACGAGGCAACACTTGAGGATATTGCATTACCAGCTGAGATTGTTGGGAAGCGCATCAGATACCGTGCTGATGGGTCAAAGATCATGAAGGTCCTTTTGGACCCAAAAGAACGAAACAACACAGAATACAAGTTGGAGACCTCTGCTGCTGTTTACAGGAAACTTTCAGGCAAAGATGTTGTTTTCGAGTATCCTGTTACTGAGGCTTAGGTTTCTAGTTTTTCAGTTTTGTATTTTTTCCATGAATTGCATATGGTGAATTATTGCTAAATTTTGTTGAAGTTGGCTATGATTCTGTTTTTTTTTGTTTGGTGACATTTCAAAACAACTTCAGTTTATTTTATTAATGTAGCCTATGATAAAAAAAATGGGCTTAAACTTGGATAGAAATTGAAAAAAGAGAAAGAAAAAAAGAATTTTGAGATAAAATGGATAATGGATATTATTATTAGAAATGATGATGGACATCGAATTAATCGATTCGGAAACAAGAATATGGATATGGGCTAAGAAAAATTATGAATGTCAATGGATACGATTCTTGGATATTAACTCCGATCTTGAAAAGGGCATGACATAATTGTTTGGATAGGGTGTGGTTTTAATAAACTTGTATCTTCGAATTTCACTTAATCCATGTGATTCGACTTAACATGTTTAAATCAACTCAAATTCTCAATCCATATCAACTTTGTATTTTCAATGAATTCACGGTTTCCACCAACTTCAATCTAAAACCGCACAAACTTGTATCCTGTCAACGGACAATCAAGAGGACCATAATGACATGATTATCACACGAGTTCTCCGTTTGATCCCTTGTACCGGTACACTTAATATGAAACCTTGAACGCCATTTCAATGAATTAACAACATCAACGAAGCAATACCAGAGACGAGAATTCCTGAACCACTTATCTTGAGTGCAATAGCCGGATAAACCACTTATGAATAAAAATTCAAATACAAGAAAATGCTTCGATTTCATATAAGACCTCAATTGGTGACGAGCCCTCAAACCAAAGTATGAACGAGAATTCCAAATTCTCTTTGAGACTTTCCATGAGAAGGACTACAACTTGAGCTGTCAAGAAGAAACCAAAACCCTAATCCAAAACAGATATAGTAAAGCACCTTAATGATGGGTTAGGTGCGCCTGTGAATTTCCCTAAGTGAATTCCCTGAAGATCGCTTGATTAGGAAGGTAAATCCTAATCAAACAACAGGAGGATGATATTGATAATCATATAACCAAAGCCTTGAATTTCTCTGGTGACCATTCATAAAATATGAAATCCTAATACCATAATCCATGAAACAAATTCCCGTGAAGTGGGAACCACCAAGCAAAAAGATACCCTGGCTTTTCATACGACATTGATCTCATGCCTTAAAAGCTCATGAAATGCACTAGCATGCTGCTAATGGACCGGTGAATGATGCAGATGAATGCGACACTATGAACCAATAGAAGGAATAAAATAGGAGGGAAAATTTTGAGGTATTACAGCTTCCCCTATTCAATCAACTGCAGACCTGAACGGATAATTGCAACAGCTTTTAGACGTTCGAGGTATGGAGTGATTGAATACTCGAATAAAACCTGAAAATTTGCACACTGAAGGTAATGGAAATGCCACTCGCCCATTTATTTATTTATATATTTTTTGATTTGACCTCTGAATAGGTAATGGGGATAGAACCAGGTGGAATAGAATCAATGCAATCACTGCGATTACTGAACGAATCAAAATCACGATAAGGGTACCTGTTGGCGAAACAGGACTTAACGCAACATCAACCGATTTGCGACTCAGATAAGATAACTTGAGACGAGATCAAAGGGAACAGGATCATTGTACTTAAATGATAACTTGAGACGCGATCGTTGTACTTAAACGGAGACGCAAAAAATGAGACTGTTGTACTAAAACAAGGCTCAAAGACGAGGCCATTGTACTTAAATGGAGACTCGAAGGGAACGGGATCATTGTACTCAAATGATAACCCGAGATGCGACCGTTGTACTGAAACGGAGACACGAAAAATGAGACTGTTGTACTGAAACAAGACTCCAAGACGAGGCCATTGTACTTAAATGGAGACTCGAAATGAACGAGATCGTTGTACTTAAACGAGAGCCCAAGACACGACCGTTGTACTGAAACGGAGACGCGAACAAATGAGACTGTTATACTGAAACAAGACTCAAAGACGAGACCATTGTACTTAAATGGAGACTCGAAAGGAACGGGGTCGTTGTACTTAAACGAGAGCCCAAGACGCAACCGTTGTACTGAAACGGAAGACGCGAAAAAATGAGACTGTTGTACTAAAACAAGACTCAAAGACGAGGCCATTGTACTTAAATGGAGACTCGAAAGGAACGGGATCATTGTACTTAAATGATAACCCGAGACGCAACCGTTGTACTGAAACGGAGACGCGAAAAAATGAGACTGTTGTACTGAAACAAGACTCAAAGACGAGGCCACTGTACTTAAATGGAGACTCGAAAGGAATGGGATCATTGTACTTAAACGAGAGCCCAAGACATGACCGTTGTACTGAAACGGAGACGCGAAAAAATGAGACTGTTGTACTGAAACAAGACTCAAAGACGAGGCCATTGTACTTAAATGGAGACTCGAAAGGAATGGGATCATTGTACTTAAACGAGAGCCCAAGACGCGACCGTTGTACTGAAACGGAGACGCGAAAAAATGAGACTGTTGTACTAAAACAAGACTCAAAGACGAGGCCATTGTACTTAAATGGAGACTCGAAAGGAACGGGATCGTTGTACTTAAACGATAACCCGAGACGTGACCGTTGTACTGAAACGGAGACGCGAAAAAATGAGACTGTTGTACTGAAACAAGACTCAAAGACGAGGCCACTGTACTTAAACGGAGACTCGAAAGGAATGGGATCATTGTACTTAAACGAGAACCCAAGACGCGACCGTTGTACTGAAACGGAGACGCGAAAAAATGAGACTGTTGTACTGAAACAAGACTCAGAGACGAGGCCATTATACTTAAATGGAGACTCGAAAGGAATGGGATCATTGTACTTAAACGAGAGCCCAAGACGCGACCGTTGTACTGAAACGGAGACGCGAAAAAATGAGACTGTTGGCGAAATAAGACTCAACTGGGGGTAACAACAAGACTCGGTAGAAGTAATCACCCTGGGAAACGGAGTTGCATTCTGTGGGGAATACTTCAATCTGATTGGAGATGTAACGAGTCTTATGTAATATACCTCAAAACTGGCCCATGCTGGCATGCATATGTTTGAATTTATGGCGTAATGCTCCATGACGATGGAAATGCTACGCTTTGGAGGATGCAAATGTGATGATGATTATACATATGCAAATGCAAGGAGATCTCCTGATAAGGAGACTGCAGGTATCCCAGGTGGCTTGACTGGGGAGGAACTGATGATCACTGCATTGATCTGGTTAATCCTTGTGAGGAGAAGACAACCCTGCGGGGAATGTTGTCAATGATATACCGGCTCTGAACTGCCGCCACTGCCAAAAATAAATTGGACTTTGAGATTGGAGAGCCAAGACCCTACTGGAGATGGACTCATCTTGGACTCTGATGGGGAAGTGAGGACCCCCTGGCTTGGCTGGGGACCAAAGGCATGATACTGCTGAGGAAGCGATTGTTGGGGATGCAAGACACTCCTTATACTGCTGACAATTGCCCCCGTATGAAGGAAACTTCCGCTTGTGGAGGACACCCACCTTCTGTTACCTTGCTGGGAGAAGTTTCAATTTCCACATTACTGGGGATGACAGGTGATGTCAATGATAAAGCCTCCTGCTGAAGATAAGAACTCAAGCTGCCACTTACTGGGGATAAGAGATAAATCCTCTCATGTTGGGAATGAGAGATGTAAGGCGTCTCATGCTGATGATGAGAGACGATGATACCCTTCTTCTCAAGAAATAAACTTCCATGAGACTTGCTAAGGAACCTTGATCGATGAAGTCCGCAGATGAAACAACTCTTGCAGTACTATGCTGACAATGGCTTTGCCCCTAGCCCTGGGTTGATAGGTTGCCGACTAATCATGAGTGAACAATGGTTCTTTGCAATTTTCAAACTCGCCTCCTGCTAGGATTTGTCAAAAGATAATGTCTCAAGAGGATTTTACAGAAAACTGACATACGAGATGCCTCAGTGTCTTCAAACTCTTGGAGAGATTCATCGGATCTCGAAATGACTGCCCCAGACTGCATGGTCTACGAAAGAATTTGCCTCGCGAGGATTCATGAAAGATCTCAGTATTTTGAACTCTGGATTGACCGTCTTCGGGAGAGAGTGACTTCTCATGCTCTTGGGGTGGCCTGCCCCAGTACGAGTCTTGAAGTGATCACCTCTGAATGACTGTGCTTTGAAGAAAACACCCAGATCAACTGTTCTTTGAGAGATTGGATCTCGAAGTAACTGCCCCAGTTTGGTTGAAATTTGAATACATGCCTCAGACTAATGGCTCTTTGAGAGATTTGATCTCGAAGTGATTGCCCCAGATTAGTTGAATTTTGAAGACTGCTCGACGTGGTCGCCCCAGCTTGGCTCTTACCACGACTATTGGGAAAGTCCCTACTCAATGGAGTTTTCTTGAATAGTGCACCTCGATATAATCATCCTTCGGAAGTTTCAGACTTCTCAACTTGGCAAGATTAAGCTTCTGGACTGAGATTCCATATGTAAACTTTTATGATGCCAAACAAATGTATGTAAGCATAAAATGTTTATTTTAAGAATGAAAATTCTAATGCAACACACATGTTAATCTTGAAGTTTTACCGTAAAAAGATGTCACAAACCTTTGTGAGCGAATCACTGGTTAAGATACGACATTAATTTTTTTTGAATAATAGAAAGCATGCACATGCAACACCAACAAAGATCTTTCAACACCACTCATAGGAGTCAGGAACGCGGTCTCGTGGTAGTACGCTCTCAAAAATAAACCTGTTTCAGTTAGGACTTTTGAGGGTTGTATCGTGGCCTGGTTCACGGTTATAGAAACAAAGGATATAGGCTCGAAGTTTATTTGTACCCACCCATCTTCGTGATGTTCTCCATTCCTATGTTCAGCTAGCTTGGCGCAAGCGCTCACCTATCAAAAAGGGTTTTGTGATGGTTGAGGAACCAATTACACTAACGGTTTAAGCACCGATCAAGTTGTTGTTTGGAGTCAGTCACCCCTTCGTCTTTCGTGTTTGTATCACACGACTTTGTTCTTGTTCAAGGATCTTTCTTGTAATCCTTTTCGTCTTTCGCTTTTGCATTATTTTGATTATCCCTAACTTTTGCCTGGACTGATTCTTGTGAATCTTTGATTGTGGAGTCCAGCGGGATGCCCTAATTTTTGCCTAAGTCGTTTGTTTTCAAGTTTCGACTTAGCGGGCTCTTTTCATTTCTTTTTTCAATTCTTTTTTTTTTTGAACAAATCGTGTGACACTGGTTGTCTTGATTGCTTTGAAAGGGTCGTGACTGTCTCACTTCTTGGTTGAGGAAGGATAACCTTTGTGGTTTCCGGTCTTTGGACCTCTTGTTCGGAATAACCATTGTGGTTCCTGCTCATGGGACCTCTTGATTTGGTACAACGAAAGGTAATGGATCCTCAGATTTGCACTCCTTTTTGAAATTTGAATGCTCGGTCAAACTAACTGACGCCTACCCTTCCCCTGGGTTAAGTGCGAGGGTTTTTCATGCAAAAAGAAACTCCTACTTCAAGGCTCAAATGGGTTGGCGAGGGTCTATCTTCCTTATATCTCCGGTGTTTAGGGATTTGAAACAAAGCATGTACATCGTCAACGAGGCCTTACTCGAGAGCACACAATTTTGCGTTTTTGTTTCGTCATTCTCCCTCATAGAGTTTAAGCATGACAATTGGTATTGCAATGTACATATGCAAGATTATAAGTGAATGCGAATGAATTACTTCAAGAAAAACATGTGAGTTTTATTATTGCTACATTCAAAAGTAAACAAATTTCATACAAGTAGACAAATCTTTAGCATATAAAAGAAACTACAAATGGAAATGCAGTAAAGAAACTGAATCTTGTCGTAGTTGAGGAAGCTTGGCTCCGTCTGGACCTATCAGTCTTGGATACTTTCAGCGATCGACAACTCCTTTACGGACTTGTAGTCTTCAATTGTTTCTAGTTATTCTGACTCCGACACGAGACATCTGAAGAGGAAAGTGAAGCTGAGGAGTAAAGTTGCCCCATAAGGTTGCTCGGAAAGACCTGACGATCTTCTGCCTACGTATCTCCATTGACCCAAGACCAATGAAGAATCAGAGCGACGTAGTTCCCCCTCAATAGGGATGAAACTGCACTGCAAAGACGCACCATTACCAAAACAAGAGTATCCGAATTACTTCTGGCTTCAAAACTTCAAATCAAAGAAAGTGTCCTCTCTCTTATATGTTTGGTGCAAAATTGACAGCTTTCGAGTCGATTAAGTCCTGCACTGTGTGGTGAAAAGCTTTACACCCATCAATATGATGCCCTGGCGCCCCAGAATGAAAATCACAGTTGACATTGGCATCCCAACCATCCGGTAGTGGAAAGGGAGGTGGAGACAGCTTGCGAAGCCCAACCAACTTCAATTGAAGCAAATGCTGGAGAAGATCAGTGTAAGACATTGGCAAAGGGTCAAAAAATCTTTCTCTCCTTTGTTGCCGACCCTGTTGAGGATTATGCTGACGACGATTTTGCTGTCGTGAACGTGTGGCACTTGGGATGATCATGGATGCTGTCTGGTAACGCGAACCTTGATTTCTCTTCTTTCACTGGACACAAACTGCCCCTGCTTCTTTGTACTGCTTCTTTTGCTCATTGGACAACGACTTCTTAGTTCCAGAAGCGGAGGCACCTTTGACCTGAATCTTTCCTCGCTTCATCCAATTTTCAATTCTTTCACCAGTCAAGACGATATCAGAAAAACCGTTAGCTGAACAGCCTGCCAAACGTTCTATGAAGTGCCCCGGGAGGGTATCCATGAATAGGTCTATCATTTCTCTCTCCTGCAACGATGGTTGTACTCTGGCTGCGACCTCGCGCCACCTTTGCGCGTATTCCTTAAAGCTCTCGGAGTTCTTTTGTGACATGCTCTGAAGCTGGGTTCGGTTGGGAGCCATGTCAATATTATACTGGTACTGCTTGAGAAAGGCTTCCCCAAGTTCCTTCCAATTACGGACAGAGTTCTTTTCTAGCTTTATGTACCACTCTAACGAACCCCCGGAAAGGCTGTCCTGGAAGTGGTACATCCAAAGCTTCTCATCTTTCGTATGTGCAGCGATTTTGCGATAGAAGGCCTGCAAGTGAGTTTTCGGGCAAGATCTACCACTGTACTTGTCGAAAACGGGAGGTCTGAACTTTGGAGGGATGACCACCCCTGAAACCAGCCCCATGTCAGCAACGTCAATGCCAAGGGTATCTTTGCATTCTAGAGTCTTCACCTTCTCAGCTAGCATCTGGAAGTCCTGGTTATTGGCCCCAGAACCAAATCCCATATCTTCATTGAGAAAAGTAAATTGATCCTCTTGTCGGTCTGCTACACGAACATGAATTGGACCAACGCCTTCAGGGATAGGAGGCCTACTAGCCGTAGATGGGATGACTGTGTTGTTGATCGGATTGCCTTGGGCGTCCAAGGTAATCATTGGAGGATCTACCTGTGGACGATTAAGCTTCTGCACGGCGATTCTCATTTCTTGTTGCCCCTGCACTATACTCTGCATTGTTACCATGAACTCCCCCATCTGAGTGCGAAACTCGTTCAACTCAGTTTGTACTGTATTCATGATTTAACTCAGGTTGCGTACTTGTACGACCGATACTTCTCCTGTAATAGTCAAATAAATTAGGAAATCCAGATAACTCGTTAGTATGCAAAAATGATATGCGTGAAAATGCCATGTCACTGATCCCACTTCATTCAGACCAGGGGACAGATACCCACGGAGTGCCACATCATAAGATAAACTCTGTGAGTGCGCACAGAGAAAGTGCTGAGTATCGAGAATTCAAAATAAAATTGCCAGGATAAAAGAGTTGAAACAATGGTACCAACACACTTCCATAAAGCAAAGAATACACCAACATGCAAAACTTTATACAATTGCTTGTCAATAATACTGAAATACAGGAAAACGTTACAATCCGCAACAGAAAAACAAAAGATTCCTTCAACAGCTCTGAAGGTAATCTAGAAACACAATAACGCAAAATACATGTATCAAAGAAATCTACATCTCCTGATTTGAGCTTCGTGCAGTCTGCATGGCCAGCTGGGTCAAAGGCTTCAGCTCCTGAGGTACCCTTCTGGTGTAATGATTCCTGAATCCATTAGATATTGAACATTTTGCTTGAAGGCTTTGCACTCGTCGATGGTATGTCCAAATGTCCCGGAGTGGAATTCACACCTGACATCCATATTGTAATCTGGGGGAATGGGGTAGGGTATTGGCAAGGCATTCCCTGGCTGAATCAAAGAATTCTCGAGCAAACGGGCAAACACTTGACTAGGAGTAAACACTTCTTCAGCCTGCTTGAGCTTGAGTCTCCCCTGTTGTTGATAATTCTGATGCTGAGGGGAATTCGAACTCCTAAAGTTCTTCTGCACTTTCTTCTTCATGTCGGATCTGTAAATGGGTAAAGGTGACTAGCACGATGTCTTTACAACCCAGATCGGAGACACACACCCCTGATTGGGGATAATTCTTGTGGTAAGGAAAGGAGAAGTTCCTCCTAGTGATATGAAATCCCTTGACACATCCCCGTTGATCGGTGCGAACTCGATTACTTTTGCATCAATGAGCTCTTGAACTTGATGCTTAAGCCTTTTGCAGTTTTCCACATGATGACCTGGTGCCCCAGAATGGAAAACACACCTGGCATTGGCGTCAAAATCTGGGGGAAGCTTTTTGGGTGCGACTGTTACGGTGACAAGTTCAACCAGATTAAGCTCAAGCAAACAAACAAGCAACTGTGCATACGACACCGGGATCAAATCAAACTTGGCTTCAGACGTCTTTGGCATTTGTCTGCGGCTTTTGCCTTTATCTTCCCTTTGATGAACTGGAAGAGTCTGCAAATTGGGAGGCTTAGGATCCCAAAGTTGAGGAGAATTCCCGCGAAACGCTTCCTGATCTTGGAACAAAATCAATGAACTAGGATGACCACCAACTTCTGCAGTAATGATGGGGAGATGGTGCCTTTCTTGGAGCTTTGGGGCTTCCCTGGTCTGGTTCTCTTGTTTCTTCAGTTGGTAAACCTTCTCCATCAATAGCAAGTGGTCATGGCACAAAGTCTGCATGTCCTCCGAAAGTTGATCCATTCGGACTTTCATTTCAGCTATTTCTGCTCGACATTGTTCCATATCCACCTCTTGATGACTGTGATTCAAATTGGCCATTCTGAAGAGTAAACGAAATCAGGATGAGAATCTGTCCCCGAACACCTGTAATGAGAGTAAGGATGCATGCAAATGCCATGTTCGATTATTTCCAAGGGATCCATCTGCTTTGATTCCAATTTGGATATAGGAACATATAATGACATGGTTCAAACATAGGATCTTTGGAAATAGCCGAACATGTATGATAGAATGCTATGATGTTATGTATGCAACAGGCATGTGATCAGTGAAGTGTCTGTGATGTGCCGATCATATAATCAAGTGTCGGTGCCAGGTCTCAAAATCCAGATATCACAATAATCATCCCTCTGATCCGGGATCCATAACTTAAGAACAGAAATCCAGATCACAAAACTGAACCAAAGGCAAAGTGGGTATGCTGAAGGTGTTAGGGTTCCTGCAAACCTGTAAACCCCTCCCAATCTCACGGGTGTGCTACTCGGGTCAACATCACGGACTCTCAAAGCCGAATAGCAATAATACGTTCACCATTTCCGAGAAATGGCTCATGACCAAATCAGGGAATCGGTTTAGCATTATGTACTACGCAGGGAGGTCTCAGTTGAGTCCGGAAAAACAAGCATCCCTCACAAGTCTCCAGTTTCAAGCACTGAATCGAGAAACAATAGTACATTCATCCCGAAGGGTACAATACTATCGTCATACGAACAGTTTTGCTTTAACTGAATTCCTATGAGAGAACCAGGCCATCCTATGCGAGTTCCCAATGGACCCTCGGATGCGAGTGGGTTTGCCAACAAATGTGGTCTGCCACTGTCATCACTGGAGAGGGTTATTTCCATTAAGGTTCTCAATGATCGGTCACCAGATGCACATAACTATCAAGGTTGTACCCTGAAATGGAGAAGAACCCCCACACAGAATAGTCCCGAGACAGTCGCAATCTGGGTGTGGAACACATCACCACTCATCATGTAACCATGCGAGCACAACGTGTCCACGCTAATCCTATAGTGCACTCAAGCCGGGTAGTTGGCTTATCTCACAGTAACTCCCATCCCACAGAAAAAATGAAAACCAGCACAGCCAGACAGTCCAATATAATATGATGCATGGAAAATAAAATACTGAAAGCGATAAATAAATGCGGTAAAGTAAAGCTGTAAAGTAAAACTGTAAATAAAACATTAAAGCTAAACTAAACTAAAGCACACAGCAACAAACATATAAACACTCAAAGAAGCAAAACTAAACAGGCGCTAGGATTGACTCTACAAGGGAAACCGGAAGAATCAGGTTCATCCCCAGCAGAGTCGCCAGCTGTCGCTCCCGGGATTTTCATCCTAGTACAAACGCGAAAGTGGCACGGAAAGGTTAGAGTCGCCAGCCAGACATTTTTATCCCGAATGAATGGGAAAGGTAATGTTGCACAAACCTGAGGAAGAAGGAAAGGACAAGGTCCTGCGAACCAAAGATCTGAGTTCGGGAGTCGGTTACGACCTGGGAAGGTATTAGCACCCCAGATCGTCCGTCGTACCCGACGGGATCCACGCTTGCTTGCTTGTTTCAAAGGGTGAGAAAATAACTGCTGCTTGAATAAATGAACTGCTAACTGGAAGGGAAATGAAATGAGAAAAGGAATTAAAAGAGAATGGAAAGAAAGAATGGGGAAAATGTAGGGAAAATAAAGAATGTGCTCGAACGGGCCCTACCCCGCTGCCTACGTACCTCATCGGGATAATGAGGATCAGAGTCGACGTAGTTCGCCTAACCTAGGAGGGAACTATTTGTTTGTGCTTTTTATGCTGGAACTGCGTATGTCTATGCTCAGGTGTTGCAGGCTCGTCTGGTACGAGTGCGTTTACCGTCTTGCATGTGTGACAAGTCGTCGCGAGTTCGCGTTGTGAGTGAATGAGATGAGAAAGAGAAGTTCCCGCAGGATAGTCGCTTATTATTTGTTTTTTGTCTTTTAAGAGAAGTGTTTTGAATTTTGTTTGTGAACTGTCTTGTACTAAGACCTATCCATCGCGGGAAGTATTTACACCTCGCCCCGAAACAGGATGCGTATAAACACTCCGCAACAAAGTCTCGTGTCGTACAAGATTGTTCGGTTTTTATTAAGTGTTTTATTGCTTTTCTTTATGAGATGAGAAAGAATGACTCAAGTTGGAAAAAGGAAAAAATCTAAGGGACTAAGACTCAATCCTAATTTTGTTTTATTTATTTACAAGAGATCCTATGGTTAATGGGGTTTTCTAAGCCTAATGGAAAAACACTTAAAACTATTAGAGTACAACTTACTTCCTAAGGAAGTTAAGTTGATTCTAAGAACAATGGGGAAACCTATTCAAGTTATAAAATCAAATGATAAGGCAAAAACAATAAAATGGACATAAGAAATAAAATTCTAAAAATGCATTTAAAGACATGAATTAAAATAGTCTATTTATTTATTCTAATTCTAATGAAAATGAAACTTTAAGCCTAAGTCCTAAATCAAAGTTAAGCCTAATATTTTCCTTCTAAACACTCAAATTTAAACTAACCTAAGTCTAAATTAAATTCTAAGGCTAAATCTAAACTAAACCATATTTTTGTTGGACTTTATTTACAAAGCCTAAACTAATGGGAAATACACATAACTAAGCCGAAGAATTAATATTCTAAAAAAATAGCTAAACTTCTGGAAAAATTATGGAATTAAATCTATAGGGTCCTAAAACTACCTATAACATTGTGTCAAAAGGAATCCTAAAAATTCAGAATTTAACTAGGCCTAAAAATTGATTATTTCCAGCTACAAATTAATCCCTAATTTCTAAGAAATTAACCTCTAAAACTTAAGATAAAATGGTCTAAAAATCTACAAAAATTATCCTAAGTACTTTTATAAGTCTTCTAACTACAGTAAAAAGAGTGGGCTAAAAAAGTTACTGGAAGTTACCAAAATAAAATGAACAAACTCAAATACATTTAAAAGAAATTCAATAAAAGCTAATTAAAAGAAAAATCAGAATTAAATCGAAAAATAACCAAAATTCAGAAAATAAAAATACCAAATATTTCTAAAATGGATTATTAACCTACTGGAATTTTCATAGAATTTTCTAATGGATTTTACTATTTTTTCAAGATTTATTTGGAAACTATATTAATTAAAATTTACAATCTAAAAGAAATGAGGGGGTTCATAAAAGTATTTTTATAGTTGTTTTTCTAATCTGGGCCTAAAAAGGGAGGTGTGAACATCAACAGGGGCTAAGCCCATTTCGCAGGAGTCCTAGGGGGAGTGTAGAAAGCGTTCATTTTAGGTCATTTTTCTAAATGGGCTTAATAGAGGGGTGCGGATAACAATACGACAACAGGCCCATGCGCTGGAAACTTAGGGAGGTGCTGGAAGCACCATTTTATGTTTTCTTTTTCTGATGGGCTTAGGATGGAGGTGAGGATAGCAATATGAGAAAAAAAAGCCCAACACAAAGAATATGAATGGTATTAGTGCTGGGATTAGCTTAATGGTAAGATTTAAATGGGAATTAAAACGAATTAATGAACTTTAATGCTCCTCTTAAAACATGAGATATTCTCTTAATTTCTCTTAATTTATTAATTTTATAATTAACATTAAAAAAAACAAATCAAAAGGACCAAGGAATAAGCACATAAACCCTAAACAATCCTCTTCCTCCCTTCTCCCTATCGCGCCGCCATCTCCTTCGGCCCTTCCTCCTTCTTCTTCGAAAAACGCCACCGCCATCCGCACCATTCCCTCATGCTCTTTACCCTCCGCTCTATTCCGTAGATTCATCACCATCTCTAACTATTAAACCACTATCCTTCTATTCTAATCGGAACTAACCTAACCTAACCTTCATCTTCTTCCAATCAGAAACTAACCTAACCTTCAACATCAAACGCAAATGAACTATAGCAAACACAAACTGAACGCAAAACGACAACCCTAAGCTCTTTCCCCCTTTCGGAAACCTAGCGCCGTCGCGGAAAACCCTAACGTCACCTTCTCAGACACATCCTCCTTACTTCCGAATCTTGATTATACCTCTACCTAATTTCGTTCACTACGGACAAGAATCCTCTCACACATTCCAGCCACGCATCCTGACTATGAACACACGCGACATCTAAGCAAGAGCAATGAAAAGGAGCTTGTACCTTGAATCAGGGATGCTATGATGTTCTTAACGACAAAGAGATGTTGTTGACGCTGCTGCAAGATTGATGACGACTTTGGTTGCCGAACAATGAGGATGCAACGATGGAAACGTCAATAGCACGAAGAGGAACTTTGCGAAATCTTGTTCAGGTATTCATTTCGATCTCACTTCTCGCACTCTCGTTTCCGCTTTGCCTTATGCGACTGAACTCTTGCTATGGAGGTTGAAATTGCAATGTATTTGGAATCTGTGTCAAGTTATTGTTGCCTCTTCTTGATGAGGCTTATGCAGTGGCGTCGAGTTGTTGCCGATGCCATTCTGAGGTGTAATTTGTGTTGTATTATGCAGGTTGATGAGTGTGGTGATGGTGAGGCTACTGAGGACTTTCGATGATGCAACTACAATCAGATTGGTGAAGGTGATGGTGATGAAAATTGATCAAAGTTGATGATGCTGCTGCTAGGATAGTGAACATCAACTCTGAAGATCTTTGGACATTGAATAAAAACAGAATTGGCAAAGAGAATGGTAGGGAAGAACTTCAGAAAAATGGAAGCTGAGGAAGAGGATCGAAGGTCAGAATCATTGTTAATAGGGCTGATTAAAGGTGAAAAAGAGAAATGGTGAAAGGATTCGATTGGAGAAGAAATGGATTGAAGTTATGGATGAGGAGAATGATGAATGGTTGAGAGATTGAAAAAAATAGTGGAAGAAAAGATTGAAAACTTGTGTGTAAAAAAAAACGATCGAATGAAGAGCTCTTGATTTATAGCAAATGCCTTGAGGATGGTTCTAGAAGCTTCAGGTAATAAAATCAGTTTCAATTCTGTTATTTAATTTGTTACTTTCTGTTGTGGTTGTGAGATGTAACTGAATTCGGTTTTTTTGTGATTTTTTTGAATTAGCTAAAAGTATTCTTTTGAATATATACCTCTGAGTTTTCTCTGTTAACTTTGTTTTTTTCTTGGTTAATATAGGCTGTTGATTAAAGATGATGGAGAAGTTGGATTGACATTGTTGATGAATGTTGCGATGAACACAATGCTGAGATAAGATTGAAATCGAGAGATTGATGAAACTGTGCTTGGTTCTGAATTGTTGTTGATAGGGTGAGTTTGTGAATCTTCGAACTCTTGCCTTGTTGTTAGACTCAATCCTCTTCTTCTACTCTTTCTCGTGTGCGAATTTGAGTCGGCTGCAAGTTTGTTATAATTGATGTGTTTATGATTGCAGATTTGGTGTGGATAAATTAAATATTCAAAAGGTTATGGAGATGTAACTTTCTTGATGATGATGAAGGCTGCAGAGGTTCGAAGGTTATGCAGTGACGATTGAAGAAAAGGGATGGATGTTGTCAAGGGTTTTCTTGGAGATTGATGAAGAGATTTAGTGGCACGGACGTAATCCTGATTGCCACAAGGAGGATTGTAAGGCCTCCAAAGGAAGGTTCAGCTGCTCAACGCCCCCGCAGCCGCACACTCACTATCGTGCACGAGGCAACACTTGAGGATATTGCATTACCAGCTGAGATTGTTGGGAAGCGCATCAGATACCGTGCTGATGGGTCAAAGATCATGAAGGTCCTTTTGGACCCAAAAGAACGAAACAACACAGAATACAAGTTGGAGACCTCTGCTGCTGTTTACAGGAAACTTTCAGGCAAAGATGTTGTTTTCGAGTATCCTGTTACTGAGGCTTAGGTTTCTAGTTTTTCAGTTTTGTATTTTTTCCATGAATTGCATATGGTGAATTATTGCTAAATTTTGTTGAAGTTGGCTATGATTCTGTTTTTTTTTGTTTGGTGACATTTCAAAACAACTTCAGTTTATTTTATTAATGTAGCCTATGATAAAAAAAATGGGCTTAAACTTGGATAGAAATTGAAAAAAGAGAAAGAAAAAAAGAATTTTGAGATAAAATGGATAATGGATATTATTATTAGAAATGATGATGGACATCGAATTAATCGATTCGGAAACAAGAATATGGATATGGGCTAAGAAAAATTATGAATGTCAATGGATACGATTCTTGGATATTAACTCCGATCTTGAAAAGGGCATGACATAATTGTTTGGATAGGGTGTGGTTTTAATAAACTTGTATCTTCGAATTTCACTTAATCCATGTGATTCGACTTAACATGTTTAAATCAACTCAAATTCTCAATCCATATCAACTTTGTATTTTCAATGAATTCACGGTTTCCACCAACTTCAATCTAAAACCGCACAAACTTGTATCCTGTCAACGGACAATCAAGAGGACCATAATGACATGATTATCACACGAGTTCTCCGCTTGATCCCTTGTACCGGTACACTTAATATGAAACCTTGAACGCCATTTCAATGAATTAACAACATCAACGAAGCAATACCAGAGACGAGAATTCCTGAACCACTTATCTTGAGTGCAATAGCCGGATAAACCACTTATGAATAAAAATTCAAATACAAGAAAATGCTTCGATTTCATATAAGACCTCAATTGGTGACGAGCCCTCAAACCAAAGTATGAACGAGAATTCCAAATTCTCTTTGAGACTTTCCATGAGAAGGACTACAACTTGAGCTGTCAAGAAGAAACCAAAACCCTAATCCAAAACAGATATAGTAAAGCACCTTAATGATGGGTTAGGTGCGCCTGTGAATTTCCCTAAGTGAATTCCCTGAAGATCGCTTGATTAGGAAGGTAAATCCTAATCAAACAACAGGAGGATGATATTGATAATCATATAACCAAAGCCTTGAATTTCTCTGGTGACCATTCATAAAATATGAAATCCTAATACCATAATCCATGAAACAAATTCCCGTGAAGTGGGAACCACCAAGCAAAAAGATACCCTGGCTCTTCATACGACATTGATCTCATGCCTTAAAAGCTCATGAAATGCACTAGCATGCTGCTAATGGACCGGTGAATGATGCAGATGAATGCGACACTATGAACCAATAGAAGGAATAAAATAGGAGGGCAAATTTTGAGGTATTACAATAAGCATGTTTATGCATAAGCACAATGTGTTGCATTTGTTGCAATTTAATCGCATTCTTGATCACATTCCTACATCAATAAAATTCTGGTTTTTTGCATTAAGATTAGCACTTTTGTTGATCCATCATTTTGCACATTCATGATCAATGTAGAGCATCTTCATATGCCATGTTCATGTTTTGCATGCTTGTTGCATAATGATTCATGTGATGCATTCTTGCATACTCCATTAAGAATAACAATGTTCATCTAAATCATGTGCTTGATCCATGTTCATTATTGCATAATCATGATTGATTGGTGTACTTTGCATTGAATTTGCGCATTACAAGTGAAAAACATAAAATCTAGAATTTGCATTTGATAGCTGTTTTGCATATAAGTGTTGTAGAATACATGCTGTTTGTTAAAAATTCATGTTGTTTGTGACTTTTAACACCTGTTTTTGCATACATATAGGTGCTGTAAAAAGTTGTTGCATTGCATAGTGCATTTCATAGCTGTTTGTGCATTAAGTGTTGTAAATAAGTTGCTGAATTTTGCATTGCATTAGCTTTAGGTCCTTTAAACTATAGATTGAATCTAGTTTAGGTCCTAGTTCCCTTAGGAATTAATTAGGTAATTTTGTTTGCCTTATTTTTATCATGTTTACCATGCTAACCTTTGTTTTGTAGGGAGGGCAAGGTATGTCTAAAAACCCTATCCTCTTTGGTATTTCTAATGCATTTAATTTGCACCATTTTGCCTTACATAATGTTTGTGCTTGTTAGGTTTTCCCCTTTCGGAACCAACTTAATTTCATTAGGAAGTAAGTTGTGTTCTTCTTCATTTTCTCTTCTTCTTTCCTCTCCTCCTTAGGATTAGAAACCTCACTAACCTTTAGGATCTCCTTGATATTGAATAAACAACTTAGGGTTGGTCTTAGTCCCCCTTAGTTTTTCCTTTTTCGATTTGAGTCTCTTTCTCATCCCATAAAGACAAACAATAAAACGCATCTAATAAAGGTTAAACATTCTCATACGACACGAGACTTTGTTGCGGAGTTCTTATACACGTCCTGTTTCGGGGCGAGGTGTAAGTCTCTACCACGATGGATAAGTCTTAGTATGAGAATGTTCACAAACAATAAACTCCAAAACACTTCTCATAAAAGAAAATAAACCAAGGCATCACGTCTTCTCTTCTCATCTCATACTCTTTGCGGACGAATACGACTTGCCTCGACAGTTCAAACAGCGATACGGTAAACACCCTCGAGTCAGAGCCGGTAACACCTGAGCTAGAGCTATGGCAACGTCAGCTTAAAAAATACAAACAAATAGTTCCCGCCTTAGTTAGACGAACTACGACATCTCTGATCCTCATTTATCCCGATGAGGTACGTAGGCAGTGGGGTAGGGCCCATTCGAGCACAATCTTTATTTTCCCTACATTTTTCCCCTTTCCTTCTTTTTTTTTTTGTTCTCTTCTTCCTAGTTCCCTCCCTCATTTCTAGTTCTAGTCAGCAGTTTTATTCAGCAACACTTTATTTTCTCACCCTTTGAAGCAAACAAGCAAGCGTGGATCCCGTCGGGTACGGCGGATGGTCTGGGGTGCTAATTCCTTCCCAGGTCGTAACCGGCTCCTGAACCCAGATATTTGGTTCGCAGGACCTTGTCCTTTCCTTCTTCCTCAGGTTTGTGCAACATTACCTTTCCCATTCTTTCGAGATAAAAATGTCTGGCTGGCGACTCTACCTTTTCCGCGTCACTTTCGCGTTTGTACTAGGATGAAAATCCTGGGAGCGACAGCTGGCGACTACGCTGGGGATCGAACCCAGAATCTCTGGTTTCCCTTGTAGAGTCAATCCTAGCGCCTGTTTGTCTTTGTTTCTTTGGGTGTTTATATGTGTGTGTTGTTGTGTTTATTTACTGTTTTCATTTACAATTTACTTTACCGCATTTATTTACTGCTTTCAGTATTTATCATGCATCATTATCACTGTCTGGCTGTGCTGGTTTTCATTTTTCTGTGGGCTGGGAGTTACTGTGAGATAAGCCAAATACCCGTCTTGAGTGCACCCTAGGATTAGCGTGGACATGTTGTACTCGCATGGTTACATGATGAATGGGGATGTGTTCCACACTCAGGTTGCGACCGTCTTGGAACTATCTTGTGTGGGGGTTCTTCCCCACTTCGGGATACGACCTTGATGGTTATGTGTAGCTGGGGACCGATCATTGAGAACCTTTGTGGAAACATCCCTCTCCAGTGATGACAGTGGCAGACCACATTTGTTGGCAAACCCACTCGCATCTGAGGGCCCACTGGGAACTCGCATAGGATGGTCTGGTTCTCTCATAGGAATCCAGTCAAGGAAAACTGTTCGTATGACGATAGTATTGTACCCTTCGGGATGAATGTACTATTGTTTCTCGATTCAGTGCTTGAAGCTGAGGACTTATTAGGGATGCTTGTTTTCCCCGTACTCGGCTGAGACCTCCCTGGGTAGTATATAATGCCAAACCGATTCCCTGATTTGGTCATGAGCCATTTCTCGGAAATGGTGAACGTATTATTTCTATCCGGCTTTGAGAGTCCGTGATGTTGACTCAGTATAGCATACCCGTGAGATGGGAGGGGTTTACAAGTTTGCAGGAACCCTGAAGCTTCCAACATACCCACTTTGCCAACATTGTTCAGTATTATGATCAGGTTCTACATGGTCCTTTGGTTTCGAAATCCGGAATTTCGGTGGTACTGTTATTATGACTTTTCACCAGCACATGACTGTCTTCTCAACACCAACGTCAGACCAGTGATCACCAGACCTTTGATCACATGCCAGTGCATTGTATAACATCCTCTACATGCTTGCATTACTAACACATGCTTACTCATTTGCAGGGTCGCATGTAGCATCCTCATGAACATATCATACGCATTTACTGCATGATTTGCATATTGTGCATTTTTACAGGTTTTTCGGACTTCCTAACTTATTCAACTTTAGGAAATATAGTTGGTCAACACGTGCATCGGTATCCAACGAAAAGAAACCGAGTGAGAATGGCTGAACGAATGCAGACTGATATCAATGAGCTCCGACAGAGGATGGATCAGTTCATGGACATGATGACCGACATTGCTCAGAACCAAGAGCATCTCAGGTTTATGGTTGAGCAACCCCATGGGAATGCTAATACTGGAACCCCGACTGAGAATATGGATCCTAACGCTGCCTGTGACGGAGAAACAAATCTAAATGGGACTGCGGCCCGTAATGAAGACACTCAGGAAGACCAGTTCACTCTACTGGATGCTGATATGGGTAATATGAATGAGGTCCACAATCGAAGGTATGAAGAGCTGGCGGAGAAGATTAAGGCCATGGAATGTTAGAATTCCCTGGGCATCGATGTAACCAGTCTTGGGTTAGTGTCAGGAGTCAGAATCCCTCCTAAGTTCAAGGTGCCATCATTTGACAAGTACAACGGCAGCACGTGCCCTAGAACTCACATTCATGCATACTTTGGAAGAATCTCGGCTCACACTGATGACGAGAAACTTTAGATGCATTTCTTCCAAGATAGTCTATCTGGAGCTTCATTGAGCTGGTACATGAAGCTAAGCAGGGTCTCTATCCGATGCTGGAAAGATTTAGCAGAAGCTTTTCTCAAGCAGAATCAATACAATATTGATATGGCTCCAAACCGTACTCAGTTGCAGAATTTGTCTCAAGGACATAAAGAAAGTTTTAAGCAGTATGCCCAGAGGTGGCGTGAGCTGGCCGCACAGGTTCAACCTCCATTGCTCGATCGGGAAATGGCCGATATGTTTACGGGAACCTTGCAAGGTGTTTACTTGGATCGTCTGGCCGCCTGCCCGTCCATTGGTTTTTCTGATATTGTCATCGCTGGAGAAAGGATAGAAAACTTTCTGAAATTGGGAAAGATTCAGGATGCAAGCAGTGCTAGTTCTTCTGGTGTGAAGAAACCTTTTGGCAATGGCCAAAGACGAAGAGAATGCGAGACCAATGTTGTGTATAGGGGCCGAGACAGAGGTCGTTCACAAGGTTACTACCAAACAGCTGCAGTGACTATTACGCCACAGGTTCAACCACAACCTCAAGGTCAGCAATATCAAGCACCAAGACCAAATCAGGAAAGAACAAGGGCAAGAAACCGCAGACTTGATCCCATCCCATGCCCATATGCTGTTTTGCTTCAAGAGCTGCTAAAGTTGAACATGGTCAAGCTTCGTACCATGAGAGCTCCTTCTCCTGATAATCTACCTCCAAACTTTGATGCAAATGCCAGATGCGAATTCCATTCGGGTGCCCAGGGGCACATTATTGAGAACTGTTGAGCTTTTCAGAACAAGGTACAAGACCTAATCGACTCCAAGGCGATCAATTTTGCGCCTCACCCAAATGTACTCCAGAATCCAATGCCTAATCACAACGGAGCCGGTGTCACGGTTGTTTTACCAGATGGTCCACGTTAAGCTGGAATCTTCAGGAAGCAAATAAAGCCATCAGTATCCAGATACTCTCAGCAATGGCAACTGTTTGTTTGTTTTCCTTTAATGCATTTTCATCCCTATTGAGGGGAACTACGTCGCTCTGATTCTCCATTGGTCATGGGTCAATGAAGATATGTAGGCAGAAGATCATCAGGTCTTTCCGAGCAACCTTATAAGACAACTTTACTCTCCAGTTCACTCTTTCCTTCAAACGTCTTGTGTCAGAGCCAGAATAACTAGAAGAAGAGGTATGATTGCCATGGTTGGGTATACGGCTGCAAATTGGAGATTACAAGTCCGTGAGAAAGCAATTGATCACTAAAAGTATCCAAGACTGACAGGTCCAGACGGAGTCAAGCCTCCTCAACAACGGCAATATTCAGCTTCTTTACTGCATTTCCATTTGTAGTTCCTTTTATTTGCTAAACAGTTGTATACATGTATGAAAGTTGTTTGCTTTTGAATGTTATCAATAATAAAACTCACATGTTTTTCTTGAAGTAATTCATTCGCATTCACTTATAATTTTGTGTGTGTATATTGCAATACCAATTGTCATGCTCAAACTCTATGAAGGAGAATGACGAAGCAATAATGCAAGAATCTCTAATTGTGTGCTCTCGAATAAGACCATGTTAACGATGTACAGACTTTGTTTCAAATCCCCAAACACTGGAGATATAAGGGAGATAGACCTTTGCTAACCCCCTTGAGCCTTGAAGTAGGAGTTTCTTTTCGCATAAAAAAAACCTTTACGTTTAACCCAGGGGCAGGGTTGATGTCAGCTATTTGGACCAAGCGTTCAGTCTTTCATAAAGGAATGCATTTGAGGATCCATTACATTCCACTATGCTAATCAAGAGGTCCAAACACCGGAAGCCACAATGGTTACCCAAATCAAGAGGTCCAAAGACCAGAAGCCACAATGGTTATCCAAATCAAGAGGTCCAAAGGTTAGAAGCCACAATGGTTATCCTTCATCAACCAAAGAATGAGGCAGTCACAGCCCTCACAAAGCAATCAAGACCAATAGTGTCACACGATTTGTTCAAAAAAGGGAAAGAAATGAAAAGCCCGCTAAGTCAAAACTTGAAAACAAGCGACTTAGGCAAAAATTAGGGCATCCCACTGGACTTCACAATCAAAGATTCACAAGAATCAGTCCAGGAAAAAGTTAGGGATAAGCAAAATAACGCAAAAGTGAAAGACGAAAAGGATGACACAAGAAAGGTCCTCAAACAAGAACAAAGTCGTGTGGCACATACACAAAAGAAAAAGGGGTGACTTACTCCAAATAACAACCTGATTGGTGCTTAAACTGTTAGCAGCGATGGTTCCTCAACCAACACAAAACCCTTATGAAAGGTGAATCCTTGCGAAAATTAGCTGAACATAGGAATGGAGAACATCACGAAGAAAGGGTGGGCACAAATAATTTCGAGCATATATCCTTTGTTTCTATAACCGTGAACCAGGTCACGATACGACCCTCAAAAGTCCTAACTGAAATAGGGTTAATTTGAGAGCTTATTACTCTGAGATCGCGTTTCTGACTCCTACGAGTTATGCTAAAAAACATTTGTTGGTATTGCATGTACATACTTTCATTCAAAAATAATGTCGTATCTTAACCAGTGATTTGCTCACAAGGGTTCACGACACCTTTTCAAATCTTCAAGATTAACATGTGTGTTGCATTAGAATTTTCATTCTCAGAATAAACATTTTTCTGCTTGCATACATCTGTTTGGCATCATAAAAAACTCACATGCAGAAATTCAGTCCAGAAGCTTAAGCTTGCCAAGTTGAGAAGTCTAAAACTTCCGAAAGACAGTCACGTCGAGGTGCACTTTTTCGAGAAAGCTCCATTGAGTAAGGAATTTCCCAACCAGTCATGGTAAGAGCCAACCAATCTGGGGCCAATATCCTCAAGAGTCATTCAAACTGGGGCAATCACCTCTAGATTTAGATCTCTCCTAGAGCAATTAGTCAAGGACTCATACTGGGGCAAGCCACCCAATCGCATGAGGATTCATTCTTTCCCGAAGACAAATAATCGGAAGTTCAGAATACCTGGGCAATTATACTCCTGAAGAGTTTAGAGACACCAGGTCTTTTGTAAAATCCTCTTAAGGTAAAGCCCGAATCAAAGCAAATGATCCCTAGCACGAGACCACTTGAAATATTTCCTCCTCAGTAGGACGCGGTTCAGTTTTGTTATCCCCAACAGATGCATGGAAGTTATCCCCAGTAAAGTCGTCAAACTCTTCTTCAGTAGGTTTCCTTGATCTTATTTCCCAGCAAATCTCAAACCAAATCCTTCTCTTCAGAGTAGTAAGGATCATCCCTAGCAAGAGTCGTCTTCCTGTAGTGAAGCACTTCTTAAAAGAATCAAAAAGTTCTCGGCAGTTAGCTGAACGGTTCCCTTCCCCACAGAGGTTTGGAAAATTCAGGTAGACAAGATAGTTCTCCTCTGCAGAGCCTTGACAGGTCTTCCCCTAGCTAAGTCGAAAGGTTGTTGATTCTCCCAGCGAAATCTGTGAGGTGAGATTCAATCCCCAGCAGTTGAGGCATCCCCTAGCAGGGCCTTCAAATCTAAAGTCCAATTTATTTTTGGCAAAGGTAATAAGTCGAGACAGACTAGTCACACTCTTCTCCAGCAGAAATATCGGCAATCATCTGTATTCCCCACAGAGTCAGCAAGGATTTGTTATTTCCGTGTCAGGAATTCCCTTTGTACTTATCCCCCAGTGTCAGGGGGCATTATATCATGCAGTTCAACGTATGCGTGCTCGATCCAAGGTTGATATTCAAAGTCCACCCGCAGCGTGGCAATTTATCCGAAGTCCAACCGCAGATTGGCCAAAGTCCATCCTCTGGGTGGCAAATTCTTAAAGTCCACCCGCAATGTTGCAATTTATCCAAAGTCCACCCGCAGCGTGGCAATTTATCCAAAGTCTCCCGTAGTGAGCAAGCAGCCCCCATAGTATGGCAAATTCTGAAGTCTCCCGTAGTGAGTAGAAGTCTCCTGTAGTGAGCCAAAGTTTCCCGTAGAGAGCAGCAGCACCCGTAGTGTGGCAAATTCCGAAGTCTCCCATAGTGAACAGAAGTCTCCCGTAGTGAGCAGAAGTCTCCCGTAGCTGAGCAATGAGCCTCCGTAGTGTGGCAAAAAATCAAAGTCTCCCGTAGTGAGAAGAAGTCTCCCGTAGCTGAGTAATGTGTCCCCGTAGTGTGGCAAAACACGGAAGTCTCTCGTAGTGAGAAAAAGTCTCCTGTAGTGAGCCCAAAGTCTCCCGTAGCGAGCAACAGCCCCCGTAGTGTGGCAAAACATTGAAGTCTCCCGTAGTGAGCAGAAGTCTCCCGTAGCGAGCAGCAGCCCCCGTAGTGTGGCAAATTTTCTGGAAGTCTCCCGTAGCTGAGAAATGTGCCCCCGTAGTGTGGCAAATTTTCTGGAAGTCTCCCGTATCTGAGCAATGTGCCCCCGTAGTGTGGCAAATTTTCTGGAAGTCTTCCGTAGCTGAGCAATGTGCCCCCGTAGTGTGGCAAATTTTCTGGAAGTCTTCCGTAGCTGAGCAATGTGCCCCCGTAGTGTGGCGAATTTTCAAAAGTCTCCCGTAGCTGAGCAATGAGCCCCCGTAGTGTGGCGAGTTTGCAAAGTCTCCTGTAGCTGAACAATGTGTCCCCGCAGTGTGGCAGAGTATCCCCGCAGAGTGAGCAGAAGTCCATCTTCAGGGTGGTAAAGTATCAAAAGTCTCCCGTAACGAGCAGTGACCCCCGTAGTGTGGCAATATATTCAGAAGACCACCCGTTGTATGGCATGTCATTAATATCCCAGCAAAAGTCCACCTGTAGCGTGGCAAATCAGAAATCTCCTAGTGTTATTCCAAAACATTCACTAGTTCACTACTCTTCACATCCGAGTACTCCACAAGCAGAGTTCAGATGGTTGGGTTTATTTCCCTTTTCTTTTCCACCGAGTGCAAATTTTCTGGTTGTTTTTAGTATTCAATCCCTGCATACTTCAAACGTCTGAAAGCGACTACTATCATCCATTCAAGTCTACAGTGATTGAATAGGGGCAGCTGTAACACCCCAAAATTTTTCCTCTTATTTATTATCAACCTCGAACGGTGTATGCTTCATTCTTGCATCATTTCGCATATCATCGCATCGCATTTGAAAAAAATAAATAAATAAATCATTCATCATCCTTTGCATGAGGTGTGTGGTCGATCGAGGCTTGCCAAACATTGGAGTTCAAGAGAAAAATAATATCCCAAAAAATAATCCAAACCACTTCCAAGCTAACCCACCAAAAGGGAAGATTTCACTTTTTCCTCCCTTTCCTTTCCCTTTTCCTTCCACTTTCCTTCCACATTCCCTTTCATTCTTTCCCTCTTATTTTTCCACTTCATTTCCCTTGGAAACTTCCACCATGTTCTACCATCTTCTAGAGTGTTCCAAGGAATATTCCAAGGAATATTCCTTTTCCAACCCTAACCCTAACTAACTACCAAACCATAATTTTGGATCCCAAGCCTAATTTTGGGCCCCAAACCTAATTCCATTCCCAAACCTAGCTCCAAGCCTAGCCTTTATATAACCATTAATCACTTCATTACAAGGGGTTCCCACAATTTTCCAACTTTTCACTCTTTCACAATCACTTTTTCTCTCACACTTTTCCTCCATTTCCATTTTCACCAAAGCTTTTTTGAATAAGCTCTTCAAGTTTCACATTGAAACTTGAAGATCTTGAAGCTTAAGCCTCCAACCTCCATTGATTGTGGATTGTAGAAGAAGAAGCTAGTGATTTTTGTGAGGATTTCGGCTTATCGGAATCACACGAAGGTCCAAACGTCAAGAATGCATTTATTTTGCGAATCCGCGGTTTTCTTGGTTTTCTCTTCGATCAAGTTCCGATTCTTGCAACATTCACCGAAGCACTTCTCCGCTTCGTAGGTTGGTGATTTAAATCACTTCTTCTTTAAGTTATTCTCTTCATCTCGTCATTTCGGCATTCTTTAATTGCTTTTCGTTTTGATTGCGATCGATTATGTATTGCTTGTGATTTGTGATTGTTATTGGATTAGGATTTAAGGTGTTGATAGTTATAGGTTCTATCATGTGTAAATAAACCTCAATTAAGTAGAAATTAATGTTAGCATGTTCCTAGGAATGTTAGGGATCATTAGAAGTAAGATTGTGGCCAAAAGCACTTATTTCAAAAGCATTTTTCACTTTCTGTTCAGCGTTAACCGGTTAACGCATTTGGTTAACCGGTTAACGCATGCGTTTTTGGCCATTTTTAGTGTTGTCCAGGGTCCGTTAACGGGTTAACCAATTTGGTTAACCGGTTAACGCTGTTCATTTTTGGATTTTTAGCTTATTTTCTTGCTCAATCTTGCTTCCTAGTACTTCTATGGGTCATGTATGTTTAGGTATTGATTTTAGGGAATTTTTGGGTCCATTTTCAGTAGCTCATTCCCCCATTTCGAGTTGTTTCGACGTGTTTCCGTTCATGTTACGTATTATGCGTTTTTGTGCTCTTTTGTGTATAGCTTGAGTTCTTGCATTTTGTTGCCATGTTTGTGCATTATTTGGCATGTGAATAATCATGTTGCGTTCTGTTTTTACATGTTTGCATTGAATTAAATCATTTTGCATTTCATTGTATCAATGTATGGTGCATTTCACATAATCATGTATGTATGTGCATTTGGTTGCATTTTGTTGCATGCTTGATCATACCATTTACATCAATTCACTTCTGAATTTTGCATTGAGTTTGACATTCTTGTTGAGCTATCATATTGCATGTTCATAATCAATAATCCTCATGTTCATATACCATATTCATGTGCTACATTTTTGCATTACATGTTGCATAATCAACCATATGATGCATTCTTGCATAATCTCCCAAAAACGTCCATTGATCTTTCATTTATATATGTTGATTTAGGTTCAAATGCATGTTCATGGTGAAGTTGGTGCATTTTTTCATTGAGTTGTGCATTAAAATATGAAAATAATCAAATCTGGATTTTGCATTTCATAGCTGTTTTTGCATATAGGTGCTGTAAAATGTATGATGTTTGTTTGTTTGCATGTTGTATTTGACCTCTTACACCTACCTTTTCATGCTGCATGCTGGCTGTAAAAAGCTGATTTGTGTTATGCATTGTTTTCATAGCTGATTGTGTGTTTGAGTGCTGTAAATAGTTGCTGAATTTTAGTTTAGCATAGTGTAGGCACTCTTGAACTTAAGATTGAGTCTAGTTTAGGTCCAAGTTGCCTTAGGATTTGTTTGGTATGTGTTTACCTCATTCCTTTTTAATAAATTGCACACTAATCTTTGTTTTGTAGAGGGGAAGATTGAGGTATGTTTCCTTACACCTTATCCTTTTATTTTTATGCATTTCTTTTATGCATTTTAATTCATTTTTTTTCCTTCCATATTTGTGTTTGGTAGGATTTCCCCCTTTGTTAGGACCAATTTACCTTCCTTAGGAAGAAAGTTGCATCCTTTTTCTTCTTTCTTTTCCTTTTGCTCCTTAGGATTAGAAAATATCACTAACCATTAGGATCTCCCTTTTGTGCATAATAAATAACTTAGGGTTAGTCTTAGTCCCCCTTAGTTTTTGTCTTTTTCTGACTTGAGTCATTCTTTCTCATCTCCTAAAGAAAAATAATAAAATACTTAACGAAGACCGAATGTTCTTGTGCGACACGAGACTTTGTTGCGGAGTTCTTATACACGTCCTATTTCGGGGCGAGGTGTAAGTCCCTACCACGATGGATAAGTCTTAGTATGAGAATGTTCACAAACAAACTCCAAAACACTTCTCATAAAAGACAATAAAAAAAGACATTGCGTCTTCTCTTCTCATCTCCTAATCTTTGCGGACGAATGTGACTTGCCTCGACAGTTCAAACAGCGATACAATAAACACCCTCGATTCAGAGCCGGTAACACCTGAGCTAGAGCTATGGCAACTTCATCCTAAAAAACACAAACAAAAAGTTCCCGCCTTAGTTACGCGAACTACGTCGACTCTGATCCTCATTTTCCCGATGAGGTACGTAGGCAGCGGGGTAGGGCCCGTTCGAGCACATTCTTTATTTTCCCTACATTTTCCCTATTCCTTCTTTTTATTTGTTCTCTTTTTCCTAGTTCCCTCCCTCATTTCCAGTTCCAGTCACCAGTTTTATTCAGCAGCATTTTATTTTCTCACCCTTTGAAGCAAACAAGAAAGCGTGGATCCCGTCGGGTACGGCGGACGGTCTGGGGTGCTAATAGCTTCCCAGGTTGTAACCGACTCCCGAACCCAGATCTTTGGTTCGCAGGATCTTGTCCTTTCCTTCTTCCTTAGGTTTGTGCAACATTACCTTTCCCATTCTTTCGGGATAAAAATGTCTGGCTGGCGACTCTACCTTTTCCGCGCCACTTTCGCGTTTGTACTAGGATGGAAATCCTGGGAGCGACAATGATACTTGATAATTATTATTATATTACTCTTTGTGATGTAAGTATCTCACCACTTCTATTTGAATGTTTCCCTATGTTGGTAATGTGCAGGTGAGCAGGATAAGTCGAGTGATGGTCAGTGAAGTCGGAGTACTTCACGTCCTTAGGATGTTGACTCTGATACGTCGTTTTGGATGTCAGGACGAAGTTGCATTTTATTTGTTTTATTTTGAGAAAAACCTTTTGTGATTAAAATATTATATGTTATTTTGAATTTCGCTGCATGTTGAACAATTTAATTTGAAAACGTATCAGCGAGTCTTATGTTGGTTTTTGATGTAGAATTGTGAAACTTAAATAAAAAGTTGAAAATTTTACTCTGATTTTATTATTATTTTTGTGGGATAATTTGGGAGTTACAATGATGATCTTCAAAGTGGTTGTGATAGTGATGACAATAATGGGGTTAAAAGGAAGAAGTACCCATTTTTCTAAGAAAGGAAAGATATGTCCAACAGTTAAGATGAATGTTGAGCCTATTCCATAAGGTGTTGCATACCAAAAACCATATTTGCATAGGCTCTACATATGCTATGCAGCTTGTAAAGAGAGCTTTGAACTATCTAGACATGTTATAGGCCTAGATGGTTGCTTTTTGAAAGGGCTTTATCGAGGGAAAATTATAGCTGCTATAGGAAGGGATCCTAATGATCAGATGTTTCCCATAGCATTTGCAGTGGTGGAAGGGGAAAATAAGGAAAGCTGGACTTGGTTTTTGGAGTAGTTGATTGTTGACCTAGGAGGTGCTACTGAGTGTTTAAGATACACTTTCATTTCAGACAAACAAAAGATACTGAGTTGTTGATTACATTATGTTGTTATTTTTTGTTTCGTAAACTTGATATGTAATCTTGAATTTCATTTTTTGCAGGGGCTTTTACTTGCAATGATGAGTTGTTTCCCAATGTTGATCAACATTTTTGTGTTAGACATTGTATAGCAATTTTAGGAAATGGTTTCATGGTAAGCTATTGAAGGAAAATATATGGAAGGATGCAAAGTCAAAATATGCTCAAGCATGGGAAAGAGAGATGAGGAGAATGATATTGGAAAATGAAGAAGCATATCTCCATATGATGAAGATGTAACGCTCTGTTATTTAATTAATTATTTAATTAACTATTATCGTATATTTGGCGTTGATTTGTGTTGAGTAGTTGGTTTTAGTTGAATTAATTAAATTAAGTTGATTAAATTGATTAAGTTGATTTAAGTTGGGTCCTTGTTAGTTGAATATTGTTGAGTTGATTAAGTTATGGGTTTATTAGTAGAATTGCACTATTCTTGATAAATGGGCTTGTTTGGTGATTAGAAGTAGTAATTGTGGGGGGTGTGGCTTAGGCCGAATAGAAATTATTAAGATTAAAAATAAAACCATAATATAATGGGAATTATGGAAAAGAGGTTATCAGTAAAAATAAGGAAAAACAAGAAGTTGAGAAAGAGGCTGCGTGAAGTGCTTAGGAGAGGAAAAGTAGGGTTCCGATCAAAAGTGTTAGAGTCGCTATCAATCCAAGGTAAGGGTGGGGTTCTAACCTTATAATCCAGATTATATGATGAATACATGTGGGATTGGATATATGAATTGTTGTTGTCAACTATTGTATGTTTTGGTTGAATAAGTCGTTTTGGTCGAATAAGATGTTTGGTTGAATAAGTTATTTTTAGTTGATTAAGAATAATTGAATTGTGTTGTTGATGTAATTTGATTATTCAGTGTTGATGGTGTATGTATCTGTTGTGTGGTTGTTGACTTTTGTGTACTGGGTTGAGTGGGTAAGTGGTCTATGATGAGATCGTGAAGGAGTTTGCAGAGACGGAGAAGAATAAGGGAAAACAGAGAAGAACAAGTTTGGAAAGGGGAGGACCATCCCAAAAGGTGGGACGCCCGTCGTGGAGATGTGACGCCCTTCCCAAGACTTGTCTCTTGAGTACAAGTTGGAGTTGGAGTTGGTTGAGGAATGGTGTTTTATCTGCTAAGAAAGTAAGATACCTCGTAGAGGATGAAGCGTATAGGATCGCATGTGTATGATGACAATTTTATGAGATATGCTCGGAGTATTGATGGTGGGTTAAAAAGGTGATTGGGAATAAGAATCTATCCCAAAAGAATTGTCGATTTGTTGGAACAACTGATAGATTCGTATGTCTTGAGTAGAGTTGGATTAAATTCAGATGTTTTTCAGAGTTGGGTGAAAAGCAAGGATAGTTGGAAGAGTTTGGGAGCTAAAGAAAGCGGTAGAACTCATGTTCACCAATTTTGGTTTTTTTTCCCGTATTTATGGAGCAGCCTGTAGTAAAAGAGGCATAACTTTCTACTTGTGAATCTAATGAGAATGATTCTGGATTTTTTCGAAAACCTTTCAAAATTTCCTATAGTTTGCATATAAATTTTGTCTTCGTCATCTTTTTTAAGAGAGAAAAAAACGTGTTTGAATAGTTGGGTCTGATGCTAATTTTTGTTGGAAGATGTATACGGGATTTCTTGACCATTCTCATTGTTAGGACGATAACTTTATACTCGTAACTAAGATTTGTGTGATTCTTGAATTCCTAGAATCTACATGAAATTCCCTTCATTTTGGAACATAATTTTATGTTTGGAAGGTCTGTGTTGAAGGAGTTAATCGTGTTTGAAGTTGAACAATTCTTGCTGAAAAAAGTAAGATGAAGTCAAGTATAATAGGTGTGGTAATAAGAAGAAGGAAAGAGTATTGAAGATGCAAATAGAAGTGTGGTGTATGATGGTTGATAATTATTAGAGTATAGAAATATTTGAAGAAGGTTAAATAGTAAAGTGGATTGTGTGTTATTGACGAGATGTGTCGACATGAGTCGGAAATTCTTGGAAGTTTCTATCACCAACCCAATGATAAGATGGTATTGTTGAGATTGTGATTGGAAGGAGAATCAAGAGTGAAACTATATGGATCATCAAAGTTATGAGATTAAAAAGAAATACAAAAGATTTGTTAGTGTTGTTAGAGCTTTTAACTTGGATAAATGTTTCGAAAGAAGTAGACCGAATTGAATGGTACTTGTTGTGTGACTAGCTTGTATAAGAGAATATATGTTGGATCTCGGACGTTGTGTATAACCGACGAGGTTAGAACTATGTAAATTAAAGAAATGTTTGTAAGCTTTAGAGGGATGGGAGAGCAGTATGCTTAGGTAACCTTGATCACAAGGTATAAGACGCTATTGTAGTTGGGTAATGATGATTTATGCTACCATTATGGTTGTCGGATGTCTATTGACAAATTGAGGAATTGATCACCCTTAATCTCTTGTTGATAGTAGACGGAATCATGTTGGATGGAATAGACGTGTATTGCCAACTAGAATATTATGCACGGTGAACTGTTTGGAGTTGAGCCAAGTGTTTATTAGTTGCTTTGATTAGTCGATGCAGATTCCTATATAGGGGAATGAGGCGGACTCTTGAGGATGTCAATATAAGGTTGCGAGTTGATTGATGAGTAGTATGGAACTCACAATTGTGGTTTGGATATCTTGAATTTTGATTTATGGTGGATCGAGAATTCGATTGACATGAGACTTGAAGCACTGTAGAGATGATCCAAGGAGTAAGTAGATGAGAATGTAAGACCATGATTTAACCAAGGATGTCGGATAAAGAATGGTAGTGGATAATGTGCCTTAAAGTATATATAGGAAATATGAATTGTATTTTTCGTACTTATTTGGATAAGTTACCACTAGTGTCGTGAAGGTTCTGATATGTTATGAAATCGAAAGGAAATCGCGTAGAGTATTTGAGATTTGAGTTGCAAGTAATGAAGGAAGTGAAGCTATATGTGAGTTAGCAAGGTGTTATTTTTGAGTTGTAAAGATGAGTTTGCATGGTGTTGTTAATTCAGATGAGGGGTTTTTGAGCATTGTGCCAGTATGAGTAAGACTTGATGAATTAGTTGTTTGATTGGTTTGGTTGATGTGCACATGATAAGTGTAGGTTATTGATGAAAAATCGGTGGATATTAGGTGTTAAGAACTGTTTGATTAATGATTTTTCTTGATGAGATTAAATGGACATCTGTATCCTTATGTTGTTGTAATGTTGTTATGCATTGAGATGAGTTTGGATGATGTGTTAATAAAGATGGTAAAGTTGTAGCTTATGTTGGCGATAATTGAGGATTCTTGAAAGTATCTATCTTACTCAAGACTTAAGATTTGTCGCAGTTGTAGTTGTGTTGGATATTCAGAGGTATTATGTATGGATCTAAATTCAAAGTATTCAGTAATCACAAGAGTGTAAAATACCTGTTGGTCAAAATTTCCGGTGAATTACGTCAAAAGTTGTTTCTGAGGTTTGCTTTGATGGTCAGAAGTTGATGTAAACTTGGTAAAATTGATGGTTGCTAGTACTCAGAGTGCACAGTGAAAGCGTGATGTAGCGTAGTTGTTCTTATATGGGTAACAACAATGTTAGTAGTTTGATTACGTTGAGGTTGTGTTGAGGCTTTTGTGTTCTTATCTTTGTTGTTGCCTCGTTACCTATGGTAATGGTTAGAGTGCTAGTAGCTAATTTCTATGATGGAGAATTAGGGAAGTGTTGCCTATGGTGATGGTAACGGTTGTGTCGTATTCTGGTTCGTAGTGAACTGTGTGCTCTTAAGTTGGTTATTCCTTGTGTCTTGAGTTGGTCGTCAAGTATACCGTGTGAGCATTGCATTTTGTTGACGTTGCCGTTGATGATGTGTATTTTTTGTTGAATTGTGTTGTTAGTAGTATTGTCATTCTTAGCAGGAAGTTAATTGTTAGTTGCGAGAACATGTTTAGATTGGTTTCATTGGGTAAATTTTTGAGGACGAAGATATTCTAAGTAGGGGAGAGTTGTAACGCCCTGTTATTTAATTAACTATTATCGTGTATTTGGCATTGATTTGTGTTGAGTTTCTAAGTTGGTTTTAGTTGAATTAATTAAAGTTAATTAAATTGATTAAGTTGATTTAAGTTGGGTCCTTGTTAGTTGAATTAAGTTGAGTTGATTAAGTTGTGGGTTTATTAGTAGAATTGCATTATTCTTGATAAATGGGCTTGTTTGGTGATTAGAAGTAGTAATAGTGGGGGTGTGTGGTTTAGGACCAATAGAAATTATTAAGATTAAAAATAAAACCATAATATAACGGGAATTATATAAAAGAGGTAATCAATAAAAATAAGGAAAAACAAGAAGTTGATATAGGGGCTGCGTGAAGTGCTTAGGAGAGGAAAAGTTAGGGTTTCGATCAAAAGTGTTAGAGTCACCGTCAATCCAAGGAAAGGGTGAGGTTCTAACCTTATAATCAGTATTATATGATTAATACATGTGGTATTATATATATGAATTGTTATTGTCAATTGTTGTATGTTTTGGTTGAATAAGTCATTTTGGTCGAATAAGTTGTTTGGTTGAATAAGTTGTTTTTAGTTGATTAAGAAAAATTGAATTGCGTTGTTGAATAAATTGTAATTTGATTATTCAATGTTGATGGTGTATGTATTTTTTGTGTGGTTGTTGAATTTTGTGTACTGGATTGAGTGGGTAAGTGGTCTAAGATGAGAACATGAAGGAGTTTACAGAGACGGAGAAGAATAAGGGAAAACAAAGAAGAACATGTTTTGAAAGGGGACAACTGTCCCAAAAGGTGGAATGCCTATCGTGGAGACGTGACGCCTGTCACCCTCATGTTACGACCATCCTAAAGTCACATTGTGCGACGATATTCAGGGACATGTGACGATGGTCACGCGGTCTGGAGTGCATTTTTGTTCTGCGTTGGATTTCCTTCTGTCGTTGCAG
Source organism: Lathyrus aphaca (assembly GCA_963966055.1). NCBI lineage: Eukaryota > Viridiplantae > Streptophyta > Magnoliopsida > Fabales > Fabaceae > Lathyrus > Lathyrus aphaca. The sequence continues at coordinate 140,308,075 of OZ014525.1, forward strand.
GCTTGTCTTATTTTAATATCAGTTCAAGTAACATAAGTAATTAGTTTTGAAGATCACGCTTAGTGGAAGTAGAAGTAACCTTAATAATTAATTGATAGGGAATTAATAAGGGATGTTGTGACGAATTAATAGGAAAATAATTATATTGCAGTGGAGTATACTTTAGTAGCAGGTTTTGGTATGTTAATTGCTGTCATGGATTTAACAGAAGTATGATAATAAGCTTGGTAGTAAGTAGTAATAACAAAGCGTAGTAAATAATTTAATTAGTCGGTTTTAGTCGGGACTTTGTGAATAAGATTGTGGTAAAATTGGTTGTTCTTGCATTGTGTTCTTTTGTAGTAAGTTGCAAAGTTGTTGGTTGTGGTTTTACATTGCAGTGCCTTAGTAATGGAAAGAATCTAAGTTGTAGGCTTTGAGCCAAAGTTGATGTTGTTGTTGATTAAGTTATAGGCCTTGAGCCAAAGTTGATTTGTTGTTGTCGTTAAGTTGCGAGAGTAAGTTGTTGTTGTTAAGTCGTTGTAGTAGAAAGTTATTGTGAAGTTGTTGTAGTATGTTGTTGTTATTAAGTCGTGATAATATGTTGTGGTTGTATTGTTATATAACTATTATCGTTGCTATTTTGATTTTGAGTTGAGATGAGTCGCATTGCATATCATTATTTAAGTTAGAGTTGTTGCTCAGTAAGTTTGCCTGGATCGGCAAAAATAACGTTGAATGCTTATGCCTTGTTGCCTCTATTAATTGGAAAGATTTTAAGTTAGGAGTTCCGCTCCATTAGTACCACACACATCTAATTTGTCTAAGTTGCATTTCCGAGTTGTATATTATGTTGTTGTGTTGTATCCTATGTTGATTCTAAGTTGTTTATGAGGTTGTGAAATGGTGGTTTATGTAATCTAATTCAATATGTTATTTATCATATTCTTGATTGTATTATTAGATATATCACCCCATATGCTTGAATTTTTCCCTCTGTTGATAACGTTCAGGTAATCCAGAGTAGAGCTGAGTACCTTAGTAGATTCGAGCTGGTGTTGTCGCTCTGATACGTAGCACTCGGGGGGGATAACGCATGTTTTCTATTGATGTTGAATAGTATTATAGATACTGAATTTTAAAGTTGTTTTATTAAAGAAGTGTTGTCTTAAGTTGTTTTGATGTTGAACACAAGTTGTGATATAATAAAGTTGAATTTTATGAATCTGCTGCGTAGCATTGAAAGTATTTTGTTTTAAAGACAAAGTTGATGTTGAATGTTGTTTTTAAGTTGAGATGTATCATCTCATTTGTTTATCAAAAGTTTTTATATTGTGATTTCTTTAATAATTTTCGGGTAGAAATGGGGTTTTACATTAGTGGTATCAGAGCAGGTTGGTTCGTCCGTCCAAGTTGTCTTACGTCGTTTGTTCCTTAGTATGCGACATGTGTGTGAAATATTGTTGGTACTTTCTTGTGGGTTTCTAACTGTTTGTCTCCAAGAGTTAGCTTGAAACAAGTGGGTGAGAAGTTTGGTTCTCAGAGATGTTCGTGGTACGTGAAGTTGGTTCAAGGTGGTATTGGTTGCAGGAGTGAAAAGTTTTGTCGGAATTGTGGTTGCGGATCGACGAGAGTATGGACTCATGATTCTATTTGTCATTCAAGTTGAGATGCTATTGAAGGAATACTAGTCGGTATGGTTGATGTTTACTTCTTAGAGAAGAGGGGCATTGTGATGAATAGTTATTTGCAAGTGGAGTATAACTATTGAGGTCGCTTGAGGATGATTGCAACTTGCTTCTTGAGTACAAGTTGGAGTTGGTCGAGGAATGATGTTTTATCTACTAAGCAAGTAAGATACCTCGTAGAAGATGAAGTGTATAGGAGTGCATGTGTATGATGACAATTTTATGAGATATGCTTGGAGTATTGATAGTGGGTTAAAAATATGATTGGGAATAAGAATCTATCCCAAAAGAATTGTCGATTTGTTGGAATACCTGATAGACTCATATGTCTTAAGTATAGTCGGATTAAAGTCGGATGATTTTCAGAGTTGGGTGAAAAGCAAGTATAGGTGAAAAGCAAGTCGGTATATCTTTCAACAATATCAATTAATGTCAGTTTGTGTTAAAGTTTGAGTAATCTGATATGTTGTATCAATTTGATTCATGTTGTGTCAATTTGATTTGAGTAATTTGATATGTTATAAACTAATTGATATGTTGCTAGAGAATAAAGATATGTCAAACAATAGAACTCATTACATTGATAAACTATGTTACAATTACACATTACAGTAGACAACTAAAACATCCTAAAAAACATACACATAACATTAAAAGACACATGATTTTCCATTTCCACATCTTGTTCAGTTGATGATGAATTTCAGTCAAATCTTTCCCTAATTCTTCATTTCTAAACCTCAAATTTTCAAATTCCTTTGATAAGCTTTCCAACTTATTCAACAAAATTTGACTTGTGTCTTTTGCAAATTCTTCATGGAACCAATTGAAATTACCACATCCTTTTTTCAAGGACCCCTGCAAAATACAAATATGGATCAAAACCTATTTTCCATATTTTAACAAACTCAAACAAAAATTAGGACTTTCCTTATAATTGTGACAACCCCAAAATTTATTTCCTAAATTTGTCTCAGTGTTTGCCCTACGAAGCACAACCTCATCTCTATATGACAAATTGGTATAACTTGTGAGCTACTATGAACACATGATTGCCCACTTTCAGATTTTTGCAACTTCAAAATTGAAGAACTATGGTTGACCTTCATCGTCCGTAAGAAAAAGAAGATGACGAACAATTACAATTTCGTAAGCAAAAATAGTGATGGAAAGAAGAAATAACGATGCGATTTCGTAAGCAAAAGAAGATGAAGAACGGTTCCAATGGTGAAACAAGATGCACATAGTGCCAGCTCATTTAGACTAAGTGTACGGCGGTCTTAGACGGACGTTTGAGGTAAAATGATGGAAGGGACACATGTATTACTTTTAGAAATTTAAAGTTCCAAAATGGAACGAAAAAAATTTAGGGACCAAATTGAACCAGGGGGTATACTTAAGGGACCAAAAGGGGTATTTTGCCAAAACAGAATAAAATTTGTTCAAAAACAGTAAACTTGTTCAAACATAAGTTATGAAACTTATATTTTAAAATTACAACAAAATAGCATAATTACACTTGTTAATAATATGCCTCAGATCCTCACCAAAATGATATGCTAAAGGTTCATCTTGTGGTTCTTTAAGCTAAATCAATTAAAGCGTAAGTTAAATAAAAAAAGTATAAGCTCTATAAATATTGAACTAAAATAGATCATAAGCAAAAGATACTTACAATACTAGAAATATATCCCTTTTTAATTCCATATTTCCCCTTCACCCAATCACCCCCACAAAGTACCATTTCAATTGTCTTAATTTTCATAGAAGATTGTTTCGGATCAATAAACCTTTTACCAGCACTACAGGTTGCTTCTGAAGCAACAGTTGTAGCTGGAACAATTAGGATATCCTTTGCTAGCTTATTAAGAATAGGATATTTGGATTCATTCCCCATTCACCATGTTAAAACATCAAACTTGGATGTAGGAGGAACTTTCAAGGGAGGCTCCTCAAGATATAATTCAAGATTAGACTTTGAATTAGTATTACAAACAATAGTTTCTAAAAACATCTCAAAACTCCTCCTTCCTAAACCAGAACTACATCCTACTTCTGGAGTTTCAGATACACATGCATTCTCATCATTAGTTCCATAGGTATCTTGATACAATTGGAAGAGGTATTTTAAGTTGTTTGTCAACTCTTGTTCATAGGCAGTGACTTGAGTAGCATTTGGATACAAGAAGGGATATACCCATTTGATGAAGATCATTTTATACCCATCCTGAACCAATAAATTTAAGATCTATGCACAATATCTCATATGGAATAGTTTACCATCCAATGGTAGATTTCTCCTACCAGAATAATCTATTTTCAATCTAGTAATACAATTATCATTGGCACTAGCATTATCAACTGAAACTGAAACTACCTTATCCCTTATGCCCCAATTATCCATCACATTAATCAATTCCCTACACAAAACCTCATCATAATATGGTGGTGGCAGATTCTTAAAAGATAAAAATATTTTGTGAAACTGCCATTTTGAATCAATGAAATGATCAGTCACAATCATATAATAAATTTTCTGTTCACCATACCACCAAAGGTCAGTTGTAAGACTGATCCTGTTAATCAAAGACATGTTCTTTTTCATCTTAACTCTCTCAGCCTCATAAAATATCTCACAATCAAACTTAACTTATTGTCTAGTAATATTTTTGTACCATGGATAAATTTCCTTAAGAAACTCATTAAAGATAACACCTTTCATAACATAAAAGGGAAATTTATGACCTAGAATCATATGAGAGGCAATTTCTCTAACCCTAGCATGATTATATGTCCAAGTTAGCAAACTAGGAGTACTATCAACACCTTCATTTAACCTAAATTGTGCAACCTCTTTGTGTGTATTACCTCTCAACCTCAACTTCTTTGAATGCAATTTTCTAAATTTTTTTGCCATTAGAAGCACTTTTCCATTTCACATCATAAGTGTAAAGCTTACCACACCATTTGCATTTCCATTTCATGTTACCATCAGGCATTTCAATAAATACCATCTCAGTATGAACAACAGATTTCTTGGGACGATGAGCTTTACCAAATGAATTTATCTGGCTCTGTAAACTCTGAGTTGGGTCAACTGAAGGTGTTGGCTCATCAGCAGTAGTTGTATTTTGAGGTGTATTAGTATTTTTAGTAGTAGATGTATTTTGGGTAGTATGGTCAGTTGGAAGTGGAACTGAAAGTTCCAAATCAATCATCTCACTAATCTATATATTTCCTCCATCCATTGTCTCCACTTCCCCATCAAGAAACATGTTAATATCAATAAGATCATCCATGGTTGTATTCAATGAAGAATCTTGAAAATACATGACACAAAATTAAATATCAATAAAACAATAATGGAATACGAAACAAAAACAAAACCAAGTAAATTAATACAACCTCACCAACAAAATTTATTATTAGGTCAAAATAGAACCTCAACAACCAAATTTACAATATATAACCTCAAATCACAACCCTGGGCCAAACCCTAATGAAGTACAACCTCATCAACACAATTTAGTAATAGGCCAAAATACAACCTCAACAACAAAATTTACAAAATAAAACCTCAAATCAAAATCCTAGGTCAAAATTTTGTTCAAAATCAAAACAATTTAGGTCAAGAATGATTCCAAAATCAAAACATTGTAGGTCATACTTTAGGTCAAAATTGATACAAGGTACAGAACTATTTGATACCTCAGACATGCAAACAATGTACAGAATATCATAACAAAAAAATAGTATAGAGTTTGGATACATTACACGAGCAAGATAGTTGTATTGTAGCTTTCCACAATTCATACTTTGCCTCTAAAAAAATTATTCTAACAGAGATGATCGGAGATGAAGCCCTAGGAGAGAGAGAGAGAGAGAGAGAGAGAGAGAGAGAGACGAACGAAAGAGGAGAAGATACTGAAATGTGAGAGACGAGAGAGAGAGAGAGAGAGAGAGAGAGAGAGAGAGAGAGAGAGAGAGAGAGAGAGAGAGAGAGAGTGTGTGTGTGTGTGTGTGTGTGTCTGAAAAAAGAGAGAGGAAAAAAAATAAGGAAATCTAAAAAAAAATAGAATTTATAAGCAGGCCCTATTGGTTACTTGTTGGATATATGGTTCGGATCTTCATGTTGGATACGAATACAAAATTTATCCATTATCATACCAAGATCCATTTTAGCCGGTCCAATGAGACGGCTCTACCGGATCGGTTCTCGGGTGGGCTCTCGATTTTTTAGGTCCAATTACAGCCTACACACAAATAATCACGATAGTGTATATAACCCTATAACTTGTATTTTTATTTTTGGATCATTATCTTCTAATTTTTGGACCTTTAACTTGCATGTTTAATATTATATTTGAAATTGATATTTTGATTAAATTTTTAAATCAATCATTTGATTCAAATTTATAATTAATTAAAATTTGAGTTTAAACTATGAATTTGTGAAATTATGATATTTTTAAATTTTTTAGATGTTAGTGATTTTTTTAGACATTGAATCATCAAGTTCAGCCGCTTTAATACCTGTTCTAGATTGGGCCTGTGACTGACCCACTGTCGAGCACATCCCAATCAAATTCAACATCGAGGACGATCCAAAGTGTTGGCTCAATCAGTTGGGATCAATAGGACACACATGCTCCTCACCCGATAACACGTCACCAATTGAACTTGTACACTTTCCCTTCGTAATGAACAAGTTCATCCACTATCTAGGGAGTGCAAAGCGGTTCACACATGACGATGAGCACGAGCTACTCATCCCTACTTTCACGTGGGAATCTTGGCAGTCATCTGTTCCGGGTCTGAACACTCAGCCTATAATATAACAGAGGCCATTGGCCAAACACTTGGGGCTCACTATAAAAATCCTCCTCTGCAGTAGGATCAGGTATTCTATTCTAACCCTTTATTACTTACCTCTTCACCCGAACTAAATTAAGCATCAAAGTGCCTGTAGTCATCCCCCCCCCCCTCCCTTGACCGTTCACAAACACGAGCGTGTTGCTCACCATTCATCTATTCTTATCGAATGTTCGGATCAATACCTATATAATTTTATTATAGTGACAGGTTTATTCAGCCAAATTATCCAATTTTATCTGATTTAGTCATGCAATTCGACCAATAATCTAGTGGTTCGACCAATGAACAAGTGATCAAATACTCTCAACGGTTCGATGACAAGTTCAATTTTTAAAACATTTAATTTATCCATGTGATAATTCTTTTTTAATTGAAACTTTTATTAATTATTTGGTTTATAACTTGTACCTTTAATTGCAAGGAACTTGTATCTATAGTTGAGCTTAAATTTAAATCTTACTAAATCTTTTAATAAATTATATAACTACATTGTCTCATATCACAATATTTTATTACAAATCTTTATTTATACTAACAAAAACACTATTTCCTTTTTTCTTTTTGAATTGGATGTGGCTTGAGAAGGGATGTTAAAATATACATAAATGCTATTAAAGAATTTGATAATTTGGTGTACATAATGCACAAATTCTATATTATAAATCTATATAAAAATACAAGATAGTTTTTTTTTGCTAAAATTGCTTTACATATAAGTCATTTCTTCCAACATCCACTTCCTAATGCTCACTTAAGACATCAAACTGCTGGCTGCTGTGGACTTGGAAAGGCCGCAATACACTCTTTTAACACATTTCTTTTGGTCCAAACAAACACACTTCACACCACAACACATTTGGACACCACCAGATCATGAATTTAAATCAATCTTGAAAAAATAAGGGAGAAAAAAATATGTCCAACTTATTCGACCTTCCAAACTAAATTAGGAGTACAATGAGAAAGATGACCAGCACCACCACAAAAATTAAAAGCACCCACCAACACTGCAATGTAGAAAAAGATAAATTGAAGTTATATATCAAAAGGGTCTACTTACTTGCAAGTATTGTCAGGATATTAGATAAGAAAATCCTATTCTGGAAATAATGGCCAATAACAAGCATGAAATGGACAGCATAATATTC